>OX637391.1:58575568-59775568 GCA_951799425.1 Ilex aquifolium | reverse complement strand
AAATGATGTTATGTGCTTTCCATCAACTGTTGTCTGCATCCCCTCCGATCCCACTATTGCAACAGATAGATAACCTTGCTTAAAAGGAAAATATCTTTTGGGTTTAGATCCATCCTGAATCATAGGAAATTTCATAGAGCTATTGAAATGTCTGCCAGCAGTGTAATTACTAGACTTTTATATAAGCTCTTGCGCAATATTTAGCTATGCAATATTTACATGGAATTACTATACTTTTAAACCACAGGAGGTTAAATATAATGACGACACAACTTCTCATGGACAGTTATTTCTTGCAGCTCATTCAGCTGCTTTTCTCAGCTGGCCTCCATCTCTCAGCTTTTGCTCGCAGCCCATTTAAAGCATTGTTTACATTTCTAGGCAGCTGTTTTTTTTTGGAATGCTGAAATGCTCAAAATAGCTACTACTGAAATGAGCTGGAATGCTCAAAATAGCTGCTACACATTTCTCATCTTGGCTCTCTTAGCTACTGGTTCACGTGACTATTCAGCATTCCAGCGCATTTAAGTAGTGGTTTCATGGTTAGGAAATTATTTTTTGTTTTTCCATGTAAAATCATGCATTAGAATTTTTAATTCCTTATCACATTGTAATTAGATTGCATCGAGGGTAAGGTAAATACGTCGCCCTAGCTAGGTTTAATTTAATTTTTAATCAATAAATTCTCTCGCAAGTTCTCCAAAAAAAAAATAAGTGTATATCTAAGTGAAAAAAAAAACTTGGAATGGAGAATGTAAATTAAACCTTTTCATTCAAAGTTGCAAAAAAATTAAAATTTCATCAACCCATCTTGCTCCATGATCTTGGTGCCCACTGTGATAATAGCATAAATTGATGGTTAGATGACAATGGTGAAAAAACAAAATTTGTGGGATAAAATTTGTAATTTTTGTAATTACCTCCATATTACTGAAACTAGTGTTAATGTACTGTGATTGAATGGTAGAATCAAAGCTTGACATTCCATCCTAAAATAACAAGGAATTAGTACATATGAAAAAAAAAATATAAACATCCAAAGAGTATTATATGAACCTGATAGTTGAGGATACCCTCGTTGACAAAGGGAATGTAACGGTCATCCTCTTTCAATGATGGCATAGATTGTTGCGATCCACCATGCTGTGAAAAAGACATGTGGGGTGGTTGGTCTGATCCACTAAGTTGTGAAAAAGGAATGTCCCGTGGTGGCTGTGATCCAACTGGTTGTGAAAAAGGCATGTCTTCGAATGGATCATTGGATTGAGATATCAAGAGTGGACATTTTCTAACTGTATGGCCAGTGCCCCTGCATTTACTACATCTTCGCGGGTTGATTGGAATATTTTTTTGTGCACGACTATGATTACCCTTGGTTTTCACAATCTTTGGATCATTCACACCGAATTGTGTATTCGTCACATTTGCATCGTGCTTGCCAAGTGACTCATGATGGGCTTTTAGAAGAGAAGTTCTTTGTTGCACCATATTCCTCAGGTCATTTGAGTCTGAGAGCGACTGTGAAGCATAATAACACATTTGGCTACACATTGACATAAGTCCAGCATAACGCGTAGGAATTGACACATTCGGCTGCGCATTACCACATTCGTGTGCACATTTATACCTAGATTTTGCTTTAATGGTCCACCTGTCCATCACCATGGTATGAGGAAACTCTTGTATGTGTTCATACTTCATGACCGCGATCATGTGAGAGCATGGAATCCCAAAAGACTCAAATTTCATGCAATTGCATTTAAACTCATCAATTTGAGGATAATATTGCACAATCCACCGTGATTCTGGTTTTGTGAATCGAGACAAATAATAACTCCGATGACTTTCAATCTCGATCTTATCCACTACAAAAAATACAGCTTCTTCTCGTATCTTATCACGGACCTTGAAGAAAATCTTTCTGGTATATAGAGCACCAGCATGCTCCTCTAAGCATCTCAGTGCTGTCTGCATCACTGGCCTAGAATGTTCCGACTCAAAGTCATCATTGGCCTCACACTCCCTGATCCTTGCCAAGCGCCTGTCATAATGCCGAACAAACTCGAATAATCGTTGGCTTGTTTTTAGAAAGCGTTTCAGGTACGCATTCATACTCTCCGATCGTTGGGTGCTTTTTAAGCCAACAAAAAATTTTCCTCGCAAGTACGTTTCGGCCCATTTGAATCGCTTTGCATAAACTTCCGCTATCCAATTGTTTGTCTCCAATCCAAATGATTCGACCATTAATTTCCACTCATTTTCAAATTCTTCCGGAGTACATCGAGCACACATGCACCTCTTGAATGCATTGACAAAATGTTCAGCATTTATATTTGTGAAAGCGTTTCTTGACAAATGCCATCTACATAAGCGATGCGTCGCTTGAGGAAATACTCTTTCAATTGCATCAGCCATTGCTTTATCTCCATCAGTAATAACAGATACAGGCATCTTGTTTTACATTGCATGAAGAAAGGTATTCAATACCCACACATATGTATCAATCGTCTCGTCTGAAAGTAATGCGCACCCAAAGATAGTTGTAGCGTTGTGGTGGTTGACACCCGCAAATATCACAAAAGGCTTCTTATATGCATTCGTTCGATATGTAGTATCAAACGTCATCACCTCACCAAAGCACTTGTAATCTAGTTGAGATGTCGAATCAACCCAAAACAAGCAATTCAACGAATTGTCATTGGCGACGGAATACTTGAAATAGAATTTCGGGTCCAACTCTTCCTTCGCGCTCAAGTAGGCTAATGCGCCCTCTGCATCACCGTCTCTCAACTCCTCTCTACGGTAAGATGTCATGTCATTGTAGAGATCCTTTGTGGTAAACCCAACATTTTGATATCCTCCAGATTGTTGCAACATGAAATCCCTAATATGACTTGTACGCATACCAACATTGTGCAATGATATAGCTTGTGCTCTATCGGGGCTCTTAACACGCCGGTGTGAGCGGAGAAATGGAACACCACGTTGTGGAACCAATTCATGGTTGTGGTCCATTACAAACTCTTTTACAACCCATTTTTGTGTCTTCCTATCAAACTTCACTCGAAATGTTGCCTTGCATCCAAGTCGTGTTAACGCTCGTGATTCCCTTGATCGCTCTACGCGTTCTGCATTCTTTGCCGACCGATACCCTTCTCTCGAACAAACCCACCGCCTTGAAATTGGCATGTTGTTCTTGTCATGCTTTAGGTCATCCTTACGAACACTGAAACCTGCACATCTACCATATGTGTTATAAAATTGTCCGGCATCTTCATGTGATATAAATGTCATTGCAAGGACTTCTGTAGATGTTAAATCTTCCCTCATTGCAATGTCTTCAATTGATGTTAACTCATCCTTGCTTGCAATGGCTTCATTGGATGCTAACTCATCCTTGCTTTTCTGATGGAAGTCAATGTTCTGATATTCATTATTTTCAAAATCATGCAATATGTCATCTGCTATATCACTATTTAAGTCTACAAGAACCTGCTTTCCTTTTTCCATTTGTGTCGATTATACCTAAGCACAAATAATTAACAATCTCATATTTAAGAAATGACTACTATTTCTACCTATCAAAATAAGAAGATAAGAGTTGTGGACATAACACAACTAATAACATACATCTACGGAGAAAAGATCGTTAAATACTTACCTTGTTTGATTTGAGTCTTCCAATACCTTGCATTCCACTTAATTGAATGGATGATCAAGAAAAGATCGTTAAATATGTTGGATTGAAGTTAGATGGGTGATGAAATAATGGAGATTTTAAGAGTGATGAAGAAACGCAGGCTATAATTGGTGATTGACTTCAGTTTGTTATTGTGTTAACAAAATCATAGTAGTTGGAACAGTGGTTTTACATTTACTTCACAATTAAATGCCATTTATTACACACAACTTATATTACCTACTTAAAAACATATTTTTTTTACAACTATTATGTCAAAATTAGAACATCTTGGGCGGATTACAAATGTTGGGTGATGTTCAAAGATGTGCAGTATATTATAATCATTGTATTCTTATGTTCATAACATGTTAATTTTAAAATATTGTCATACATAACTTTTTAATTTATTATGGATTTTTTTATACAAAATGGACTTTAATAAAGGTTAAAAGTTAGATGAATTAAAATTTAGTATTCTATTTAATATAACTAAATTTTAGTTGGATATAATATAATCTAAAATTAGTCTTGATTTTATATTAAATTAAATAGAAATGTAGTTTTAAATTAAATAAATATTATTTCAATATTTCAAAATTAAATCTCATTTTGTATACTTATAGTCCATTAATTTAAATAGCAATTTAGTGATTGTGTTGAAGCTGAATGTCCATTAATTGGATGATGTATGTTTTGGGGGTGGGAAATGACATTCAACTTCCTATGTGTTTTATTATATTCAACTTCCTAGTTTTTGACTTCACAGAATTGAAAAAGTAAAGATCATTCAAGATTCTCTCCATTATCGTTGTTTAAAAGTGGGAGTAGTAAGTTTAGCACATATTGGGATAAGATTATCACTCTTTTGGTTAATATTACAATTATTAAGGTAACAAAATCACTAATTTTTGGTTAATATTACAACTGGTACGTTTACCACTTATTTGGTAAAGATTGTTACCTTTAAAATGGTAAGAACACAAATTAATCAAATATTAAATAATTAAACATGTGATAAAATTGTCATACTTGTATGCTTTGGGGGTGGAGAATGACATTCAACTTCCTAGTTTTTGACTTCACATAATTGAAAAAGTAAAGATCATTCAAGATTCTCTCCATTATCGTTCTTTAAAAGTGGGACTAGTAAGTTTAGCACATATTGGAGGTAAGATTATCACTCTTTTGGTTAATATTACAATTATTAAAGTAACAAAGTCACTAATTTTTGGTTAATATTACAACCTTGGGGGTACATTTACCACTTATTTGGTAAAGATTGTTAACTTTCAAATGGTAAGAACACAAATTAATCAAATATTAAATAATTAAACATATGATAAAATTGTTTGATGTATGCTTTGGGGGTGGAGAATGAGATTCAACTTCCTAGTTTTTGACTTCACAGAATTGAAAAAGAAAATATCATTCAAGATTCTCTCAATTATCGTTCTTTAAAAGTGGGACTAGTAAGTTTAGCACATATTGGGGACAAAATTATCACTCTTTTGGTTAATATTACAATTATTAAGATAACAAAGTCACTAATTTTTGGTTAATATTACAACTTGGGGTACGTTTACCACTTATTTGGTAAAGATTGTTACCTTTAAAATGGTAAGAACACATAATTGAATGTTAATTTGATTACAAAACATATTTTGTTTACATCTCATAATTGAATGTTAATTTGATTAAATTAAATCTCGTTTTGTATACTTTTAATAGTCATACGAAATATAAGTGTTGATAGATTCAACTTCCATGTTTTATTATATTCATGAGATCGAATATTAATTTATTATTATTTTTATTTTTTTGGGAAAATTTACCACTTCTAGTGAGTAAGGTTACCACTTTTAGGGTAAGTGTACCATTTGGTTAATATTTATTTGCAATTTATAGGGAATAATTTTACAATTTTTTTTAAAAAGTTTACCACTATTTTGGAAAAGGATACCACAAATTGGGGTTAGGTTTAGCAGATTTTGTGGTAAGATTACCATTTTTCGGTTAATATTACAATTATTAAGTTAACCACTATTTGGGTAAGGTGACCAATTTTTAGATAATATTACAACTTTCCTACATTTACCACTTTATTATTTTTGGTTAGGTATGATTTAAATATATTTATTATTAATTTTTTTATGCTAGGATTTTATAGATATTTTTTTTTAGTTAAATATGTTACGAATTTATTTATTTTACTGTAACACTTTTTTTATTAAACGATTTATTCAATAATTTTCAAATAATTATTTCAAATTTCTATTTTTTCGGGAGGCTTCCCCAACACGCTATACACGCCCCCCCAAAAACCAACTCTTCACTTCTGTGATCTCTCTCTTCTCAGACCCTTCCCTCCCTTGCCTGAGACTCTCTCTCTCTCTCTCTCTCTTTCTCTGTCTCGCAACACACACGAGTCGACAGCACCACAACGCCACCGCCATAACGCCACCGCCACAGCGCCACCGTCTTCAAGGTATTTCTCTGTCCTCCCCTCTCTGCGTCCTCTGCTTGAAACACACACGCACAAACCCCAGTCCCTATTTTCAATACACACACAAACGCAAACCCACCTCCCCCCAAAGCTATCCTTCTGCACAGACCCCCACTCTTCACCCTCTGGACAAGCGCAACCCACCCCCCAGAACACCTCCCCCCCAAACTCCCCTCTTACGCAGACCCCCCCTTTCCCCCTCTTCCCTTCTGCGCAACCTACCCCCCACAACCTAACCAATTGGTGTTTTGAATGTTATATTTTTTCAAATAAGTTTGATAAGTTTTGTTATAGTTTGAATAGATGTTATAGTTTGGGTGTTTTAGATGTTAAATTGGTTTGAATGTTATAGTTTAATTTTTTATTTTTATTTTTCCATAGGGTTTTCATAATAGAGTTTTTATTGAATGTTATAGTTAAAATAAGTTTGAATGTTATAGTTTAGGTGTTTTTATGTTAAATTGATTTGAATGTTACAGGTTGAATAATGGTGATGGTGGGTTTGAGCACTTTGAATATGTAGTGTGTTCATTAATATACTCATGATTATTACATTTTTGTTGAGTTGCATGCCTTTCGAATTATTGGTTGGATTTGTGTGCTTAGATATATAATTATTTGTGTGCTTAGATATATAATTATTTGTGTGGTTGTTTCTGTGTTGTGTATAAAGTTTAACTTGATTGTACTACTGTTATTATGTTCAGTCGAACCAATTCATGGTTGGTGCTTGATTGGTGGTTAAATTTGATTGATATTAAGTTGATTTAATGGGTTTTTAGGCTTTTGTTTTTTTAATATTTATAGATATTTTTTATTTTGTTGATACAGTGAGTGCAAACTTAGGTTTATATACATTGAAGGCATAGAAAGAACCAATACAAATTAAGAGGGCATATTGACATTATGTTCCCATATACTCAGGTAATAATGAGATGTATTATATAGCTACCAAAATTAAATCTTGATCTCTTCTTTGGGATGTTGGATTGTTATATTGTACCGTGTTATTACTATTGTGTATACAAGCAGGAAATTTCTAGATTCCTATTTTGAGAGAAAACTATCCATTTTTTTAACCAAAAAAGTGGTACTCTTAACCAAACAAGTGGTGATGTTAACCAAAATAGTGGTACTCTAATAAAAAAAGTGGTAATCGTAACCAAAAAAGGTGGTACTCTTAACCAAAAAAGGTAGTACTCTTCACCAAAAAAGTGGTACTCTTACCAGAAAATGGTAATGTTAACCAAAAAAGGGGTACTCTTAACAAAAAAAATTGGTAATGTACACATGGTTTCACTTCAAGGTTTGCTCTTTTGTGGTATGTGTGTAGATTTTGAATATGGTAAATTTTTGTTATGATTTGTCGGTAATTAATTTGTTCATTCATATTATTATTATTATTTTTTTGCGTTTTTTGCAGCTTTAGACGTATAGAGGAGCTAATATTGCAGTTTTACACAATTAGGCAGGTATATTGCAACTTGCTAACGAGCAATGATCCCTCAATATAACATTTTCAATACTCACTAGAAACAATATTCAACATTAGTCTAACTTTTTTAATACATAGTCGAAACATTTTCATCATTGATGCTTGATTGGTGGTTAAATTTGATTGAGTTATACTTTTTCATTGGTTTTTATGCTTTTGTTGATACAGTGACTGTAAAATTAGGTTTATATATGGTATTGAAGTTGCATTTTGCATTTTGAATTATTACATTTAAGATTTTTCAATTGATTGCTATTTTTTTAATTAGCGCGTGCACAAACACCCACAGACATAAACACTCATACACATTGACTCTGCAACTCACTAAATAGTAGCATTTATATGTACTTACACTAACCCATTAATGTAGCACTCACACAGTCCACACAACATTGGAATGCCTGCAACGTTGTTTCAAATTGACAGTTTATTTTATGTTGTATAGTGCCTTTAGGCACGGTAGTATTGTTTAAGTTATAATTCAATTTTTTGTTACTCCATGCCCGTTGGCACGGTCATATGGTAATAAAGCGTGAATATAAAATTTTAACTAATATTTTTATATTTTAAATTAAAAAAAATCTTATTTATTGTTTTCACTTTAGACTCCAAAATGTCTTGGACCGCCCCTGATCATTCTTAATTGGTTGTGGGATCTAGGTAGATTGGAACCACGTTTCCTATTCCATATAGTTAATAGCCTTCCCATTTCATCAAGTCAATTGATTTTCTTTTTATGGTAAAAAAAAAATGATTTTTTTTCCTATTTTAAAAGAACTTCAACTACTCTCACAGTGGCAGTGGCTTTCCCAAAATTTAAAAATAAAAAAATGCAAAAACAACATAATTATAGAAACCTAATACAAATTAAGAAGGCATATTGACATTATGTTCCCATATAATATGGTAATAATGAGATGTATTATATACCTACCAAGATTAAATCTTGATCCCTTCTATAAAAACTACTACATATTCCTCATGAATCCTCCCATGCCCATAGACATCCTCATTAGTTTCTTATAGGAAAAGAGATGGCAAAACTGAGTGCAATGCCTTTATTCCTCATTGTGGTGCTCCTGCTATGCACAGGTTTGTTCTTTTTCATTGATTTTTTAATAATGATTGTGGGTCTAGATTGATTTAAACTGGCGTAACTCAAAAAAAAAAATGGACAAATACATTGTTACTTTAAAATATTTGTATGCTATTGAAAACTTTTGCCTACGCTATTGAAAATATTTGTATTACATGATTAATGCTCGATTTTGTGTTGTACAATATTTTAAGGGATGGATTTTGTCCACTTTTTTAAAAGAGGTGGTTGTCACGATTTCATATAGTGACTTAATTCTTTGGGATGTTCGATTTTTATATTGTACCGTGGCAAAAAATTTCTAGATTCCTATTTTGAGAGAAAACTATCCATTTTTATTAATAAAAAAAGTGGTGTTCTTAACCAAAATAGTGGTATTTTTAACCAAAATTAGGTTTATATATGGTATTGAAGTTGCATTTTGCATTTTGAATTATTACGTTTAAGATTTTTCAATTGATTGCTATTTTTTTAATTAGCGCGTACACAAACACCCACAGACACAAACGCTCATAGTAGAATTTTTGTAATTCTTTATGGCTTGTTTCTATTTTAGTGGTACCTCTTGTTGAATTTATGTGGGACCATCACAGTAGATGCTTTTGTTTAAATCTGGAATTCAATGCTGGGATGTGTAAACTAATGAGGCTTTGTGTGTGTGTATACGTATGTGTGTATTAGTTTCAAATAGAGAGAGAGAGAGACAAAAACTTACGTCAAAGGGGAAAGTTAGAATGATGGTGGACAAGAAAACTAATGAGGGTATATGGAATACCTTGCAGAAGCACACAGCCCAAATCCATGGTCCATTGGATGGACTACACAGCCCAGAACTGGTATTTGTGCACAAATTAGTATATACTAAATGGGAAATATCACTGTTGGCTTCAATACATCGCAAATATGGAATGTGGTGTATTATACATGGTGTTCCACGTTTATTGTCATAGCAGGACTGAAAGGAAATAAATAGCCCAACCATATGTTACTAAGGAAGAATTTAGCAAAGTCCTTAGTCTGTTTCTGTACTATAAACTCTTAGTTTAAACTTTAAAGTACTTAATGGTTACGATTTGATAACAATTGGGGTCTAGACTCTCCGTCAACATGTGTTATGGGCATGTGAAATCTAGGAAAAATCTATGGGCTGTTCTTCTATTTTATTCAGGAAAGTTCTGATGTAATTGTTTGTTTTTTTTTTTTTTTTTTTCTGTGTGCTTGTAGATTCTATCTCAGGCTACAAATTCAGAATCTTTTAGAGATTCGCTCACTTTTCTTTTCTTCCCGTAATAGTTCCTCTAATAGTTCGTTACCTGTTGAAATATTATACTCTGCGGGCCTTCAATGGATCTCCAATGTCTTTCAAATAATTATTGAAATTATTGTTTAGAAGTTTGTATTAGTTTTAGGCACAAAATAATTATAATAACCATTTTAGTTTCAAATGTTTAACATAAGAGAGAATTCCACACATGGGTGGATATCATGTTATGTTTAGGAAATTTATTCTATCGCATTTTTCCCTAATGGAAGATCCTGAGTTTCTAAGTTAGCAAATTCAAGGTAGGGTTTGTATTTTTAACTTTAAGTTTTTCTTATCTTGTAGGCGAATTGGCTGCATTTTCTTTTGGGGGGAACTTCACTCACCATATAATCACGGTAAACGCTAGTGAGGTCATCAAGTCAATACACAATCAGTTGAATTATTACAATGTAAGTATCGCTGCATCATAATTTTTTTAAAAATTCATTTATATTTTAGTGTGTTAACATCTGTAAGTGCATGTTATAGGGCAAAAAAGAGGTCAGGAAAAACACAAGAAAAGCCAGAGCTTATAAAGCGCCAAAAAACTGAGAAGGTTACTGTCAAGCTTAAACTTTCAACTATTTCAATATTTGTTTATTCACTAACTTAAACTTGTAAAACATTTTTCAGGATCTTCTTCGAACCCGATGCTCGCCTTTAATATTGGCTAAAACAATTGAAGCCCTTACTGATGTACAAAAGGAAGGTGTTAAGGAAATGGGATTGGGGGGTTTATTAAGTCTGAAAATCCACTGGTTGAAAAGGGGTTTATGTGAATGGATATTGAGTAGATTTGACCCCGATACACGTATTCTGAATGTGTACAACCAATCTTACATTTTTACAGCATTGGATGTAGAATGGATCTTGGGGTTACATTATGGAGGGCCTGAATTGAAGACGACTGGCTCCCCAGATTTAATCGAGGATCTTAAAAATTCAATTTTTGATGGTAAAAATGAGTTGTTGTTGCATGAAATAGGGTCTAGGCTAGAGAAAATAAAAGAAGATTCCGATGAATTTCGGCGTTTGTTTGTTCTATTTGCTGTGGGGAGATTTTTGTGCCCCACAATGAAGGCCACAGTCAATGCCTCCCTCCTCCACATGCTTTTGGACGTCTCATCTTTGGGGGGTGGGAATTGGGCAAAATTTGTGTTTGATTCCATCATTGCGGGGGTACAACTTTACAAGTCGAGACAACAAGTTTATATCAATGGTTGCATTTTTGTCCTCATGGTAACATTTATATTTGGTTAATGTTGGTTAGCCAAGTCTTTTATGCACTTTTATTTTTATTAATCGTATGTTGTGTGTCATATAGATTTTCTACCTTGAGTGTGCGACACCAATAGGGGAGACTGTGGCCCCATTGCTGTCTCGACCAACCCCACGCATTGGATCATGGGGTGATGAAGATATAAGAACAAGGCTACAACGACTGCAAAAGTTAGGAGGTTACAAAAATGAGAAGGTAAATTTGTGTGATTCTCGCACAATCTTGGTTAATTTTTTTGTAAGTTTATTTATGAAATAGAATTATATGTTATTTATCACATACGATATTTGGCATCCTTGAATTAGATTAAAGTCGCATTTGCTGAGGGGCGATCCACCAGTAGTCAATGAAGCCATTAGTGGTCCACAGGGGTTTCGTCAACAAGTAGGTGTATTATTTAACAACTACTCCTAACAACAGTATTTTCAATGGTGTTTGTTCAGTTAAACATTTTTCATTTTCTTAGGAAATTGAAGCAAGGCTTACGAGATTGGAGGTGGATCAGGCCTCCATCAAGCAAGCCATGCGGGAGGAGTCGAAGAAAGTGCATACGGAGCTTAACTCAATGAAGAATTTTATACAAGAGCTTTCCGACCGACTGGACAAATTTTGCAACAAGTCGAATGAAAAAGTCGTCTTAGTTGATAGTGGAGAGGTGAGTGTACCGGGAGTATTTTTTTTATTTTATTGTTTCAAGAATTGTCTACTGTTATACATTTTTAATTTTAATATTGAAATGTTTGTGAGCATAACATTGGCAGGACGAAGATGTAGATTACTCTTATCCTCCTACTCCTGAAGGTCCTGAAGGTGGGTACCCTCACATAGAGATCCTACAAGATTTTGACAAGCGAAATTTGTGGGCTTATATACTGAACAAGAAGTTGCCTCCAGCGTAAGTGAATTGTAAAATTTGTCAAAACAAGTATATATGTCATAATTTGTAAGTGACACATTGAATTATGTTGTGACTTTAATAAGCAGTGAGGAGTTGGTGTGGTTTGATGAAAACCACTCTTTTCTTAAGCGATCAGATTTGCAATCCTTGGGTGAAAAAAAATGGGTGTCCGATTCTGTAAGTGTATTTCCTCTTATGCCCTCATTGTCTTAAATTATTATGCGGGATTTAAAGCATTCACTAAATGACACTTAACTTCTTGTTCACTTAACAGGTAATAAGTGCACTGCCATTGATTATGTCAGATGAGAAAAAGCTCGACAACATCACTAATAAGGAGCGATGGTACTTGCCGACATGGTTCTCGGTAAAGTATTCCAACTCATCTGTGTTGTGCACTGCCTGTACAGACAATGCATCTACATTTGCTTATGATTTCTATGTTATGATTGTTTTTTGTAGCAACAAGCTGTTGCAATAGAGTTGTCAGAGAATGGTCTCTTGGACGATAAATTTAGATCCAACTATGGCCATTTCATTCGTGACATTAACAAATGTGATAAGGTTTGACGTTGTTGCTTATATTATATTCGTCATCCTTATTAATAAATGGATGTTTATGATGTCTCAATGATCATTGTTTTACATGTTTTGTATTGTAGATATATGTACCAATCCATGATGGGGACGATCACTGGTACTTAATTGTAGTAGATGTACAGAATAAGGAGGTCATGCTTCTTGACACATTGCGTAATCCAAGAAAGAAGCATCCCCGATTGACACGGGCTGTGAAAACGGTAAAGTTTATGTACTCCAAGTAAATTTTGTGAAAGGTGTCATCCCCATATTTATCATCTACATACTTTGTACTCGTGAACAGGTGAATGTACTACATCGTATAATTGCTGATTTATCGGAAGAGGTCACCTCAATCCACAAATGGCCTATCATTATGCCAAAATGGGTGCCGATACAAAGCAATGGCTACGATTGTGGAATGTACATCATCGAAATGATTTGGGCGCCACAGTTGGGTCAAAAATTCCCTTTAAGGGTATATATTACACAGTACCTCATATAGTGTTATTTTAGAACCGTTATAGAACTCAGTTCTGAAAATGCACATGTTTTCTTCCTTTTGTAGGAACCTAGTATAGAAACGCGCATGGAGTTGGCTATCAGTCTTGTAACACACCTTGCCAACAAAAATAGGGACAAGACAATGTTTAGAGCATCAGTATTAGGATGATATTGAGGGTGTGCATCCTAGGTATCTTTATCTTATTATTAGTTTTTTGGGTCAGTCTAATGTATGCCAATGATTCTTGCAGATGGAGTTACACTTCTCCCTTCACGAACGAACTTGTCCCTGTTGGCTTTGGGTGGCTTACACTGATCAGGCTCTCACCATTCAGCGGCGTCTCTCTCCCTCTCTATATCTCCACCTCTTTCTGCTCTTATCAGAATCACACACACACACACGACACACACAATAGGGCTGGATTTTTGTTTTGGGGTTTTCGCTCTATGAACATCTTGGTTTGACAAAATGACCAAGAAGCCTTCTGACCCCTCTTTGTAGCTATGTTCATTGAGTTATACTTTTTCTTCCTTATATGAGTTATATTTTTTTCTTCATTGTTGAATTCAGTGTGGTTCTTGTTGTTTGTCATTTAGCTAATCATAAACCTAAATGGTGGAATTTTTGGTTCTTGGTGGAATTTTTTTTCACTCTTCCTTTCTTTAGCCTCTTTCCTTCAATTTATAATTTAATTGTAGGGAACTTATCGCCCAGCCCACTTTGACATCTTGCTATATGAGATGGGTTTCTCTCCTGCACATTCTCATTCATTCACTGTCTTTTGTCTAAGTTTTCTGGGTCAATTTCTCTCTACTTTTAATGAAGTGTTAACCTTCAAAAGCATTATTTTCTTAGTACATAAAACACAAGCTTATTGGAATTGGGATGTCAAATTGTAGGGTCCTTTGCTGGTCTTGGGTTTCTTGCATGGTACTTGGCAGGGAAATGATTCGGGCTGACAGTTGCTTCATTTTGTTACTTGCAATTCTATCCACCACCATATGACATTGATGGTATGTTGTTACTGTTACATTAATTAGTAGTCACTTGCAATAATGTGATCTTTTTTCCATTATGGGTTTCCAATGTGATTGTTTGGAAACTGAAATCCCAATATATAGAAATTTAGTTCATTTAATATTTTCAAAACTGACAAAACACAAGACAGACCAATTAGCAAGCATAAGAAAGGAAAAAATAGGAAAGAAGGAAAGCTGTAAATTCTCTGAACTCTAAGTGTGCTGGTTTTTGCGTTCCTATAGTTAGAAACTTCTGCAATATTTGAACATCATTGGCTTTGAAACTATCATATATCTATTTATTATTAGACTGTGTCTATACTAAATTCACTTCCTTAGGCCGGTACTCCTGAAAAATGCAATTGCGTTTCCTCCCTAGAACACTGGTCCCTTTGGTTTGACACCTTTATTTTTAATTGCGACATGTGCACCCTTTCCCCACCCCTCCCCTTCTCGTTGAGCAAAAATTGAACCCTTTCCTTAGTATCTATAATATAAAACAGAGCGGCTTCAACATCCTTTATTTTGTTGTGTTTGACTTTTTACATTGCACGGAGTGAATGCTTATGGAAGTGTTGATTTAATGTTAATTTATGTTTAATTTTTTCTTTTCGTTACATGTCTGAAGTTTTGGGTTTCAATATGTTTGGTGGAATAAAAAAACTGTCATTTTGGCAACTTCTTCTCATTCCTTCGATTCAAGATGATTCCTTGAGTTGATAGTGGCAATTGTATTGTTTTCTAAGGTAAATTTTTACCTTCCACAAAGTAGATTATTGCCTTTTTTAATGTTTTTTTCCACAAATGGTAACTTCTGGGAAACTTTAGATCCCAGAGTTAAATGTAGGTATATTTTCATGGTGGTACATATAGAAGTTAAAGACTCATATTGAGTGTGCTTTCTTTTTGGTGGTATTTGATTGAATGTTATGGTTTTGAATATGAAATTTCTTTATTTGATGTTGAGAGTAGCCCATCCAAGAACGAAATGGGGATTTTGATTTTTCTAAATTTGTTTGTTATGAATTGGAATTTATTGATTTGGGTGACCAATGGACGTGGGCATGTTTGTGTTTCTGTTTGTGTGTGTAGAGATAGTGAAGAAGGAAAAGGTGTGTGTGTGTGTGACAGAGAATGTGTGAGAGAAACATGGTGATGGAAGAGGAGAAGGGTGAAAGGGCAAAAACTATGTAGGTGGTCTTCCTTCCAACTTGAAATCTATTTTAGTTAAACTTAGAAATGATGATTGAACTTATAAGTAGAGTATGCTAATAAAAATAGTATGCTCATCTGATGTGACTGAGGCTTGAAATCGTTGATATGTATTGTTTGCTAGAATGGAGGGTTAATGTTCCCAATGGGACATCCCAGGTTTTAGTGCCAGAATCCAGGGCACTGCAAAGAGTATGTAGAGGACTTCAGGGGCTAATTGTAGGATTTGTGTTGCATATTTGGAATTTTCTAGAGAAGGCTTGGAATTTAGCTGTATCTGAGCCTAAGAAGGTTATCCATTGTGTTAAAGTAGGGATGGCACTTTCTTTTGTGTCACTGTTCTATTACATGAGGCCTTTGTATGAAGGTGTTGGAGGCAGTGCTATGTGGGCAGTTATGACTGTTGTGGTAGTTTTTTAATACATTGTTGGTAAGTACTAAATTCCCTACTGTTTAGTCAATTTCTATGTTCCTTTTGTTTGTCTTTATTCATATAACAACATGTACAAAGTGAAATTGAATGCCAAAATTTCCTTTAGATTTCATCTGTTAGTTTGATTTCCTATTGCTGCAGGTGCAACACTCTGTAAATGTGTTAATAGAGCAACCGGAACATTTCTTGCTGGATCTCTGGGTATTGGTGTTCATTGGGTTGCAAGTCAGTCTGGAGAAAAATATGAACCCATGATTCTTCAACTCTCAGTTTTCCTTTTTGGTGCGTCGGTGTCTAATGCTTATTCATTTTTGTTCTTTTTTGCCATTAGTAGTAAAATCAAAAGCCTCAGCAAGCCTTAAACACAATTCTAAAAAATCACCTATCTTTCTTGCAGCGGCTGCAGCGACTTTCTCTAGGTTTATTCCATCAGTGAAAGCTCGATTGGACTATGGTACATTGCTGATGGAATCTTATTAATTATCATGTGGTTTAGAATATATGAAGTTCCATTAGCCTAATAATTGCTAGAATGGTTGTGGTTTATTATTTACTTTTTTATGGATGTGGATTGAGTTAAAAGGAAGATTTTATTACATGTGTTAAATATCTTGTAAATAGTTCAGCACATTGTTTTAGTTATGGTAATCCATGTATTATTTAAAGGATTGGTAACATACAATGTCAACCCGGACAAGATCTCTTAATTTAAATGTGTTATATAGGCCATCTTCGAGTTTTGAGCGAGTTATGTTACTATTATGTCATTCGATATGATTAACTAAGTAGACTGTGTTAAGACTTAGGAGTTTTTGACATGAACTTGATATAACACAACACAATATGATATGACATGATTTAGTTGTCACTCTATTTCATGCTAAGTTGGGGATTTTTATTTTTGTGCATTCATGCACTAGCAATGTTTTGCAATTTTTTTTGTTATATAGTACCTTCAGGTACGGGCAATTACTAGTACAATGCATTTTAGGATGAAAGTAGTCATGCAACTGTCACATGGCTTTTTTAATTCGGCAAATTTTGTATATATACACAACTTAGAAAGATTATAATACCTCCTATAGTATGTCTTGTATTCGATGTTATGGGTGAGACAGCATATGACCAGGAGAAAATCAAAGTTAATCAGGGTCATATGATATGTAATCAGATTCAAACACTAATGTTTCATTCTAAGACATATCTGGTTCTTCTTCCTCTGGACATCGTTCATCTGTCAATTGCCAAACTACTAACCTTGTGAAATGACATTAGACTTCTTTTTGTCTTTTTCAGGTACCAACAGAGTACAACTGCAATTTCAATTGGTATTTTCATGAACAGAATGCGCTGTGTTAAGCCTGTTTGTATCTTTGTAGAATTTGGTACTTAAAATTAGTCTAACTTTTCCCATAACACTATGATAGGGTGGTGTAGCCCAGGGAAGTCTCGTGGAAGCCCTTGATGCAGTCCTACAAAGTGGAATTATAGAGTTCTAGCAGTGCATATGTTTTAATAGTTACAGTTAGGAGTATGTAATTAGATTGTATAAATAGATGATGTAATTTTGTAATTTTGGCAGTGCATATTGTGTATAAATAGAGTTCTGGCAGTGGTTTTGGCTGTGTCCTTTTTCTATGGTATTTGTTCGAATATGGGAGTTGAATTTTGAGCCTTGGTGGATGATTTGAGTTTGGTAGAAAGATATGGTTTGACTGTTTATAATATTTAGGTTGAATCAGATTCTATGGTTTTGGTGAAAACAATTAAAGGGGAGGTGAAATGTGCTTGGCCGTTTACTGATTTTCTCACACAGATCAGACAGATTTTGGGAAGAATGCAGTTTCAGTTGACCCACGTTTATAGCCAATTCTGTGGCTGACAGATTAGCAAATAAAGCGATGTTGGATGGCTTCTCATCAGACCTTTCGGGTTCCAGTTCCTTGCCTACTGCTGTTAGAATGAGTTTGCTTCAAGATCACTTGTCTGCCTACTTTGCAAACCAAGACTGGTTTGATTTTTGATGATTGTGGTTAATGAAGCTACAGGAGGTATACTGCAGTGGATGGTGGAGGAGAGTTTACTAGAAATAATGTAGTTAATACTTCTGTATGTTGAAGGATTAAAGCCAAATATGGCTATGTTTTGTTTGTTATCTATGAATTCTTTGATTCTTGTAAGCTGTGATGCTCTTTGTTTCTTGTAATTTTTTGATTCATATCAATAAAATTTTCTTTTCTTTAAAAAAAAAAAAGTAAAGACATTTCAATGTGGGTGTTTTGATCAAAAAAATTTAAGAGCTTAATTGATACATATTTAAACATGAACCCCTATACACTTTGGAGTAATGTTACCAAATTTGGAGTAATGTTACAAATTGGAGTAATGTTACCAAATTTAAACTAGAACCCTATACACTTTAAAAATAAGTGATAATAGAAATTAAAATGATAATTATTTATTATATTTAAACATTAAATAAAAATATAACAAAAAATTTACAGGGTTATTGAGTGAAATAAATTTACATTAAGTTAAAAATAATAGAAATTAAGTTCACCACTAAATAAATTAGAACAAAGTTATTCTATTTGGTATACTTTTTGTGTTAAATTAAAATAGGTAAAAAAAATTAGGGTAATATGAAACTAATTACATAGTTCAGGGTGTAGTATAAAAAATGTGAGAAGAATTTTAAAAAAGAGTAATAATTTAGGGTTATAAGTGTAATTTAATGTTAACTAAAGAACTTGATCGCTGGATTTAGTTCCAAATAGCGATCAAACAAACATGAAGCGATCAAAACTGATCAAACTTGAACCCTGAACCCAATAGCGATCATCTTCCAACTCCTCAAACTCCTAATCGATCAAGAAGCGATCAAGCCAACCACAAGAAGCGATCAAGCCAGCCACAAGAAGCGATCAAGCCACAAGAAGGATCAAACTTGAAACTGATCAAACTTGAACCCGCTAGCGATCAACTTCTAACTCCTCAAAATCCTAATCGATCTACCCTTTATCAGCGATCTAACCCCAAATCTAATCCCAAATCAGTGAAAACCCAACTCGATTGCATATTCAAAACCCTAAATCAGGTAAGAGCTTCAAAATTTGGTGCCCTAATGCTAATCTTCCATGTTATTAGTTTTATTTTTCTGACTTTTTTTTTTCTTGTTACAGCAGAGTATAATGACCAAGAAGTATAGGCCAAAAGTGGATACCAGTGAAAAAATGAAGAGGAAGAAGAGTTGTAATGATCCTCCCGCTGGTCCCTCTTCGAAGAAGAAATGTAATCATCCTCCCTCTCCCTCCATTGATCCGTCCTCAAGAGTTAATCCCACGTCCACCAATCCAGTTGATCTCTCATTCAATCCATCAAGTTCACCCAACCCCAACCCCAATCCACCAAGTTCATCCAACCCCAATCCACCAAGTTCATCCAATGAAGACATATCTTTCTTCAACGATAATTGCAAAGATCGGTATGATAATTGCTTTTATAATAGGCCTTTGTTATTGGAAAGAGGTGTTTTACTGGATGATTTAAAAGATGTAGGATGTGATATTATTTTTACTCTTCACCAATGGAATTCTGGAATTCTGTCGTTGATATCAAGAAGACGGATAAAGCTTATAATAAATTGGTGAATATATTTTATTCTAATATGCATGATATTGATAGGGGTGATCACAAGTTTAAGTCTCTTGCGAGGAATATAAATTTTGAAGTAACTCCAGGTTTAGTTTCAAAAATATTGGGAGTTCGCCAACCCTTCGTTCTTAAACATACACATACCTATCCATTCAAGAATTCTGAGGACATACCTAAATTGAAAGATGTTTATACAGAAATGGAAGGTATACCTAATAATTATAGTGAGGGGGTTGCCGATCCATTATTTTTTCAACAACACCTGACTCCCAAATATAGGATCTTAAACCTTATAGTGAGTCACAATATTCGTCCAACTGGACATAATGCTCGTTTTGGACTTGATCGAGCTCATCTTTTGTATGCCATTGGAACGGGTATATGTATAGATCTACCTTGTTTAATAATTGATGAAATTATTTCGGCACACGGTACAAAGGATAGGCGGAAATGTCTCCCATTCCCAATTTTGATTTCAAAAATTATGGAGGATTGTGGAGTTGTGATTCACTCAAGCAACGCTTATTCCACTCCCATGAATTCAATTTATGGTGGGACAATAAAAAAGAGTTTGGGCCAGGGGAAGAATAAGAATTGTGACACCCCAAAATCCGGGGGTCCCGTTGATAATCCATCAACCCGCGGAAACACCCGTGGATATCGCTTAACCCGATACCACATCAATAACATCCCTAAACCGGGATTATAACCCTCAATGAAAATTCGACTCAACATTCATTTGATTCAACCCCAGTCCAACATACCATGGTTTGTACCCCATTAGGGTCCACTTTGATCATTTAAAGGAAGGAAATTCAAAGCCCAAAGATTTGGCAAAACATTTAAAAATTTCAGATTTTTGGACTAGCTACCGGTAGCTGTTTATCGGCTACCGGTAACTGAAACCTTCTGGAGCTACGACTACCTGTTGTCTACCGGTAGCCGAAACCTTCTGGAGTTACGACTACCTGTTGGCTACCGGTAGCCGAAACCTTCTGGAGTTACGACTACCTGTTGGCTACCGGTAGCTGTTCCTTCGGGAAAACAACTACCTGTGAGCTACCGGTAGCTAAAGGCAGATTTTGCCCATTTCCTTAGTTTTTCATTTCCAACTCATTTCAAACCTTCCCAAGGTCACCCAACACATGTATAATGAAAATTCCCACATTATACATAGTCCATCCAGGTCATACTACATACAACCTCATACATTCATAATTCAAAATATAATGTTCTACAATATTTACATGTCATAAACCATTTTAAAACAAAAGGTTTACAAAATCTTGAGATAAGGCCACACATAGGCCCCCTTCACCCTTGATGCTCTCCATGGGAGCCAACCGCCGGTGTAAACCCGACACCTGAAAATTGTTTCCCGTATAGGGTGAGCACAACGCCCAGTAGAGATAAACCTATAGAGGTTACTCTTCCCCTAGATGCACATGCTCATGTAATCATCACATAAACATATCACTTAACATTTCTCATACTTATGCATTCTATGATGGAATGCAACAATGCTATGCCATGGAATGAGGTGACACTCACCCATGCGTTTCAACCCGAGTCCTCACCGACTCACACAACACAATGCAACGCCAAAGTGTAATGCAACCCGTCTATTGACGGAAAAATCCTTCCAATGATCGTTATGAAATCCGATCATCATTGGAATCTACCCATTGAATGGGTGTTTTTGTAACCAAATCCTTGTGTTTTCTTTGGGCAACGGATTTTCGGAATCACACCGCCGGTTCCGTACACCGTGTCACTTTTCTGGAATCTCACCGCCGGCCAAGTGACTCAACCAAGTGGTTTAGGGTTTTGCACCCAAGGAAGTCGCCATGCCCCTTCTTGCTATACCCAACACAAGTTTTCCTTATGCAACATGCGACTCAAAAAGGATCGTCGATCCAATTTCTCCCGAGCCCACATATCAAGCACCAAACAAGGTGTCGATTAAATCTATGCATCTCCCACACACCAACACTCATGCAATTTGTCCCATGAATGTGATGCCATGATCATGCCCA
This sequence comes from Ilex aquifolium, assembly GCA_951799425.1. NCBI lineage: Eukaryota > Viridiplantae > Streptophyta > Magnoliopsida > Aquifoliales > Aquifoliaceae > Ilex > Ilex aquifolium. The sequence goes on along the minus strand of OX637391.1, from coordinate 59,753,874 downwards.
ATATGTAATGTATACTACATGAGCAATAATCAACACATATCTTCACATTCCATGGAATTTAAATCATAAGCATATAAATTCCATAAACCATCATAAACAACATATCAATGAGCATATGTCAACACATCCACGACACATTCAAACATGTGATTCCAATGGCATCAAATAACCATTTAAACAATCAAGGCATTTTATCAAACACCTTATAGGCACAATGTATAAACTCATATCATGCTTATCCAACACTTTCAAGGCACATTTCATAACACATAGCATGCCTCCAATAGCCATAAGTCATATGATGAATTACATGTAACATCCTTATATCAAAATTAAGCTAGGATCTAGCCTAAACCAATTTCATGCTCACCTTTTCATTCTCATAACCATAAACACATATATACATCATTACACATGCATGTATATATATATATATATATATATATCCATAACCTAGCTACACCTAGGGTAGAATGATCCAAGATAGGAATAACCCCTACCTCTATAGAGATGTAGACAATCTCTATACACCAAAATCACTCAAAATCCAAGGCTTTTCCCAAACTTCACCCTTGGATATTTGGTGAAACGCCTTGTTTTTGGTACGTAGTCGAAGCCCTCACCGCGTAGAGCAACTTTAATTCTTGGTTCTTGTTGATCCGAGCGACGGAGCTCCGGGATTCCAAGAGAGAAGACTTGAAGAATTGATTTTCTCTCTTTCTCTCTTCTCACGCCTGAACCAGCCGGCCAAATGGGTATAGAATATCTGATTTTTCATATATTTTGCCCCTTTTATACTTTTTAAGACTTGGCCCGAGTCGCGCCACATGTCCCCCACTTAATCGGGTCCGATTTTATCCCGAAACGATTTATTTGATCTCGGTTTAACTTCAATCTAATTTTATTTGAACTTTAACTTAATTTTAAGGAAATTTAATATTTCTCATTTTTGGGGACCTTTAAAAGGTCAATCGCCACGCAGTCGTCTCGAACTACGTGCAAAATCCGACTATCTCGGAATTCAACGAAATTTCTGGTGGTCACTAGATTTCGCGTTGCGAATCCAACGACGCACTCCGTTTCCTCATCCGAGGTCTAGAACATATGTATTTCAAATACGTGCAGTAATGGCAAATTACCATTTTGCCCTTTTTCAGAAAAATTTCAAATTTTCCCGGGTTTCACATTCTTCCCCCCTTAAAAGAATTTCGTCCCTGAAATTCACATACACATATACATTTAATAGCATGCATATGCAACAAGTAATGAAAGCTGTAAGTATGAAAATGTACCTCTATCCTCAAATAGGAAAGGGTAATTGGCACGTATGGTGTCCTCACGCTCCCATGTTGCCTCCTCTACTCCCCGGTGCTGCCAAAGCACCTTCACTAACCTCACGGTTTTGCCTCGCAAAACCTGTTCCCGACTATCCATGATACGCACCGGTCCCTCCTCGAAGGTCCCATCTGTATCAACAACAAGCTCGCCCCAATCCACCACATGAGTCGGATCTGGTGTGTATTTCCGGAGCATAGAGACATGGAATACTGCGTGAACACCTACTAAATCAGGCGGTAACGCCAATCGGTAAGCAACTGCACCAACCCTCTCGAGTACCTCGAAGGGCCCGATATATCTCGGAGACAGTTTTCCCCGCTTGCCGAACCTGACCACTCCTCTCGTAGGCATAACCTTCAAGAATACGTGATCTCCCACCTCAAACTCTAGAGGTCGCCGCCGTCTGTCGGCATAGCTCTTCTGCCTGCTCTGCGCCGTGAGAAGACGCTTCCGTATCAAATCCACCTTCTCTGAGGTGTCTCTAATCAACTCTGGACCCGTAGAGGGTCTCTCTCCAACCTCCGTCCAACAAACCGGAGATCTACAAGGCCTCCCATATAATGCCTCATAGGGTGCCATCTGCATGCTCGCCTGATAACTATTGTTATAGGCAAACTCTACCAAGGGTAAGTGATCTTCCCAGCTTCCCTTGAGGTCTAGGACGCATGCACGTAGCATGTCCTCTAGTGTCTGGATGGTCCTCTCAGACTGACCGTCCGTCTGGGGATGAAAAGCAGTGCTCATCATCAACTGAGTCCCCATGGTTCGCTGGAAACTCTCCCAAAAATGAGATGTGAATCTGGGATCCCGATCCGATACTATAGATACGGGCACCCCATGCAATCGGACAATCTCCCGTATATATAACCTACAGAATTCCTCCAATGTGAAGGTCATCCGCACAGCCAAGAAGTGTGCCGACTTCGTAAGCCGGTCCACTATCACCCACACCGCATCATGTCCCCGCGATGTCCGTGGCAAGTGAGTCACAAAATCCATCGTGACATGCTCCCACTTCCACTCAGCTACCTCCAAAGGCTGGAGTAATCCCGCTGGTCTCTGGTGTTCAGCCTTCACTTGCTGACATGTGAGACATCTACCAACAAATTCACCAACTTGTCTCTTCATCCCACTCCAATAATACTGGCGACGAAGATCATGATACATCTTCGTGCCCCCTGGATGAACCGCAAAACGGGAACAATGAAATTCCCTAAGAATCTCCTCCCTTAGATCTGGAGATTGGGGAACCACAATCCTTCCCCTATACCGAAGACTACCATCCAAATGAATGGCCCAGCCCTCGTCACGTGTACCCGACTGCACCCGGTCCTTAATGGACACTATCTCTGGGTCTTGCCCCTGAGACTCAATCACTCTGCTCAGTAGGGAAGGCGTAGCCACCAAACTTCCCAAGGTACCCTGAGCCTACCCCATGTAATGTAGCCCAAACTGTCCCACAGTTTCGAGCATTTCCCACTCCCGGGAAGCCATACTAGCCAAGACTCTCCTTGACTTCCGGCTAAGTGCGTCAGCCACCACATTTGCCTTACCAGGATGGTAATGCAACGTGAAATCGTAATCTTCCAAAAACTCCATCCACCTGCGTTGCCTCATGTTGAGGTCCCGCTGTGTAAAGATGTACTTCAGACTCTTGTGGTCCGAAAACACCTCAAACTGCTCACCATACAGGTAGTGGCGCCAAGCCTTCAAGGCAAAGACAATGGCCGCCAACTCCATATCATGTGTGGGGTAATTCTGCTCGTGATTCTTTAGCTGTCGAGAACCATAAGCCACGACCCTCCCGGATTGCATTAACACACATCCGAGCCCGTCCTTAGAGGCATCACAATAGACTGTGTACCTCTGTCCCCTTTCTGGGACTATCAAAATAGGAGCTGAAGTAAGCCTCCTCTTCAACTCCTGGAATGCCTTCTCGCAAGAATCATTCCACTCAAACTTAACCTCCTTCCGAGTCAACTTCGTCATAGGTGCAGCTAACCTAGAGAAGTCCTCGATAAACCGCCGATAATACCCAGCCAATCCCAAGAAACTGCGTATCTCGAAAACTGACTTCGGCCTCTCCCAATTCATCACCGCCTCGACCTTCTCCGGGTCTACGGATACACCCGAAGCCGACACTACATGTCCCAAAAACTTCACCTCAGTCAGCCAAAACTCACACTTGCTGAACTTGGCATACAACTGATGGTCTCTCAAGATCTGAAGAACGATCCTCAAGTGACCCTCATGCTCCTCCTCAGACTTGGAATAGATCAAGATGTCGTCAACAAAGACTACGACAAATTGATCAAGGTAGGGTTGGAACACCCTATGCATGAGATCCATGAATGCCGCCGGGGCATTCGTCAATCCGAAAGGCATGACAGTAAACTCGTAATGCCCATACCGCGTTCTGAACGCCGTCTTAGGGATATCTGCCTCCCTAACCCTCAACTGATGGTAACCGGTACGTAGATCTATTTTGGAGTAGACCCGCGCCCCTCTCAGTTGATCAAACAAGTCATCAATCCTCGGCAAAGGGTACCTGTTCTTGATAGTAACCCTATTTAACTGCCGGTAATCTATGCAGAGTCGAAGGGTGTTGTCCTTCTTCTTTGCAAATAACACCGGAGCGCCCCATGGTGAGGTACTCGGTCTAATGAAACCCCGGTCCAACAATTCCTGCAATTGGACCTTGAGTTCTTGCAACTCAGCAGGTGCCATCCTATGTGGAGTCATAGAAATGGGCGATGTGCCAGGATGTAACTCAATGTTAAAGTCTACATCCCTATGTGGAGGTAATCCCGGTAGTTCATCCGGAAAAATATCCTCGTATTCACAAACAACTCGAGGTAGACCCAACTCCTGTCTCTCCTCGTTCTCTAGGGTAAGGCTTGCTAGCCAACCCATCAACTGCCCGTGCCATCGGGAGTCATACACCCCTTGGGGTAAAGCACCATGCTTGTCCCCCTGGAACTTGAAACAAACACCCTCAGGCGTATAAGCAGTGACCCTCTTCCGATCACAGTCAATAACAACACGGTGTGCCGTCAACCAATCCATTCCTAGGATGACATCGAACTCCGACATGTCCATGACCCTAAGGTCAATGGTGAGTAGAATCCCAGAGATCTCTAACTCACAGTTCCGACATATCTGACCAACCCTCACCCTAGCACCTAGGGGAGAACTCACATGCAATGGCTCTTCCAAGGTCTCAACCTCTAAGCCCAAGTCTTCCACACAAGATGCAGCAATAAATGAATGTGATGCACCAGAATCAAATAATACCCTAGCCCATAAACGAGAGAGTAAAAATGTACCCTGTATCACTGATTGGTTTGCTGGCTCGGTCTGAGGTATCATGGCGTAGACACGCCCCTGGGTTCCCGAAGTACCTGCTTGTGAGCCCTGTCCTCGGCCTCGACCCAAACTCTGGCCCATCTGGCCTGATTGCGTGGCACTCGCACGTGATGTAGTAGGGGTCTGTGCAGCACCCTGGAACTGGTACTGGCTTCCCTGGCCCATAGTGGGGTAGGGAGGAACATAAGGTGTCTGTGTGTGCCCCACTGAAGACTGGGACTGGGATGCCCCATAACTCTGGGATCCCTGCCTCTGAGGACAATCCCGCTTCATGTGCCCCAGTTGGTGGCAATGATAGCAAGTCCGTTGGCCTGCCTGGTAGGAAGGCCTCTGATTTCTCCCACCTTGGGAGGATTGACCCTGGCCTTGGCCTTGATAGCCGTGGCTCTGCCCTTGCTGTCCCTGCGGAGTAGAAGTCCTCTGCCGCTTCCCCGCACTAGAAGAAGAGGTTTGGCCCTCCTTCTTCTTGTCCTTAATACCACCCTCGCGAATATTCCTCGCGTCATCCACCTCTCGTTCAATTGCCATAGCCGTCGTGATCATTAAATCCAGATCTTGTAGGAGAAGACCTACAATTTTCCCTCGAATGGAAAGCTTCAAGCCTTCCTCAAACCTTCTTACCTTAGCCACAGCTGTGGCTACGTAATCATCGGCGAAACGTGCTAGTTCCGTGAACTTCGCCACGTATTCCATCACCGTCATGGTTCCTTGTTTCAATTCCAGAAACTCTCGGGCCTTTGCATGTCGCATGGCCGGTGGAAAATACTTGCCCATGAAGAGCTCCTTGAACTCTTCCCATGTCATAGTCTCAAGGTTTTTCGTGCCCGAGACCCAATCCCACCACACTTGGGATTCTCCTTCTAGCTGAAATGCAGCTAGTGTTATCTTACTGGCGTCGGAAGTGATTCCCATTGCCTTCAAGATCTTCGTAACCTGCCGGAACCAATGGTCAGCCACCATAGGATCCGCCCCTCCCTTAAAAACTGGAGGTTTATGCGCTTTGAACTGTTGGAGGTTACTCATACCTCCCCGGTGTGCAACCGTAGCTGCCATCATGCCCATTGTCTCATTAAAGGCCTGTTGATCGAAGGCCGGTGGGGGTTGATTTGTTCTCCCACCGCCTCGGCGTCCCCTTCCTCGACTAGCCATCTACATTTGTCAGATAGCAAACAAGTCTCACAAGGTATCCCAAAATCGGGATCAAGATTCGAAACTTTGAGAATTCTTCTCATTGTCTCACTAGCAATGCTTATGCCACCCACTAGTAGACCTTTATACCATGAACCACTCCGTTCATCCCTTATTCCGAACCCAAGGTTATGTTTTCTAACCTAATGTGTTCCTTTACATATACATTCTACCATGTATATAATTCACATGTCATGTAACACATAACATATAGTAAACAAACAATTAACATGTATGCACATGAAATGCAATGGTCTAAACCCAATGCCCAACAAGCCCAAGGTTTATCGTAAACCTATGCTCTGATACCAAGCTGTGACACCCCAAAATCCGGGGGTCCCGTTGATAATCCATCAACCCGCGGAAACACCCGTGGATATCGCTTAACCCGATACCACATCAATAACATCCCTAAACCGGGATTATAACCCTCAATGAAAATTCGACTCAACATTCATTTGATTCAACCCCAGTCCAACATACCATGGTTTGTACCCCATTAGGGTCCACTTTGATCATTTAAAGGAAGGAAATTCAAAGCCCAAAGATTTGGCAAAACATTTAAAAATTTCAGATTTTTGGACTAGCTACCGGTAGCTGTTTATCGGCTACCGGTAGCTGAAACCTTCTGGAGCTACGACTACCTGTTGTCTACCGGTAGCCGAAACCTTCTGGAGTTACGACTACCTGTTGGCTACCGGTAGCCGAAACCTTCTGGAGTTACGACTACCTGTTGGCTACCGGTAGCTGTTCCTTCGGGAAAACAACTACCTGTGAGCTACCGGTAGCTAAAGGCAGATTTTGCCCATTTCCTTAGTTTTTCATTTCCAACTCATTTCAAACCTTCCCAAGGTCACCCAACACATGTATAATGAAAATTCCCACATTATACATAGTCCATCCAGGTCATACTACATACAACCTCATACATTCATAATTCAAAATATAATGTTCTATAATATTTACATGTCATAAACCATTTTAAAACAAAAGGTTTACAAAATCTTGAGATAAGGCCACACATAGGCCCTCTTCACCCTTGATGCTCTCCATGGGAGCCAACCGCCGGTGTAAACCCGACACCTGAAAATTGTTTCCCGTATAGGGTGAGCACAACGCCCAGTAGAGATAAACCTATAGAGGTTACTCTTCCCCTAGATGCACATGCTCATGTAATCATCACATAAACATATCACTTAACATTTCTCATACTTATGCATTCTATGATGGAATGCAACAATGCTATGCCATGGAATGAGGTGACACTCACCCATGCGTTTCAACCCGAGTCCTCACCGACTCACACAACACAATGCAACGCCAAAGTGTAATGCAACCCGTCTATTGACGGAAAAATCCTTCCAATGATCGTTATGAAATCCGATCATCATTGGAATCTACCCATTGAATGGGTGTTTTTGTAACCAAATCCTTGTGTTTTCTTTGGGCAACGGATTTTCGGAATCACACCGCCGGTTCCGTACACCGTGTCACTTTTCTGGAATCTCACCGCCGGCCAAGTGACTCAACCAAGTGGTTTAGGGTTTTGCACCCAAGGAAGTCGCCATGCCCCTTCTTGCTATACCCAACACAAGTTTTCCTTATGCAACATGCGACTCAAAAAGGATCGTCGATCCAATTTCTCCCGAGCCCACATATCAAGCACCAAACAAGGTGTCGATTAAATCTATGCATCTCCCACACACCAACACTCATGCAATTTGTCCCATGAATGTGATGCCATGATCATGCCCAATATGTAATGTATACTACATGAGCAATAATCAACACATATCTTCACATTCCATGGAATTTAAATCATAAGCATATAAATTCCATAAACCATCATAAACAACATATCAATGAGCATATGTCAACACATCCACGACACATTCAAACATGTGATTCCAATGGCATCAAATAACCATTTAAACAATCAAGGCATTTTATCAAACACCTTATAGGCACAATGTATAAACTCATATCATGCTTATCCAACACTTTCAAGGCACATTTCATAACACATAGCATGCCTCCAATAGCCATAAGTCATATGATGAATTACATGTAACATCCTTATATCAAAATTAAGCTAGGATCTAGCCTAAACCAATTTCATGCTCACCTTTTCATTCTCATAACCATAAACACATATATACATCATTACACATGCATGTATATATATATATATATATATATCCATAACCTAGCTACACCTAGGGTAGAATGATCCAAGATAGGAATAACCCCTACCTCTATAGAGATGTAGACAATCTCTATACACCAAAATCACTCAAAATCCAAGGCTTTTCCCAAACTTCACCCTTGGATATTTGGTGAAACGCCTTGTTTTTGGTACGTAGTCGAAGCCCTCACCGCGTAGAGCAACTTTAATTCTTGGTTCTTGTTGATCCGAGCGACGGAGCTCCGGGATTCCAAGAGAGAAGACTTGAAGAATTGATTTTCTCTCTTTCTCTCTTCTCACGCCTGAACCAGCCGGCCAAATGGGTATAGAATATCTGATTTTTCAGATATTTTGCCCCTTTTATACTTTTTAAGACTTGGCCCGAGTCGCGCCACATGTCCCCCACTTAATCGGGTCCGATTTTATCCCGAAACGATTTATTTGATCTCGGTTTAACTTCAATCTAATTTTATTTGAACTTTAACTTAATTTTAAGGAAATTTAATATTTCTCATTTTTGGGGACCTTTAAAAGGTCAATCGCCACGCAGTCGTCTCGAACTACGTGCAAAATCCGACTATCTCGGAATTCAACGAAATTTCTGGTGGTCACTAGATTTCGCGTTGCGAATCCAACGACGCACTCCGTTTCCTTATCCGAGGTCTAGAACATATGTATTTCAAATACGTGCAGTAATGGCAAATTACCATTTTGCCCTTTTTCAGAAAAATTTCAAATCCAGAATGAAGTTGCACCTGTGGATAATATTGCAGCCCAAGATGTCCCAAATTCTTCCACAGCACCTGAGGATAATATTGCAGCCCAAGATGTACCAAATTCTTCCACAGCACCTGAGGATAATATTGCAGCCCAAGATGTCCCAAATTCTTCTACAGCACCTGAGCATAATATTGCAGCCCAAGATATCCCAAGTTCTTCCACAAGTGGTCTTCATCTTCCTTCAGTGGATGAACAATTGGAATTACATGCAACTGTGCTGATACGAATGAGCAAAAAGATGGAGGAACTTGAAAATAATCAAAATGAAATAAAGGAGAATCAAAATAAAATAAAGGAGTCTATGAAGGAGATCAATAGTAGGTTGGATAAAATTGAGTCTTTTTTTATGAAAAGCAAAGAAATAGGTAGGAAGTGACAATTGTATGTAATAGGTAGGAAGTGACAATTGTATGTAATAGGTAGGAAGTGACAAAAATATTTACTTCTTGGAGTAATGTTACCAGATTTGTGGGTATTGCCTTTTTGAGTTGGGGTAAGGATATCATTTTTTTTGAGTAAGACTACCACTTTTTAAGGTTCCCATTCATTTTTTTTTTGGGTAATATTATCTCTTTTTTGTATTAATGTTACCAGATTTTTTTGGTAGTGCAGAATGCTAGGAAAGGGGTTGTTTAATAAAAGAACAATCTATCATAAAACACATCACATACCTGCAACCAGTATATCTCACCAACAACAAATTTTCACCTCTTTAACATTGCTGCTATTGTGAATAAAACTATTTATATGTAACCTACATCTGAAAATGGCGTGCACACTGTGTGTCATTTATTTCAATTCAGGTGTAGGTTATATATAAGTAACTCTAACATACATAGCCTGCCTCCTGATGAAAACGAAGAAGATGAAGAGAATTTTCTCAAAAGCAATATAGTTACACTATGCTATACGCTATGTTATATATAATAGTCTCTATCGTGTTATACCGCTTGTATAACTACTTGTCAAAGTCTTTGGGTTCCATTAGAACGGAATGATTGGTAAGAATGATTGGTATGAATGATGGGTAAGAATGGTTTGTTGGCCACTGTACCCTTATATAAGGAATGACTCCACATTGTTCATATTCTAGTTCATCTTCCTCATCCTTCTCATCAACTACTCCTATGTTCTAATCTTCGTCCTTTCTCCATTTGCTTTCATCTTTTCCTAGAAATGATAAGACAAAGGATGGCAAAATGCAAAGGGATCCATAAAAAAAAAAAAAAAAATGGCCTGCACAAAAAAAGAAACGGTATCTACATATTTTCGCATATCAAACATCACAAATCACCCAAACAAAACCTCGGTCAACAAAACACAGGCAAAATAAAAATAATTCATCAAAATACAACCACCACCCCATGGCTAGCAAAAGACAGGCAACAAAAAATTGATTCACCAAAACAGGGCAATTGATTCAGCAAAACATTGGCAAAAAAGAATTGATTCCAAATCAGTATGTGCCACTAAATCAAGGCCATAAACACTATACATGACTTCAAATTTTGTATACAAAAAAAAATATATGTCACACATACCATCTCCGATTTTTACCACAATTCTTTTGTTTACCACAATTCTTTTGTTGATATTTTTGTGCCTTGCTTATAATCTTGTTTCTTGATTCGTTGTATATGTGAGTAATAACTTTGAATGCTAGATCCTTCCGCATCGCATTGGATTCATCCTAAAAACAATAACCAATAACCATAGTTAAATTGACAAATGGTACATAAACAAATTTAATTTAGTACTATTAAATTTTAAATAAGGAGAATAGCTATCATACCATAATTTTGAATGAGTGATCCAAAAATTGAGCATGCATCTCCTTTATGACAAATATTCCACAGTCATAGCTATTTGTTTGCCTAGGAGCCCAATCCACTTCATATATGTGCCACTTGGTCAATGTTGGTGTGTAATTAGCTATGACAAGCCGAAGGACTTGATCTAATTGTTTAATCACATTTGCAACAGCAGAATAACGGATATTGTTCGGATATAATGGTAGGGAATCAAATAATAAAACTTTTTCCTTCACTACATCCACCACGCATAAATACCAATGGGTGTTATTGTCGTTCATGGGTATATATATCTACGTAAAGAAATACAAGATATTAATTATTGTGTAAATGAGCAATTATAAAAAAAAAAAAATAGGACATCTAGTACCTTATCACAGTCCTTGAAATCTGAAACGAAGTACCTTCGACAATCAAGCAATCCGATTGTTTTTTCTTGTTCGTTTCCTTGCCAAAACCTTCCAAGTGCTTTTTGCTGGGTATTGAAGGTAAAATATGGGTACACATTGTACATGTTCAAGATTAAAAAAGTCAAATAAACAACATTAAAAAAGTTAAATAAAACACATTACCGCAAACCATGTGGGTAGATACCACCTTGACCTTTTTGTAAAAGGATTAAACTTCACATCATCCGGAATAACACAAGATGCCAAACCTATTATCTTCAAGTCAAAATGTACAAAATCAATACTTGGTCAATGAGTGGAAAACACAATAAATAGAGATGTCTATTTTTAACTCACAATGTCTAACAACCATTTTCTTGGTTGTAGTGATTCAATAAATGAATATCTATTGGCAGAACATGTTTCAAATCTCACCAGTGTCTCACTGTTTCATGAAAAATATGGATTAATAATTGGTGATGCTCCCACAATATATAAGAATGAAAAATATGGATTAATAATTAGTGATGCTTCCACAATACATACGAATAACAGGTGAGAATTGGTATATAGTATAAATACCTCGTGTCAAGTGTGTTGTCAAAGATGTAATTCAAGACACACATTTTATCATAATCACTAATTTCATAAATGGGTGGATAATTCTCATCTGATGGGGTATACAAACTGGTAGAATCTGAAATCTGCTTATTAAATACAATGAAGAGTATTATTAGATGTGGCACAATTGTTTAAATAAAGTCAATACAAAGATTTGTTTAAACAAACATTTAATGTGGAGTACGAAATTAAACCTCGTGAACGTTGATATTTGTGGGAATGTGAAAAGTTGTTATTTCTTCTAGAACTTTTTGTATTTTCACTTCGGCCTTCTCATCATCCTTTTTCTCATCATCCTTTGTTATTTTTTCAACCATATATACATCAACACCAGCCTCATTCTTATTTACAACTTCCTCCATCTTCTCCTCTTCATCTTTATTTTCATTCACCTCATCTCCATCCTTATTTCGAGCTTTGTCATCTTCTACATTGTTTCCAGCTTCCTCCATCTCCACCTCTTCATCCTTATTTTCATTTGCCTCCATCTCCCCATGTTCATCATTATTTACATTCATCTCCTCTTCTTCCTTGTTTCCACTTACCTCCAACTGTGCCTCTTCATCCTCATTTGCATTCACCTCATTTTCATCACCCATTTTTACAGTTTCCTCCATCTTCTTTCCAGTTTCCTCCATATCCTTGTCAAACAAGGTTCCATTGTTCCTAAACTGTGATAACACACATAGATAGAGCAGTATTATAATGCATTATCTATTAATCTTGTAATCAAGTTAAACCACAATTAGGTTTGATGTGTTATACCGCCGCTATATCTGTTGTGTCCTTCTTCAAGATAGTATGTTCATACTTCTTCAAATAAAGTTGCTGCTTACACAAACAAGATTAGAGATTTGAAATATATATTTTTATTACTAAAAATATGGACTTTATAATGACTATCATACCTTGAAAATATCATATGGTGATTTCAAGTATTTACTTGGCTTCCGCTTAGAGTTTCTTCTCAGCACCTTTGCACTATACTTTTGTTGCGGCTTTGGGCTGTAATTTTTTTGGGTGCACGAGTGTGAAGCCGGTTGAATGTGAGGTGTGTTTACAATGGCATTTGAATGTTGTCGTGGTGTATGTTTCATAGACTTTATATCCGGTGTTTGCACCACTTGAAGCGGAATCCACATCCGATTATCATACTTGGATTCATTTAAGGTTTCTTCATGGATTGCTTCATTGTCTATGTCTTTATTCTCTCCATCACATTTATTCATGGATTGCTTCATGGATTCCACTGCATCAACGATTTTCTCCATCATGGTAACCACCGAATCTACTTTGCAAGATAGATCATCCTTGATTTTGGCCATTGATTTTTCGAGGGATAAAAATATTTCTTCCCATGACTGAAAAAATAATATCAAATCATGTACACATAATTAGAAATAGAAATACTCACAGTCACATATATAAGTCAACATCATTGCACATACTTTTGATAGGCCACCACCTGCCTGCCCTATGTTAGGATCCTCCTTAATTTTGCATGGAACTTGTGGTTGCACAATCAGTGGAACATGTGACTGTTCATTAAGGGGGGCTACTCCTACAACTGAAACCTACAACGTACATAAATAACTCTCAATCATAACCCTAACACTCTAATAATCAAAATAAAATTGAAATACATACACATCACTTATAAACAAATAATACCAATAGATACCTCTTTCATATTTGTCAACTTCTTAAAGATAGCCACACCATTTTTTATTTCCAAATCACCCCATGCTCCAATGCGGGGAATGGATTGACATTTGATTAGCACAAGGGAAACCCCTGTGGGTGTCAGGTGCTGTAGATAAAAAATCTATAACAAGCAACTACTCTCAATTAGAATAAACTACAACAACCAACTACTCTCAATTCAAAACAAAAACAACAATACTAAGTACTGTAGCTCTTTTAGGTAATCAATACATTACCTTGAGAACTAGTAGGCAACCACTAATATTGTTTTGTCCATATGTCTTATATTTTTTCACCCCCTCAATCAGGGCAGTAAACACCAACTTGGCCCAGTTCTTCGCTCCCAAAGAATCAACCTCCACCACAGAATGGAGGAATGAGCTACTAACTGAGGTTTTTGTTGTAGGACACAATAGACATCCAAGTACAAATAAGATAAAGATACGCCGAAAGTCTTCTGAATCCACCTTTATTTCACCCAATTTGTTATTCAAATAGTTCACTGGAATATCCTTCATTCCAGTGAACATGGAATTACAGATTCCATTTATTCTTTCATAGGGGCCACTCGTCTCCACATCTATTCCCCCATATCTCAACCCCAATATAGATTCTACATCCTCATGAGAGAACTTTAAGGATTTTCCATGAATATTCAACACACATGAATTAGGGTCAAAGTGTTCAACCACCCACTCACACAAATCTCTCCTCAATATTTTGCATTTGAGGCTTAACAAACCTCCGAAACCAATCTCTTCCACCCCATTTTTTTGTTCATCGCTAAACTTCTCTATTGCTTTCACCATCAGTCCTGGTGAACATCTGGTTCTCAACTGTACCATCAAACATTTGCCATTATACAACACACAAAATAAACACATTTCACACAAATAATTTAGTATTATGATTTACCTTTTCTTTTGGTGTAGATTCCTTTTTGCACAACTCCTTTTCTTTTTTTGATGCCTTGGCCATCTCTATATATTTTTCTTTCTCACAATGTTCCATATTCTTCCATTGTAGTCCAAGTTGTTTCATGAACTGAATGAGTGAGTGGAATGGTTATACATACACATATGCAACATATCTCTTACACAGTGGAGAATTACATAATATCCCTTACCCCATGGCCAAGTTTTTTATTTTCCTTTCCTTTCATTGTCTTCAAACAATCTTTGCTACAATGGAGAAATAACATCATCAATGGCATACAAATAAGATCAATAAAACTGGTTTAGTATTTAGATTATACAAATCTCTCACTAATAAAAAAACCATGAGCTTGTTGACCGATCAGATTCACTTGAGCTCTTTTTTCCCCTGAATATAAAATCCACCATTAACCATAAAAATAATTTCATTTTTTTGTGCTAAACAATAGGCTAGGATTAAACAAAACTTACATTATAAATATTCTGAGCTGAGATTACAAACTTGAACGAGGAACCGAAGCAGAAGAGAAGAAATACGATGAACCGAAGAAGAAGAACGAGAAACAAAGCAGAAGAGAAGAAAGACGATGAATCGAAGCAGAACAGAAGAAAGAGGGAGGGAAAAAAAAGTGAACCTACTAAGCTACTAAGCTTGTCCAAGAAGCAACAGGGATGAATTTAGGCGGGAATTGGGTAAGGATTGTGTCAAAATTTCATTCACCCATTTGTCGGTATATTATTGGCCTAATGCCAATTGTTTTTAAAAAAAATTGATTTGATAAATTGAATATTGATAAATTTAGTTCGGGTTATTGAGTCAACATGAACATGAACCCTATACACTTTAAAAATAAGTGATAATAAAAATAAAAATGATAATTATTTATTATATTTAAATATGAATTAAAAATAAAACAAAAAATTAAAATAGTTAGGGTTATTGAGTGACATTAAATTAACATTATAGATTAAGTTAAAAATAATAGAAATTAAGTTGACCACTAAATAAATTAGAACAAAGTTATCATATATTTGGGTATACTTTTTGCGTTAAATTAAAATAGGTAAAAAAGTTTGGGATAATATGAAACTAATTACATAGTTGAGGGTGTAATATAAAAAATATGAGGGAAAATTTGAAAAAGAGTGATAATTTAGGGTAATAAGTGTAATTTAATGTTAACAAAAGCAACTTGATCGCTGGAAACCCTCTTGATCGCTACTGTGTGAAGCTCTTGATCGCTCATTGCGAACACTTGATCCCACTACTTTGATCCCACTTGATCTACCTTAAAATTAAGTGATAAGTGGTAATAGAAATTAAAATGATAATTATTTATTATATTTAAACATGAAATAAAAATATAACAAAAAATTAAAATAGTTGGGGTTATTGAGTGACATTAAATTAACATTATAGATTAAGTTAAAAATAATAGAAATTAAGTTGACCACTAAATAAATTAGAACAAAGTTATCATATTTGGGTATACTTTTTGCGTAAAATTAAAATAGGTAAAAAAGTTTGGGATAATATGAAACTAATTAAATAGTTGAGGGTGTAATATAAAAAATATGAGGAAAAATTTGAAAAAGAGTGATAATTTAGAGTTATAAGTGTAATTTAATGTTAACAAAAGCAACTTGATCGCTGGAAACCCTCTTGATCGCTACTGTGTGAAGCTCTTGATCGCTGATTGCAACACTTGATCCCACTACTTTGATCCCACTTGATCTACCTTAAAATTAAGTGATAAGTGGTAATAGAAATTAAAATGATAATTATTTATTATATTTAAACATGAAATAAAAATATAACAAAAAATTAAAATAGTTGGGGTTATTGAGTGACATTAAATTAACATTATAGATTAAGTTAAAAATAATAGAAATTAAGTTGACCACTAAATAAATTAGAACAAAGTTATCATATTTGGGTATACTTTTTGCGTTAAATTAAAATAGGTAAAAAAGTTTGGGATAATATGAAACTAATTAAATAGTTGAGGGTGTAAAATAAAAAATATGAGGAAAATTTTGAAAAAGAGTGATAATTTAGGGTTATAAGTGTAATTTAATGTTAACAAAGCAACTTGATCGCTAGAAACACTCTTGATCGCTACTGTGTGAATCTCTTGATTGCAAACACTTGATCCCACCTTAAAATTAAGTGATAAGTGATAATAGAAATTAAAATGATAATTATTTATTATATTTAAACATGAAATAAAAATTTAACAAAAAATTAAAATAGTTGGGGTGAAATTAAATTTTCTGTATAAGTATAAAAATAATAGAAATTAAGTTCACCACTAAATAAATTAGAACAAAGTTACTTTTTGCTTTAAATTAAAAACAATGATTCCGATCGCTACATTACCCGATAGCCATCAAATTAAATAGATTTAGATGTTAATTTGATTAATTGATGGTTAATTGGACGAATTTGATTAATTGATGATTATTTAAGATGTTAATTTATTGAATTAAGTGTTAATTAAGTGTTAAATAGTTTATTGAAATAGTTTTAGATGTTAATTTGATGAGTTGAACAGTAGATGGAAGTTTATTTGATAAATTAAATATAAATTAATGAAATTGAATGTTAGTTTACAAAGTGAATTTTTATTGGATGTTATTCGAATGAATTAAATGTTAATTGAATGATTATTGATATAAATTGGATGAATTTAATATTAATTAAGTTGAATTTTAATATTAATTTGATGAATTGAATGTTTTAATGTAATATTAGTTTGTTTTGTTATTTAAATATATTAATTTTGATTGCTGCGATAATCGCTTGATCTCAATTGCAAACTTTGATCGCTACGGTCTGAAGCTTTTGATCGCAATCTTGATTGCAAACTTCCCTCTTGATCGCAATCATGATCGCAAACTTGCACTTGATCCTTGCTCGCTACTTGGTCCCTTGATCGCTACTTGATCCCAATCTTGATCGCTACAAAAAAGTGGTAATATTAACTAAAAGAGTGGTAATCTTAAGCAAAAAAGTGGTAATGTTAACCAAAACAGTCCTACTCTTAACCAAAATAGTGGTAATATTAACGACAGTGGTAATCTTAACTAAAACAGTGGTAATCATAACCAAAAAATAGTAATCTTAACCAAAAAAAGTGGTGCTATTAACCAAAACAATGGTACTCTTAACCAAAATAGTGATAATATTAACTAAAAACTGGTAATCTTAACCAAAACAGTGATAATCTTAACCAAAAAAGTGGTAATCTAAACCAAAACAGTGATAATTTTAACTAAAACAGTATTACTCTTAACCAAAACAGTGGTAATGTTAACCAAAAGAGTGGTACTCTTAACCAAAACAGTGGTACTCTTAACCAAAATAGTAGTAATTTTAACTAAAAAAGTGATAAACTTAACTAAAAAAGTGATAATCTTAACGGAAAAAGTGGTACTCTTAACTAAACTGGTGGTAATATTAACCAAAACAGTGGTAATGTTAACCAAAATAGTGGTAATGTTAACTAAAAAGTGGTACTCTTAACCAAAACAGTGATAATATTAACCAAACCAATGGTAATGTTAACCAAAAAAGTGATAATATTAACCAAAACAATGTTACTCTACCAAAAAAGTGGTACTATTAACCAAAATAGTGGTAATATTAATCAAAAGAGTGGTAATCTTAACCAAAACAGTGGTAATCTTAACCAAAATAGTGGTAATCTTAACCAAAAAAATGGTAATGTTAACAAAAAAAAGTGGTAATCTTAACTAAAACAATGGTAATGCTAACAAAAAAAGTTGTGATCTTAATCAGAACAGTGGTAGTGTTAACCAAAAAAGTTGTACACTTAACCAAAAAAGTTGTAATTATAACCAAAAAAGTGGTACTCTTACTCGAATTAGTGATAATTTTAACCAAAAAAGTGGTACCCTTAACCAAAAAAGTTGTAATCTTAACAAAAAAAAGTGGTACTCTTAACTTAAACAATGATACTCTTAATCAAAAAAATGGTAATATTAACCAAAAAAATGGTACTCTTAACTAAAACAGTGGTAATGTTAACCAAAAAAGTTGTACACTTAACCAAAAAAGTTGTAATTTAAACCAAAAAAGTGGTACTCTTAATCGAATTAGTGGTAAATTTAACCAAAAAAGTGGTACCCTTAACCAAAAAAGTTGTAATCTTAACAAAAAAAAGTGGTACTCTTAACCAAAAAGGGTGTAATCTTAACGAAAAAAGTGATAATCTTAACTTAAACAATGATACTCTTAACCAAAAAAGTGGTAATGTTAACCAAAAAAGTGGTGCTCTTAACCACAACAGTGGTAATGTTAACCAAAAAAGTAGTGCTCTTAATCGAAACAGTTGTAATTTTAACCAAAAAAGTGATAATCTTAACTTAAACAATGGTACTCTTAACCAAAAAAGTGGTATCGTTAACCAAAAAAGTTGTAATCTTAACAACAAAAGTGGTAATCTTAACAAAAAAAGTTGTAATCTTAACCAAAAAAATTGTAATCTTAACCAAAAAAGTTGTAATCTTAACCAAAAAAGTGGTAATCTTAACGAAACAATGATACTCTTCACCAAAAAAGTGGTAATATTAACCCAAAAAAATGGTACTCTTAATCGAAACAGTGGTAATTTTAACCAAAAAAGTGGTACGCTTAACCAAAAAGTTGTAATCTTAAAAAAAAAATTGTATCCTTTACCAAAAAAATTGTAATCTTAACCAAAAAAATTATAATCTTAATCGAAACAGTGGTAATTTTAACCAAAAAAGTTGTAATGTTAACCAAAAAAGTGGGACTCTTAACCAAAAAAGTGATAATGTTAACTAAAAAAGTGGTACTCTTAACCAAAAAAAGTGGCAATGTTAACCAATAAAGTGGTACTCTTAACAGAAAAAATTGTAATCTTAACCAAAAAAATGATAATGTTAACCAAAAAAGTGTATTTATGTTTTGTAAATATAAGCTTACTATAATCTCAACATTTTAATAAATGATGATGATTTAAAATTTCATGAAGGGTTCACAGGATAAAAATAATTTTACAACTCCATCTTCTTCTTTATCCTTCTTCTTTGTCGTGTGAGTTTTTTTTTTATGAATTTACTATAATCTCAATCTTAGTTTTAATAAATGATGATGATGATTTTATAATCTCTTACGGATAAAAACAATTATTCAACTCCATGCTTTGATCTTTCTCATTCATCTCCATGTCTCAGTTTTTTTTTTTTTATGAAAAGACTACCACTCTATCTTAATTTTAATAAATGATGATTATTTATATTATTTAAACCTAAATAAAAATATAATAAAAAAATTACAATATTTAAGTTCACCACTATTTTAAGTGATAATAGAAATTAAAATTAGTTTTAAAAAATTATAATTATTTATCATATTTCAACTTGAAATAAAAATATAAGGTAAATTTTACAATATTTAGGGTAAGTGACATTAAATTTACGATTAAGTTAAAAATATTAGAGGTTAGGATTAGGTTATTAAGTTCAAGCTAAATTACAACTAAAGTTTAGCACATTTTGTTTTTTGGCTATTACTATTGCCACAATTTTTTTGGTAAAATTGTCAGGGTTATATTTTGGGTTAAGTTAAAATTATTACATTTGTTTTTCACGCTAAATAAATTATAACAAAGTTAGGTAGGTGTTAAATTAAAATAGGTAAAAGAATTTGAGGTAATATGAAACTAATTACATAGTTGAGGGTGTAATGACAAAAATATGAGAGAAAAATTGAAAAAATGTGATAATTTAGAGGTATAAGTGAATTTTACTGGACAAGCTAAAGTTCAGTGAGTAGCCGGTAAAAAGTTATAAGCTTGATCAACGGTGGAAGTTATTCGTGAGTTGTGAACCGTTCATTTTTTTTTTCGGTACCATACCGAAAAGTAGATTTCGGTACTGTAGTCGGACCCTTCAAAATCGGACCTCTCTTGGTGACCTCACCTGTCAGAGATGCCCCTTCCCCTCCGTCTCTTTTTTGTTTTTTCAAAATCAGATTTCTCTCAAGCCATGCCATTGCCACCGCCATTACCACCGCCAATGCCACTGCCAATGCCAGAAGCAAGCCATGGCAGTTACTACAAAGGACCGCAGCCACGCCAGCGACATAAGTGACCGATGTATTTTTTTCCCCTTCTCTTTGTTGCTCCATATCCCCCCAGCCCACATTCACCCTCAGACGATTGCGATGATGTCTTATTTACAGGCAAATAACCCTCCCTGCAATTCGCCCCTCCTCTCTCTCTCTCTCTCTCCTATTTCTCTCATGGCGGCACTACTTTAAGTGCAAAATTAGGGGGTTTTTCTTGCTTTTTGCTGAGCAAACCTTCCCCGTTCTCCTTCTCTCTATCTCTCCAGGTCCCTCAACCCACAACCACCCTATGCTGCACCTAACCAGGCGTGAAGGCGTTTGGTTTGTAGGAGTGGAACCCACTTGCAATTCGGCCCTTCTCTGCTTTCTCTCTCTTTTTCTCTCATAGCGGCACGACTGATACATAGGTATTATAAGAACTTTAACCCAGTAATTTCACTGTTAGGGTTTTGTTCTTACTTTTTGATTAACAATAGGAGTAGTAATTGGCAGATGGATGTTCACGGTTGGAGAGAATGTGCACTCCATGGCTATTTCAGCATTTGTGTCGGTCCGAGTAGCACATGAGCTTCTTCAGGATGGACATTCTTTTATTTTAGCTGCAAGTAATTCTATATATAATTGTGAATTCATCACGTCACTATAGATTATAATTGGGTATGTTTGAAATGATTTTTCGGTAGTAGGTAAGGTTGTGTAGGACACTGAAGATTTTAGTGTTGGACATGATGTGGAGGCTAACAACATTTCTTGCATGTTCTAGACCACCTAAATTACTAACTTAATGTGGAAATCAGCTACTTATTATTTCCATGATGTTGGTGTGCTTAGAGTCACCATTAAGCAAGTGTCTCATTGAGTTGGGTATACACATGTACATGAAGTGGGTTGATTATTGTTATCCTGGTGTGACATTTTATAATGTGAGATACTTGGTCTCTTTTACCTATGGCTTTGAAATTTAGGTGAGTGGAATAATTGGTCGAGCGAGTGTTAACACATGCATGTGTATGTACATGGGATTGAAATAGTCTGGAGTGTTTAATTTTTGTTTAAGAGGTGAGGTTTTGATTTTGGGTTTTGTGTATTTGAGATGAAAAGTGCGTTAAATGTTTTAGTTTGTAGAAAGATTCACTTTTTTTTGGGAAAAAGTGTGTTAACTATGTTAATTTTGGGGCCAAAAATGGTTTCATTGTGGCTTTTGTGCATTTATCTTCATGTTTTTTTTTTTGTTGTTGTGTAAGAATTTTCCGATTGGTTGCTTAGAAAGTCGGTGAGCTAATAAAAGAAGTAAAGAAAAGGCTTTCGGGCCTCTATTTTGTGTTGTTAACTTAAAGAAGTTAGTAAAAGAGTTGGTTCGATTAAGGTTTAATAAGTGATATTGAATTCTAATAAATGTGTTCAAAAAGTAGAAGCACTTCTAACATTCTGTCTATATACGTGGCATGTGGTTACTGTGATTAATTTGTGAAATTAGTCCATAAGCATGCATATAAATTGTAGTATTCTTAGGATTCAATGAATCTGTGGATTTAATTAATATTTCTAATTTTTTGATTTGGTGAATTTATGGGGGTATGTTTTTATTTCTTGATTGTTGCCAATTATGATGAATTGGGTAATTTGCTCTCCATGTGTGCCATTGTTTATTATTCCCTAATCATTTTGCTAAATATACAAATTAAGCAACTTTTATTTTAATTTGTATGGTTTGTTTTGCTCAAACTTTACTCTTCCCTAATATTTTTCCTGAATATGTGTCATTGCTTGACACTTTAGTTTTACTTTAGTAGTTTTTACGACACGCTATTGAGTTCAATCATTATCAAATGCAAACTGTGCAAAAATCCGTGGATAATAAGGATCCTAAGATTTTGGGATTTTATTTAGCTTCAGAGGTAAGATGGATACCTTTGTTGTTCTTAAAGTGTTGCTACATTTATATGATTAATCAATGCATATCTTCTTCGGTTAAAGAAATAAAATTCATTTGCAATTGTATTGCATTGAGATGAAGTGAATTTGAAATTATTTGGAATTATATTACTTTATATTTTTACATGTACCATTGCGCGAATTAAATCTGCAAGAATTACTTTACTTGTAATCGGTTCAATATGAATGCAAGGTTTAATTATATATATATTTTTTCTTTTGAGATCTAAAGTATTGGTTTTTTATATATACTCTTGGTTTTGCAGTGAGATTTAAGGAAAAGATGAGAAGAGGAGACCTTTTGATAAAATGACTACGTGTTCCAAGTATGCAAAACACTTTAGAGAGTAATTAGTTTTAGTTATCTTTTCAAGTGTTCTGACTTAATTTAGAAAAATTTATTTAATTGTCATTAGTTGTGTTGAGAAGAATGGAATTAAGATCACATAACAGGTATTGAGCGAAAAGTGTATTATTTTTGTGGGTTTCATTTGTTAAGTTCCATACTTTGGACGACATATAATTATGCTATAATTTGTAATAATGATTTCCTTTATAGTTAACTTCTTTGAATAATAACTATATGCACATTCCCTAATTATTGGTGTTTCTCTCTTTTTTTTTTTTTTTGTTGCACAGGTTCTCTGCAGTTTAATGATTGTTTTTATGAGAATTTTCGATTGCAAGTTTGTTATACATTTTATGGGTAGTTCTGTTATACTTAGTTTTTGTGTGGTTGTTATATATGTATGTTGATTAGTTTTGGCACAAGTGACAAAATGGTTATTAGTCAATGGCTATTATATTGTTGTAGTATTTGCTCAATGTAAGTGTATTAATACTAGACTGTGGTATAATGGTGAGTCCTATGATTGGTTTGGACTGTGTTTTCTTTAAGTACAGGTTTTTTAAAAAGTAATAAATAGGCATATCAATTATTACTATCGTTTTAAGGTGTTTTTATGAGATTTGAAGATTGTGTTCACCAGTTGTTATTTTTTTTTGGGTGCCTGTTTTTGAACGAAATTTGGTCAAATTGTTATAGAAAATTTTTGGGTGCCTGTTTTGAAATGAAATTTTGTCAAATTGTTTTAGAAAATAGTCGCCCAATATTGATTTTAATTTGTGTAATTAAAGAAAGAAAGGAAAAACAAGTTTCTATTTGAAATATTTGTACTACAGGATCTTTGTTTGATTTAATTATGTTGCAGTACTTTTAGGCACCGGTTATTTTTCAATTTTCTACATAGGTTCATATTTTCATGATTTCCTATTTTCAAAAGAAATTACGTCGAAATTTTGAAAAAAATATTGGGTTATTACTACATTGATTTTGGGTTATTACGTGACCCAATTTTTTTTTTACTATATTGATTTTACCTTTTTTAATTAATTGAAATAAAGAATAACATACATCAAATTAATCGGATTTTTGTGGGCTGCAAAGAGCCTTCGGTTATTGGTTGTTTGCCTTAGTTTTCTCTTTACGTGTCTGTTGTGTGAACCAAGTTTAGTAAAGTGAACCAAACACATGTTGTGTGATTGGTTTATTTTGATTGGAATTGATGGTTGCCAAAGTTTGATGGGTTCGGAATGGTGATTTTTTGGGGAATTTTGATTGTGAATTCTAATTATTGTTATGTCTGATTGTGAACTGTGAATGTAAGAGATTTTGAGTTTTGTAGACAAGTTGCGAATTTCTACTTAAATAGCAATCTCTACTGAAATAGTAATTGCCAAAAAATGTCAACCTGTTTATATTGATTTCAATTTTTTTAATTAAAACAACTTAAAGTAATTTTTTTTTCAAATTAATCGTTGGTATACATTAAATCGTGCCTTCAGGCACGGGTTATTCCTAGTTTATGAATAAAGTAGTAGTGTTTGCCACTGCTAGTTTCATTATAGTGTTGAACATAGAAAGTTGTGGCTTTTCTCCCCCTCTTTATGCTAAATTCTAGAAATTGTATCACTGATGGTTACTTATATAAAAGGGATGTATAATAATATTTGAATTTTTCTAATAATGTGTGTGATATTATGTATATGTATATTAATAAGTGGGTGGGAGGGTGTGTGGAGTTTGTGTCTTTGTAATATTATATATATGTATTATATATATAATCATCGTCTCAGTGCAATTTATTAAATTGGCTGCCTTTTTATTTTATTTATTTTACACAA
The DNA here is from genome assembly GCA_951799425.1 of Ilex aquifolium. Classification (NCBI taxonomy): domain Eukaryota; kingdom Viridiplantae; phylum Streptophyta; class Magnoliopsida; order Aquifoliales; family Aquifoliaceae; genus Ilex; species Ilex aquifolium. The sequence goes on along the minus strand of OX637391.1, from coordinate 59,729,320 downwards.
TTTAATAAATAGCACTGAGATGAACACTCTAGTTAGTAGTTTTACTGGTTTCACAACAAATGAAAAAATTAGAGAACAGAGAAGATGGAGAAAAAAGAGAAGGATGAGATCCTATGGCAACCTAAATTCGGAATTCCAATAATATAGGGCAATCACTGAATTTTATACATCTAAGTGAAACCATAAAGACATAAAAACCAAAATCCATATAAATGAAATACCAACACAAAGACAAAAACTGGAGTTTATACACCTTTCACAGTATTATTAACTGAAACAGCCTCTTGATCCTTCACATATCAACTTCAGCCTAATGTCACAAAAGCCATATAAAAACACACATCAAAACAGTCATTTTTTGAAAAAAACAAGGTTTGTTTTCATTGAGCATGCCTTCTCCATGCCCAAAAAATTGCTGCCTTTTAAACTTTTTTATTTTTGGACTAATTGTACTAGAGTCCCTAAATTATGAAGTTTGTCTCATTTTAATCTCCAATATTTCAATTGCATAATTAATTCTTGACGTATTGAATATATTTCTATCTGGTCCTTTAATCAGATATCATCCAGATTACTAACGATTTTTTTATTATAAACTTGTTACGTAATATCTAAATATGGGCGCAAAAATAATTTGGATAACTGTTGACTAAATTTTTGCCCAAATTTTGGTCAAAAAACTACCTAAATTATACAGTTTTGATCATAAGCAATCCAAATTTTGGTCAAAAATTACTCATATTATACATTTTTTTGTCAAAAGTTATTTAAATTTTGGTTAAGAGCTACCAAAATTATCTGTTGCCATATATTAGGTACCACGTGACAAGTTTATCATTAAAAATCATTAGTAATTTGGATGTTGAGCGTGTTACTGTTTGATATTATTATTTTTTTGTTGAGTGTGTTACTGTTTGATGTTACTATTTTATTGTTGAGCGTATTACTGTTTGATGTTACTATTTTTTTGTTGAGCGTATTACGATTTAATATATATATGTATGTGTGTGTGTGTGTGTATATATATATATATAAATGTTATTATTTGATGTTACTATTTTTTTATTGAATATGTTACTGTTTGATGTTACTATTTTTTTGTTGAGCGTGTTACTGTTTGAAAGTCTCACATTCTAATATTTAGATATTGGAAATATAAAAGTTGTTAATTAGATATGCATTATTTATGGTAGGAATAAAATAGCTTTTATGACTTTGTTTAGCAGATGTACTTCTATCCCAATTATTTTAAAAAATGTACTTTTATCCTATTAAGTTCTTAGGGAGATACTGGCCTCCCTAAGCCCCTTAAAAAAAATATGGACTTTAGGCCCCAAATTTTTAAAAGGATAATTTTAGATACATAACTAGTCCACATAAAAAATTTTAATTCATGAAAATTTTAAACCTTACAAAAAGGCTCTAAAAAATTTAAGCCCAATCAAAAAATTATAATTTCAATAATTTGGGCCTAAAATTCAATTCATAACATTAAAAATTCAAAAATAAAAAATTTAAAATTTAAAAAATAAATACAAAAAAAATTTAAAAGTCAACTCATATTTACTCACATCTATTCTCGATCTCTTAAAAAACAAAAACAAAGTATCACATTATGCTCTCTCACTTAAATAAAAATAAAAATATTTTTTGTTTTTTAAAAATAATACTAAAAATAAAAAAACCTCATTTGTATTATCGCTTTATGGCTCAAATTACCTTGAGCCGCCCTTGCAAGGATCAAAAGATAATATACCTTTATAAACAAAATATTCATTGTCATTGGCATCAACCTGGTAATTGTTTGAAGGTCTTTGAATTCTGGGAGACAGATGATTCTCCCACTGAATGGGTTTAAGAGATTTTTCCATAGTGAATAACCACCCATGCGAAGAACCAAAACACAGTCTATTGTAAGGCTTTGGCAAGTGAAGATCATGGATTACTCCATCAACGACACTATAAAAACTTTATTTTTCTTTGTTGTTATCTTTTGGAGGGATTATCAATATAGACAATTGACTGCAGCATGCTTTAATGAAACACAATCTTTGAATCTGAAGATGGTGGTACTGAGTGTCCTCCAGTGCAACCGAATGTCATGGCTTGCAAACCGAGCAAAATAAAAAATAGTCCAAAAATTGAAACATGCGGTCCAAAATTGAGGCAAGTATGTCTTTCCAGAGTCCTGCCCAACCTGACAGTGAAAAAGCCATCCTACAAGAAACAGAAGATCTTAGAATCGCTTGCAATATGTGTTGGGCGCCCTTTCTTATGTCTAGGACTCAACTCAAATTAAAGATATGTGTATATGTGTATTAGAATTATGCATTAGAAGAGTTTAGCACAATCCAAATTGCCTGACCAATTTTATACTTAGAGTGGAAAAAATCTGTAAAAAACATTGAGAGGGACAACTTCTTTTGTGAGAGAAAAGTGGAAGACAACAGTCCACGTCTTGCTCTTGTTCAAGGCTCATTTCTACTCCGATCGAGAAAAATGACAGTGTATCACCCATGATTTTGATTAGCATTATTAAGTTTATTTTGTAGTAAAGGTCAAAGAAAGTTGCACTAATTAAGAAATCAAATCATGGGTGATAGACTGCCACCCCCCTCTCTCTCTCTTTCACACACACACAAAAGCTGAATATATTATACCGATCATTATTTTGAAATTATCGGTCATTATGTTCCTCATGGCCTCGATGATGACATGGGTGTTTTCAACCTAACAAATAGGAGCTTCGGGTCACATTACACCGCAGACCCAGAGCACTTGGTACCCCCAATTTGGATTGTGCCAAATTTGAGAGATAGTATTCAACCAATCTGTGATTCTGAATAGAGCAACCTTCTGTGATTCTGAATAGAGCAACCTTGTTCATAGCTTTCTTTTGATGTTTGATTAATAGTTTCTGCTAGTGTGTGGTTCAATCACGCATTATATGTAGACTTCCGGTTGCAACTATTACTGTTATGAAAGAGGGGCATGTAATTTTCTTTTGTTCTATGTTAGTTTTGCTCAATAACGCAGTGCACGAATAATAAACTGTGTGTCAGCTTGCTAGTTAGAGAAAATATAGCCCTGATGTCTTAACTCTCTCCATGGTTGGGAAATAACTTTCTGAAATGTAAAGCATCCATCACATGGTAATCCTGGTTTGAAGATATTCCATTAAGGTATTTGTGACTCGTATGCAATTTAGATCTTTGGTGCCAAGATTGGACGTCCCTAATCAAATTAATGTTAGTTTGGCTTCCTCCACTTAGGGTATGTTTGGTTTAGGTGTTAAGGGGTGGATTTGATTAATTTAATTCGGTAATAATATAATACTAAGTTTGGATGAGGTTATAACGACCCAGTATTAACTTTAATTAATCCTAGTCCAATTCACCATCATCATTTAACACCTAATATTATGTAATAATGAATATCATATAGTAGGTGGTATTATTTTTAAAATTTTAAGTATTAAAAATGTAATGACTTTATTATTCTTGCAAACTTAGAGTCACACATTCATATAAAAATTACACATTATACAAATTTTTACCCTCAATATTTGTTGTCATTTTTAATTTAATACCATACACTATTACTTAATCCAAACATAAATTTGGTATTATAATTATAGATTTGTATATTATCTCAACCTTGATCCAAACTTATTATTAGTGTCTGTCAGCCTAATTATGATTGTAGTAGCCTGGTTCTTGGGTGGTTTTACCACTGATTCGAGCATGTGATAAAAAAAATATCAATTAGGTAATCATATTTTAAATTGATCTAAACAAGTATCTCAACTTAATTATGACTCAAGATAATTCACGTATAGCGCACGTGTGAAGTATCTAGTAACTATAAAAGACACAAATGTATATAAAATATAACTAGACTTTCTCGTTAATATAACTACACAAATGTAATAAAACAAGTGCACTAAAAACTCAAATAAAAAAAAACACATACTAAAAAAACATAAAAAATAGACCACATTTGGCTAGTGGTCGAGCTCATTGCTATGTCTTTCAGTGGTGCCTATCGCGATGTTCGGACAATTCTGCCTTGTTTGTGAACCTCCTCTTGCAATGGTTCACTAGGCAGACGTAATTGAAATTGTGATGAATCGCACTATGGTGTTGCATAAGCTTTTACCGAGATCCTTGCAGCAAACATTACAATATCCATTGTAATCAGGTGGATGTTCATGCTCATCCTCATCATTTTTCTCTTCCTCTTCTTCTTCCTCGCCCTCCACCTTGTTCTCACTTTGTTGTTCCACTCCTTCCTCCTCCTCCTCGTGATCATTTCCACCCTCTATTTCAACCTCATTCTCTATATTGCTCTAAATTTCATTCTCCATGTTTTCCATTTTCGTCGTTATTGTCCATTACACACTACTGCCATTACAAGATAAGTTTGTGTTAAAGATAGAATATATTATACTTTAGATTGCATTGTTATTTATATAGTAAATAAACATGATATACGTGACTTGGTTGGTGTATATTGGGCAGGCATGAATTGACCCATCCAAAACTTTAAAATGGTGTAAGATTTTTGCAAAAAGTTCTAGAATTCTACACAGCACTATAATTTCTAAAGAAACTTTTTGACTTGCATTTTATACTAGACTAATGAAAAGTTGATGCTTGTAGAAACAATGTAATTTGAAACATGGAGCATGTAACATGCTAACTTTTATGCTATGATTAGACATATACATGAACAAAAATATCAAATTAACTATTTCACTGTCCAAAACCACGTTACAAATTAATTACTTTCCAAACCACTAGAACAAAATTAATTCATGCCAATTTTATTTCAAATTTTGGGGAGTGGAATTGGAATTTGATCTAATCAAATCCCTTATTTAAAGTAATTGAATTCTCAATTCAAATTAAATCCCTCAACTAAGTTATTATATCTAGTCAACTCGCTTAGTTAAACATAATTTTTTTCTCAATGACGTGAAACTGTAAGCCTCTATTGGTATGAAGGAAAATAGGTGGATGAAAAATGAGTGGATGGAAAAGAGAAGGGAAAGTGGTCTTTTCCTTTGTTTGGTTGAAAAGGGAAAATGGTAAGGAAAGAAAAGGGTTCTGCCCACCAAATCTAATCCGTCCGATTTCGGTCAAAAAAATTGAAGAAAAAAAGTGAACCAATCATTACAATTGATAAAGAAAATTCATGTAGGGCCATGATACTTTGTTATTTCCAACGGATAAGTAAAACCATGGTGGGATCCATATGCCATTTTCTTTTTACTAACTTAAGAGTAGTTTTGGAATTCAACATATAATATTACTTTATGATTTTCTTTTTCTTTATAAAATACATATACCCCACTTTTTTATCATTCCTATCAAACAAGAAGGAGAGAAAATTCTTTCTTTCGATTTTTTATCCCTCCTATTTTTCATTCCACCTACCAAACATTCCATCTGATTAAAGGTTATTATGTGTTTGTTGAAGGACATAGGTCCATGTATCCATATCATTTAGCCTATGTCCAATGGTAGTGTCACACCACCTTTAACTCCAATGGTAGAGTCACACCACCTTTCACTTCTCGTAAAAAGGAAGTTAGGAATTTGAATATTATCCTCATATATTTTTTTTCCTCTTCTATTATATCACTCATTTATATCATGAGTTACATTTAATTTGTGGATTAATATAATTTTTATTTTAGACATTATTCATATGCGATATTATGCACATGTTGATATTATTTTGAAAAAAAATTGTCAATTCTTTTTAAAAAATAATAGGTAGACATTAATTTTAAATAAGTAATTAAAGAAGGGAAAGAAAGAAAAATTATTAATTCATATAGTGGAATTGATTTTTTGGACATTCAGATTTTATGTTGTATCATGCCGAAACATTAAATGTTCCATGTTTCAAATTCGATTAAGCTTTGAAACATTAAATGTTGTTTTATTATTTGTCCAAAAATTACAATATTATTTTGTTATTTCATGAAAATTAAGATCATTGTGCAGTAAAATGTATGATCACTTTGTAATGTAGATAAAAAAAAAAAAAAAGGTCATAAAATATGATAACAAAACATATGGACTTGAAGATTTTTCACATATATAAAAATTTAGTTTAATGAAGTTATTCTCACGAAATGAAATCTAATGGCCCGACACAAATTGGGAAACAAGATGAGATCGATGGCTATGTTGCATTGGTACCTTAACAAGGGAAAGGTTACGGTACCGAAGGAGGTACTGTAACGAAATTTATAACTTTTTAATGTTAAATTACAATTTTTTTTGGGTATAAATTACATTTTCTAAAGATCATGATAGATTGGGATCGATATCGAAGTTACAATTGTCAAAGGTTAAAGGTCAAGTTACAACTCATAAAGGAGAAGTTACAACTGCTGAAGGGAAGTCTATGATCGATCATGTGTATCTGTGATCGATCATGGTCTCCTTTGAGCAGTTGTTAACTTCTTCTTTTCAAAGTTGTAATTTTACCATAAAAAGTAATAATTGATAGTACGGTACCAAATTTTTTTTGTTCAGTACCGTAGACTTTCCCCCTTAATAAAGCTAGAATTGTAATTGGGGTGATGTTAACTCCAACTCAATCTAAGTTATATTACTCCACGAAACATGAATGCAAACCGAGAATTATTTGTACTAAGATTTTAAACTCAAGTTATACAAGTCGAGGTAGAATTCAGTTGAATTCCAAAGCTTTGAAACTTGAGTTCAAATTTTTGGATCCAATTTAGTAAATTTGAGATGCTTATGTTTATTGTGTTGAGGTTTTCTCCCATTACAGTGTTTTTGTTGATATTCTCAATTTAAAAATGAAAATTGCTTGGTGGACGATTCTTTTTAATTTTTTGCGATTGGTACACATTTAAAAAAAAAAAAAACAATGTATGTATCATTTTAGATTTATCGATTGAAAAAAATTAATTTAATCTTGTAGTTAAATGCCCATCTGGTATGCTCTGGCTCAAAGATCAAAATATCGTTTCAAAACGTTCGAAACGTTTCTGTTTCTAAGGAGATCGAAACGAATCAGTAATGAAATCGAAATTCTAATATTTCGAGGTATTTCATAATATTTCGAGATGTTTTGTAATATTTCAATATATTTTCACAATTGTTTCGGAATGTTTCAAAATATTTCAAGTTATTTTGATATATTTCGACTAATATTTTGAAAAAATAATTCTTAAATTTATTTTTTTTTTCATTATATTTCCAAAACATATCGAAACGTTTTTGAAACACGTCGAAATATTTTTGTTTTCTACGTGACCGAAATAATACACGGAAACGAAATTTTAATCTTTGCTCTGGCTATATTGAATTGGTATTATAACAAAGTTAGGATTATTATACGAGTGGGTTGAGTTGTTAACTCTAACTCAACCCAACTCAACTCTAATTCAAAACCAACATTCAGACCAAGTATCATTTGTGCTTAGATTGTTAAACTCAAGTTATATGAGTCGAGCTAAAATTAAATTCAATTCGAAAGTTTTGCAACTTGAGCTCAAATTTGGACTAAAAATCGGATCTAAGCAGGGTTAGTGAATTTGGAATGGGCTCCGGTTGAGTCCTAAAACCACAGGACCCAAAATCGAATACTGTTTGAATTTTTGTTGGGTTAAGATTTTATTGGCACACCTAATAGAATTATTTGAGAATCTCTACAACCCTCAAGGGTTGTTCAGTGGTTGGATCTGTCTTTTTGAGTCTCAGGTTCAATTCCTTCTCACACTCCTTAAGGACTAGTCACCATTGTCCCTAAAAAGATATGTTCTAGACCAACTCAAGTCACGGTGGCCAGATTTGACCCTTATGCTAGGCAATCGAAGTCGTCGCCAAAGGCCCCATATTTTGAGGACTTAAAAAAAATCAGATTTAGATTTATTTAATTTTAAATTATTTTGAAAAAATTTAATTAAGTCTAGATTTATTTTCAAGTCCCAAATAAAATTTTTAGATCAATGTTCAATTAAGTTGAAATTTGTTTTTCAGGCCCCTAAATTTTTTTATATCATGTTCAATGAAATAAAATTTTACTTTTACGAGTTTTATACTAATATGAGATTCATTATATTAATCATAATACTATTTATGTTTTAGAACTTACCAATTATAAGAAAAAAAAATTATGTAATTGTTTATTTCATATATTATTTTCAACTTTTTTTATCAACTTGAAAAGTTTTAATATTTCTTTTTAGAATTTGATGGTCTTTTGATAAATTAAATATATTACGATAAGAATCATAATTAATGAGGCCTCATCCAAAAATTTTGCCCAGAGCCTCGTTTAGCTCGGGCTAGTCCAGGTGGCTAACCGCTAAGTTTGAAAAAGTAATCGGCACAAGCTTAGACACCCTATAGCCAAAAAAAAATTTAAGAATCTCTGCAAGTACGAAATAATATATCTCATCGGACCTGGAGTAAGCTATGATTGACTTATTCAAATTACACCATTGTTGTCACCTTGAGTGCTTCATACTGAGTAATTCCATTTTGAAAGAATAAGTAGGTTTTGGATTCTATATCATATACTTTTTGGTCAATGATTGATCAATGTTGTCGGGGCTATATCTTCTAACGGGTTCTGCGGTGGTGGTTTCTGTGGTGGTGGCGTGTTTGCATTTACTTGTCCTACGGCTTGTTTGGTCTTTGTAGGAAATGATGGGCATCTATTTTTGAAGTGCCCGAAACCGCCACATGCGAAACAGCGACGTGGGTCAGTGACTGTTCGATTTCGAGTAGCCCTAGCTCCTTGAACCACTGGATTTCGTGGCCCTGAAGCTTGGTCAAGTCGGCAGTACGGAGCTGCCCTTTGTGCCACTCCACTGCTGCTAGCACCAGTCCGGATCGGGCCTCCCCTTGCTAAGTCCTGTTGTTGTTGGTTGTTGATTCTATTCTGGTGTTGTACCAGAGTAGTTAACTCCCTTATGCATTGATAAATGACATCCATGGTATCGGGAGGTGATGGTGGTGGTGGATTTGCTTGGCCACCACGTCCTCGTCCACGTCCACGTCCACCCTCCATCCTACACATCAATTCACAATTTAGTTCCTCGATGTGCAAGACATCCTAGGTATCACTTTAGTCTATAACACAAGAAGGGTGTGAAATCTAACTCAAACCCTTTTATTCAACTTAGTCCTAAGGCTCTAGTAGAAATCCATAACCTACAGCTCCCATGTAAGACCTAAAGCCTAGGCTCTGATACCAACTTTGTAACGCCCCAAAACACACCCTGGACGGCATTACATTCTAAGACCATTCACAACATGAGAGCACTAATATAATTCCATCAATAAAGAAACATTCTTAATTTTTCACAAAATTTGGGCAGAGTCTCCTTTGTACAGGAAGCTCCACCCAAAAATCACAACCTCTGCAGTTATATTAGCTTGACCACACAGGGTCCATTTAACCATCCAATAACAAAATATTTCATTCACCATATATACTATCCACAACGATCATCCCAAAAGAATAAGCCAAACTAAGGCCATTACAACCCAAAAGGATTACATGAATATATTGCAGCGGAATTTCAAAAGAAACTAGACTTTACAATGTTTGTACATATTGGTTCGTAGTCTAGTACAAAATAAAAGGGGCATCTCTAAATGTCCCACTCGGGATCCAGGTACCCTTCTAATGAGGTTTCCCCAAGGCCCGGCTCATTAGCGCCAAGCTCCTCCTCTATAGCATAATCTGAAAAATGTTAATTGTAGGGGATGAGCACGAAGCTCTGTAGCAAAATCTTCCCATTACTCAAACAAGGTTTAGGAAAACATATAAAACGGTTGGTCTCATTTTCACAAATAGCATATATAACATTTTGAAGGAAAAACAGGACATTTTAAATAGATCTCAAGTTTAAATACAACAATAATTAGAATGGATAAATAAACACCATATACCATTGGTAATCAATTTCCAAAACATAATCCATCCCACCATACACCATTTCCACAAGTTCTTGTGGCATCCCATACTACCCCAAAACTCTTGTAGAAACCGTCTATGGTAAAGTGAACAATAACCAATATACAATAGATAATCCATTCCACCATAAACCGTTTCCAACAAGTTCTCGCGGAATCCCATACTTCCGGAAACTCTTGTCGAAACCATTTCTGGTACAATGCACAATAACCCACACCGTATGTCCGACACAACCCACGTTACTAATCCGTGATCATTAGTGATAGGAAAAGTTCGTACCCACATGGCGTACAAAGACGTCTACCCACTCCATGTGGTAGGAAAAGTTCATACCCGTGTGGCATACAAAGACGTCTACCCACTACATGATACTTGGTCAATAGTAATCCATGTTCGTATCGAACAACCACACATGAGATACAATACCCCCGCTTTTCAAAAATATTCAACCATTTCATCACCATTTTCTCCAATTTTACCTTTTCGGAATGAGCATCCTTACAAGGAACCTCTCACCCTCAAGGTTTCATTCCACAAATAACCAACAATTCCATAATCCCCAATTTTTCCATCCCACTTCACATGTAACATTTCAATAAAACACTTTAAGAAAAACACATGAGATCATCGAAATATCATTTTATTACTCAACACAAAACACTAAATTTCTTTTTAAAACAAGACAAAAGAATATCCAAGGAGAATCCACACTTCATGAAGAAATAGAGTTTTGAAGTGAGGACATGTGAATGTTGGGTTAGGATATCAAGGGCCAATGGATATAAAGCTTGAAATCAAGAACAATTAAACACAAGGTCTTGAAATTAAGAATGAAGGAGTAACAAGGTTGGACACCAAGGACAAAAGAACAATCAAGCCTTGACATCCATAGCGACAAATATCAAGCTTGGGAATCCAAAAGTGAAGGAACAATCAAGTTTTGTCATTTATAACAACAAACATTAAGATTAGACCTCATGAACAAGGGGGAAATCAAGAGGAACCCAATTTCCTTGCAATTAGAGTTTCGAAGGCACACCAAGAGATTTAGCGATTACCCAAGCACAACATAGTTTAGAACATGTAATATTTAAGGTTAGGAATCAAGAGAAAAGGAGAAATCAAAAGAAAACACAATCTCCTTGAAAATTTGGGGTTTCAAAGGCATACAAGGGATTATTGGCTATCAAGCCCAAATTTCGTTCATGATATGGTAAGGGATTACAAGAGCAACAAGAAATAGAGATTGCATAACATACATATAAGATTTGGAAGCAAAACATACATAAAAATAAACCCTAACCTCAATGTAAGAGAAAAGGAGAAAACCCCTACCTCTTAGTTGTAGCTTCAATCTAAGACTCAAGCTCCAAAATCTTCCTATTCTCCTTCCTTTTTCCTCTTAATTTCGTCCTCCTAGGGTTTCAAGAGATTTGGGTGAGAGTGATTGAAGAATAGAAGAAAAGAAATGGGTGGGGAAGTGAGATTTTTGAGAAATCTAGGGTTTGATCTGCACAATTGATGTAAATCTCTCTCTTGGATGTGTTTTTCTCTTCCTCTCTTCTCCTCTCAAGCTATCTAGGGTTTGGAGTGGTGTAATGAAGGCTAAGTAGGTGAGAGGATGTATTTATAGTGGGGGAAAAATCGAGGGTTCGCGAACTAAAAAAATTCGGATTTTTACAGTGGCTACTGGTAGCTGATTTTGGCTACCGGTAGCTCGGGTACACTAGACACTCGACTACCTGTTGGCTACCAGTAGCTCGGACACACTGGACCATTGACTACCGGTAGCTGATTTTGGCTACCGGTAGCCACTACCCAGATTTTTCTACTTCTACTTCCAGTGCATTTTTGACCCATTTAGAGGTCGAATTGGAAAATTTTCATGAGATACACTTTTGTAGCCCTAGATGTCTACTATCTACTTTCAAAATTTCAGGTCATTTGGAATTAAGAATAAAAAGTTATGACCAAAATACTAGAAGGTGTCCCAACTCCTTTTTACCCAAATTTTCTCTAAGTGTGTTTTCACTCCGGATTACTTCCTAACTTCCAATACACCTCATATTACCTCTCCCAAGGTTGTTCGACTTTCCGGATTCAATGGAGAACTTATTTTGACCTAAAATTATTTAGAAACTTCCATAATCCCTCTTTTCAAGTTTACACACCTTCGAAACTCAAACTTCCCCAATCCATTTGTATCTCTAGTTTTTGCTTTTATTCATATCGTCACTACACATATCCACATTTTTACAAAAATTATTTACTATATATCTATATACCTATATAAAATAAAATGCGGGGTGTTACAGTTCCGGCGTATCCTGGGATCAAAAAGAAGGGTTAGAAGGGTGCTGGAGTGTCTCCGGCGCATCCCCTCCGACGGTTAAGTCAGCTCTTTTAGAGAGATGGAATATGGAGAACACTATAGTTTTTGTGTTTGTATCTTGTGTACCTGTGTTTCGTCCCTTAGAGGACTATTTATACCTTCGTTGGTGGTAATCATTACAGGCTAGTGAGTAGTAGGCTGTGCCAGTCATGGGGAAACGCTTTCTCTCTTTTGCAGGGATGACTGCCGGTTCTTAAATGCTCGGCGTCCCGAACAATCAATGATCCTTTCCCCTGGAACCCGAGCAATAAATGCTCTTGCTTCTATGTCAATACATTAAATGTCTGATCTCTGAGGCACTTAATGCGCCCCTTTCCGGGCTCCATCAGTCACCAAGGACGTCCCATCATTCTGGGAATTTATTAAATGATCCCCTGCACAGCTGCATAGGGGCTGGGACCTTTCTGTAAAGCTATGTACGGCCCTGTTCATAACGCTACGTGTCCATACCCTATTGGTTGCCAGCTCTGTTTATCCTGCCTTTTTGACTTGATGGAAAGGGCAGGCTAGTGACTCATTACTTGACTTAGTTTAATAGATTGAAGAACGTCGGCGCATCCCCTAGGACCGAGACGACGTGCTCCTATCAAGGAACCCCTAAGACCGAGAATGGATAAGTCGTCATGGAGCCAGACGGGAGACCTGGTGCCGAAGACACGTGTCGGTTCTCTTCATCTCGAGAAGCACGTGGGGTGCTGGAGAATATTGTGGTTCCGTTGGTGCCGAGAACACGCGTCACCATCCTAAACAACCAGTGGTATCTTGGTGTCGAGGACACGTGTCGTCACCATAGCAATCGGGAGTACCATGGTGCCGAGGACACGTGTCGTCGTCTGCTGCTCTCATAAAATGTCCCATCAACTGCCCCCCAGCCCTTGGCCTTCGTACGGCAGAGGAGACGTGTCGTCCAAAAGGTGAAAGGGCTCAACCACCCCATCACTTCTGCAGCCGCATACCCCTTTTCGGAGATCGTGTGCATTAAATGCGCCCAACATCGTGCTTCGTGCGCAATGATGGGGACAGGTCCTATATAAACGAGACTTAGCCCCTGCCCGCTCACCTTTTCGAAAACCAGCATTTCTCTGAAGCCGTTTGTCGCCGGAGCCACTGCTACCGTTTCCTATTGCCTCCCCCATTGACGCTTTTCTGGAGACAAAAGCCATCTGTTGCCACTGCCTCCATTTTCCTTCCTCATTCCGGTGAGTTTTCTTGCACCATTTGCTTCTCTTTCTTATTTCTTCGTTTTTTCGGCGACCAGTCGCCTCCCCCTTCTTTGTCTGTGTCGAGAGTAGCCTTGCCTCCTCATCTTCACGTCTGTTGCTATGCTTCCCGTCGAGTCCAATCAGTCCACCAACCGGGAAAAACTCCCCTTAGGATCTCCTTTCCCCCGAGATATGCCCAAACGCCGTCCAAAGAAGGTCGCCGAGGAAGACAAGGCTGGTCCTTCTCGGCCTCGCAAATATACCGTAGCGGGTCGGCAACAAATAGTGAACTTTAAAACCCATTACTCCATTCCCCCCGAGGTGTCGGGGGACGAGTTCAAGGCAGATCGGGATAAGGCCAATGTTGGCACCGAAGCCGAGATGCCTTTCTATACGAAGGCCATCATGGAGGGAGGAATTAGGTTTCCCCTTCACCCTCTCCTTCTTCGTTTCCTGTGCCGATTCCGACTCTTTCCTGGGCAGTGTTGCCTCAATACCTTTAGGATCATCATGGGTGTCATCGCGTTGAACGAGAGTCTCAATCTGCACCTCGGTCTAGACGACATCCTCTTCTATTACGCCTTGGTGAGGGTCATGCCTCAACAGATGTACTATCTCAAGGCTCGGGACACCACTATGTACCTTGTCACCCACCTTCCGGATTCTGACAAAGGGTACAAGGATGACCTCCTCATCTTCGGCGGTCAATGGGAGAAAGGGCCTGGTCCAGAATACGCTGCTGACTTGTGGTGTCCCAAGCAGTGGAGGACTACGAGTACGTCGGCCCTTGTCTCTTTTTAGGATTTAATCTCCCTCCTAATGCTCAACGACTGACGATTATTTTTGTTGTTAGGGATCCCTGACGCCGAGACAGCGGCTCTTCCTCGAAATCAAGTGAACATCGGAGACATCAGCTCCGTGTGGAACTTCTTAGGAACCAAGGGCTTAGGCCGAGCTGCCCATCTTCTTCTCGACTACACTCCGAGGTACAAGAAGTTTACCCAAACCCCTCACAACTTTGATCCTTCGGCGGAAGCAGAGCTTGCTGCAGAAAACTTAGAGAACGACCCTGACAGGGCCCCTGAAGCTGAGGTAGAGGGGGTCGCCGAAGGTGTAGCCGCTGAGGAGGAAGACGACGAGGTCGTTGAGATAAGGGGTCCTGCCGTTGCCACCGACACTGAACCCGGCACGTCGGCGAGGGGGACTTGGCCAAATTTCGAGGTTCTTCACAGCTTGAACGTAGAGGACGCCCTTGAGGTCGCGATGTCTGGTTATCGCCTCGACCTGAATGTGATCAAAAAATGAGCCGCCCTTAAAACGGGTCAGGGCCGAGGGTCTAGTTCAAACGAACCTCCTCCCCCTCTGCCTAGGAGGACTCCATCCATTAATCTTCCTCCGCCTCCTTCCCTCTCGAGGTCTTCGGGGCGCGGCCGGGGCCGTGAGAGAGACCCAGAACCAGAGGAAGAAAGAAGAGTAAAACAAAGACATGACGGGGCTGGTCGGGGTAGGGGAACTCCAGCTCCCCCTTCAGCGTCATTAACTCCTGACGTAACTCCGCCTCCTCCACCGACGCCAACGACTCAAGCAGCGGAGTGACGCCCTCGGGCTAGGGATCGTGAAGGCAAACCGATCCGAGTGTCTGACTCAATCATTAACTCTCCTCAAGTGGCCTATGCCGTGAGTGAGACCCTCCTCTTTCACACCGACATGGAGGAGCACCGGGCTAGGCCACTGAATCAACTCCTCCGCAATATCATTCAGAGCTCATTGGTGGTAAGTGCCCAAGTCATCCTTTTTTCTTTTATTCACTGGCTTCATTAGCTTTGTTGACCTTTCAATCCCCTTGTAGACTGCCCAGCAAGTCTCTGCCATTGTCGATCGCTTCTATTCTTAGCGGGACGTGCTTCAGGACTTGGAGAAGCAAAAAGGCGAGGCCCAGGCGGCTCTTGCGACAGCCAAGGAGGAAGTAGCGGCGAGAGACAAGACTTTGTCTTCCCAGGCTGCTCAGATAGCTGCACTTCTAAAGGACGCCGAGGTGGCAAAGGGAAAAGCTGACAAAACCAACGCCGCCCTTGCTGATGCCGAAAAGAAGATTACTGAGTCCACCAAGCAGCTCTCGGCGGCGGAGGCTAAGATGGCGGAGTCAGAGCAGACTTGCTCAGCCCTTACCCAGGAACTGGACAAAGTCCGAGCTGCGCTGGAAGCTGCTAACAAGACCCGACAGGAGATTGTTGACCAATGCGCCGACGACATCCTGGTAGCTTTTGAGGAACAGAAGAAAGAGTTCTTCAAGCTTGGCTGGGACGCGGCCTTGAGGGCAGCCGGGGTGCCTGATGACTCCCCGCTTTTCCAGGAGCACACTTATGTTCCCTCTTCAGAGATAGTGGCTGCTTCTGGGGAAGTAGCAGCTGATGGTGCAGAGGATGTTCAAGTGCCAAGTGCGGCGCAAACGGTTGCCAATCCTACTGCTCCTACCTCTGCCTCGGCGCCTCCTGCCACCGCCCCTGCTGCGGATACCCTGTCCGCCAGCATCGATGAGCTCTTCGGAGACATAGGGGGCAACATCGGTGGAGACGTGACTGTACCCCCAGCACAGTAGTTTAGGCTTTTCCTTTTGTTCTGTAACTTCTTATTTCCAACTTTTGTAGCTCGGGGGACGCAAAGCCCCTTTTGGAAATGAAAATTCTACTTCGTTTTTGACTTGTCTCCTTTTATATATTTCTCTTATGAACTTCAGGGCCATAGGCCAAATGCTATACCCATGTAGAGGACGTCGGGGGATCCTTCCCATCGGGGTTTGGTTTCCCGTTGTCGGGCATTTATTGGGGTGACAACTTGACGTATTTTTCATTCCGATTAGCTTCATATTTTTAGCTTGTTGGCCCGAGGAGGCGGAGTCAGGTCCCTTCGCCATTTGATTCCGAGGAATCGTGTCTTTAAAAGTCATGCTCATGTTTCCTTGTTCGGAGGCAGGAGTCTAGGACCTCGCCCTCGGGGTCATGTCCTCTCCGGGAGGCACGTTCTTGTCTGTTGTTTGGAGGCAGGAGTCTGGGACTCCGCCTCCGGAGTCAAGCCTTTTGTGAGATAGTACATTTACCATGAGATCTGAACGTCAAAAGTAATATTTTTTCAAATTCATTACATTCCAAGGCTTTTTTACAACATTTCCTTCCATGTCTTTCAATTCATACGAACCGGAGCCTCCTACCGACGTGACCTTGTATGGGCCCTCCCAATTGGGCCCCAGCTTGCCATCCGCCAGATCTCGGGTGTTTGCCACCACCCTCCTGAGCACAAGATCACCTACTCGAAATTCTCGAGACTTGATCCTCCTGTTGTAGAGCCTAGACACCCCTTCTTGGTATTTGGCTAACTTCAAGGTGGCTACTTCTCTCTTCTCTTCCACGAGATCTACGTCCAAGCCGAGTCGGCGGTCATTATCCCCTGTGTTAAAGGCCAGTGTCCTTATAGTGGGAAGGCCTACTTCAAGAGGGATGACCGCTTCAACCCCGTATGCGAGGGCATATGGCGTCTCCCCTGTTGATCTTCGAGGGGTGGTTCTGTAGGCCCACAGAACGTTGAGGAGTTCCTCCACCCACTTTCCCTTGGCCCTCTCCAACCTCTTCTTGATACTATTGATTATAGCCGTGTTCGAGGACTCAGCTTGCACATTCCCCTGAGGGTACGCGGGAGTGGAATAATAGTTCCGGATCTTGAGGTCTTCACAAAAAGATTTGAAAGGCCCGTTGTTGAATTGGGTCCCGTTGTCCGACACGAGGGCACGGGGGACCCCAAACCTTGTAACTATATTTCTCCACACAAATTTCTTGGTGTCCACATCTCTGATGTGAGTCAGAGGCTCAGCCTCGACCCACTTTGTAAAGTAGTCAGTTCCCACTATCAAGAACTTTTTGTTACCGGGGGCCCTAGGGAGGGGCCCAACCAAGTCGAGTCCCCACTAGGCGAACGGCCAGGGACAAGTTAACGGGTGCAAGTCCCCAGCTGGCTGTCGAATAGCTGGGGCAAACCTTTGACATTGATCACATCTTCGAACGTACGTTTGTGCGTCCCTCTGCATTCTCGGCCACCAGTACCCTTGCGACATGATGCGGTGGGCCATGGATCGCCCTCCCGAGTGCCCCCCACATATGCCTTCATGCACTTCGTACAAAAGTGGTCCAACTTCGTCTTCGTGGACACAGAGTAGATACGGCCCGAAAAATGACTTTCGGTACAACTTCTTATCTGGGGAGGCCCAGAACCTTGGAGCTCTTACCTTTATCTTCCTAGCCTCCTTTGGACATTCAGGGAGTACTTCCGAGAGGAGGAACCCGAATAGTGGATCCATCCAGCTAGGGTGCTTCCCTTCCTGTTGAATAACGGCCACACAAGGGACTGGATCTATGGTGGGGCCAGGAAGATATTCCATGGTGATCCTTCGCGTTGTGGTGGAGTCCAACGCCGAGGCCAGACATGCCAAGGCGTCGGCATGGGCGTTCTCGCCTCGGGGTACCTGCCTGATTTCTCTCTTCTCGAATTTGTGGAACAAAGTCACAGCTTCATGATAGTAGGCCTTCATCCTAGAGTCCCTTGCTGCGTCGACGAGTTTGAGCCCAGAAATGAGAGCCTCGTATTCTGCTTCATTATTGGATGCTTTGAACCCTAGTCGGACAGCTTGCTCTGTGACCACTCCCTCCGAGGAGACTAGTAACGCCCCGATACCGGAACCCCTGTTGTTGGAGGATCCGTCCACGAAAAGGTTCCAGGAAGGGTCCTGGGATGGAGACGAAGACTGTTTGACAGTGCAGGGGGGTCCTTCCTGGGGGAGAGGAGGCCTTTCCTTAGAGAACTCTGCTATGAAATCTGCCAATACCTGCCCCTTTTATGGCAGTACGAGGTTCGTAGCAGATATCGTGTTCCCCCATCTCCACCGCCCACTTGGCTACCCTCCCTGAAAGGTCGGCTTTCCTCAGAATAGCCTTCAGAGGTTGATCTGTGAGGACCGTGATCGGATGTGCTTGGAAATAATGCCTTAACTTCCTCGCGGCTGTGATTAACGCCAAAGCCAACTTTTCCAATGGCAAGTATCTCGTCTCTGCATCCAACAAGGCTTTGTTTACGTAGTACACTGGCTTCTGTTCACGTTCATGCTCATAAACCAGCACCCCACTAACTGCGAATTCTGATACAGCCAAATAGAGGAATAATGTTCCCCCTGGTGCCAGGACGGACAGGGTTGGGAGAACCCTGAGGTACTCCTTGATCCCTTCGAGCGCCTCTCCACATTTATTGTCCCAAGTCCCCTTCCCGGATCTCCTGATTGCATCGAAAAAGGGCCTACATTTGTCTGACGACCGAGAGATAAATCGGTTTAGTGCGGCTAGCATTCAAGTGAGTCTTTGGACTACCCGAACCGTCTGAGGGCTTCGGACGTCTAGGATTGCTTGTATCTGTTCCGGGTTGGTTTCGACCCCTCTCCGGCTTACTAAATACCCTAGGAACTTCCCGGATCCAACCCCAAAGACGCATTTCGCCGCATTCAACTTTAAACCATACTCCCGAAGGGTGGAGAAGGTATCCTCCAAGTCCCTGATGTGGTCATCCTTCCTTCGACTCTTTACTAGCATGTCGTCGACGTAAACTTCCATCGTGTCCCCTATCTGTCTCTTGAACATTCGGTTCATAAGTCTCTGATATGTGGCCCCAGCATTCTTTAGGCCAAAAGACATGACCTTGTAACAATAGACTCCCCTGGGAGTAATGAATGCGGTCTTTTCTTGATCAGACAGATTGAGGGGGATCTGATGGTATCCAGCTCTGGCGTCCAGGAAGGCCATGCGCTGGTGCCCTACCGTGGCGTCCACCAGTTGGTCCACCTTTGGGAGGGGGAAGTCATCCTTTGGACAAGCTTTGTTCAGATCTGTGAAATCCATGCATACGCGCCATTTTCCACCTTTTTTCTTTGCACAAACGGTATTGGATAGCCACTCCGGAAATTGAACTTCTCGGATGGCGTCGGCTTGCAGGAGTCTTTCCACCTCTTCATTTACGGCTTGGGCATGATGCGGAGCCGCTCGTCGGGGCTTCTGCTTTACAGGTTTATGGGTGGGGTCGACATGAAGCTTGTGAGTGATAACGTTGGGGCTTATCCCTTTCATCTCCATGGAATCCCATGCAAATACGTCTGCATTTTTTCTCAAAAAATCAGTCATATCCCCTTGTTCAACCAGGGACATGGTGGAACCAATCAGGAAGTATCTTTCTTCATGCCCATCCAACAAAGGTATCTTCAGGAGATCCTCCATTGACCGGTCCGCCGAGTCGACCCGTGGCTCATCGACCCCGAGTCGCCCGGACTGTAATTGTTATTTATTTAGCAACTCCTTCGGGGGCCGTTCCTTTTCCTTGGAGGCGACCCCTACCTTCACAGCTGAGTAGAAACATGTTTTGGAGGATGCCTGATCCCCGCGGATCTCTCTTACTCCCTCCGGAGTAGGGAACTTCAACTTCTGGTGGTAGGTGGAATGCACCGCCCCTAGTGCATGTAGCCAGGCACGTCCCATGATTATGTTGTAGGGTGAATCAGAGTCTATCACCACGAATTCCGTGTTCGTCGTAACTGGTCCTGTGACGACAGGTAGCGTGATCTTTCCCAAGGGCAGAGCATATGAGTCATTAAACCGGACGAGGGGTGTGTCCACCTTGACGAGATCCTGGGGACCAAGTCCCATACGCTTCAAGACCTCGTAGTACATTACTTCGGAGGAACTCCCGGAATCCACCAAGACCCTCCTAACATCAAAGTTGCCAATTTTCAAGGTGAGGATCAAGGCATCCTCGTGAGGGAGGACGACGCCCGTCAAGTCGGCGTTGGAGAACATAATATCCTCTCACTTGTCCGGACCCTCTTACTAAGTCGGTCTCCTTTTTCTTCATCCACTTTTCTCGTGAAAGTCACCCTTTTCAAATCAGACCTGAGGGTGTTGGACGTCGGACGATCCGTGGGGCAGACGTGGATAACGTCAATGACATTGCCTTGGACGCTTGTCTGTCCATCGGCGACACGGGCCTCCCTTGGGGCCTCTTCCTCAATGTATTCCTTCAGGTGCCCCTCTTGCACCAACTTTTCCAGGAAAGACTTGTAGACCCTGCAATCCTCGGTGAGATGTCCCACATCTTGGTGGTATGAACACCTTACCTTCTGGTTCCTGGTGGATGGATCACCTAGCATTTTAGGCGGCCATTTAAAGAAGGGCTCCCTCTTAATCCTGTTGAGCAGCCTGTAGATAGGTTCCTTGAACACGGCCTGGATTCCTTTGAAGGAGCCACCGGACGAGGGCATTAATCCCTTCCGAGGGAGGTCTCCTTTCTCAATTTCCCTCTTCCTTGGGGCCAAGAGTTTTCCTTTGCCCCCCAACATTTCGTCCTCTACCCTGGAGTATTTATTGATTCAGGCCATCAACTCTCCCATGCCCGTAGGTGTCTTCTTCGTCAAGGATCTATAGAGGTCGGTGTCCCGTGAGAGGCCAAGTCTGAAGGAGGCAGCTGCCATGACCTCAGAACACCCCTCCACTTCATTTACTTCCTCCCAGTAGCGGGTGGCATACTAGCGGAGTGTCTCTCCTTCCCTTCGTCTTAAAGTCAACAATGACCCGACATCTTTTGGGCGTCTGCTCCCCGTAATGAATCGAGCCAAGAACTGCTTGGTTAACTCCTTCCAAGATCATATACTGTTGGGTAGAAGGGTTTCAAACCATTTCATGGCGGAGTCGCCCAGACTCATCGAGAACACCCGACACAGTAATCGGTGGTCCGAGTGATAGAGAGACATCATCTGCTTATACTGTCTCAAATGAGCTTCAGGGTCTGATCGCCCGTCATAAACTTTGAACCTTGGTACAGCGAATTTCTTCGACACTTCCATGTCCGCGATATCCTTAGTGAAGGGTGACTGAATGACCTCGTCATCCGTATCGTCTTCTAACGCGGCTTTGTCCCTTCTGGTGGAGTTCAAGTGCATCCGGAGATCCCCTTGGCGTCAGAGTCTTATCTCTTGCTCATCCCGGCGCCTAACGGCACATCCGGACCTATTGTTCCTTATTGAGATGGTAGACCCCTCCTCGGATTCCTCCACGCCCCCTCGCCCGGAGAGTCTCCGACGAAGGTCATTCAACGCCAGTGACCTCGTCTTCTTGGCTAGGACCTCCGGGAGCTCTTTCTTGGCCCTCGGGCGCTTCGGAGCTCTGGAATTATTTCATCCGCCACTGAGGCGGTTTCTCAGATCTTGAGCCCCTACTCCCTTGACGGGGGGCTCGCGTGATCGCCGCTGGTCCCGAGATCCCCCGCTGGAGAGTGTGAACTCATTGAGCCAGTTTAGGACATTGACGTTGTCCTCTTCCAACTGTCTCAGGCGATCCCCGAACTGGTCTTCTATCACTTCGGCAAGTTGCCGCGCCAACGGGGCTGATTTCCCAGATCCAACACCCATGTTGGTTTGGTGGGTCAGCTCTTTGGAGTGAACTGAACACTCCCTATTCACGCTTTCCACGTGATCCTTTGTCCTCTACATGGAGGGGGTTGTTAACTCAACGTTCTGTCGCTGAGTGCTCTTTCCCTTTTGACGAGTATTCACTATGGTCACTGATCTTCGGGAAGTATGATCTTTCCCACAGACGGCGCCAGATTGTGCGTACCGATTTTTGCACAATAGATGTATGAGTAGAAACAGGGCACAGGTGAACTCGTGTTTACCTTAAGTGTCAACGATCTCGTGGCAAAGAGGTTGGCGTGATGTAACCAAAGAGAACTTGGTTAGTTAGGACGACTCAATCCCGGAGTAGTTGGCTCAAGCCCAGTGGACGGTGGTATGTTCCGGCGTATCCTGGGATCAAAAAGAAGGGTTAGAAGGGTGCCGGAGTGTCTCCGGCGCATCCCCTCCGACGGTTAAGTCAGTTCCTTTAGAAAGAGGGAATATGGAGAACACTATAGTTTTTGTGTTTGTATCTTGCGTACCTGTGTTTCGTCCCTTAGAGGACTATTTATACCTTCGTTGGTGGTAATCATTACAGGCTAGTGAGTAGTAGGCTGTGCCAGTCATGGGGAAACGCTTTCTCTCTTTTGCAGGGATGACTGCCAGTTCTTAAATGCTCGGCGTCCCGAACAATCAATGATCCCTTCCCCTAGCGCCCGAGCAATAAATGCTCTTGCTTCTATGTCAATACATTAAATGCCTGATCTCTGAGGCACTTAATGCGCCCCTTTCCGGGCTCCATCAGTCACCAAGGACGTCCCATCATTCTGGGAATTTATTAAATGATCCCCTGCACAGCTGCATAGGGGCTGGGACCTTTCTGTAAAGCTATGTACGGCCCTGTTCATAACGCTACGTGTCCATACCCTATTGGTTGCCAGCTCTGTTTATCCTGCCTTTCTGACTTGATGGAAAGGGCAGGCTAGTGACTCATTACTTGACTTAGTTTAATAGATTGAAGAACGTCGGCGCATCCCCTAGGACCGAGACGATGTGCTCCTATCAAGGAACCCCTAAGACCGAGAATGGATAAGTCGTCATGGAGCCAGACGGAAGACCTGGTGCCGAAGACACGTGTCGGTTCTCTTCATCCCGAGAAGCACGTGGGGTGCTGGAGAATATTGTGGTTCCGTTGGTGCCGAGAACACGCGTCACCATCCTAAACAACCAGTGGTATCTTGGTGCCGAGGACACGTGTCGTCACCATAGCAATCGGGAGTACCATGGTGCCGAGGACACGTGTCGTCGTCTGCTGCTCTCATAAAATGTCCCATCAGTACCCATATACGCAAAATTTCCATAGTTGAAAGACACACACGAGCTATTTTCTTTTATCCATTGTTCGTGATTGTTGACTGAAGCACTCTCTTCCTACAAAATTTGAATTTATGGAAATGAATTTTTCAATTTTAGGTTGGGCAGGACTTCCCAAAGACATTCTTGACTCAATTTTGGACCATATGGTACAGTTTTCTGGCTATATTCGATTTTCCTCGGTTTGTAACTCATGGCGTTCAGTTGCACTAGAGAAAAATAATTACCACCGTGTTCAAAAACAAAAGTTGTGTATCCTTAAAGTATGTCGCGGTCGACTGCCTATGTTGATGATCCCTCCTACGCTTAACAACAAAGAAAAACAAAGTTTTTATAGTGTCACTGATGGAGTGATCTATGACCTCCAATTGTCAATGCCTTATAATAATAATAATAAGCGTTGTTTTGGTTCGGTGGTTATTCATCACGGAAAAATCCTTGATCGTAACTCTCCAAAACCCCTTCGACGGGAGATTCATCCATCTCCTAGAGTTCAAAGATCCTACAAACATTTACCAGGGATGGATTAATGCGGATAACCACGAATATTTCATTTATAAAGGTATATTATCCTCTTAACCTTGCAAGGATAGAAATAATTTTGAAGTTGTGGTCATTTGAGCAACTCCAAAGGGAGTTGCCATTTTGGAGTGTCAAATCACTCATTTGTAACTTTGAACAGTATTTTGGCACCCCTGAATTATAAATCTGTTCTAATGGCAGGTGCCAAAATAGGGTGTCATTTTCATATTTTTACTCATCAATCTATATGATCGTTAGATCTATATTCATCTAACGAATTTATATTCATCAATCCATTTGCAACCTTGCACTTTCTCTCCACCCCAAGACCCTTAATGCCATTTTTCAACCCCATATGTCACCCCCTTTGAAGTAAAATTTTTTGATTTTGAGGTGGCATATGGGTATGCCACCCCTTGGAGTTGCTCTTATGATGTATTCGATGACCTCATTTACTATAAAGGACAACTCCACGCTATAAACAATTGGGGTGATCTGGTACGCATTGATGTAACCAAAGGAAGTGATAAATTTATTAGTAAACCAAGAAAGACTTCATTTCGGGGAATATGTTATCTTGTAGCATCATATGAGGGAGATCTATTAATGGTTCAAAGGTTTTGAAAGAAAATGAACACGACGACAACAATATGCATCGCAAGACTTCGGACTTCAAGATTTTTAAGATGGTACATTCAACCAAGACAAGAAAAGTATCCTGGGTAGAAATCAACAACATAGGTGACCAAGCTTTATTTTTGGGGGACAATTATTCTCTGGCAGTTTTGCATCAAATTATCCTGGGTGCTCATCAAATTGCATATATTATATTGATCATGATTTTGACGTTATTGGCCATTATGTTCCTCATGGTCCTAAAGATGACACGGGCATCTTCAACCTAATGGATAGGAGCTTTAAGTCACATTACATAGCAGATCGAGAGCACTTGGTACCCCCAATTTGGATTGCGCCAAATTTGAGAGATAACATTCAACCAATTTGAGATTTTGTATGGGGCAACCTTGTTTTTAGTCATAGCTTTCTTTTGATTTTTTGATTAATAGTTTCTACTAGTGTATGGTCCAACCACGCATTGCATGTAGACTTCCAGTTGCAACTGTTACTTTTAATAAAATAGATAGATATGTTAGTGTTATGGTCAGCTTGCTAGTAAGAGAAAATTTAGCCCTTGCTATCTTGCATAGTTTTGGATCCACACAAAATTACCTCATACATTGGCTACTCTCCACCTTCTTGCGAGAAGGCATCACCGGAATAATCTCATTATGTTATAATCTCACCAGATTAACTTGTAATTCAACTTTGTTCTATAATTACTTCGGTGCGATACCAAAAGAAACTCTTCGAATTTGTGTTACCGTAGTGGAATCCGTTGTTTAGTTTGACAACAAGACTTGTTTTGTTACATGTTGATGTATCGCATAGCAAAGAAGGGACCTGTCTTACTGATTTTAAGGAAATTTACCTTACCTCGTAAATAGGGTAGGTTGGATAGGTGGGTGGGGAAGCAAGTGCGGGATCCTGTAAGGTATCAAAATGTGAATCGGAGAATATTAATCCGAATGCTGGAAAAGGGAGTCGCCTTTTGTTGGGTGTTCGTATTTGTTGAAGATATGAGATTTCGTGAATCACATAATCAAATCGAATCGAAGTCTGTTGGTAGATTTGATTTGATCCCGTGATTCACTAAATCTCAAATTTTCAACGGTATTTCGTTTGTTTTTTTTTTCATCAACTTGTAGCAAAGGCGAATTCGAGAAAACACTAGGAACAAAAATGATTTTCACCACTTTATGTAATTATTAAAATCTTTTCGAGTGAAGTTTTGTACACTAAATGCGACCAAGTATATTTTTATAATGCATTATCAATCTCAAACTCAAAGCATTAGCATGCATACAGCAGTTACCAACCAATGCTTGTAGAATCACACAGCAGCCGTATGCTTATAAGAAACACGATGTAGAATCACACAGCAGCCATATGCTTATAAGAAACACGATGTAGAATCACACAGCAGCCATATGCTTATAAGGGAGATGTACCAATGCCAAACAACATGACAAGAAGGGAGATGTACCAATGCCAAACAACATGACAAGAAGGGTATGGGGGACCCATGGTTTAGCACTTCAAATTAATTTTAGTGGTGGGATTTCGATCATGGTACCCCACATGCTTAGTATCCCATATTCACCCCCCCTTACCATACTCTGGCCATCTTTACATCTCCAACGCTCCTCTTTCTATTGTTGATCTAATTAGGGGTATTAATCTAGTCGAGTTTTAACTTGAGTCTATCAAGCTCTTTTTTTTAAATGAGCCTAAAAAATTATTTATGCTCGGCTTATTTAGTAATGAGTCGAGTCCGAGCTTGAGCCGAACCCGAATAATTCGACTATTATATATATAAACGAACAAAACTTTGCAAATTCGAGCCGATCCTTTAAAGCTCGTTTTTCTAAACGAACCTAAAAAATTGTTCAAACTTAGCTAGTTTAGAACATGAATCAAGTTCGAGACGAGTTCTATCTGAACCGAACATGAGTAACTCGTCTTGATTAGCACCCTAGATGTAATTTACAGCAACACTCTCTCAGTAATTGTGTTCATAGGAATGTCAACTTTCAGTTTAGGAATGGAATAAAAAAATGATATGGTAAGGTGTGAATAAGCTGGTCCGGACACCCCTGACCATTAAATAAAAAAAAAATGCACCGTAGAGGCCATAAATTAATTTTATTGGTACAATATTACTGTTTTCCTATGTCAACCTCTCTAAAAATGAGATAAACAATCTTTTTCGGGTTTCACTATAAAAGAATTTTAAAAAAAAAAAAAAAACCTTGTGCAAGGAATATAACCGTACAATATCAACTTGGGAACAGAATCTTCAGAGACAGTGGAGATGGTTCACCGGAAAGATAATAACTGTACCAACCATTTTAAAATGTCCCTAATCACATTAATCTAATTGATATGCAAAATCCTACGGTTGAGTGCTCACTAACACACATGTGTTGATCAATAAAGTATAGTAGTATGCCGCCCCCCCGGGGGGATTAAGCTACCTAGTAATGGAGGATGCTAAGAACAACTTGCAGGAACCAACCCTCTGTCCACTTTACTGATCTGATACCAACTGCAAAAAGAAGAAGAAAAAAAATCATTTGATTCCATAAACAACCTGTTTTGACTTTGATATGGAAACAACCTGTTGTAGTCTGATACTGTTTTTGTGTTTGGTTTAGACATTAGATAGTATCGGATTAGATAAATTTATTCATCTCATATCTTTTCATATGGGCCTTGAATTAATTTTAGTGATAATATCTAAGAAATATTAGGTCTCACATTTATCTCATCAGTTGTTTGGATGGACTATTGAATGATGGTATAAATATTAAATTACTAAAAAAACCCTCAAAATAATTATATCCTAGAGATTCTTAAGGGTAAAAACATTTTTTATCAAAACATACTCCAAGTGGACTATTTAAACCCACCAAATAGGTGGGTTTATTTTAGAGGCTATATGTGGATTTAAAAATATTATTCATCTGGGTCGGGAGTGTTTTTAAGTGATAAAATCAGGCCCAAAACGTGTCTCTAAATAAGGGAATAAATGGGATAAGGTGGGCACATACATTATTTTGTCCGAGATTACCTCCGCCTAAACCAAACACCTTAGACTTCAAAACAACCCATCACAAGCATCATCCAGTACGGAACTAGCAATTTATTGAGACGGTCCAACTAATCGAACAAGAGTATGTACAAAAAACTGAACATATTATCCCAGCTGTAAGTGCTGAACAGATATTGGGATCTTTTCATAGATGGTGATTCCCATTAGCAAGCTACCAACAAATAGACTTGATGCAAGGAAGACAAAAAAAGGTACCCTCTTTTGGTTCATGAAACGATTTAAAAAAAAAAATACAAGAGAATAATCCATCCTAAATGCACAAGCCAAAACTAGCATATTATTGTATTGTGCAACAATATGTCATTTCGATAAAAGATGGCACAACTACACTGATAGTTTAAATGGTAACAAGAATGAGTTGTAAATCTTAACGTCTTGAATTCGAATTTTAGTAATTTCTTGGGGTCAGTTCATGAGGGATTTATCCCTCGCGAATATCATAATCCTAACGTAGATGGTCAGCCTTTGACCGGACCAGGTAGGAGATTAGTCGAGAGACGTGTAAAACTGTTTCGAATACCCTCAATTGTTAAACCAAAAAAATAATAAATGGCACAACAAAATATCGAATTCCAAAAAAATCATAATCAAGAAAAGAAATTATAGAAATTGGTAGCATTGCTATTATAAAGTGCAAGAATAAATGCTGCAAAGAATATGCATCATCTGCAGTTATAAATAGACTTAAAATGAATGGAAAATTGTATGGCATCCCAAAGAAAAAAAAAATCAACACTTACTATTAGTATCTCTAGTTGGCTTGTTTAGAGTTTTCCAAAGTTTAGCACAATGGTTATTTCAAAAAAGGGGGAAAAAACATTCTTGAAATGATCATTATGATGGAAAATAAAAATTCTGGTTTGATAATTTAGGCTGC
Organism: Ilex aquifolium; assembly: GCA_951799425.1. Taxonomy (NCBI): domain Eukaryota; kingdom Viridiplantae; phylum Streptophyta; class Magnoliopsida; order Aquifoliales; family Aquifoliaceae; genus Ilex; species Ilex aquifolium. The sequence continues at coordinate 59,700,775 of OX637391.1, read as the reverse complement.
AAATTCTATCAAATTTGAAGAGTCCATCACAAATAAAGTTCTCGATAAAAAGAATTTTTCTTACTTTGTACTCTTAAAGATTTTATTTTATTTTATACTGATTAAATTTTTCACATTGCACTTTCAATGTATTAAAAGTATTATAATATGACATTTCGGTAAATTTTTATTATTTTTTTCGTCAAAAGTCAACTCATTAACACTTATGAAAAAACTAACAAAAAGTTAAAAGAAATGTCACATTGTAACACTTTTGATATATTAAATGTGCAATGTGAAAATTTTAATATGAGGGTATAAAATAAAAAACTTAAATTTTTTTAGGATATAAAGTGTAATTCACCCGGTAAAAAACTTAATGGAATTTTTTTTTTTTTTTTTTTTTTGAGACCCGAAAATAGAAGTTCAATAATGTCGTAATTAGTTAATTAATGTCCGAATATTAAATTCATCACTCAGACAACTCCACCTCTGCTCATGCACACTATAATTTCTACTCTCTCTCTCTCCATTTCTTCAATCTCTCTCTTCTTTCGGACTTCATTCTCTACGCGATCTCTTGGGAACCGCCCAATTCGAATTCTTCACTTTCTCTCTATGTTTCAGAATTCTAGGGTTTTGTTTTGCTCATTCTATTTGGATTGACAATTGAGATGAGGTCTAGTATTTGAGCCTCGTACATGTGACCCTGAGGACTTGAGGTGAGTTTTCCCTGATCTTACCTAAGTAATGTTTTAGCTTAATCACTATCATTGAACTTGGTTTTTTGTAATTTGTTTTCCGATGTATGTGTAGATCTGTGTTGAAAAGGTGTGATTTTTGAGTTGTCTAGATCAAATCTAACTACTGGCCTATGCAATGAGGGATCAGTAAGAAAGTGGATTGACCCGTTGTGTACGTTATTGTTTTTTTGGTGAGAAAACTGAAAAAAAAAGGGGGAAAATTAAGAACAATAAAGAAAAAGAATAAAAGCATGGAATTTTAAGTCATAAGTTTATATATTTAGCCTTGGAAAAAAAAATAGAAAATTCAATTCAGATAAACCAAATGGTTCTGGTTTTTCTACATTTTCCTGCAATTAAATGGGTGTAAATGTTTTTCTCAATGTAAAGGCACGAACACTAGCTATCTGATGGCCAGGGAAATTGTGCTTTGGGTTACTTGTGTTATTTTTTTTGGGAAAGACATGCCGTGATAATAAGTAGATGCCATTGGAGAAAGTAGCCAGTGTATGAAATTAGAGTTGTGAATGCAAAGAATGTCATGTTATCTATATCCACTGAAAAAGATATGGTAGTTGTAGGGGCAAAAGTTTGAAACATAAGTCTATATGTGATTCTCAGTGGCACAGTAAAAGAGGTAATGTTATGTGGGAAAATGCTATTAAGACCTCATTTGGAGACCTAATCTAGGTACCTAATCAATTGGAGCTGTTGGATTGAAAGAGTGCTACATCCAACGTTGAAACTCACAAGTAGTCTAGTGATTGCAATGAATTAGGTCCCTTATCGGGTCCCTATGGCATTGCTCTTTTAGGGGATGTTCTTCCCTTTTTCTCTTGTTTAAGATCTTCTAAAAAATCAAGAGAACAGTCAATGTGAGGGGTGTTTGAAAAGATTATTGGTCTACTTCGCCTATGGAAACTGAGAATGTGTGTCCGAGTGTGTGTAGGTTCATCTGTCTGTGCATGTGGGTACTGTTGTAAATTTGCATATTGTTATCTTATGTGTTAAACAATGTAGTATTGGCGTGGAGAATGTTCATTGTTTTACTAAAGATTTGAACCTATTCAAGAGATTTGGCCAAATAATATTGAGTTCATAACATCATGTATAGTTCTTGAACGGTAAACTTGGATGTTGGGGAGTAGATTTACTTCTAAAAGAACTTGTCCTGTAATTCTGTGCGTTTTTGTGGCAGAAAACATGCCTTCATGGCAGGGGAAGTCATCATCAAAAGAAGCAAAGAAGAAATCAAGCAAGGAGGGTTTTTTTGAGACATTATACCGAAGATTTAAGAATCCATCTGAAAGTAAATCTACTAGTAGATCAGGAGAGTCTCGAAGACATTGCAATGACACAGTTTCAGAAAAGGGGTCTCAATCTCGAGCAGGGTCAAGGTCACCATCACCTTCTAAACATGTATCAAGGTGTCAAAGTTTCGTTGAGAGGCCTCTGGCCCAACCACTTCCACTTCCAGGTCTTCGCCCTGCAGGTGTAGGCCGTACACATTCTGAAATTACTGGATCAGCAAAACCAAGGGGAGAAAAGGGCTCCAAGCCCTCATTGTTTCTGCCTCTCCCAAGACCTTCATGCATCCGAAACAAGCCAGATCCTGCAGATTTAGATGGAGATTTGGTCACTGCTTCCATTTCTAGTGAAGGTTCTATAGATAGCGATGATCCAGCTGACTCACGTCAGCGTAGTCCTCTGGCATCTGACTATGAAATTGGGAGTAGAACTGCTGCAGGCAGCCCTTCCAGGTAGCTTGCATGTTAACTTGAAAATGTGGCACTAAAATTTGATATGATCCTCCCCACCCCCATCGCCCTCTCTGCCTAGTGGATATTCTGTTGAATGTACATTGTTTTGTCTGTGTATTTTATGGTAATCTATCTTTCTCCACTGCAAATTTTTCCAGAAGTTTTTTACTTTCTGACTTAATTATCTCATTTTTGCTGAAGCATGATGGTCAAGGATCAGTCTTCTGTCACGCAAACAAACTCAATGGAGGCACTTAAACCAGCTAATATTTTGTTCAATCCTTCACCTTCTAAAAGGAGACCTTTGAGCAGTCATGTGCCGAACCTACAGGTCCCTTATCATGGTGCCTTCTACAGTGCTCCAGACAGCTCAATGTCAAGCCCTTCTAGAAGTCCAATGAGGGCATTTGGCACTGAACAAGTAATAAATTCTGCTTTCTGGGCTGGAAAGACTTATCCAGATCTTTCTTTCATTGGATCTGGCCATTGCTCCAGCCCAGGCTCGGGTTACAATTCTGGGCATAACTCTATGGTAGGTGATATGTCTGGGCAATTATTTTGGCAGCCCAGCAGGAGTAGCCCAGAGTATTCTCCAATTCCTAGTCCCAGAATGAACAGCCCTGGCCCTAGCTCCAGAATTCAGAGTGGTGCTGTTACACCACTTCATCCAAGAGCTGGAGGGGCAGCCCTTGAATCGCAGACTAGCTGGCCTGATGATGGAAAGCAACAAAGTCATCGGTTACCCCTTCCTCCAGTGAAAGTTCCAAATTCTTCCATTTTCTCCCCATCAAATTCAGCAGCAACATCCCCCTCGGTACCACGAAGTCCAGGAAGGGCTGAAATTCTGGCAAGCCCTGGCTCACGCTGGAAAAAGGGAAAGTTGCTGGGTAGAGGCACCTTTGGGCATGTTTATGTTGGTTTTAACAGGTAAACTTGTATGATAAGTACTCAGATTTTTTCGTGTTTTTGCTTTACTTTTTTGCATATTGCTTTCACACGTGTGAAGCTACATTGTTTATTTCTGCCTTTAGATCAAACCAAGGCATGTAGTTAAGGCTGATGTGTGCTACATTTTCCATTTATTATCACATTTGCATTTTCTTTCAACATTTATCTGATGCATTTTTATATATGTTTCCTGATCTATTATTTCCATTTTGGTTTTTCTGATTTCATTTTTGCATATCTGTTTGTATATTGCTGATTTAGTGAAAGCGGTGAAATGTGTGCAATGAAGGAGGTTACATTGTTTGCAGATGATGCAAAATCAAAGGAAAGTGCAAAGCAGTTAGGACAAGTAAGTTTATTCGCCTGAGATTGATGGAGAGATTACTTGTCTATTAGACGAAGTTTGTTGCTTTTCGGAGTTTCTTTTGTTAGTGTAAATTTTTTATGTAGCTTTGGAAGGAAGTTACATTCTCTGTTTTGACAGGAAATTGCTTTATTGAGCCGCTTGCGGCATCCCAACATTGTGCAGTATTATGGTTTTGAAACAGTAAGTTTTCTGTTTGCTGTACTTTTCATAAAAGGATGCACACCACTGTCTAAGAACTTGTGTTTTTTATGAATTCCATAGATGGTAGACAATGAGCCACACTAAATTATTGGAAATTTTGTAGTTACTTGACCTGCCTATGGATAAGTACTTGTCTATGCGTCATGTGTAGTATGTATTTCCATAAGCAATTTTAGTCGTCTTTTGACCTAACTCTATCTCTGAATTCACGTTCCTTGAGCAGGTAGGTGATAAACTTTACATATATTTGGAGTACGTATCAGGTGGTTCCATCTATAAGCTTCTACAAGAATATGGACAATTTGGTGAATTGGCAATCCGCAGTTATAGTCAACAAATCTTATCAGGGCTTGCATATTTGCATGCTAAAAATACCGTCCATAGGTGAATTTAGTTTGCCATTTCAAATTAATTATTCTCAGGCATTAATCCTTTTGCTTAAAAAAATGGTGGCCCAATGCACGAGACTCCTGCCACTGCGGGGTCTGGGAAGGGCTTGCCAGAATTTCCTTCAGCTTATGTACCAAAAAAAAAATTTCCTTCAGCTCTTTCCTTCAGCTACTTTATTTTTTATCATGTTTCATTTGCTCAACCTTAAACATTAATCGACTTTAATGATGTTATACTTTGTCATGCAGGGACATAAAAGGAGCAAATATCCTGGTGGACCCAAATGGCCGCGTCAAGTTGGCGGATTTTGGAATGGCGAAGCATGTAAGTGCAGGCACAGACTTTTATTAAAATTGCAATCAAACTAAATGGGTATCATCCCTGTTTGAGAAATAAGAAATTGATTTAATGTAAAATTGGCACTTCACTGTTTAGATAACAACATTTCCTGATGCCAATGCCTTTTCTTTTTAAATGTCCTTTGGTTCTAGTACTTACTGCAAGAAATATAAGGCATAATGTAATATTGTGCAGCTTGAATTGATAACCTGTAAATTTTTTTATTATTCATGTAAAACGTATCCATTGCAACTAAATATTTCATTTAAGAAATCAACTAATGCTTCATGTTCAGCTCCAAATCTCAGCAAATTCAATGATATTCCTTAAAACTTGCAGATCACAGGGCAGTCTTGTCCGTTATCATTTAAGGGAAGCCCTTACTGGATGGCACCTGAGGTCAGAAAATATTATTTATCATAGCCTTGAATTCTTGCTCATGACGTACTTCCGGTGGTAGAATTCTCAAGACTGTCTTCCAATATATTCACTCAGGTTATAAAGAACTCAAATGGTTGCAACCTTGCGGTTGATATATGGAGTCTTGGTTGCACTGTTTTGGAAATGGCTACTTCAAAACCACCTTGGAGCCAGTATGAAGGGGTGAGTAATTTTCGATACTGACATTGGTGATTCCAGCTTTCTTTATACATTTGATCAATGGTGGTCTCCTGATTTGAACAACTGAGAATTCTTATATCCTAAGCTTGCTGATTATTTGATATGCCTTTTATTTTCTCTCTCACTGTTATTTTGTGTGTTCGTGTCTGAAGGTTGCTGCCATGTTTAAGATTGGAAATAGTAAAGAACTCCCTGCAATTCCTGATCACCTCTCTGATGAAGGAAAGGATTTTGTGAGGCAGTGTTTGCAACGAAACCCAAAGCATCGTCCTACAGCTGCTCAGCTTTTGGAGCACCCTTTTGTGAAAAATGCTGCTCCTTTGGAAAAGCCATTTTTTATAGGTCCTGAGCCTTCGGACCCTCCTCCTGGGGTTACAAATGGGGTGAAATCTCTGGTACGGTTATCTTTTAATGTTGTCACTTTCATCTATGCCGAGATCAAATTGATTCCTTTGTTCTCGTTTTTTTTTAAAAAATGTTTTTTGATAAGTTGATTGAAGTCCTCTCATGATACTACGTTTCTCATACCACCACAAATATGTCTAATGCATTTGGGCACCAACTGTTACGTTGAGTGGTGCCTACACTGGGGCACCTTGTTGGAGATGCAGGTTTCCAGTCCTAGTTGGAACAGATGTGCAATAATTATCAAGAAAAAGAGACTGAAACATTACAATCTTGTCCCATTTTTTGTACTTTCCTTCATATGCGAGACTAAGAAAAGGTGGTTGGAGATAAAAACGAGGATCATTGAGTAATTAAAAAAACAAAGGAGTTTGAAAGTGTATAATGAGCAAATATTTTTGGATGCACTTGGATGTGTTTTCAATATAAACAAACTCTCGGTCTAAAGCCTTACATATTGACAGATATTTGTTAGGGGCAATGTTTTGTTGTTTTGTGATATTCTTGTTCAATCTCAATGAAATACCATGTTATGCATATCTTCTACATGGGGTCTTCTTTGGTTTACCATAACTGCTTGTGATTTATGAACTAGCTTCAGGGCATTGGACAAGGGAGTAACATTTCAACCTTGAATTCAGAAGGACTAGCTATACATTCATCTAGAGTTACAAAATCTGGTTTCCATTCCAGGTCCTCTCTCTCTCTCTCTCTCTCTCTCTCTCTCTCATTCATTTGACTACCAGATTTAGTATATCACTTAGAAATTTAATATTAATTAAGCCTGTGTTTCTATGTTGTCAATTTTGTTTAACGTGTACAACAGAAATTAAATCAAGTAGTGAGCCTTCTTTTCTAATTTCCTTTCTCTGATCTCCAGTGATATTCTTATTCCAAAGAACATATCATGCCCAGTCTCTCCAATTGGGAGCCCTCTTTCACATCCAAGGTCACCACAACACCTGAATGGAAGAATGTCTCCGTCACCCATGTCTAGCCCTCGCACCACGTCAGGCTCATCCACACCTCTCACGGGTGGCAATGGTGCTATCCCATTTCATTATCTTAATCAGACGGTTTGCTTGCAAGAGGGTTTTGGAAGCAGGCCGAAGTCCCCACACAGTCCTTACATCAATGGCCCCTCCTATTATGATCCAAACCCTGACATCTTTCGAAGGATGGGATCTCATGCTTTACGAGAATGGTTACCCTGTGAAAGTGATGCGCTTAGGAAGCAGTTTGGAAGGCCTGCTCATGGAGAACTGTATGATGGGCAATCTGTATCAGCTGATCGTGTGTCTCAACAACTCATAAAGGATTATGTGAAGTTGAACCCATCTTTGGATCTCAATCCCTGCTCTCCATCACGAGACCACATGAACAGAACCTAAATGTATTATCTGGGACCCGCTATTCAGGGCAAAGCTTACAAAGACTATCCTTGTTTCTCAGATTTCCACCTTGAATTTATTCATCATCTTTGATGTTGAGGGAAGCTTACCACAATAAGGGTGCAAGATGGAAAATAACTCTGGAATAAGGTGACATTTTTGGAAGATAAAATGGCTCGGAACAAAATGTTTGCCATCATACGCAATGTTCGGGCTGCTGCTACTGCAACTCCTTGTATTGTAAAGTACCTGAGTTTAACTGAAGTACCTGCACCAATTAATGTGCACCCTTTTGAGACGAAACCAACTTCCTGCGGATAGAAGACGCTACATTGACTCATACAAAGTTGAGTGTTTAAGCCTTCATGTGACACTTGACTGATTTGAGGTATAAATGAATGGTTGACTGAAGATAGCTTCAGTGATGCACTGTATAGCAGATCCTTCATGATATCAAAGAACTGTATATTTTACATCATTGAATAGAGGAGAAGAATGTGTAAGCCTGGACAATATGTAGCTTTAGGTCTATTTTATCTGAAGGGCCTGAAACTGCTGTACAGGAACTGGGGATACTGTCGAATTTGGATTTTGTTGACAAATCGGTTAAAAATTTGCTGAGGGGTAGCAATTATGTTTCGTGCAACAGATCATGCAGGCTCTGGTGTGATTGTTGGTATGTACAATCTTTCCGAATTGTTGTCTGTACATTAGCATTTTCAGTAAATCATTGGAATTTTAATGCCCGAGTCTCAGAATCTTTCAATCTCGTGCTTGAAGGGTCTCACAGTCATCAACACAAAGAACCCAATGAGATATACCCAGAAAGATTCAGACAAACTATCAGTTTGATGGATTTGATATTGAATTAAAATAAATAAATAAATAATCAGTTTGAAAAGCAAGTGGATTACGAAACAAGGAAGTATAAGTGGATTTCGTGTTGTGTTATGTAGTTTTGTGCCGGGTTTAGGTCATGTTAATATTTGTTTGAATTATGTACCATCCAATTTTTATTTTTTTTTTAAAGTTTAACGGTTAGGGTGTTAAGGTCAACTTATGTTTACTTCGATTAATTCGTTTTCCGGTCCAGTCAAAGGCAAGCCACCACGAGGGAACTAGAGTATTCATGAGGGATAAATTTCTCATGATCTAGTTCCAAAAAATTATCAACATTCGAACTCAGAACGTCGACAGATTCAAACTCAAGACGTCGGAAGAACGTCTGAATTTATCCGATTCATTTTGTAATAATGTGTAACTGAATTTGGGTCGTTTATAAATCGTTTTAGCTTGGTTGATGTCTAACCCATATATTAAGCAATTAATTCTTTTGTTATTCTTACAAACATTTAGACAAGTTTTTCGGGACATTTGCGAATGTTAAAAAAAATGAGATCGACATATGTTTAAATTATAAAAATTACTTAGTAAATAATGTTAACTCTCGAAAAACTTTGTAAACTTTAGCGTTATTTGTTCCCCTCGTTATCATTAGTTCAACAAAAAAATAAAATATGGTGGTCTTTTCATATTTAAATTTTGCGCTATCCAAAACTCACAATTAAATCAAATTAAGAGAAAACTAACTAAATTTAGCTTAATTGGTAATATTTTTTTTCAGTAAGTAAATTAAAATTCTTCCAACCAAAAGGTTAGGGGCTTAATTTTTGCTAAAGGTAAGATTTGATTTCTCATATTTTTCTCGTTGAAGATTTATTATGTATTATTTCGGGCTTCTCTTCACCTTTTATAGGTGTTTTTCCTAATTATAATAATAAATTATTTATTGAAATAGTGATCTATATATATATATTTAAAAAAATCAAATAAAAAGTATATCCAGAGTCCAACATCCGATGAATCTAATTTGGTCAAATATGCAAAAACATCATTTTTCATATACTATCTCGTATTTTAAGAATCTATTTTATCAACTCCCGAGGAGATGATTTCACCGAGGCACACAATTACTATCATCTATGAGTTTTCGATGAATCCCACAAACCAAAAGATTCACGGAGATTTTATGGTCATCTATCTATATAATAAAGTATAATATAATTCAAATCTCAAAAGATGAACAAAATGACTTTTGCTTTTCGCGGTTGAGATCTCTTTAAAATTTACTCTAAAGTTAATCCGACGGCTAAAATTAACACCTCAAATTTAATATGTAAAATAGGCATCTAAGAGTGTGTTTTGGGTGATTTTTTAAAAGTATTTATAGAACTTATAACTACTTATGAATACTTTTAAAAAAAAATAGTATTTTGAACCTCTCCATCGCTCCACCACTACCACCCCCACCACCCCACTACCACCGTTGTCGCCGCCCCCACCCCATTACCACCTCTGCCACAACAACCACCACATCCATCGCTGTCGTCTCCACCACCACTATCACCACCCCACCACCATCACCGCACCAATCGCCACACCACCACCGTTAACGCCGCCCTACCACCACCACCACCACTGTTAACGCCACTCCACCACCACCATCACCGTCTCCACCGCCATCACTACTGTCACCATCCCACCCCCACCATCGCCCTCGTCGACGCCGCTGTCCCACCACCATCGCCACTCACCACCGATTGTTATTATCGTTGTCCACCGCCACTACCTACCACAATTTTTATCTCATTCTTTATTTATTATCATTATCACCATCGCCCACCGTCACCTACCACTACCTATCACCCGCCCACTACCACAACCCACCACCACCCATCATTGTCCATCATCGCCGCCAGTCACTGTCACCCACCCCCATCAAACTTACCACCACCAATCGTCATCGCCCACCACTGTCGCCACCTAGTGTCACCCATCTCCATCGCACCTACAATCACCACCACCGTTATTTATCACAACCCATCACACTGTTGTCTAGAAAGCACCCGTCGTAGCCCACCACCACAACCCACCACCCGTCGTCGCCCCACAACCACTACCATTGTCACTCATGACTGTCACTACCACCATCATCACCAAAAATCCACCACCAGTATCACCGTTGCCACCCATGACAACAATCATCACTACGGTCATCGCTACCCACTACAACCATCACCGTCTCCCACCACTACCACTGTTCACCCCCACTATAACCGATTGTAATTTAATTTTTGGTCTGAATATAAATATATTTATTGTTAACCTTTTTTTATTATTCTGTATTTTCAGGCACAGATAATAACTAATTAATATATATTTTTTTAAAAAATATCAAATAAAAAGTATATCCAGAGTCCGCATCGGATGAATCTAAATCTGACTCTGTGTGCGTGGGGTCAGACAGGCCAAACCCACTCCAGGCTTTAGGTAGCCCAACAATTGAACCCGACCCGAATAGTTACCGATAAGCATTACCAGAGCCCAACCGCCACCACGTGTGAGTTGGATAAGTACAATAAACAGCCACGTGTCAAACACACCAGCTAAGCAAATCCAATCATTAACGGAAAGAATAGAGAAAATTACAGCCTTCCGCAAACCCTAGCAAGCACCACTGTTTGTCCCCATTTTCACTCTCTCTCTCTCTCTCTCTCTCTCTCTCTCACACACACACACACACACACACACAGAGTTTCTCTCTATCTCTATCTCTCTCTCTAAAACTGTACACTTAATCTACCTTTAAACAATTTGTAACTGTCTTATCCTTTTATCCATCAAGCCTTTATCAACGAATCCAAATTCAGCGGCTCATTTTCACCTATTCTTTCAGGTATGTAACGCCCTCTTGATTAATCTCAACAATATGATTATCTTGATCTGAATTGTGGAATTTATGAATCAAAGTTTTACATGTTTAAATGGAAGATTGGTTTTGCGTTTTGTGTTGATTGGAAAATGTGTGACATTATCATAGTCCATTTTGTTATGTGATTAATTTTAATTGTTTGTTGCAATCGATGTCGCCGTTAGGGCCATCACCATCATTATCACGATTGTTGCTCGTTTCTTGACGTTATGTGTTGAGGTTATTGCTGTGTTTGTTTGAGTCATCAAATTAGAATTTCCAGGTTTTAAGCATACACACACAGAGAGGGAGGTAGGGGTGAGAACTTAATTTGGACGTGGTCAAATAACCAAAGAGTTAATGCATTACTTACACAAAGTTCGTGCAATTCAAAATGAATAGAACTTGCATATATGCAACAGAACTGCTTCAAAATTAAAAAGAAAAAAAAAAAAAAAAAAGAGACCAAACAAACAAGAAAAAGAAAAATCAACAGATTGGGCAAAACTGTGCTCATCCGTTTAGAGATTTGGGCCTTCTTAATTTTCCAAGAATATCAAATCAATCCACTGTGTTCACAGAGGAGAGCAATGAGGAGCTTCAGAAATTAACAATTGGGCTTCGGTGGTTTGTAGCAAGTGGCTTGATTTTTTACAACGGTATAGTGACTGAGGTGAGGTAGTGTAGTGTGTGTGTACGCTTGAATTTTATGACTTTTTATATAACCTGTCACGTGTTTGTGTCTTGGGGTTTAAGTTGGGCAGCCTTGAACAGAGAGGATGGAGTCCATTTGCATGATTCGTGAATTAGAGACAGCCGGCTAATCTCGAAATTAATTTGTATTTCGGTTTCTGGGATGGCATTCACTAGTATTAATTAGGGTTGGTTGCTCAATGTGATACAATTAAAATTGTGTACAATTGGTGTGGCAGAAAAGGATATTGCAAGTGCAGTGGTTTTTCCTTTAACTATGCCTCCTCCTCTCTCCCTCTGGGAAATTGTTTGTGGCGTATAATTATTGTGTCATTAAATTAAGTAGGTATACGGGTTTGGTATTACAAACATCAATAGCGATGGAAGTACTTTGAGTTTTTTTTTCACATAAAAAGAATAAAGAGAGCCAAAAATCTTAATTTTTTTGAATTCTTTTTTTCCTTCCTCTTTTTATTAACAAATCTTAGTAGAAACCAATCAGATGACCAGATAGGCAGAGGAAAGACCTAATACTGGAGATTGATGTGTCTTGAAGTGGAGTTTTTCCAGTGCCAAGAAATAGCTTCCATATAAGTTGATCTGTTCACATTGAAGGACTGCGAATGCATGCCAGCTATCCTGGTGGAATATGCTGTATTTGAGTCCATTGTGACAATTTGGAACCTCTTCTGTCTTGTGCAGTGGCATTCCATTAGGTTACATTGAGTTGGGTCCTAGTAATTGTGGTAGAGCAACTGTTTTCTGTTGTACAGTTTATTGTCCTTTTACTCTTATTTTTCTAGTGAAGATCTTTATACAGTTATTAATTTTGATTAGGAAGGCATGATTATGCTTGTTATGTATAGCATCTCTTGGTTTCTTGTTGATCTGTTTTTGAGTTTACCATTGACAGAGTGACGAGATTGATGAAGCTTTCTTCTCAAGAAAATGCATTCACTTCTTTTGTGGGAATTCAGTAGTGTGCTGTTGATTAAGAGCTTATACTCGCTTTACATAGTCTATCTACTGAAGAACAGGAAGCTTCCATTCTTGAATTCCATCAAGGTACAAAGCGGTTCTTTGGAAAATCCCAAATAAATCTTTGCCAGCGTGATCATCTAATGTCTGAAGGTCCTATGGCAATTGTCAAACCAGAGGTATCTTGTTATGTTTCAGATAATTTCATTTTTCGCATCTAATAGTGTAAATTTCCAATTGGGCAATGCATAGAGCAACGTGATTTACTCTTCTAAGATCAGTTTTTTAAGGTACATAATTTTGGCTGGTTGTCAGGGACACGTGTTCTTAATTTTATATTTCTTTGCCCTTGGGTTTTTCTTTTTTTTTTTTTTTTCTTTTAAAAGGTGGGGTGGGTGGGTGTGGTTGGAAGTGATGCTTGACGATTGTTAGGGAATTGCTTGATGTTGAACATAGTTTGAAGGGTAAAAATGGTTGTTTAGAGAATGGTAACGCATAATATTTCCTCCAATATGTTTTATAATAGTATCATTCAGTACGAATGGTGCACCACAGTATAATTTCGAAGTATTATGTTTTTCTATTTTTCCTGTAGATGATATGTTGCTTATGAACCAATCATGAAGGCTTATGCACAAGTCTTATTGTTTTTAGGTTTTGGGTGTTTTTTTCTCTTGAAACACTTGTGGTTTGTTGCTCATAAACCTTTGCAAGCAGTATAAGCACTGTGGAAATTGTGCTGGCATTGCGACCCTCAAGGCCTGAGATTAGGGTTTCTGATGCAAGGCTTGGGTTTTGCACTTCCTTTCTGTTTTTGTTTTGCTTATTTTGCTTTATGGTTTTGTTATAAAGATGAAGTCTTACATCTGGCTCCAAACTGCTGATGGTTCAATCCAACAAGTGGAGGAAGAGGTTGCGATGTTTTGCCCCATGATATGTCGAGAAGTACTCCAAACCGGCATGGGATCCTCCAAAAACTATGCCATATCCCTTCCTCAACGAGTCAATCCTGCTATCTTGGGCTTAATACTTGATTACTGTCGTTTCCATCAAGTTCCTGGTCGCTCTAACAAGGTCTGATATGATTTAGTTTCTCTCGTGATTATATTTACATCCTTTTGGGTCATACTTATAATGTTTCATCTGTCTAGTCTAGTATACTGTGTGTATTACAGAATTTGATAATTAACTGCGTCGTGACTCTAATGTGTTGTGTTGTGTGTGTATGTGTATCTAGGAGCGGAAAACTTTCGATGAAAAGTTCATTCGGTTAGACACAAAGAAGTTATGCGAGTTGACATCTGCTGCTGATAGCCTCCAATTGAGGCCGTTGGTTGACCTTACCAGTCGTGCACTTGCTCGAATGATAGAAGGCAAAACTCCTGAGGAAATACGGGAAACATTTCACTTACCCGATGATCTTACAGAGGTCTTTCTCGCCAGAAGATGTAAATAATTTAAAATCATTTTTTTCTTTTATTGCCATTTCTCATGGGTATATGGTTAATTGCAGGAAGAGAAGTTGGAGCCCTTGAGAAATATGACAGATGACCCACGGATCCGGCTTCTAAATCGGTTATATGCAAGAAAGAGAAAAGAATTAAAGGATAGGGAGAAAATGAAGGTGTTTGTATATGCTCCTCTTGTTTACAGCCTTTACCATTGATTTATTGTAGGTCTTATGACTCTTATCCTAGTTGTTTTATACTACATATTTATCTGAATTGATCACAAAATATTAGAATTAATTGCACTAATCCCTTGAAGTTGCATACAAGGATCAACTTTTCATTTCGTGCTAAGTATTGAAACGCAAACATTTCGGAAACATTTCAAACACAAAATAAAAACATAAACAAATATAAAAATTTGCTTTCGAAATATTCAGAAATGTTGGTCGAAACATTCCAAAACATATTAGGTTACCTCGAAACATTAAAATTTTGATACTCAATCGCTTATTTTCATGGAAACAAAAATATTCCAGTTGTTTTGGTTAAAACAAAATGAAATTTTTATCCTTGATTGCATAGGCATCTTGCACTAATGGAAACTTGGTTTCAACTTATTACAGAACATTGAGATTGAAGAAGAGCATGTGGATGAGCGCTCAGTGGATGATTTGTTGTCGTATATAAATGGTGGAGATGGAGGTACATGTGATAAATGCTTCTACTTTATCCATTTTAGTGAATGCTTGCTTTGTCTTCTGCTTCTTGTGTAATCAGCTACTCCTATCTCAGTAAAAGGGACCCTAATTGATTTTTTTGACTTGTTTTTAAGAAGACAAGCATTAAATAAACACAAGGGGTGCACAAGTTGGTCAGAATCCCTCTTTTGCCAGATGGAGGTCTTGAGTTCCAGTCCTTCCCTCACACTCGCAAGGAGTTTTCTTGGTAATTACCTGGTGCATTTGTGTAAGGGGCCTACATGTGCCCAGCAGGACTAATAAGGTGTTCTAATAGGAGCGGATATCTCATAATAGCAGACCAAAAGAGAAAAGTGAAAAGACAAGTATTAAATGCTTTCTCAGTTGAGTGGAGATATTTCAAGTTTCGAAAGTTGACCTTCGAAACTTACAGATTTACCTACTGGTTTAGGTGCAAATTTGTGGAAATTGTGCTTTCCAAATTGTATGAATGAACTAAAAAACTTTCCTTTATTGACTTTTCAGTTGGACATTGTTTACAGGACATAAAAAATAGGGAAGGACCTGTTCTTTGGCGGAGGGAGTATATAAATTTGTTATCGTGTCTATTTCTTCTTGACATTCTCATAAAAAGGCAACATTTTTAACATTTAGAACATAGCTAAACTCGATGAAGCCCCAGCCACTTCGGGTCTGTCACATGCTTCTTTGTTGCCATTAAGCTCTATCTATTTTTGCATTGTAGGTCATTACTTCTCTTATTGACTTGGATACACCCTTGAGCATTTGATGAATATTCATATTGTTGAAGCATCCAAAATGTTGCTATCATTTCCAACCTATACATGAGAGAAAAAAAGATGAAATTGAAGACCACTGTTCGCCCATAATGAAGATAACCACAATTTGGTTATTTTGTTTGATTTTTATAGTTCATATACTGAAACTGCAGTTCTGAATTGCTTTTCAGTTAGTTTTTTAAGTACATGTGTTGACTTGACTTACCTTCAGTTTTACTGCTATGTTTAGAAATTGTCAAACTAGTTATTGAACTGTCTTGAGTGTTTTGGAGACTTCACTTGATTTGATTGTATAGGGTTCTCTTGCATTTGGGGAAACATATTTTGAACAATTAGATCGCACCCCTCTAATCATTAACTCCTGATTAGTGTCATTGGCCACATTTTACTGTATATCTTGAGGGGGTAACTTATCTTTTTAGGACTTTTTTATCCAGATTATCTTCATCCTTTCCTCATTCATTGGTATTAGTAGGTATTTATTTGTGGAGTCTACTCGGAGCTGGTTTTCTATGTAGTTATTTATTTTCCTTTCATGTTGATTGAAGTTCGAAAGTTTGAGTTATGGTTCAACGACAAATGTAATACATGAGCATGCCACAGTTATGACTTACTGATCCACTTAGGCTAAGTACTTTTGCTTGCCCATGATCATTCATGTGTTGGAATATTTATTTTGTTTTAAATTGCTGATGTTTTATAAGAACCTCTCTCTTTAAAAGCTTTGCCTTAAATGATTGTTATTTATTTGCTTAATTTTTGGGTCCAAATTTATTGGGGTAATATTCTTTTTAGATTCAAAAGGCGGTAGAGCTAATAAGAATAAGAAGAAAAATCGGCGGAAAAAAGATCAGCCAAGAAACTCTTCTTCAAACTATGAAAATGGAAACCATAAGGTAGATGCCACAATGTTCGTTATTGTTGTTGTTGTTTTTCTTTAATTTTAGACATTAGGATATGTCTGTTGTTGATTTGCTTTAGTTTTGACGAGTTGGGAATCTAAAGGTCTCCATTTTTCTTGCCAGAATGGTGAGGTTGATGACATGTCCTCTCCAAGTAAATTTTCAAAATTGCAAGCTTCGGCATCTGCTATCTTTTCCCCTAAGCTTGACTTTGATGATGGTGATATTGATGATGAGTTGGATCCTGCCATGAAGGAAGAACTTGACAGGTTTGATGGTTCTATTAAACATTTGGCCTGATGTTTCTTTTTCAATTCATGTGAAGGTTTCAGTTGGGTTTAATAGGACTCCAACGATGATGCCAACTCATTGCCTAATACCACGTGCTGATATTCTTTGTACATCAGAGAACCTTTTGGGTTTAGTGAAGTTTGTTTCGGTACTCCTTGTTATTGCCAAGTAAAAGTTGTGAGAATCTGCTAATCAAATTTGTGACCTTCAAGCTGAAGTCACATGCACTCCAGATAGGGGTTGCCTCAAATTTTGACCAGAAATGCCTTTTCTTTTATAGTAATAAGGGGAATAAGAACGCAACAAGTTGAACATACGAAGAAATAGGCCAATTATAACATTATCAAATTTAAACCTGAGAATTACAAAGAGTTGATCAATAGGAGTCCAAGGTCATGAGTGTGGCACCTCACAATGTATGTCGTATGGATCCTTTGACTGTATGTTATTATTTTTCGACGTACGAGGCCTGCAACGTAATGAAGTCCCCTGTTGAGAGCCTAGAGTGTTAAAACCAGATGAACTCTGCTAGATTCAACTAATTGTGTGGTGGTAGAAGAGTCTAGTATTTTGGTTGATTTAACTGCTAGCCATAAGATGTCGGTTTGCTTATGCTTTAGTTGACTTTGGCAGCATTGGTTTTATGAGTCTTGACTTTTCTATTTTCCTTGCACTTGAAAAGAGATGTTATTGATGATGAAAGAAAGTGGATTTTAGTCATAAAAGTCCATGTATGCCCTTTTTGTGGATATGCTCATGCAAATTAACTACTGAAATCATGTTTCAAATATTTGAGCATGCAAGTATGGGGAAAATTGGCATTGTGAATCTCTGTTATGAGGGAAATTTGTTGCTTTCTTTTGTTCCTTTTTTTCCTCCCTTTTTCCTGTTCAATTTTATAAGAGATGGTATTTTCATTTCTCTTTTGTTTGCTTGTTCCATTTGGTCTACGATATTTTGAATGGGCATTGTCTGGTAACTGTGGCTGACAGAATCTGCTTCAGCCTTTCTTGTATAATATGGAATTTCACTTGAGATCAATTTGCAATTTCTTATATCCCGACCATAGGGAAGTGGAGGATTTCGCGAGGAGATTGAACTCTGTTTGGCCAGAAAGAATGCATGAGATCCTATCATTGGGCCAAGAAAGGAGGCTTGCACCAATATCCATGAATGGAAATGGTTCTTTGCAGAGGTGTACAGGTATGCTATTTCTTAAAGTTGCTTGTCCTCCATTTCTTTGTGATATATTTGCAAAATATCCATAATTCTACTAAAGCGATTTGTCTAGTGTTCTCTCCTCCTACAGTGATGTTACTGGTGGTTGAGTTTATCTCACTATGTCCTTCACTATGTTTTCTTGCTTTGTAAATAAAAGGGAAGAACAATTAACTCTATGGAGGAGGTCTGCTACTTCTAATTTAAAATATGATGTAATCCTCTACAGTACATTATATGCATGGCCATTTTGTTGTCTCTAGGAAAGATCCCCTTTGACTTTTTGGCTGGTGTGGTTCTTGCTTCTTGTTGGAATCAAACTGAAATAACCATAATGTCATTATTAATGTGTGGATGACTGAACCGCAAATTTATGTGCTAGTCCTGAACAAATAGTTGTAAAACAATGTAATGGTGAAGAATTGCATCAGAAACACAAATCCATATTAATAGAGTTGAAATCAACTTTGTATTTGCACTGCGAGTGAGGCGGCGAGAAATTGTTTCCTTCATTGAAGAAGATCTCCAAGCCGTTATGTGAGACAATAGCCTTATTTTCATCTAAAAATAGCTGACCTGAAAGCTGGTCCATGCTTGTCCCAGCATAGCAGGCAGCAGCAAAATGGGAGTTGTTCAATGGCTTAATAGTTACAGACCCAATGACCCTTAAGAAAACATAGCAATTACAAGACCAATATTATGAATATTTGCATGCAAGGTTATGAAATTTGATGAATGGGAATGAATTTAATAGCTGCATGTGTTGTTAAAGTAATTGCAATCCTACATATTAAATAAAGACTGCATGTTGTGTGATTTGTCTCTGTCTCTATCTATATCGTCATTATCAGGATATATTGATCTGTTTATTAACTCATGTGAGGCTAGGTGATGAATTAGCTGACTGGCAATTTACAACACCCCTCACCCACCCCCGGCGAGCCAAATGAAGGGGGAAAAAGTAAGGATGGAAAAATATGCAGCATACTAGAGAGGCTTGAGTTGCATACATCTAGCAAATATTGATGCACATTTTGATTTGTGAAACAGGTTTAGACCGGAGATAACAACCCAATTGCAGATGACCTATTTCTCACAGAGCAGCCTGAGCAGTTTGGGCTATATGCAGGACGGAGGTTGAGGACCCAGTGGAAATAGTGATGTTTACTTTGGATTGCTTTTTAAGTTTGCCTAGGGGCCATCTTCTCTGTTGGGTACCAACAACAAAAAACACAGGCAAAAAGAAGAAAAAGAATTTGTGAATTTGTTTCTTCAAGCAGCAAGTCTTGCTTGTGTTTTCTTGAATTCTCATGTTCGTTCACAGTTGTTTTATCCTTCCACAAGTTCAATTAAAATTTTTGTTTCAGTCAGTGTGTCTCATTGATATAGATGAGGAATATGTTAAGAGAACTTTGATTTATTTTGGTAAGTCCTCGTTTCGAACAACGCCCTTGTCACTCCCCCAGCTTCCCAAAAGATTGGTGTGTTGTAGGCTGGATCAATCGGGCTTTTGGCTTGGTGGCACAATCGATGGCCCTAAACAGATGAGAAGTATCGTCAAAGGTTGCAGTTTCTTTGAAATGCAGAATGGAGAGGTAGTGAATCATGTAATAACTCTTGAAAACAGATCTTTCTCCTAGGATGGAACTGGGAGGTAGATCCTTTTCACAACATTTTCATTCAGTTTTACTTGTAACATCATTTTATCCTAAACTTATGGGTGAAAACCCACTTACGGATTGTGGATATATTGTGGACTTCGAATTCTACTTGGATTTATTTTCGATGATATAATATTAAGGGGAATTTAAAATATTTATATATACACGTATACTAGAGTAAATTAGATTACTTTCTCAACAATCCTGCACAGCCATGTTAATTGGGTCAAAATAATAAAAAAAAAATTGTAAATAGCGCCCCTCGCCCTCCTCATCATCTTTATGCGCAGCTGTGTCTATTATAACAAATTAGCAACATGCATAGGCAATGTGGGATATTTGGAATTTGAGGGGGCAATGTGGGATATTTGGAGTTTGAGGGGACAATGTGCAACAAAGGCAAACCTCAGGGTGCAAAGTGAAACTTACCCTTAGAATTATCTACCCTTTACTTCATCTCTCAGATAGGTAACAGAAAGTGTCGAGGCAAAAAGAATTAAACACAAGGATGAAATATGGCATATAGAGATCCATGATTATTATTTAGTCAAAGAAATTACAGTTTCAACCCTCCCACCCCCACCAACACACCCCCCCCCCCCCCCCCCCCCCCCCCCTCCCCGCCCCCCCCAAAAAAAAAAAAGAGAGAGAAATCGCAGTTTTACAAGCTTAACCCACCAATCTATTCAAAATTACGCTTTGGCATTTTGCTGGCCCTAACCACATACCCTTCCTATGGTGTTCATCAATTTCTGAAGGTTTCTTCTCAATCTTTAACCTTGGACCCA
Source organism: Ilex aquifolium (assembly GCA_951799425.1). Taxonomy (NCBI): domain Eukaryota; kingdom Viridiplantae; phylum Streptophyta; class Magnoliopsida; order Aquifoliales; family Aquifoliaceae; genus Ilex; species Ilex aquifolium. The sequence continues at coordinate 59,680,400 of OX637391.1, read as the reverse complement.
GAATAGTAAATCTTGAAAGCTTTGGGAAGATAAACAGGCAACAAAAATCCAAACAAATTGAAGCACCAAAAGATCAAATTAGCCACAGCAAGAGCTCTTCCAATATACAATCTCCATGCACTCCCACCGTACTCTTGATCCACCTTTGAAATCTCACTCCTCAACCACTCCATAATTGTAAATATCCTCCTTGAATTGTAGAACACCGGCACAAAAACCCTAACCGGAAGTGAAAATTTGCCGGAAAATGTCATACCTTCCATGAAAATCTGACCGGATAACAGGAAAACATGTGGTGCAGCTGCTTTGATACCCTCTTTGTCGCCTTCGAAAATTCCTTGAAAAATGTAAGCTATGGGTAGATAGAGTCCGACAATTGCTCCGACCAACACGTAAAGACGCAGAATCTTGTTGTTTGCGCCGAAAACCGGAGGATCCGCAGACGAAGAGCGAGATGGGAATGCAACCTTTGATAAAAAGTAGATGTAAATCAAAGAAAAGAGTACGAAAGCGAAGTCTTCGACGCTTACCATGCCGCTGGCGGCGAGGACGATGATCACGGCGAGTACGTTAAGTTGCCGGAAAGTGATGAAACTCTTGTGGGTCTGAGGTTTTTGGTTGTTCTTTGGGACTGTTTTGTAGTTTTCTGGTTCATGTTGTTCTTCTTTAGGAAGACGAATGTCACTGGATGGACCAACCCCACCTGACATTTTTGGGTTTTCTCAGAGATTTGATCGTTCTATGTTCTAAATGTTCAGATAGAAAGACTAATTACAAACTTGGGTTGGGCCTGTTCTTGCATAGTTCGTGTACAAGAAAGAGTTTTTGCTTTGATTTTGATTTTTGGGTGTTCTGAGGATTAAAAACAGGAGAGAGATTGAGAAAGGAGATGTGAGAGAGAAGTTTGAGGAGAGAGGGAAGATGAGGAGGTTAAGGTGAAGTGGGTGTACAAATGGCAACCAGTGAGTAGTTCATGGCGAATGTTATGACTTAAGAGTTAGGTGGCTTGCTGACCTTTTTTTTTTTTTTTGTGGGTTTCAACCGTCCGTGTTTGGGTCATCTTATAGACTAATCTTTTCTTCAATACAAAGATAAATTATTTACGTAAGAATTAAAAATTTTAACGTCTTGCTTAATTTGTATTTTAAAAAATAATTTTTTATTTTTGAAAATAATTTTTGAGAAAAAAGTTATTTGGCCAATTTTTTTTGTTTTTTGTTTTTAAAAACTAAGAAAAATTACATTTTGACATTTTGTATATTTTTTAAAACAATATTTTCAGAATTTAAAAAACACCACTCTCACCACCACACTTCCATCAACACTATTACCACCACCACCATCACAATTTTATTATCACCATATTTTTGTTTTCATTGTTTTCTAAATTACTATTCAAATAAGTTTTATTATTTTTTATTTTGTAGAATTGTTTTTAAAATTATATATATAACCAAACAAGTTTTACAACACAAAAATACTAAAAATAGTTTTTAAAACTCTTCTCAAAAAAAAAAAAATCGGATACTATTTTTTGATATACAAACTAAACAGAGCTTAAATCTCTCATGACATACTCTTAAAGAATTGTCAAATTCAAATTCAGAACGTCCAAGATTATAATTTAACTCAATTACCAGTTGAGCTGACCGTGGGACTGCCATTGCACTTTGTTTGATTTGGATCTTGATTTGCAGTTTTAGTCAAAATGTCTCTAGCTACTCACTTGGCTTGTGTTTCGGCACAACAAGATTAATCGTTAAGTGAAAAATATTATTTAAATTTAATTTATTAATTGTATTTGTAAATTTAATGTATCATAATTATTAAATTGGTAACAAATTCCGTCCAATAGTAAGGGTTATTGTCAATTCAATAATAAAGAATGAGCATTACAGTGCCCAGGAAAAAAAATTAATATTGTACTAAAATTTATTATTATAAATATTAAATTATATCTTTTTAAAGTTAAACTTATAACTGCTTGAGATAATTCATAATTAATTATTAAATGTTATGATAGATTATGAATTACTTCAATCAATTTTAACTTTTCCTTAATACAATGTAACTTAAACTTTAAAATTGGTAATTTGATGCTTAAAAATTATAATTTTTAAAGAGATAATAAATTTTGTGCATCACACGGGTGCCCATTAGTCCTATATATATAAAACAATCATTTTTCTAGAGAGAGGGCTTAGGAAGCCTTCCCTCTTATTTTTCTAATTTTTAAGAATTTTAAATTATTAAATTTTTCATCCTCCAATTACATTCTACCAACGCCTCCAAGTTCGTTTGGTTAGGGAAAAAAAAATAATAGAAAGTAAAAATAATAGAAAGTGAAGTAAAAAAAAAAAAAATGATAGAAAATATATTTTCATGTATGTATTTTGTTAGAATGGAAAATTTACGAAAAATTTTTTAAAATTTTTTATTCTATTATTTGAAAGAAAGAAATTTTTTGTAATTGTTTAAATTACCCTCATTTATATTAAATCGGTCTAAAAAGAAAAAAAATATGTAATTATAATTGAAAGTTAAATTTTTTTAAAAAAATGGCTCGAAACCTAATTCTAGGACAATCACCAACACAGATATCTTTGAGCAAAATTATATGATTAATAAATTCATACCAAAATTTTTTTAAATTAATAACTAATAAAATATTTTAAGAAAAATAAGGATAAAATAGGAAGTTAGTTATAGATCACAACTTTCTTGAATTTCCTTGCGTTTTTTACAAGAAAAAAAATTGATTATTTGTGAGAAAATGCAAACATGAAAAAAAATTATTTTTTCTATCATTTTCCTTTTCATGCTAACCAAACACATAAAAATTTTAAAAAGTGTCTCTTTCTTGCATTTTTTACTATTCTCCCTCTAATCACTACTTGTTAATTTTTTTTAAAATATCAAAATTTATAATCCAATAATACTTACAATATTACAAAATAATGGGTGATAAAAAGTAAATGGTGAAGAAGGGGATTGAGAGAAGAAAGGGATAGCCCATGCATCGCACGAGGTCGGACGGTAATATTTCTATACATCACAAATTGATGGAGGACATATTAGTCATTGCACAATTTCGAAAAAGAGAGGATGAAAATCGAATATCATCACCTTTTTTGCTTGTGGTTGTGGGTTGCTGCATTGTTCTGTTACTTGTAAATCCAAACATGAAGATATCTCAGAACTGTTGGCGCCACTCTTGAATTGCATTGTAGAGGGCATAATTAGGGACTAGATCACAGTGGTCAAGCTCAAGGTTTGTCATGGGTGAAGTTTTGTGCCCACTGTTCAGCCATCCTCTTATTGCATCTGCTTCATACGTAAAGCCATCGGCCGCAATGTATGGATCATCCATAACTTCCTGCAAATTCCAGGAACACAAAAAAAAAAGGATGGTAATGATCATAAGAAGATAGTTCAAACAAAAATATGATAACGTTCACAACTTCACATACAAAGCATTTCAATGCTCCAAGTGATGCAAGCATTCCCTAATACATTGCGACTTCCTCTTCATTAAGGACTGTGCATCGGGTTGTGACTGGTGATCAGATACTAGGGGTTCTCACAGCAATATTAACCAAACTCCGAAAACAATAGATGGAGGCGTATAAAGAAATCTGAGCAATTGTGATGCAACATATATTGATAGTGTCCATGATTTTTACCTGCAAAATAGGGCAGACAAAATGGGAAGGAATTCTGCGACGCGCCTTAGAATCAGGACTTGAATGACTCAACATAGTGCATAAATCTCTCATTGGCTCAATCACAGTCCAAATGTCTGAGACAAGATCTGGACGATACAAAGGCCGCTCCTCACAGCACCCCAACCCCAAGAAAGCCAACTGTTGTGCTTGCTCAAGTGGCCAATCCCCAGCAGAAAAGTCCAAAACTGTGCTTAAGTTCCCACTTTCTACGGCGCATTTAACATCCCTTACTACCCCTGAGGCTGGTCTCCCAGTCAGAAGCCGTAACAGTATAATTCCGTAAGAGTAAACATCAGATTCTGCAGTAAGCTCTCCAGTCTCGAGAAATTCCGGGTCCATATAGACAGAAACCTCCGGGTCAGCCTCAAGACCTAATGTGGTAGCTTTAATTGTATTTTCAGCATGGGGAATCAAACTATGGATACCCAAGTCGCTAATTTTGCTGACGAAGTTGGCATCAAAGAGGACCTGGGTCGGTTTTAGATTCCCATGGAGTATAGAAGGGTTGTTGGAATGGAGGAAGATAAGAGCAGAGCATATCTCAATAGCAATCTTTATTCTAGTTTGCCATGGAAGAGGGGGAGTTCTGTCCCGGAGAGCAAGGCGACCTTCAAGGTTGCCATTTTCGAGGTACTCATAAATAAGTGACCTAGACTCTGGACAGGTTCCGATCAGTGTGACAAGGTTTGGGTGCCTCACCCTACTTAAAACTCCTGCCTGTATTAAAACAAACGAGTGGATCACGGTCAAAGAAACAATGGTTATGTCAAGGAAACACAAACTAACAAGGATTGATTCCATGTTGGACTAGTATCATCACAATTACAAACCTCTCCACACGAATATTAAAATCCTGAAAATCTTATTTCTGGGCCTAAAAAATCTTAAAAACTTGAATTATTTTAGACACAATAAACAACCAGTCAGGTACCATGCTGGAAGCAAACATCTCCAACCATTTCACACTTGAAAACTTCCTTGAAGCCTAGATGCTGTAATTTAAGACTCACTGGCTTACGAACCATATAATTTCTCAGGCAGGATATATGATATATAAAAAGATTTTAAAGATACCTAAAAACCACCCAATCTAGGACTATAACTGAATATTTATTGAAGATGCACATAGAATCCTGTGTGGTAGTCAAATAAGCAGGCAGATAAGCCATGCCAAAGCAACAGCAATAGGCATCACTGTTTATCAGGTCACCATTCTGCATGTGATCCAAAACCATGCAGCCTAATCAGCAATCAGTGACCCAAAACTTTTAGCTATGGCCTATGGGTACTTCAACCCAAAGAGTAACTCGTTTCTTTCCAAAGGCAAGAGTTGTTGACTAGCTCATATGGTCATACCTAAAACCGTTAGCTGAACATAAGGTTCCGATTAGTGATTGCCATGCATTCGAATACAGTTTCACTATTGTCAGGATTTATGGTAGAGATTTACCTCATTTTCAAATTCCAAATTGCCTATAGAACCAAGAGAGGGCAACATCTTTATAGCTAACTTCCTATTGCGAAGGATCCCTTTATAGACACTCCCATATCTTCCTTCTCCAATCTTACAGGATGGGTCAAAATTTCGAGTAGCCTCCATGATCTCCAGGAAAGTGAATGCAAAGACCTGTGGCCAACATAAGCTCATAGAATCATTGTTTATCAATGTTCTTATCCTATTAAGTTCTTTAATTGCACTGCCATGCTCAGTCCGCAATTTATCTCGTTTTTCCTTAAAAGTGATCAAGAGTTCCACAGCTTGGATGATCTTCTCCTCTAACTCCTCCTCCGCACGGCGAGATTCTGTAAATTGTCTCTGTAGCTCTGGCTTCTGGTCCCGAACCAAGTGGAGTTCTTTCATACATTGATTATGCTGATTCTTCATCCTTTCTAATTCTTGCCTTTGTGTTGCTAGCATTTCCTCCAATTCTTTTCTTTGCTTTATCTCGTTCATGCATGAATTTTCTGATGCTTCAGCCTGCAAAAGTACAATAACAGGTAAGTTATGAAAGAAATTTAGGGACAGTTCTACAATATCTGTTACAAGTTCAGAAATACTCATGCTTTGTACATTAAACTAGGATGGTAGTCTTTTAATTTCTTTTTCCATCATTCCATTTTAAAGTATTTCATTTTAGAAAATGCCAAACAATTCAGAATGTTTGATTTGCTGGTGATGAATATACTAAGAAAAATAGAAGCATAATATGGAACTCTATATTAACACTTGACGATAAGGTCAAAGCTTAAGTCATATACTCACAAAGATGACATCCAACATGAGACATGCGAGTCCATTTGTTTTGGGGCCAATTAAACTGCATGGGGTGTAGTGGGCACACTAATTATCTACAGCCTCAAGGTGTATCGGTTCTGGTTTATCAAAGGTCAGCACTTTTAGAGAGAAGCATATTTTTTGAAGATTGTTTTTATAATCAACACACAATAGCAAGAGAAACCAGAAAAGGTTAAAGAAAAGGAGAAGAAAAAAAACAGAAGAGTGAGTCAGGAAAGATAAAGTTTACCTTACGTACAGCCTCCATGGCATCTTCTTCAGCCTTCCATCGCCTCACAGACTCTTCAAATGCTTTCTGCTTCGAGTGTTCAGCATCTATCATAGCATGTTCTAATCTATCATCCATGCCACAAGTTGCTTCTCCTTGAGATTTTTTGTCCTGGAATAGTGCATAAACCATTGTGCACTAACTCTTTTAATTTATATATGTAGAACTACTGTCAAAAATCCAAACAATTTAAATTAAAAGGCTTTGATGAATGACAGGAGGTAATCCAAACATATGAAGAGTTTTAGGCAGACATGATTTCCCACAGATAGAGAACTGTTTCTTCCACTCATAGGCAGAGCTACATTGGGGCTGGGGATCCCTGGCCGACTCTTAATTTTTTTTCAAAAAATTTTACATGCAATACTATAAATATATTGTACATTTTCAAGTATCTTTTATCATGCCCACCTTAGCATTTTCATGTAGACCCATACTTGAATGGCTATAATATGTAACGAACGCGCTTTAGGCACATTCCAATAAGTTTGAACACATTGAAGGTCAGTTCATATTTAAAAAAAAAAAAAAACTGAGTCACTTTGTTATTGTATAAGAATTAGGATCACTATAATAAAATACAGGACCATTTTTGGATTACATAAACCATATAACCATCTTGTAATAAAATACAAAATCATTTTCTAAGTCATTAGAAAAAGCAACATCATAAACTAACAAAAAAATTGAATTTAAAAACTTCATACATGATAATCTTAATAGGTATTCTCACAAGATGAAATAGAAGGACCGAGAGAGTTAGACAGATATTAAGAGACAAGACGTGACCGCCGACTGTGTGGCCCTCTGACGAGTTGTGTATTATCTTATATGAGGTCTGATGAGTAAGCAAACACAACCATGATTTTTTCCATAACTTGCAGGCCTTGTAACTCTAATTTTTTTCCTTTTTTAGTTTATTGTTGTGGTCAAATAGTATTTTTTGATAATATAAGTTGTGATTGGTCTGTAATTGCATGGTTACCATTTTTTATTGTGTTAGAGATTTCTGCAATTGACATGGATCTGCACATTTATAGTAATTTATTTTGTTTTTATTCTTAGTTTAGCGTGAAATTTCTTGCAATTGGGATATAACTGCTCTTTAGTAATATGTGATTGACCTCTACGTAAATATCAAGTCATAACCAGGAAAAGTTAATTAAAGCTTAAGGTTAAAATGCCCATCCAAAACTAAATTCTAGGCTCCGACTCTGCTTCCACTCATTTTGAAACAAGGAGTCCTTGTCAACTTGCTAATTCACATAGACTCAAGTTCTTAACAAGTATAAATATCAACTTTAAAGTCTTAAAATCTCCACAATTTGCTTTTGTAAAAAATTTATGCGTACCATCAAAATGATTGATGATGACTGAGACAGAATACTGCAGGACTTGCGTGGTGAGGCTAAAGGTGAGCCATCCCCTCTTATATCATCCATCAGCATTGGAGTTGATTTAAAAGTACAAACTACACTATCTGTCAAACTAGTTGAACGGTCCAAACACTGGCAAGTGTAGGCATCTTCATCTGCATCTGCTGCATGATTCTGTATAGATGTTGTTTCTCTGTTATCTGTTGGAAAAGACACTGGCATGACGCTCCCCACATCAGAGCCAACGTTGACAGACCTAAGTCAGTAAAGGGAAACGTGATCTGTGTTAGTACATTTTGGCCGAAATCTCTTGCTATCTTCAACAAATTGTGGCAGCAAGTATTCTAACCTTTCAATTGTTTTGTTGAGATTCATTTTGTTGAGATTCATTGGCACCTTAAAATGTTATCTGGTATTAGATGTAACATGTAAGCAAGTAATGAAGCCTACTCAAGGAAGGGTTGGATGTGCATCTGTGCATTGCAGTACAAATAGTGCATCACTGCACACATGTGGTTCCCTTCTAGTTCCAAGCTAATATTTTTATTTCACTAATGAAAATACACTCTAGTTCCTGCTATAGGCTTGACTGTTTCTTCAATGGTCCTGATGGACCAACTATGAGCCTATCAGTTTCATGGATAGTATAAGCGTAAATCACTGGTCCTGAAAATCCAAGCAAAGGGATGCCAATTTACTGGACCATGGACCAGAAATCAGCCTGATTAATGAAAATACATTTGCTTACGGGTTGTAAATTGAATAATAAACAGTAGGAGGTAAAATTAAGAATTTTTTTTTTTTTTATGAACACACACAAGGGGATACATGCATATTGTGAAGAGAAGTTCATGTAATTGACAAGGTATCTAATTTATAAAATGATGAACAATAATGATGATAATAATGGACGGGGTACGTACTAATCTCCCTAAATTCCAATTCCCAACTACACCCACAAAAATCCTTGTTGAACATTCAAATCTATTGGAGGCTATATCATTTGTTTCATGATGTCTAAACCAAACTTAAGAAGCACGGACACGGACACGGGACACGGGTACGACACGACATGGACACGCCGATACGACATTTCTCAAAAAAGTAAGACACGACCACGTTGGAGACACGCTACAAAAAAATTATATTTTATATATAACATTATATAATTTATTACAAATATAGTGATAATGATTTACAATTCATAAAAAAATCAATATTTTATGATAAAAAAACCTAATGTCTAGTCATTTGTGTGAATTTTGAGACTAAAACATCCTCATTATAGTCAATAATCATCAAATTTTTTTTGTAGACAATGTGTACCTAATATATAATTTAAATAATTACTCTCATTTTCTCAATTCCTCTTTTTTAAAACTTTTCTGCATTTTTTGTTTTTATTATTATATTTGGAGTACAACTTTAATATGTCTAGTATTAGTAATTATATGTTCTCAAATTTTTAAGTTTTGTTAATCACATTTCAACAAATGTCTATTGTTTAGTAGTAGACACATCACCAAAGAAGTGTTGGACACGTTACCAAAGAAGTGTCGGACACGTCACCAAAGAAGTGTCCAACACGTGTCCGAAATTAAAAATTTATCATTTAATTATGAACACGAATAAAAAAGTACCGGACACTTGTCCGAGAGTGTCCGAAAAGTGTCGGTGTTCGACACGTCCAACACGGATATGTCACGTTCTCGAGAGTGTCCGTGCATCATAGAACCAAACATATATTGCAAGTTACGGTCACCATAAAGAGAGAGAGACTCAGACAATCCACATACCTTGTACAGATGAGGCATCCATTGCAAGAAAACCAAATTTGACACGAAGCTGGTGCATGTTGGCACACAAAGGTTGCTTTATTGGACTTAAGCTCTGACATATTCCTGCGATCATGATGAGTTCAAATTGGAAAATAGAACATAAAACCGAGAAAAGACAAAAATGCAAGTTTTCTTCCTTTACCCTGTACTACTGCCTCATTATTTAAAATTGTGACACAGACAACATCATTCAAACTAAGCCTTTATTTTCCGACTAAGGACAATAGTAGCCTAATTCTAATGAGGGAATTGCATAGTGTACATCTAATTACCACCGATATAATCACTTGATCCACAGTTTAACATCTTAAACTAGTCCATTAAACAACCAAGCTCCTAATGCCCCTTTAACTAACTCATTTATCCTGGTGGCACGTGTGATTGTCCAATAGGACATCATTTAGAAGACTTCTTAACAGCACCTCAATAACTGTCTTTGTCATGTTTAGACACAAAACAATATTGTGGGTAATAAGTCATCCTCATGTAAAGCCAGTAACATAACAATGGTCAAAAAAACCGAGTAACTGCAACAGATGCTCCATACTTCGAGTAGTGTTTATCAGCTGCAGCTCCCATGACAAGCCATCTAATACCATGCCGACCAATAATTTGAACAACCCCTTTCTCAACATTGTCCATTTCAAACCACACTTTCCCTGCCTGTACCTGCAGATGTACCCAATGATCAATCTTTTGAAGGTCCACAAACTCAGAAGTTTATTTCGACTGCCAATTACAAAAAGCTAATATAAGTTGTTGAGTAATCCATATTTCATAACCTGAAAAACAAATATGAGTTTTTAACACAGTCAAATGATGATGCAGCATGCTTCAGCAGCACAAAAACAACATATCCTAAAAGAGAATGAGAGGAAACAATACCCCTAGTCGTGCCAGAATGAGAAGGTATTGATTCAACAGTTTGCGCACTTTTTGCTGTTCAAGTTCTTGGCAAGCCTTAACTGCTCGTTGTTTCAGCTTGCCAGGTGAAAGCTTTTCACTCACTGTAAATATCAAATGAAAATAAGCACAAGTACTCAAACTTAAAATGCATGACCAGAGCCCTCCAATTATAGTTGTCAGTATAAGACAGATAAACAAAGAATGACACTCATTAAACATTCAATATACTTCATAGAAGCCAAAATTGACAGTCTAAAAAAATGTCCACAAATATCTGCACATGCTATTTCCTTTAACACCTATATCTACTTTTCAATTCAAAAGCAATACACTGCAAAAGAAAATAAACTTGGAAACCTGCTCACTTAAACATCAAATTCTCACTTACAAACTGCTTCCACTTTTTTAAATTTAGTTCTTTTTACCAGTTGCCCACACCCAATGGCCAAAAAATGTTGCAGTCAATTCCTTTTTCCGTTTTCATCAAGCAAAAGACTATCATACACGCCCTTTGCCGGCAAGCTACCCTCGCCAACCTCATCTATAGGCATTTATATCTATCAGCCCGCGCATGAGATCAGATCGACTACTCTACTATTATCATGCCGAAGGTCTTTTCTTCACCGAATTCAACCAGACTTGTAGGGTTTCCAGTATGACATGTTTGTGCTTTATATTCCATTATCATTCACTATGATCTACTTACCACATATCCCTGCCCATAAACTCAGAACGGCAGTGAGGTTGTTGTATTATCGGCTTCTTGTCCATTCTCCACTCACTCTTTGCTTTTGAATTGTTGGCTAATATGTTAAGAGTAGAAAATAAATGGAATGAACACCTTAGATAATGTTGTGTCTAACTCTATTTGTTCCATCAGTAATCGCAAAGAAAGTTTCACCCAAAAACAGATTCGGCCACAGATATAACAATCCCATACAAATTGAGAACAATAAAATATGGATTGTTGAACAGTAGAATTCCTAACAAATTCAAAGAAACAGACAAACCCAATTGGCCATAACCAATCAAGAATTTAACAAATTAAGGAAAAGCAATTAAACATCCAACTTAGTGAAGTTTGCAATAGAGGCATATTGGGAGACGTATCCATTCAAGTCATAGACTTACTGACTTTTGTTCAAACTATGGCAAAGAAAGTTCCACGCAAAAACAGATTCGTCCAAATTACAGATATAAAAATCCCATACAAATTAACAACAATCAAATATTGATTTTGAACAAGAGAATTCCCTACAAATTCACAGAAATAGACACACCCAATCGGCCATAATCAATCAAAATTTACAAAATCAAGGAAAAGCAATCAATCACTACATCCAACTTGCTGGAGTGTGTAATATAGGCAAAGTAAGAGATGTATCTACTGAAACCAAGAGACTTACTGAGTGTGATTAAGTGATCAGGCTGATGAACATGAAGAAGACACAACTTCCTCCCAGAAAAACTCTTCGCAACCCACAACAGAATCGATTTACTCTCCTTCACATTTTTTCCCACAGCCACAAATATAGTATCCTCCACATCGCACAACCATTCACTCTCAATCTCTCCCTCACCCCCCATCACCTCCAACCCACGAAAATCTCAAGAACCTTTAACCTTCCCAGTTCATATATACCCGAAAAGATTATTCAATAACCATGTAATTGCAGTATAACTTTCAAGGCTTGATCAACCAAATTGAGTTGACAGAATGGAAAGAGGAATAATTGCTTCGATAACTACGGAGTAGTGGGGCTCTACTTTTTGAAACTTGTCAGCTTCCCATGAATATAAGTTGGAAAATAACAAAAAGGAGAGAACAAAAAATGCACCATCGCTCTCTCTCTCTCTCGCTTTCTCTCTTTCCGTTACTTCCACTTCTTGTCCAAATTTTTCTTCGTTATACTTGATTTCCCATTTCTTTATTCCTAGGTAAATCATATTTTGCCCTGAAAATTTTGAAATATTTTCAGTTTACTCCCTCAAATAGGCCTGGGATCGGGGTTGAATCAGATTTTAACTGATCTGAATTCAAATCCGACTTAGAAGTTCCATTTGAATCAGATTCGAATTTTATTTTTATGATCTATATTCGAATTCGTTAATAATCTGAAATTTATAAATTTGATTTGATCTAAATAACTTAATTTAATTAAATTTTAACAAATTATATCTAGATTTTAACTAAATTTCTTCAAATAATTATTTAATTTCTTTAATATTTATATAAAAATATTATAATCGGATCGAGAATAGGTATATCCAAATTCGAATATGTGAAATTTAATATTTCGAATTCGAATTCGGATACTTGTTAAAAATATCAAATTGTATCCGACTAATAGAGTTCAAGGTTAGATCAAAATCTAATTCATTAACAGGATGGTGTCAAATGATATTTTGGTCCAATATTTCGCTCCCTAAAAAATTAAATTTTCATATTAATCCCTGAGTATTTTAAGATATAACCATTGATTTTCCATTTGAGATAGTGTTTTAAAAAATTTACAAGTTATACTTTATCCAACAAAAAATTGATTATCTCAAGTCACTAATATTTTTTTTAATGATAACTTCTTCAAAACAAGGTTGCATTAAATTCACACTTACAAAATGAAATACGAAATATTTGAAATCACTCGTTAATTTTAAATATTGACTGAATTTGAGAGGCATTGTTGAGAATCGAGCTCAAGGCTTTTGAATTCATAGTTCACTCGAAGTTCAATCTCACACTATCAAATTACCCATTGGGGTTCTCAAATTTATAATATAAAATCAGTAATGCTACAAAATTCAAATGAAATCTAAAAAGTTACAACTCAAATACATATCATCATTTAGATGAGTGAGTCCCATCAATTTTTTCAGCAGGACTCACTCATCCAAATGATGATATGCATTTGGGTTTTAATTTTTGGATTTTCATTTGGGTTTATGTAGCATTTTTTATATAAAATATGGCAGATTTCAATAAATTCATTTGACGGTCTCAAATAGGATAATCTAACGGCCACCAAAATCCCTCTCAAAACCATTCATATTACACCATACTTTCAAATACGAATTATCCCTAATCACTTATATTGCTTGTGGGATGTAAACTAACGTAAACTGAGGACCTATTTAGTAATGAGATTTACTATTACTACGATATTTATAATTTTTTTTAGGTGATTGGTAAATTTCAAGATTTGTGGATAGGTCACGTCAACAGTGTCACATTGTGTAATCGTCTATTAATAAATAAACAAGTCAACGAATATGTCCCACTAAAATTCATAACTACTCAATCATGTAATACATAAACAACCTCTATAATAGAAAGTGAGGTGTATAATACATATCAGCAATGCCGACATAGTGTAACAAGTGAAAAAAATATTAAGGCGACACCATGTCATCATTGTTACGTAGTGTCATCATTCAATAAACAACATAATAAATAAGCAGGTGGATCTCACATATTTCAGTAACCACTTTGTCATATCATTCTAAGTGGGGCTCATCTTACTTATTTTTAAGTTTATTATTAAATAGTGATAACACGTATCAATAATAACGTGGGAGAAAGAAGTCTTGATAATCGTTGTCTTTATTAAGGGTAATTGTATGCTTATCAAAGTTTTCTACCAAATTTTTATCCTAAATGATGTGACATAATTTTTACCATCAATAAATAGGTTTCATTAATATTTAATAATATAAATTCTGTCACATCATTTAAAATAAAAAATTTAATAAATTTTTTTGATAAACATAACATTTTTCTTGAATTAATAACAGCTTGGACTTGAGTGCGGTAGATTATTGGTCGGTAGAGGATGAGAAGGTCGCTTCAAGTACAAGTAAGTGACCGATAAGCCAAACAAGCAAGTGGAAAAAGCAAGAAAAGTAAAGGGTTCCAAACTCCAAGTCAAGAGGGCTGGTTAGGGTAGGAGGTCAACCTGACGCAACCTGAGAACCCAATGTGAAAGGCCTGTCACAACCCAGATTTTTCTAACATTGGGTTCACATCTATTTAAGTACAGGGTAATTAATTTTTTTCTCCTTTATTTGTCCTATTATTTGTCTTGTACTTCTAGGGCTAGTTTGTTTAAAGTAGTAGAGTAGTATAAAGAGGTGAGATTAAGAAAATAGTACGTGAGACTCACCTTATACCTTGTTTATTTTTAGTATTTTACAGTCAGTACTATTTTTCGAATCATAATATCGACCCGATATGAACAGTAGTCATAATGTCTTATAGATGGTATTAAATTAATGAATACCACCTACCCGGTGGTATTATTTTCATGGGTTAAATGAAAGGACGGTACAAACATGCAAATTGACACAAGTGCCCTCCTTTGTTAAGAGTTTACATATAAAAAATTTATTTTGAATTTTTTTCTTGTATTATGTTTAAGCGTACGGTGTCACCGATTTTTTTTTAATTTTTTATTTGTATTATGTTTAAGCGTACAGTGTTACCGTTTTTTTTTAAATTTTTTTTTGATTTTTTTTCCTTGTATTATGTTTAAACGTACGGTGTCACAGTTTTTTTTTAATTTTTTTTTATATTATATTTAAGCGTACGGTGTTACCGATTTTTTTTTAAAATTATTTTGAATTTTTTCTTTGTATTATGTTTAAGTGTACGGTGTTACTGATTTTTTTTTAAAAATTATTTTGAATTTTTTCCTTATGTTAAGCGTACGGTGTTACCGAATTTTTTTTTAATTTGTTTTTAAATTTTTTTCTTGTATAGATGGTTGAGAGTAAAATAGTATATTTATTATACAAGATGTGATAGAATAAATAGTTGTTTGTGGGATCCACCATAGTACCTATTGAACAAACAAACAAGGGGAAGAATGAGATAAAAGTTTAAGACCGGGTATAATATACCATTAGATAGGAGTGGAATGAAAATAATTTTTAATACCACCCAAATCTAATTCTCCGAACAAACAAGCCCCTGTGGTTAACCACTTGTTTTAGTTTGGAGTAGTGTAAGCAAATCCAATATACTTTTGTGTATGGCTTGGGGACATAAAATAATGAGATTTATAATGTTCAGTCCACTCTAATGGAATTAGGTATGCCAACCGTATTGGGTTTAATTGGGTTCGTGTAAAAATTTTAATTAAATGGGTGGAAATTTACAAACTAAATATAATTCGTTTATTAAACCGATTATTCGACACGATTCATTTAACCCAATTAATAATTTTTTAATTTATTTATAATTAAAAAATAATTATTAACTTTTTTTTAACTAATCTAATTATTAAATCTCATATATTATTTTGACTTAACAAAATTTTTGAATAATTATTAATTTATTATTATATTAATTTTATTTAAACGAGTAAATTGATTGACATATCTCACCCGAACACAATTTATTTATTAAACGGGTCTAACATGTCCACCTGTTTACCACTCACACTCGTTAAAACCTCATTCAAATTTGCTTAACTCAATGTCAATTTGTGTCAGTTAAACATGTCAAGGCGCATTTTAACAGGCCTAAATGGAACCATTGTTAGGCTGTTAGCAAATCTTCCTCCACCTATTTGAACTTGGACAATTGCACCTTTTATATTTAACCCAGTCTTATTGGCCAAGTATAGGTAATAGTTGAGTTAAACTAATCAAAGTTCTTACAAGTCAGGACTTTGTCGGGCTCGAGGATTGGGAAAGTGACGAGCTGGAGCCATTCCAAGCATATGCCTCTATTTTTTTTTTTCCAATTATTAGTAATGATATATCATTTAATCCATGTTTTCTAATCTATTTTTGGTCGGCCTAGTGTTACTTGTAACTAAGCTTAACAAAATATAACACGATTCGATTATCCGACACGAAATTAACGAGTCTAAGTTTAGTGATAAATAAATGAGCCCGTCTGTTATACAAGTCGTGTTCGAGTGAAATATATCAACTTATTATCACTCGTTTCCTCGTTTAAATTTTAAATAAGCATACACTGGAATAAAACATGTTATATTTTGATTTTAAAAGCACATATTCCATTCTCTGCTCAGTCCATTAGCAGTTCAACCTACATAAGAATTAAAATTTTAAATAAGCATACATGGGAATTTGGTGTTGAATTTGGAGAGCATGATTAGAATTCTGGGTTGTTTTGGTTTTTTGCTTTGTAATATGTTGGTGGTGAAATTTGATTTTTGATGGATATGTTTGATGTTTGAATTTGATGTGTACAATTTTTTTTGTGTGGTAAACGGGTCAAATAGTTTTGTAATTATGGCAAAACGGGTCAAATAGTTATCATGTGAATGTGAATTGACCCAAAATAATCCATTTATTCAGCGAGTTACACGAATCGTGGTGAGCAATACGCCAAATAAATGGGATGTGTTCATTTTTTTACGATTTTTACTCATTTAATAAATTATTTATGTACAAATTGAGTGCTTTTGGACACGACTCTGTATTGACTGGTTGTTGAGAGTTTCTTCTGACCAGCCTTCCTCTCTGCCCGTTGTCGAACATGAAATTTTTTGAACCTACAATTCTCTACACATCATGGACTCCCTCGAAACCTCGTCGGATGATCAAATCAACGGCGAAGATTCAACCGTAAATGTTCACGAACTGTCCGATGATCTTCGTGCATTGGAGATAAGAAATGAATCTCTTCTCGCCGAGGTCGAAGCTCTTCGCGAATCGAATCAGATTCTTCACTCAAAATTGACGGAGAAAGAGGAAAGTTTGATTGTACTCCAACAGCAAAAAGACGCCGAGGTCGAAGCTCTTCGCGAATCGAATCAGATTCTTCACTCAAAGTTGACGGAGAAAGAGGAAAGTTTGATTGTACTCCAACAGCAAAAAGATGAAGCTCTGAAGCACAATATTGATATTTCAAAGGACATCGAATTGGTCTCGACCCAAAGAGACTCTCTTCGCGATGAGCTTCATGAACTTGAGGTCTCTTCGAGGGAGCGTGAAGAGGAGCTATTGAGAGAGAAAGAAGGAATTAGGAGTGAGCTTGAAGTTTCCACGGAGAGAATTAACGAGTTATTGGAGGAGAAAAATGAAAATATTAGGGTTTTTTCTGAGAACTTCGAGGTCGTAAAATCAGTCAGGGAGTGTTTGGTTGGGGTAATTGAGAAGCTGGATGAAGAAAAAGTAGGAAATGACAGCAAAGAAAGTGAAGAATTGAGGGATGAATTGAAATTAAATGATGAATTTGGGGCTTTAATGGTGGAACTAAAGGGGATTTCGAAGCTAGTGAGTGCGGTTGAGTTGAAGTTGAGTGAGTATCAGGAGACGTGGAAGAAGGAGAAAAGGGAATTGGATAATAGTGTGGTGAGCTTAACGGAGGAGAATCGAGACATCAATACTTTGCTTAGGATTGCTTTGGTGGAAAAAGAGGCGGTGGAGAAGAGTTTGAATAAACTTAAAGGGAACAATGAACAGAAGAAAGTGGCGATTTTGCAGATTGCGGAAAGAGGGTTGCAGAGAGTTGGATTTGGATTCATGATGGGGGCTGGAGCTAATGAACCGTCATCGGATAATTCAGTTGCTGATATGGGTGGTAAACCAGATGGAAGCGAATGTGAAGAGGAGGTTGTTAGTCTGGTATTACCCTTCTTCTCTTTCTTTACATCCCAAATCTTGGAATAGTATTTTTTTAATCATAAGCTCAAAGTAGTTCAATAGTTTATATTAATGTCTTGTGCTATGTCAATCAGTTGTGCTTTTAGTAAAAATAATAATTTGTTATGTTGGGAGGAAGCTCAGACACACAATCAAGATTTGGATTACCAATATTGCAGAGTGGGTTCGAAGTGAGAAAGTAACATAAACTCTTTAATGAACAGGGACAGGGACGTGCTGCGAATAAGAAACGATTATTAGAAATCAAATCATCTACCTATATCATAGGAAAAATACAGAATTTGATTTGTTAAACAGGACTTTATTTATTGGTGAACAAATAGTACTCGCATGCAATGAAAAGGTTAATATATAGAATTTTGTAACCTTATTGTAGCATATTTTGCTAGTTATGGATCTTATGCACTTTTAAAGCAAGTTTTCTAAATAGTCCCACTTATGGCATACGGACACGTCTGTGCACATACACAAAGCCTATATGTATCAAATTACTCCATTACCACTTTGTAAAACCCTTATGTGGTTATGTATTGAGATCATAATTTATTTTTACCAGAAATTTTAAACGTTTTATGCATTCCTACGTTGTACAAATCTGAATATATCTGGACAAATTGCCCTATTCTGATGCACGATTAGAGTCAAGTAGAATTTATCAGTCAATATGCCACCAAAGTTAATACAGTTCACTCTCTACATGTAAATAACCATACAGTTGATTTCTGTTGTGATCTTGTTAGGCCTCAACAGTGGAGCGGATAATGAAGAAC
Source organism: Ilex aquifolium (assembly GCA_951799425.1). Classification (NCBI taxonomy): domain Eukaryota; kingdom Viridiplantae; phylum Streptophyta; class Magnoliopsida; order Aquifoliales; family Aquifoliaceae; genus Ilex; species Ilex aquifolium. Next base: position 59,661,583 of record OX637391.1, on the reverse strand, counting down.
CTGCGACTTGAAATTACCCAATTGAGAAGGTCTTTGGAGGAGACTAGGTACTATCAACTGCATTATAATTGTACTTGCACGTGAATATATTTGGCGCATTATAATTTGTGATAGTGTAGGTGTAAGACTCAAGGATATACACAATTGGAACTGAGAAAGGAGTAAGAGAGATAAAGTTGGAAATTGTCTTCAGCTTTCTTTCCTATTTTCTACTGAAATAATTTTTTGAGTAGGTACATTGGACCTTGAAGGTCACAGTAATCCACTAGGTATTTAACAGGATCGTAACTAGTTTGCCAACAGTAAGACTTGAACAATATTTGTCCTATTGGTTAGACAAAACTCATGTGGCCATAATAAATGTGTGGTATTGGAAGCCTTCCTTATTGTATCAAGAATCTGTAGGGATCCTTTTCCTATCTTATGTGATCTTCCTCCATTGAATTGACAATATTAGGACTTTCAAATTGTAAACGTAGAGACAGACAGAGAGAGAGTTGGAAGAAGTTGACCTACCTTCCCTTTCAACTCATATATATATGTATCTCAATATGACTAAAGACTACTATATCTCTCTTGGGATATACTTATTACATAAATGTCACTCTATATATTCTAACACTTCCCCTCAAACTGGTGAATATATATTATATAATCTCAGCTTGGAACAAATATTTCTCAATCGAGAACTACTCAACGACTTAGTAAATATATCAGCAAGTTGATTATCAGATTTGACAAAGGGTGTGACAATGTCTCTACGCAACACTTTCTCTTAAACAAAATGACAATCAACTTCAATATGCTTTGTTCACTCATAAAACATAGGATTAGAAGCAATATGGACAACAACTTGATTATCACAAAATAACTCAATTGGAGTCTTGACCGGGAAATCAATTTCCTCAAGAAAGTGTTTCACCCATGTTAACTCACTACTCGTGTGAGTCATTGCTCTGTATTCAGCTTCTGCACTAGACCTTGCCACCACTGTTTTCTTCTTACTCTTCCATGTAATCAAATTACCTCCCAAGAAGGTACAATAATTTGTAGTAGATCGTCTATCTGAGGAGGAACTTGCTTAATCATCATCTATGAATCCTTCAAATCTAAGATGTCCATGAGATTTATACAACAATCCAAGTCCGAGAGCTCGTTTCAGATATCTGACAATATGGGTAATTGTATTCCAATGTGATACTCGAGGAACTTCCATAAATTGACTTACGACACTCACTACATATGATATATCTTGTCAGGTAATGGTCAGATAATTTAGTTTTCCAACTAGTCGACGATATCTTCCGGAATCTGAGAAATATTCACCTTCATCCACTGAGAGTTTATGGTTTGGATCTATAGGAACATCAATCGGTCGAGCACAAAAAAAAACATGTTTCCTCCAAAAGATCAAGTACATATTTTCTTTGGGATAAGCTAATGTCTTGTTTCGATCTAGCGACTTCGATACCAAGGAAATAACGAAGTTTGCTTAGATCTTTGGTGTGAAATCGGTGCTGCAGAAATTGTTTCAACTTACCAACACCGAGTCATCACTAGTAATCACAATATCATCTACATAAACAATGAGGAGGATATTGCCTGCATTAGTATGTAAGTAAAACACAAAATGATTTGTCTGACATCTATGAAGACCAAAGTCCAACACTACATTTGAGAACTTTCCAAACAATGCTCGTGAAGATTATTTCAACCCATACAATACTTTCTGTAACTTGCACACAGTCCCCTGATATTCCCCCTGAGCAACAAACGCAGGCGGTTGCTCCATATAAACCTCTTCCACTAAATCACCATGTAAGAATACATTTTTCATATCCAATTGAAATAAGGGCCAATCAAGGTGAGAAACAAGAGATATTAGAACCCAGATAGAAGAGATTTTAGCCACGGGAGAAAAAGTTTCTACATAGTCAACACCATAGGTCTGAGTGTAGCCCGTTGCAACCAGACGAGCCTTGAAAAGATCCACAGAACCATCTGAATGAAATTTAATAGTGTAGACCCAGCGGCAGCCAACAACCTGCTTACCCGTAGGTAACAAAATAAAATTCTAAGGATGATTGTCATGAAGTGCTTGCATCTCTTCTTACATAGCTTGACGCCAACGGGAATCAGATAAGGCTACAAAAATAGTCTTAGGGACAGACATACTAGACAATTGGGTGGTAAAACAAGAGAATAAAGGAGATAGGGAACGAGAAGAAACAAAGTTACCAATAGGATGATGAGTAACACAAGAACGAATACCTTTACGAAGAGCAATAGGTAACATGTTGGAGGGTACGGTAGTCGGATCCAAAGATAATGAAGAAGTCGGTGGTGGAACAGAATTTGGTACTGGCAGCCTCGATCGACGAGAGTAAACCAGTAAGGGGGTAAGAGAAGGAACAGGAGGAGAGACGGACACGAGATAAGATCATTGGAATAGGATCGGGCAAAGGAAGAACACCAAGGAAGGGAGATGACTCAGGGACACAAGTGGAACAGGTGGGGCAGAGAAATAGGTTATAGATTCCCAAAAGGTAACGTCAGCACAAGTAAAATAGCGACAAAGAATAGGGCTATAACAACGATAACCTTTTTCGGTGCGAGAGTGACCCAAAAAGACACACTTAATAGCATGGGAATCTAATTAACCAAAGCCTGGACCAAGATTGTGAACAAAACAAACACAACCAAACACTTTGGGAGTAACAGAGAACAGTGGAGACTGAGGAAACAATACAGAATGAGGAAAAGACCCATGTAAGACAGTAGAGGACAAACGATTAATAAGATAACACGTAGTTAAAACAGCATCACCCCAGAAGCGATTAGGAACCTGCATATGGAACAAGAGAGCATGAGTGACATCCAGTAAATAACGATTGTTGTGCTTAGCCACACCATTCCGTTGGGGTGTATGAGCACATGATGTCTGATGGATAATGTCTTTTTGTTGAAGGTAAGCTTGAAAGGAATTAGACATATATTCTTTAGCATTGTCAGACCGTAAAATATGAACATTGCAACCAAATTGGGTCTTAATTTGCTTACGAAACAACTGAAAGATGGAAAATAATTCAGAGCGAGATTTCATTAAGAACAATCATGTCATACGAGAGTGATCATCAACAAATGTAACAGAATAACGAAATCCATTAATAGATGACTCTCTAGGGGGACCCCATACATCAGAATGAACTAACTCAAAAAGACTAGAAACACGATTATCAAGCCTAGATTTAAAAAGCACACGACGGTGCTTACTAAGTTTCATGCTTTACAAGACAAAGACGACAAACTACTTAAATTAGAAACTTGAGACTTCAAAACTGGAAGAGATGGGTGTCCAAGACGACAGTGCCACTGAAGAGGAGATAATAAGGTGTGGATGGCTCAAGGAGGAGGCTCAAAGTCAAAGTAATAGAGGCCACCAAATTCATGCCTTGTACCAATCTTTCTCTTCGTCTTGATATCCTAAAAGACAACTAAATGAATAAAAGGTTACTGAACAGTTAAGAGAATGAGCAATCTGACTAATAGATAATAGGCTAAAGGGAAACTGAAGACAACGAAAAAGAAGAACTATGTTGCACACTACCCACACCTGAAACTTGTGAAGACCCATTAACAAGAGTAACACTACAAGATGGGGCAACTGAGTGAAAGTGAGATAATTGACTAGAAGAACCAGTTATATGATCTGAAGCTCCCAAATCAATAATTCACGGGCTAGAAGTGGAAGAAAATACATAAACAGATGTCATACGTGACAAAGCGAAAGTCACAGTAGAGGAGGTCGATCCCTGTTTCTGGGACATAAACTGAGCATACTCATCCCGTGAGATAGTGATAAGGTCATCAGGAATAGGCTGATTAGGGCCAGATGAAACATCATCCTTAGAAGATACCTGATGAACTGAGATAGAGGATTTACCATGTAAATCCCAACAGTACGCCACTGTGTGGTTACTACGACCACAATGAGTGTACCGTCCCAACCTCCTCTGCCACTATGTCCCCCACGAGAGCTACTGCGCATGCCACGACCATCTCGTCCACCACAAGAACCACCAAAACCATGCTGAGAGACCACTAAAGTTGAGCTATCACTAATGGAATCAATACTCAACTGAGATGTGGCATGGGAGAGGGTAGCACGTTGAAGGCGAGAGAACACATTTGGAAGAGAAAGAAGTTGAGGACTACCTAAACTCTGTACATGAATAGGCTCATAGTCGGACAGCAACCCAGTCAAAAAATGAACAACATCAACATCATCATGTTGTTTTTCCATCTTCGAAACATCGAAGTAATAGGCTGATACAACTTACGTTCTTCACAGAGGCCCATAACCTTAGAAAAGTACTATTCTAGAGTCAAGCTACACTGCTCAAGGCTAAAAAAGTGTCGGCATACCTCATAAATTCGAGTAACATTACTAGTACCTGAGTAGATGTGAGTCAGATGATCCCAAATCTCCTTGGCAGTATCCAAATAAAGTAAAGAAGAACTGATGTGAGGTTCAATACTAGTCAATAAAAGAGAAATAATCTGGGCATCTACTTGTTCCCATTTGTTAAAACTAGAATCACTATCGGCAGACTTATTGTCTACCAAATGGCTACGAAGCCCTTTACCTTTAAGCAAAATAGCGACAACCCGTGCCCACAACACATAATTACTCTCATTTAATTTGACAGATGTCATAGGAGCATTAAAGAAAGAGGCAGTATAAATATTGGGCGGAGGAATAGAGACTATGGGAGCAAGATTAGTAGTGAGAGGCACAGTAACTACCTTAGGATCCATAATGGGAGACAATAACGCAAGAAGACCAGCTAGTAAAAAGAAAATCCAGGAGGGGGCAAACTGGACTGCTGAACCGCTTGGAACCAAGGCAGGGCTGGCTTGAGGATAGCTGAACCAGTGGAAACACGGCAGAATCAGCCTGAGAGTGGCTGAACCGCTTGAAACCAAAGCAGAACTGACTTGCAGGTTGCTGAACCAGTGGTAAACGACACAGAACCAACCTGAACCGGCTGAATATCTGCATGAATTGGACCAGATAACACAGTGGGTGCCTGAACCAGGTGGGAAGCTGCCTGGACTGGGTGGGAAGTTGCCTGAACCGAACTGAACTGGGAACACAGTTGAGATAAACCGGTTGAGTGGGCTGGACCAACTGGACGCCTAACTGGGCTGCTGGATTGGGCCTTGCCTAACTGGGCTGCCGGATTGGGCCTTGCCTAACTGGGCTGCTGGACTGGGCCAAACCCAGTTTCCTTATCCAACTGAGGAATAGGAATAGTTGGACTGGAGTTAACCCAAACAAGCAGCCAAACAGGGGTCTTCCCCTTCACACTAACTATTACCCCCTTAGTTCGTTGGCTCAGCATTGGCATGTGGCTACCTCGCCCAAAGGCGCCCATGTCTTAGCCAAATTGGGTTGTGCTTGGTGAAACAAACCCATAATCCAAAGATGGCTTCCTAAGGACTTGGAGGTGTACTTGGTGTGGTTACAAAGTGGTTTGACAAAGGCTCAAGTGGCATGCAACGATTATGTCCCTAGCTCAAGTTATTATGACCCCTCGGCTCAGAGTATGTCTGTTGCTGTCAATAGGGATTTGCTCACTAACGGTATTATAAGGGGGGGTGTTCCGCAAAGAGGGTGTCAGACCAACTTCTCCAGGGACCCCTATGTTCCTAAGCCTTGGCATAGCAAAGCAATGCACAGTCCTAATAAATGTTTGCCATGGGTGTAGGTAAGACATTCTAAAGTCCGAGACCCGAGATGTGGGGCCGATGATCGGTGGGACCCATTGTTAGCGGAAGTCTCATGCATGGCTAAGAAAGCAGTGCATGCATGGGCACGCTGGGCACGACCAGTGGGTTGATTGAAGCCCCATGCATAGCTGAGGAAGTCAGCTCATGCATGGGCATGTTGGACACAAGCAAGTAAGGCTAGCCGGTGGGCTCGAATTGTGGGACATTGCTAGCTTGGAGGACCAAGCCATAGGCTGGGCATGGCTTGACATAGAGGCAAGACAAATCAGGTGCTATGGGCTCGCAAGGAAGGCACGTGCACATCATGTGAGGTGATTCCGAGCAGTTGAGGCATATGCATGGCATGCAAGACGGTTTTGTGAGGGAAGTTGTTGGCATGTGCACACGGCATGCAAAGCAGTTCAGCCAACAGTTGCAACTGCCCCTACCATGATCAGCACATTGTGGGAGTGGTAGAAGGATTCAGACGATTGGGCTTGTGACCGTCACATTGTATGCTATTTATAGGTATGTTAGGGTCTATAGTGCAATCAACAGAGTTTGGGCACGTTTTATAAGCAAACCCCTAGTCGGTTCCCTTTAGGCTTGCTGAGAAGTAAAAAGATTGGCCATTTGGCCAGTAATGCTTGTGTACCTGCTGTGAGTTTGTGTGTTTACCCATAGTATGTTCATTGTGTGCTTCGATAAGCGATTGTGTGCATTGGCTGAGACTGAGTGTTGAATCTCAGTGCAATCACTAGACAGAAAATTCGAGTGTAATTTGACCCCCGTGACACTAACTGTGATTAGGGCAACGAACACCAGTGCCACCAGTGGTGCCGGAACAAGCACAACTCCGGCAACAGCACCACTCAACAATCCAACGACACCACCAGAGCCACACAAAGATTACAACGATTAGACAAATGCCATCGGCACAAAGATGCAGTCACCAACCCAAATCTAACCACGCCGAAACCACGATCAGCAACTATGCACAACAGGCATCAACACCACTCAAATCACAGCAAGAACTACTTGAACGCCATCAAGTTCATCAACCGAACATTAACTCCATCAACAGGAGATGAACTTCGACAACACACTATGTATATATATAATATATATTTATATTATTAGACACCAGAGAGAAAGGAAGAAAAGGCAAGGGCAATCCCTAAGGATCTTGCTCTAATACCATGTAAATGTAGAGAGAGAGAGAGAATTGGAAGAAGTTGACCTACCTTCCCTTTCAATTCATATATATATATATATATATGTATCTCAATATGACTAAAGACTACTATATCCCTCTTGGGATACACTTATTACATAAATGTCACTCTATATATTCTAACACAAATAAATGGCATATCCTTTTTTTTTAGTGCCATTCATATAGCATGCAAAAATATCTTTATTGCAGAAGGATTCTTTCTTTTATTTTATTTTCTTTTTTCTGGAAACTCCTAGGACTTCTATTCAGGATAATACATAGGACAAAAAATAGGTTCAGTTCCATTTACTTGTGCATGGTATATATTTACTGACCTTACCAATGCCAGGTCAGATGCTGAACGCCTACAAAGTCTCACGGAGAAACAAGCTCAGAAACTAGCTGAGAACGCAATGTACATAAAAGAGCTGGAAGACAGAGAGACTATGTTAGCTCAAAATGTTAGTATCTGATTATAGAGGAATGAGATATTTAGAGGTTGTGTATTCCTGGAGCATGCCCTTTCTTTATACATCAGTTACATTTCCTTCTGTTTTATGTCTTAAAGATTGAAGAACTCTTGATGGAAATTAAAGAAACTGAAGCAGAGGTTGCTAGATGGAGGGAAGCCTGTGAGATGGAAGTGGAAGCTGGAAAGAGTGTAGTTGAAGAACGTGACGAAGTGGTAATTATTTGCTAATACCTTACATTTCTGCTTTTCTTGGTTTCCATATTGCTGCAATTATTGAGTTGCTTGAAGCTTCTCTGCTTCTTCAGCTAGTTGTTATTATGGAATTTTACAGGAGCCTTCATTAAATCAAATATTAACAGGAAATATTTATGATTTTATGATAGTGCCCAACAGGCTGGTCGCTGTGAACTACAAAATTATTCATGCTAATAGATTCTATGGTCTGGCAATGAGCATTTATTACTTCTGCTGCCATACAACCAATCTGAACAGCTGTATCCTCCCATCCTAGTGGGTGCCCTCATTCTGGAACCATATCTCTTGATTAGAAGCTAGCAGAAGTGGGTACTTACATCTCGAGTTTCACTCAAGTATACTGGGAATCAATATAATCGTTTAGGCTAAAGCAAGAGGAAAATAGCATCTCATGGAAGTCCTTAGAAAATGAAATGTTTAGGATCTTATGGTTAAGTCTTCTGAATTAGAAAGGAGATACCCTGTCGATATGTAAGAGTTTTTTTTTCTGGCAGGTTGTATGCAAGTATTTTTACTTCTTCCAGAAAAAGTAAAACACAACTTGAGATGGTGGGGATCTTCACACTAGATAATAAGGTTATAAATATGGCATTTATCTCTGAAATTTTATTACCTGTATCACTTGCATGCATTTTTAGGACAAGTTTCTTTCAGCCTTTCCACTTTTAGAGGTATGCTTCCCGGCAACTGTTTTCTGTGTATTTGAAGCACTAGACTCATGTTATCTGTGTGTGTGTGTGTGTGTGTGTGTGTGTGTGTGTGCGCGGTTAAAGAGGGGAGCAGAATGGATCGTAAGTTGCATGGAGACGTCCTCCAGGTGCAAATTATTGGGTTGATAGGCATTTTTGAATCTCATAATCATCAGGTTTTCTTCAGTCACACGATAATGTTGAAACCATATCTTGCAATGCACTGCTCAGGAGTGAGTTTAGTTCAGTTGAATTGGGAGAGGATAAAAAAATTGTTTTTGACCAACCTGCCAAAAATTTATACTGATGTGAATGCTGATACATTTATATTCTGTTAGGTTGCCATTCTAAAACAAGAGTTGGAAAAGACAAAGGCTGCTTTGTACGTATCAAACGGCAAATTGAGACTGAAAGAAGAACTAGCAGCTGCTGCCATGGCTGCCCAGGCAGCATCAGAGAAGTCTCTTCAATTGGCTGACAACAGGGCTGCGCAACTCCGAGAGCGGATTGAGGAGTTAACAAGACAATCAGAAGAAGCAGAAAAGAGGGAGCCGAGTAAGCACCGAAGGATAAGGCATATTTGCTGGCCATGGCGAGCTCTTAAGCTCAACCCTGCTAATGGTACAAACATTAACATTCGAAATGTGAAACGAATGCTACCAGAAATGCAAGCCTTGCTTCATTCTAGTGTCTGACATCATATTCTCCAACCTTCATGTGATTATTTTCTCCTTGAATTGCTTATTTTCCTAATTATATATTATTTGTAATTCGTTTATTTTCGTGATTATATCTTCTTTTTTTTGTGTTTCCCCCACCGTTTTTTTCACGGTTATGTATCTGCAGGGCCTCTTAGCTAGCTTTGTCTCGGGTACACTAAACGACGTTATTTTACATACAACATGACGCCATTTTATGTGTAAAACGGTGTTGTTTTGAGGAACAAAACCTCTGTTGAGCTTGTGCCTGCAATGCGTGGTAGCTAGTTGATGGTAATTTGATTGCCGGGATTTTTAAATTACACTCTCATCCTAGAATTTACGAACTTGGTGTAAAAACTCAACAAGATATACAGTCAAGTCATTCTTAACACTTTGGTAAACAAATGACGGAGCTGGCGTTGAAAGTGACATAGTTTGATGGTAGACATAGGAAGACTAAAATTAATTTTACCTGAAAGAATAAAAAAAATATAATAACTTGTAGTTTAACTCTGTAACAATAATGGATTAGGCGTGTCAATAGAATGGAGTCGGATGAGATTTTGTTCCATCCAAAATCAACCCGATATAAAATTTTTAAACTCAATATTTAATAGATATTATTATAGTTCATATCCAAACTGGATAAAAATTGAAAATATGAGCTGATCATTAATAACTCACATAAAGCTAAACTTTACCAAATTATATTTGAATTTCAACTTAATTTTATCAATAATAACTCAATTCTATTAGGAAGAATCACACTTTACACCCTAAAAAAATTTAAGAATTCTTATTTTATATCCTCAAAAATCAATTTTCACACATTGCACCGTCAATGTATCAAAAGTGTTATAATATGGTCATTTTCTTAGATTCCGTTATTTTTTTTGTTAGTGTCAATGAAGAGGTTTTTGACAGAAAAAATAACAGAAAGTAACAGAAGATCAACATTGTTAAAAGTGTTGTAAAGTAAAAAATTTAATCTTTAAGGGTACAAAATGAGAACTTTTAAATCTTTTATTATATAATCGTACATATGTAACTCAGATTAAGTTATAATTAAATTAGATATTTTTAATATATAATATAAATCAATAAAAAATACCAATTTATATATTAATAATAGAATTCAGAATAAAATTCAATCAATTGATAAATAATAAGAAATGTTTTGCTTCCCAAATTTATATCCCAAGTTTTTATCTCAAATCAATAAGGATAATTTGATTAGTGGATCCTATCAGAAAAAATTATTAGGATCCACTAATCCAACCATCCTTATTAATTTGGGATACAAATTTAAGATACAAATCTAAATTATGTAGCATTATTCATAAGTAATAGAATTGGTTTCTAAACTTGAGGACCCCCAATTCTGGTTAGGACCAGACGGGCTAACCCAATGCAACGGGTTTGGGCTAGCAAACAACCATGTCCCAAATGCCAATCTAAATCAGCCCCGACCCCTAAAAACCCATGTCTGCTACTGAATATTCTGTACTAGGGCTGCTGCTGCTTCGTGCGCGTTTGGGTTTTGGCGAGAAATGGAAGAGAAGGGAGAGAACAAGAATGTGAAGAAGATAATGTCACCATGTGATGTGGAGGCTCTCAGGAAATGCTTAGAAGAAAATAAAGGAGACTATGTGAAATGCCAAACACAAATCGAAGCTTTCAAGTCTTCATGTTCTTTGAAAAAACCAAATTTGCCTATAGAATCCACGACGAAGCTCAACCCTGGTGTGGTTTCTGATCTTTGAATCTGTGGTTCTTGAAATTTGTACGCTAACCCTTTTGCAGTCTTGCTCTATATATGTACACGAATTTGAATTTATAGCAAGTTCAATCATGTTTTTTTTCTGAGCAAGAAGACTAAACTTAAGTTTGCTCCATTGTAATATGGAGGTCACGGTTTTGAGTCATGGAAATAGTCTCTCTGTATAGGATAAGGCTGTTACATCTAACCCCTCCTCAGATTCTGCAATGGTGGGAACGTCGTGCACTAAGGTATGCTTTTTTTTTAAGACTAAACTTTGTCTCAGTATGTAACCCATTTGCCTGTTTAACAAATTAGTTTTGGTGGCATTATATTGCAATCGAATGTTTTGAGATTTTTTTGTTAGGGTTGTAATGTGGTGTAGAAGAGACTTTCAGTTCAAGTCTCAAACTTACATATAAATGCAAGGATGTGTAGTAGGGGAATCAATCACTCCAAAACGGTAGGATAGTGCACCAAGTACAACCGCATCCATAAAAATGCGGTGTTATCAGTGAGTTTGCATCTAGAACTTCATTTGGTAACTTGAGAATGTGAATCCAAAAATTAACCTCAAGAAATTATTAGCTTGATGGATTTTAGGCAAGGTGCCCAAGTGTACATTATAAATATTGCATCGTTTCCAGTTTCTTGTTGAAGTTTCAGCTTGCTGCAAGTTTTCTGAATGACCTCTGTTTTGTCGACACGATTTTTTGTCAAAAGCAATCCTACTGGTAATTGTTGATCACCAGCCTCTACTCTCCTTAGAGTGACACCTAGGGCTGGTAATCAAACTGAGCTACTTGAGCTCGGCTTGAATTCGGCTCGTTCAAGCTCGGTTCGTTTTCTAAACAAGCTCAAACTTGAACAAGTTTTTAGACTCGTTTAGAAAACAAGCCCTGCATGCTCGGCTCAAACTCGACAGGCTCGGCTCGTTTATGTGCAAATACTTGGGCTCGGCTCGGGCTTGACTTGTTTTTAGCTCGTTCAGGCTCGGCTCGTTTCCTAAACGAGCCGAGCTTGAACAATTTTTTAGGCTCGATTAAGAAACAAGCTTTTCAAGCTCGGTTCGAACTCGGCTCGGACTCGTTCGACTAACAGCCCTAGTGACACCCTGTGAGGGATAGAAAGAGGGAGAAGTTTAAGGTGATGGACACATAGAATCTAGAACTGAGATTGCCTACTCCAGGGGCAATTTAGTGTAGTGGTGAACGCGTGATATTGTGGGTTGGACTCTGAGTGTCGTCACTTTGGCAAAAACTGTCAAATGTCATGTTACCTTGTAACATACAATGGAATATAGTGCGAAACAGAAGTAAGTGCGAGGTAGAGGAATAGATTTTTTAAAGTGGGAATCTTTGAGTGAGTTAATTTTACTCAATAACTATATGGATTCTACCTTTAGAAGCAATTTGTTGATCCATACTCAAGGTTTTAGGGCTTATCCTTTGTTGCTATTAATATAGGTATATGATCAGCCCATCCAAGTCGTTTTAGGGATGGAGTTCATGTTGGAATTATTTGATGAGCTTCCGCACCAGCTCAAAGAGATCTCAATTGACTTCAATTTTTGTTTAAAACAATGGTAGCTAATGGTCAAAACGTATTATAGCATGCACAATTAGTTTCACTGGGTGGCTTCTAGTGTAATCAGGAGTTGCTGATTCATTTCTGCCTTTACAGCAATCAGTATGAAGTCACTATGCCTTGGTTTCACTTGCTAGCTGTCTGAGAATTGGGTACCAAGTATGTCTATTGTGGGGAAAAAGAAATGAGGTTAGTCAGGTAGCACCGTAGCAGACATACTATGCTACAACTAAAACACAGAACTTGTTAAAATGTATAGGCGGGTAGACTTGAAGTATAAATTTTATTTTCACTGTTGTAATTGACAAGAAGCAGACGAAGTAAATTGAGAAGAAATGGTACTCAGGCGCCAAGTATGATCATTTCTGCCGAGTGCTGGGGAACTAAACCAACCTGAGTGTAGGAATATGTTGGACTTTGTGACGATCCACCCCTTGAAGCCTATCGATGAATGCATTCTGCATCTCTTTGATCTCTAACTCTTGGAGAGTAGTTACACATTTAATCTCTTCTGGAAGCATACTCAGCTTCCTGCAATTGCAAATCCGGAAACATCGAAGCCTTTGCATTGCACCTTCTTCTATTTTCAACTCCTCCAAGAATTCCAAGAAGTCGAACTCTAAGAACTTGAGTTGAGGAAACCCATTGGCAGAAATTGCCAATTTACTTCCTTTAAAAGAATATGCTTTTAATTTGAGAATCAATAATTTAGGCAGTTTCTCCAGTATTTCCATTGGGTCCTGAATCAAGAACGAATGAGTCAAGGTTAACTTGCAGAGATTTGGTGGAAATTCACGTGGGATGGGTAAATTTCTTATTCCCCCTCTCATATGCAACTTAGTGAGAGAACGAAGATGAGAAAATGCAGTGAGACATGGAAACACAACATCATGAGTTTGCAGGAACAGCGACTGAAGGCGTGGAAGCAGAGCAAAGGAGGGAATGATTTCATGTGCGTGTGAGGCAAAACTTCCTTGTATTCCCAGTTTCCACAGACTAGTTAACTTCACTGGGTTGTTTTCCATCCAGTTTCTAACATGTATAACTGATAATGTCTGCAGATGCTGTAGCGTGTCAACTCGGAGCTGCTCGTTGTATCTATGCCCACCAATGTAAAGATGCCGTAAAGCTTCCATCTTCCACATCACATTTGGCACGATTTGAAGATTAACATTTGCAGCTACATCCAGAGTCTGTAGGCAATGCAAAGAACCTAAGGTTGATGGAAGTGCATGTATATTGGTACGCCTCAAGCCTATGTACTTCAAGTGAATCAGTTCTCCCACCCCATCTGGCACGCGGTCTATCTTTATATCCTCTAAATCTAGTACCCTAAGTAGTTTAAAATTTTTGCAGACAAAATTTAGCTCTTTTATCCTACGATTTTCAACATCAAGTCTAAAGAAAAAGAGAGAGCGGAGATGTTTAGTTGAATGGCTCAAGGAGGCATACCAATCAAAGTTAGAGTAGATGGCATGACGACGGGATCTAGATGAAGGAAGAGAACTGAGGTTCCCATGAATTTCGAAAAAGTTCTCAGCCTTTGCCTTTGAAATGGAGAGCTCCCGCAGTAAATCATGGACACGGCACTCTTTGACCCTCTCGGTCACACTCATTCTTGCTACTTTAACCATATTTCTATCAATCAGCTCGTTCAGATAATCCTCTGCCACTTCCTCCATCCTTTCTCCTCGTTGTTGTGGAATCAAACCCTCTGCAACCAATAGTCGGACCAGTTTGCGTGTGCAGATTAAATGATCTTCCGGAAAATGTCCTATATAGAGAAAACACCATTTCAAGTGTTGAGGCAAATCCTTGTAACTTAAAGCTAAAATTGCTTCTACCCCATTAATGTTCCTTGCAAAATGGGAATGGATGTTGCTGAGAATCCTCTCCCATTCGTTCAAGTTTCTTTTTCTCGACACCAACCCACCCAACACGATGATTGCCAAAGGTAAACCATCACATTTTCCCACCATTTCTCTCCCAGTTTCCTCTAGTTCTGGTGGGCAACTTGTGTTCAAGTTGTCAATGAATGCTTTTCGGCAAAACAATTCCCAACTATCCTCTTCGTTCAGAAGCTGCAGTTCGTGAGGAAACGTTCTGGCATCTGCATAGAGAGCAACACTCTTGTTGCGAGTTGTGATCATCAATCTACTTCCGTTCCCTCTATTTGGAAACACCTTTGCCAGACAATCCCAAGCTTCAGTGCTCCACATATCATCCAAAACCACCAGATAGCGCTTCGGCAGTAAGTATTTGTAGAGCATTTCCTCCAAATCTTCCTCCACTAAGTTTTCCCAATTTTGGCTTGTTGTAACTTGCTTTAAAATTCCCTGAAGTATATCCCTGGTGCTGAACTGTTGTGACACATAAACCCAAGCACGGCAGTTAAAACGACCTCTCACATCGCCATGATTATAGACCCTCTTGGCGAGAGTTGTCTTGCCAATGCCTCCCATTCCAACAATGGAAAATGCCCGCCACTGACTCTCCTTTCTGACAAGTTGTGCCACCAGCCTGGCTGTGTCTTCATCCAGACCAACAATATCCCTTTCCTCACCACGAGGAGATGATCGATGCAGATTCCGCAACTTCTCGCTTGCACGACTTGTACCCTGTCCAAAATTTGATATACCATAAGTTTTGCGACTGACAGAGATGTCGTGGATTCTCATTTCAATGGCCTCGAGTTCCTCTTTCACCTTAGCACGGTAGGTCCATTCTTTGATACTGGAAAATTTACTCGCAACGAATTTTCTTCTTTTGTGTATCTCCATTCTGAGGAGGAACGAATCAATGAGGTCGTCAGCCTCATAAGCAACATTACTGATGTCAGAGATCCAGTTGTGCACCCTATCATCGTCTTCTTGCTTGTCATCTGCGTCTTTAAGAAAGCACTGCATTCGTTTGAGTTCAGCTTGCAGGCGGTCCACTCTTTGGTGAACATCTTTGTACGTCCTGATTTGATTGAGCACATCAACAAGCCTATTGGCAACAAATGAAATTTCGAACTCAGCCATGATATGCTACTCACTTCTCTTTCTTTGATTTTCTTCTTGAAAGATGGCTTGAGGGAGTTATAACCGTGCCTAATCTTTTCCCAAAACCCAGTCTTTCCTGGAAACTAAGAGGAAGCTAGGAGGAGTCTTCAAACCAGTGTCTCAGCATGGAAAAGTAGAGGAGCCAACGATTCAACTTGCTGCTTTTTGAACCGTGTTAATTTCCATCTACTTGAGTGTGTCTAACTTTGATATAGAAGTGTGTCTGAACACAGGAAACGTCAGTTGTCATGTGTGCACACAAGAAGAAATGCCTGTCATGGAAATAAACTTGTGTGGGAGCTTGATAGTACTGGACATCCGTTGGTATGTGACAAAATTTTTAGTTAATGTTTGATAGAGGGTACTTGGCAATTGCTTAATAATAAGGGCAAATTATGAATTGCCTCCTTGTGCTTTGTTATTATAACACATTACCTCCTTAAATTTTGAAAACCTACACATAACCCCCCTCTGGTTTTGGACTAAACAGTAACCGTTAGGTTTTCCATCCAAACTAATGGGATATGTAAAAATGACTTATTTACCCTTCATTCAAACACTCTTTATTCCTTTTTTGGATTAGATTAACCCTTTTTGTTTTAATTGAACAAACTTACACCTACGACCAAACAACTCGTACCCCCCCCCCTAAAAAAAAAAAAAAAAAAAACAACTCACGCACCCACACAACACACATGAATGCAACGGATTCCCAAATTTTATGTTTGGATTGAAAATTCAATCCTAAGTTTTCAAACTCGGCTCGTAACTGGACCGAATATTAAACCCATAATCATGGATTTTGTTAAACCTAAGGGAATGGGTTTGAGAAGATGGATTAAGGGATTAAGGATGTAAAAGGCAATTGCAACCCTTGACATGAGTATGAATTGGATTGATCAAAAGTAAAATAGTTATTTATAGGATAAATAGTTATTAATAATTACGATATATCTGTGGGTCCTACATGTGTATGTATTACATACTAAATATGAGTATAGACTGGATTCAATGTTGAATTCTATCTTTGTAAAGAGGGGTTTGAGTTTGAAAGAGTTTGGGGAAGTCAATCCAAACCCTCCTTAAAAATCCATCCAAGCAAGCCCTATGGGATTATGTGTAGGTTTTAAAACTATAGAGAGGTAATGTATAAACATGACAAACTAAAAGGGGGTAATCCATAATTTGCCCTAATAATAAACACGCAGTCGGTTTTCTCTTTTAATTTTTTGAAATTTGTTCTTGTGCTTGTAGTTTCTTTGTAATTATTTTTGTAATTTGGATGTCATATCATACCAATCCAGGAGTCTTGACAAGTCTAGAATACACTTTCCTGGAAACTTAGGAGGAAGTTAGGAGGAATCTTCAAACAACGCGGTTTACGTTACTATTCTCTACCCCCCCCCCCCCCCCCAGCATGGAAAGAATAGGGACCAACATTTCAACTTGATGCTCTTTCAACCGTCTTAATTATCAATGTGTGTGTGAATGGAGAGAGAAAGGTTGAGTGGACACTACTGGAAAAAAACCAGTGATCAGATATGCCTTTAGTGGAGAAAATATTGGACATCACCGTGTGTAACCGTTCACTAATAAGATAACAAATAGACAAGTGAATTTTACACAATTAAATAACTACTCATCTACGTCATGTAATATCTATTCCCACAAAGAAAAGTGAGATCTATTTTATCCATTTGGTTTTTTCTCTTTAGATGGTTATACCATGTAAACGTAATGACACGGTATAACTGTAACACTCAATATTTACTCCTCTGAGTGAGCTATAGTAGTGTTACTCTTGAGGGGACTGGAATTTTGTGGTGGTATAGGATAGCTTATATCATGTGTTGTTTTAAATATACGAAAGCAAACGAAAAAAGGGAAGAAAATAAAGCAAAATTCAACAGAAGATAAAAAACCAGATACACGCTTCTTTTTGAAAATAATGAATGACTCATATTCATTAGGTTTAAAGAATTCGAGAGGTGGTGAGGACAACAAAGCGGAGTGAAACAGTAGAGTGGACTACTGGGCCCTTGAATAACCCGTGAGCACAACAAAGTGGATAGGCTTTAAGCCCAACCAATGCGGCACAGTCTCACGGAAGGCCCATGAAACAGTAGAATAGACTACTGGGCTTCGATTGATGCTCCATGGGCAAAATAGTCTTTTGAACCATGTAACCATAATATAGTGTACTCTACGTCTTAACTTTTCTTTCAAAAAACCCTAGCTCTGCTTCTCGATCGCCCGTCCTCAGATTTTCGCATCGCAGACCTAAAGGTATCGATCGAGAGGTAAACAATTTATTTGCAGTGATATTTGATTCTTCTGCTGTTTTGTTCTGCTAATTATGTTCTCATTTGACCTTCAATTTCTGGTGTATTTTTGTGTCTGGAGTAATCCCTTATGAGTTTTGTTCTTTTTATGTTTTGATGGAGTATTCATCGAAACCAACACTGTTTACATCATGTATTGAAAATTCATCTTAGTCTCGTCGTTGAATGCATATATATATGTTTTTTTTTTATCAATTTATGTTTATATATGTGTGCGTTGATGTACGACGAAAATATCAGAAGTAATTCTTGTAAATCTGTATTCATTTTACATATACTGCATCTTTGTATTGACGAAGCGAGTGATGGAGAAATAACAATCAACTACTGATTTGTCTAACACCAGTTTTTGATTGCTTATCTCAGTTTCTCCTTCACCCACCCATGGTTTTACATTGGAGATAGTGAGGGCACCTGTCCACTGTAATTCTAAAAATTTTTGCGGTTAGTTTAAAATACTGAGAAACTTAACATTTTTTTGTAACTTGTCCGTGAATTGGTAAAAACATTCAGGGGTATTTATGTTTTAGAAAATAAGTGGCATTTCTCTTATAAATGTAAAAAATTATACTTATCTTATTACTCGATCTCGCAGTTCTCTTTAGTCTCTCCTAGGTCTCTGGTTGCTTCTTTTCCCTGTACAATGGCACATCAACTCACAAACTAACTAATTTATAACTGAGTTTTTGGTTGCCCACACTGCAAAATAATCCCATCTCCATCCTTGCTCTCACCCCTGGAGAGGTGTAGAAAGAGGAAATTAAGGGCAGACATATAAATGCAAAAGCTATATGTTTGTTTCTTTGCATTAATAATCGTAATTACATGGAACATAATTATTCATCATTCAATTTTTGATAATATCTATTAAGTAGTAGGTACTTGTGTTGTAGCTGGTTATTGCTAAACAAGAAATACAAATGGGAAAGAAGTCTGTACATGTTAATAATTGTTTTCCGTTTGATATGTTACCAGACTCACATTTTACATCTGGCTATAATTACAGCCGGTGATGGCTTCCAAACAGCCAAATACTGGCCTTTTTGTAGGACTGAACAAAGGACATGTCGTGACCAAGAAGGAATTGGCTCCTCGTCCCTCGAATAGGAAAGGCGTAAGTTGATTTTGTACCTGCAGTTCATTCTTGTTTGCCTCCGCATGCTTTTAACTTACCAAGTCTCTTTCTATATGTTCTGTACATATATAGCTCCTTATCATTGGGCTTCAAGTTTTCTCGTCATTTCTTGTGTTGATCTCTGGAAAAGAGCTCATTGCTTGCGCCTTTATTCTGGCCAATTAATGTAATGTGTTGTTTCTATTGAATTTTTTAACGACTAAAGTAACTAGTTTCTGCTTTAAAGCTTGTTTGTGGCCCAATTGTTGATGTGCTTTAGAAAACTAGCAAAAGAATCCACTTGGTGAGGAACCTGATCAGGGAGGTTGCTGGGTTTGCGCCATATGAGAAGAGAATTACCGAGCTTCTTAAAGTTGGGAAGGACAAGCGTGCTTTGAAAGTAGCAAAGAGAAAATTGGGCACTCACAAGAGAGCAAAGAAGAAGAGAGAGGAGATGTCTAATGTTCTTCGCAAGATGAGGTAATTTTCTTAAATGTCTACTATTCTCCTCATTTCCAAAATGTTAGCAGAAAGGAAAATGTAGCCAAACTTAAGTTTAAATTCCTGCTTTCTGTCATCTATTGAGAAGTTCCGAATGCATAATCTTAAGGTTTGTTTCACATTGAAAGATAAAATTGAGTTTCACAAGTTGAAATACGTACTCACCAACTCTTGATTTCTTATTATCATTTGGGTGAATGTTTGCAGATCCGGTGGAGGTGGTGAGAAGAAGAAGTGAAGAATGGTTTTCCTTGCTGCTGCTATTCTTTTTATTGGAAACTTTAGTAGTTAAAAATGTTTGTTTAGCTTTACCATGTTTTTTATGGAGACTAAGTTTATGATCAGAGACTCGTTTTGTTTCAGGAAAGAAAAACTTCAGCAAATTACCTGTTTGGTTTGCGTCTCTAAAAACAGTATCTGAAAATAGTTTTTTTAGAAGAGTTTTAGAAAAGTGTTTCTGAGACAAAGAACTTGTTTGGTTAGATGATTTCAAAAATAATTTTATAAAATAGAAAACATAAAACATGTTTGGATAGATAGTTTCATATGAAATTATTTTAATATATTAAACTTGATAAAATAAAATTAAAAAAAAAAGAAAAATTAGCCATTGATTTAACTGCATAGTCGGAGTTTTGCCGGAGTAATCTCAGTTATCGGAGAACCTAGATATGAAAATCCAGTTGTCGGAGAAGACAAACCAAGATCTGAAACTTAGATTTGAAACTCAGATTTGAAACCCACATTGGAGAAGACGATCTCGTCGGAGCGTAGCCTGGTTTCGCCGAAGCGAGACCGTCATGTTTTGCCGAAGTAGAGAGTAAGAAATTCAGAGAGAAAGAGAAAGTCCGGGAGGGAGAGGCCAATCCAAAAAAAAAAAAAAACTTTTTATGAAGTAACCAAGTCGCTGGAGAGCTCCCAGTTGTCGAAGAAGACGATTTTTAGTCGCCGTTCCTTTCTTTTGGTTTTGTCGAGAGAGAGAGAGACAACATGCAAAAATAAAAAACTTTTTATAGGAAGATTTTATTTGCTGCTAAGAAGGTTCGAAGGAAAGACTTCTTTAATGAGTCAATCTGTTTTTCGTGTTTCCTTCTTTTCCTCCAAAACACCCGAAAATAACTTTGTCTTGTTTTCTATTTTTTTACTCCAATTCTCAATTTTTCCAAAAATTTGAGAACAAAAATACTAACTAAATTGATTTTCATTGTTTTTAGAATTTTGAGAACAAAAAAACAGTTTTCATGCCCAATGTCTCGTTTTTTCCTATATTGATTTTGTGAGATCAGATTATCTGTTATGTAACTTAATTATCATAATGCAGCAAAATGGTCTATTACAACCCTTTTTTCCACTGAAAATTGATCGTGTGGAGTTGCATTTGGAGTGGCCTTTAACTCTGAATCATTTGAGTTCAACTATGGCTGGTGATTCTCAAGTTTGATCAATACAAGTGGTTAATAGATAGGTGTCTAGAATTTATTCACAAGTGGTGGATCTGATTTCATCACAAAGATTCCTCATAAAAACATGATCAAATAATTCTTTTGGAAAAATTTTCAGTTACATACCTTTTAGTTTATTATATGTTCAAAGATATCTCCTCTATTATCAAAAATATCATTGACATCTTTTTTAGTTTATATATAAACATCACTAACATTTTTTGTCATTAATCCACCATTTTTAACAAAAAATTACCAAAAATATTCTTACATAAACACCAAACAATTTTTTTAACATAAAATTCGAGTCGATTAAAATTTATTTTTTTATATATTAAAATTCGAGTCGATTAAAATTTGATTCGAGCTGATTAAATTTTATTTTTTTTACGTATTAAAATTCGAGCCTATTAAAATTCCTTTTTTAAATATTAAAATTCAAGTCGATTTGAGCTCTATCTAAGATGTTAGCGCCGATTAAAATTCGCTTCGAGTTGATTAAAATTTATATTTTTTTACTTATTAAAATTCGTGTCAATTAAAATTCTATTTAAGTTGATTAAATTTTTTTTATGCATTAAAATTTGAGTCGATTAAAATTTATATTTTTTTATGTATCAAAATTCAGGTTAATTAAAATTCAATACGAGTTGATTAAAATTTGATTTGAGCCTATTAAAAATAATTTTTAATCAGCTCAAATAGAATTTTAATCGTCTCAAATTTTAATATATAAAAAAATATAATTTTTAATTGACTTGAATTTTAATACGTAAAAAAATTTAAAAAATAAAAGGGTGACATTGAAAATATATCTATCTAGAGGGAGTGTGGATGAAATTTTTCCTCAAATATATCATGAACAATTTAGTAAAATTATATTCTAGTTAACACCTTTAATGGAGTGTCAATGAAAATTCAAAAAATAGAGAAATATTATTGAAGATATGATAAATTAGAAGAGGTGTGATTGAAATTTTTTTTTATGAAGGCTGGTCACCTGTTCTACTGATGATTCTTCTCAAGGCAATAACTGAAAGTATAAATATTCACTGATGTTATAAAACCGCATTTATCTTCATTCACAATTGGTCTAGGGCAAATGCAGACTGGTACAAAATAGGAAAAGGCCGAAATGAAATAAAATACATCTCACTATTCTCAGCAACAATCAGTTGCGGAACAAGATATTATTAGTGAACTAGCAAAAAGTTGCAGGAACAATAGAAGAGGAATAGTTCATGTCTTGAACTTCTGAGTGAGTTTCTCAACTCCTTCCCTGCAATCTCCTGCGACCCTCTTCGCCCCTTCTCTAATGGACAAGGTAAATTCAGATGAGCTCTGCTGCAAGTCCTTTAACGAGCCAGCTACCTTGGACATGGCAGCATCTTTTAGCTCACCTGTCCGCTTTCCAACGTCTAAAGCTACCTTGGACATGGCAGCATCTTTTAACTCACCTGTCCGCTTGGCAACGTCTAAAGTCCACTCCTTCAAGCTAGATATCAAGAAGAGTATCTTCTGGATGACCTTATCAATTGTATCTCTTGATTTTCCCCTCACATCAGCAGCCATTGCCTTCAGCTTGTCTACCAAGTTCTCGGCCCTGCTGACCGTTCCTTCAACTGAAAACTCCTTTCCAGCAGTGAGCCATGTAACCCCAGCATTCTCTTCTTCACGCAAGTCATCATCCACGACCACTTTGATGCCGTGCCTCTCCCAATGATATCTAGCCTCCTCCAAGACTTTTGCTTGCTCTCTTGCTCTTTTTGCCTCGTCTTCAGCCCAAGCCCTAGTTGACAAGATCGAAATAAACCTTCATGTTAGAATCAATATCTGAGCAGTTAAAAAGCTATGGTTTCAAGCATTAAGTCATGCCAATAATATCATCCAAAGGTCTAGGGAAATGATTCCACAGATCATATTATATTCTGCATATCTCAATTGATTTTAAACAGTGACATGCAAACCAGTAGCTCCACTATATCCATGGTTACATGAGCAAATTTCATAAAACAAAGTTTCTTTTTAATGGTTATGTTGATTGTGCATACTGCAGTAATTTAGGCAATTAAATGTTCAACTGGATTGTGCATTATATAGTTAATGCCAAAAACATGAGTAAATATATTAGGTGAAAATATGTAATCTTAGTAGAGCGCGCCTATATCAGACACATGACATGGCCAAAGAGCTCTGAGGAGTTCAAAGATTCTGTTCTTTTCAGGTTTTATGATAACGTCACATTCATGTAAAACATTAACATGCCACTACTCTCTCTGCATTAATATCATATGGGTGTATCATTTTTGTGTGAGTGATCCCTTGGCATCATCATTCAACACTAGCCATGTATGGTTTACCAACTACACGCATTAACAATGTAAAGATAATTATTACTTTCTTACCTCGCCATGGACAAGGCTTTTCGCTCAACCTCCAGCTCGTATTGTAACCTGGTAATCTCCTGGTTCTCGATTTCTGCATCTTTCCGAAGCTTGCTAACTTTTTCTTTTTCATAGGATATTGCTACTTTGTCACTCATAAGGGTCTGCAACTGGTCCTCCACCTCATGCCTTAACCTCAAAAGAACTTCCATCTCTGACTCGACAGCAGCACGTTTTTTCATTAAAGCAATATTCTCTTCCTCCCGTGCAGCTCTTAACCTCTCCAATTCTCGCCTTGCCTCCTCAGCCAATTTCTGCACGGCATCAATCTTTTCCTTTTCCATTGAGAGCTCCTTCTGGAAATTTGCATTGACATCCTTCTCAACTTGAGCTACTAGAGCACTATGTGCAGCAACGGCTTTTTCTGCTATAGACTCTGCTTCAATACGCGCAAGTTCCTCGCTAACTATGTCTGCAGCCTCACCAGTGGCAAGAGCAATAGCAGCTTGGGCTTTGGTCACCGGTTTATCAGGCTGGAACAGTCTTGTATATCCTGTCATGATAATACCAAATCATTCTAACTTCATATACAAAAGAAATTTCCGTGAGAAGTTGACAAAAAAGAAATACAACTCACCAAATGCAAGAGCTATTATCCCCTGTTCTCCTGCTGAGAAGTCAGCCACGAGTGCTGGCCATGCATCTGGGTTGATCTTATCAATGTCTATGAAACCAGAAACTTCTTGTAGGATCTGTCCACGGGCACGACAGTCATTGAACTCAAAATTTATCAGTTAGGTTCATAACTATATTTGACAAGTAGATGAATCATGAAACATTAACATTCTTCAGTTTTTTATGTAACCTTTCTGTCAGCAACAGGAAGCTGTCTTTTCTCTATGGCCATTTTCCAACTCACAAGATCCTGACGCGATACACGACTGCAAATGAAAAATTACGAAATAAATAAAAGAGGAACAAACCCCCACCCCTCCCCCAGGAGAAGAGCTTAATGTAGTAACTTGGCCCAACTCTCAGGTACCAATAAGCAATAAGATTGTGTGTACAACAATATTTTGAAAAAAATATATTATAATTGAAGACTGGTGAGTGAAATAGAGAAACATTAGAGAGCACACCAACATAAAACCAACAAAAAATTTTTTTTATTACAATAGTTGTTTGATGATAGCTTAGATGAGAATAAAAGAAGAAGATTTTTTAATTGCCTCGTAGTAACCAGTCACAAATGGATTTTCCATAGCAGATAAGCAGGACATTGATATTGAAGAAGACAATTTCCCAACAGAAGCGCAATAAATCATATTTTGGAGAGTTGTATAGTCTACCTCTCAGGAGAGAAGTAGAGAGGACTTGTGTCTTCATCTAATGAAGGTTGCAAATCACGTCTTGAGAGCTT
Organism: Ilex aquifolium; assembly: GCA_951799425.1. NCBI lineage: Eukaryota > Viridiplantae > Streptophyta > Magnoliopsida > Aquifoliales > Aquifoliaceae > Ilex > Ilex aquifolium. The sequence continues at coordinate 59,636,885 of OX637391.1, read as the reverse complement.
GCTCGAAATTAATCCAGCTTCAGCCAACCCTGAAATATCCAGCTGATTCAGAAACTAAACATGAAACAAAATAGAGATCACATAGCAACAGGGAAACATTTTGATTAACACTTTGAAATCCTATTGTCACCTTGAATGGACGGGAAGTCGGGATCTTCGGGTGTAATATCATCAAATGCAAGATCTGTGACATTCTCTATATACATTGCAGGGTACACTTTTGAAACTGTGTTCCTACATGAAATTGATTGGAATTGTAATCCCATACCCAGTTATGTAATGTCAGTTTAGTTTGAGTTCAAATGCTACGCTTGAGACCATCATTCTCTGAGTCATGCAAAAATGAGCTATGTGTACCTTGAAAGAGCACTGCTAGCTGAAACCAACCAACGAGCATATTCCCGACGAGTACATAGATCACCAGGTTGAACATCGGCTTCAATAACCTGGAGAGATTAAAGATATTTAAATTCCAAATGGTGACTTTCATACTATCTTTACTGGTTAAATGACCAAATCCTTGAGGGATGACAAGTTGAGTATTTTTTACTATGAAAAAAACAACCGAACTTGAGGAGCTCGCACTCTAGAATTTAAATATTGCAGGAATGAGAATAAAATACCTTCAAAACTTGCAATGCTGCTAGTGCCTGTCCCTGAACTTGATCGACAACAGCAGGAACCAAAACTTTTCCAGGAAACACCTTTCCAGCTGCAGAAACTACAGATGGAGCAGGTATGCCAGCAGAAGAAAAGAAATTCCCAGAATTCGTAGAGTGAAAAAATGATCTGGTTCCATGGATTTCGTTATAACCATTTCCATCTTGTTCATCTGCAAATGGATATGCTGACACTGAACTTGTTCCAGATAAACCACCTCCATTTAGATCACACACTTCCACAGATGGCTTGTTTCCCTCCGTTGAGACCTCTGGCACTTTACCCAGTTCAAAATCTTTGGTTGAAAGAGAACTTACAGTTTCTGTATCTTCTTCATGCAAATTCTTGGGTTCTAAAAGTGCATCTGACTGTGGATTGACTGAGGTAGTGATGGCTAAAGGCCCACTGGAAGCAAGGGCCATAGAACTGGAATGTGAATCCTTTGAAAAGACAGAATTTTCTGTTTCCCTTGAGTCAGACACTCCTTCCCAATGGTCAGTGCTAAGATTTGTTGGATTAGCATCTAAGACTGATGAGTTCGTTAGTTTTTCATCAACAAGGTTCTCTTTTAGTTCAGTTGTTAAATTTGATTTTTCAGCAATAATACTGCCATCCAATTTTTCAAAGCTTGAGGCAACAAAAGAACCATCAGAAATCTTGGATTCAGGTAGTTTCAGTGTGGCTTCGGGAGCAACTAACATGCCATCAATAGCTGATTCATTTTGCAAATATTGTTGTTGAGTAGAAGCATTGTTAATGACATTACCATCACTGGATTTGTATTCCACATTGGTATCATTACGGAGACCATTTTCAATAGCAGCTTCATTATTTTCTGTAAATGGAGAAGGATCCTTGACTATACCTGTGTTACTTTCCATACTGCTATTGTCTTGCATCTTATCCAAGTCCCCATTTCTCTCTTCTTCAACTCCCTCATGGGGGTCATCAGAGACCAATGACACTTCTTGCTCTGTTGTAAAGGGCTTCATCTGTTGTTTTGATCCTGCAAACACCAAAGATGTATCATACATTTATACATCTTAATAACACTAGGAAGAAAATAGGCATAATTAGACAGCCGCTCAAACACGAAAAAAAGGTATTCCCGCAGAAGATGGATACCTTAATGAACTGGTAGAAGACTATAGGCACACACCCAAGAGCAAATGAAAGAGGGTAAAACATTAGAGCCTCTTTGGTATTTTTAACCTTTATGTTATTTTCATTTGGTTTCCCCCCACAACTTTTGATAAGTAAAACTAAACTAAAACTATGAAAAAACATTTATTGGGGTTGTTTTTGATCTCTAACAGGCCCAAGTTTGTCAAAGAGCAGAATTTTTTTTTAGCAGTTTCCTTAAAACAGGCTTTTCTAGATATTTTGCAGAACAGTTTCTTGAAATGTGCTAATGCTCTGCAAAAGCATTTCAAGTTTCATTTTCATTCTTCAGTGTTCAAGAACAGACAATAGTTTTCAAGCACCATAGCAAACGGACCCTAAATTCGTATAGACCCATTTTCGAAGATGATGTAAAGTTTGACAATCAGCAATAGAGTAAAGTTACGTACTGGATGCGCTTCGTTTGCTTATAGACAATGCAGCAAATGTAAGTCCAGCAATGAGAATAACACCAGATACTCCAGCTGCCACAATCCCTGAAACTAAACTACTTCGGAAGTGTTATCAGTCTACAAAAGAACCTCAAAAACAACTTCATTTCAAAGTAAAACAGCTATATTTGAGTTAATCAGATTCTATTCCAGCCACGAATTTCAAAATTAGTACCACCAACGAGCACTAAATGATTTATCTTGTCAAATATCATAAATGGTATCTGTAACATAATTAATATTGGCAATCGGCTTAATTTGCCTTCCAGATGGTTAATTGCTGGTAGTCTTAGCTCATAAATAAAACGCTCTCTTTGAAATAATAGAAGACATCTAATTCAACTCAACACTTCGCCATCCCCAAAAAAAAGACACACGGTAAGTTCGAAACGATCATAAAACAAAGAATAGAACCGCACTCACCTCCAAGACGTTGCGAGTCACCGGACTTTTCACCAGCATCGGCACCAGACCATCCAGATAAACCATCAGCGGAAGAATTCGAACTCATCCACGAATTTCCACTACGACGCCGTTCCACTCCATTACCATTGCGTCCACTATCTCCAGAAGTTGAAAAAACTCGAATCCTACGACTTACCTTCTGAACACCAATCCGTACAAAAACTGACGAAGGTTTTCTGCAATTCAAAGCCAATCGAAGCTGAAACGAGCTCGGAGACCACGTCGTACTCGAAAAACTCATTCTGCGGCGATAATTCGAAGCTCCGCCAGAAATGAATGAATTTAGGGCTTCCTCTCTCTTGAATAAAAAACGTTTGAAGCTAATTTCTAGGGTTTGTCTTTTGTTATGTACCAAGGAGAAGACGAAAGAGTTGAGGTTTCTCTCTCTAACCGTCAATGTCGTTTCTTTCTCTCTCTCTCTCTCTCTCTAACTGTCGATATACGCACACATACTCTCTTTATCCGTAAGAGGATGTCTATCAATATTTATCTATCTTATCAGTTATATATATCTGTCTCTCGTGAACCTCTAATAAGTAAACATTTTTCCGACCACCGGAGTAGAAATTTCAGGTGGCGAATGAGCTAACTAAATTACCGGAAGTAGCCAATTTTTGTAAGAAATACCGGCCGTGTTTTATTTCATTTCTTGTTTTGTTCAGTTAAATAAAGTTAAGATTTATGTGGGTCCGGTCAACTTACACGAATAAGTTAAAAAAAATCAACTTGTATGTTAATATGACTTGTTTTCATCAACTGTGGACACTATTTATCAGTGTCAAAATAGTGTGTTAAATCTGTATAAAAAAATTTCCGAATTCAAATACCTGGTAAGCAGTTTGTCACCATTTTGAGAAGAAATCCCCCTAGATGTGTGACCCTTTGGGTTTTTTATAAAATCAGTTTGCAAATTCATGTCATATCGAAAAATATTTTGGTCATCATTTTGTAAGATCAAAGTGAAATAAAACTGCTAACTCATTTGACGAAAAAAAAAAATTTCTGACGAGTCCAAATTCAACTGGGCTAAGCCCAATGAAGATAAGTCGAGAAAGGCCCGAATATCAATGGGCTCTGGGATTAATCCAAGTCTCCAAAACCTATCAAGTCGGGTCACCCATCTAAGGAGAACGGAGAAGAGGCGAAAGAGTCGAGGGACAGTCGAAGTCCTATGGGCGCCAACTATGGGCGCCGACTAAGGGCGCCGACTATGGGAGCCCTATGGGCGCCGACTATGGACGCCAACTATGGGCGCCGACTATGGACGCCGACTAAGGGCGCTGACTATGGGCGCCGACTATGGGAGTCCTATGGGCGCTGACCCCTTGGTTGAGCTCCCCACTCATCATCTCAACTCCTCACTTACCCTCTCCTCATACCATGATATCCCAAGGAAGAATGCACTAGAAGGTCAAGGCCTAAGAAGACACCAATGGGATGACCACCATTGGGCGCCAACCATGGGTCGCCGACTACTGGGCGCCTACCCCCATGGTGCTCCCTTACCTTAGTACTCCAGTACTCCTACTCCAACTCAAGGTCCAAGCCTAAAGTCCAATCCAAGTCAGGAATCTCCTCCGATTGAATAGGAACACGAAGGAGAGAATGACGGGATGCGAAGATCTACTCTTACCTTACTTGTGCTTACCAAAGAGGTCTACTCCTACCATGATTGCACTTACCAAAATAGTGGAAGACCTCTTCCTCACGGCACCGCCTCACCATTGCTATATAATGTAAGCCCTCTCAAGGGTAAAGGGAGACTGAGGACATTGAATACACTGGAAACATCTCCAACATACTTGCTCTCTCTCTCTCTCCATACACTGTAACTCTCCGGAGTACCCTTATTCATCAATAAAGAACACCGGCCATCGCTGCCATTCCAGAGAGTGGACATAGGTCATCCGAGACCGAACCACTATAAATCCCTGTGTTGATTCCCTGTTTGTGATTTTGATTCATTGATTGCCCTTGATTGCCATTAATTACTTGCTAGTTACTCATTAATTGCATCACTATTCATACTTGACTGTTGATCTTGCCAAAGACAATTTTGTGCATCATCAAATTCGATAAATGTTTTAACGTGCATAACATTTCTTGAACTAAATATCATAAGACTTGATTATGATATTGGAAAAAAAAATTCGATATTATAGTTTTAAGTTTTATAATTTTTGAGTTTTGATACAAGTTTAATAATTTATTTTACAATGAAAAAATTTATAAAATTTGGATAAAGTCACAACTTTTAAGGTTTGAATTATAACTTTTTTGGGGCCAAATTATAACTTTTGTTATAACTTATCGTCAATCCTAAAAATATTACAATATATCTCAACATTTTTAAAATCAAAATCGGTCACAAGTCCCCACAGAAATTGTAAAATAACCTTAAAAAATTATAAACAAATTCACAAAAATTATAATGATGGTGCAGTAGACTACTCCAATATTATAAAGCTGTTATAGCAGTGTGTTAAATATTGCTTGACAATTTGTCTTGAGAGGTGAGATGTTCAAAACTCATCATGAGCTATTCAGTTAAAAAAAAATAGAGGGTGTAAAGATTGGGTCTCAAGAGGATACAGATTACAGAGAATAAAAGCTAATACAATCAGGCTGCGGCAATTAGAGCTTCTCCTCTATAATGTGTACATTGAGGTTAACACACGGCCTCAACAAAGAAGTTACAAGGTTTTTAATCTTCTTAGTTTAGAGTGAATAGAACTGTGAATAGAGATACTCCCGTATTCTATAGTATTCTTCAGATAGAGGGCCTTCAATAACGATTTGCTGGATAGCAGCAGCACCACCCTACAAAAAAAATGTGGGAGAGTCAAAAGGAGAAGGTTTAAATGTTTGAAAATCTGCCTGTGGGCTCTTATAGTTCACGGCCGCTAACTAGGGGTGCAACTCGGGCAGGTTAGGCGGGTTAGACAGTCAACCCTAGCCCAACCCTAGGTATATAATCTTCAACCCTAACCCTACCTCGGGTTGAGGAACTCAACCCGAGCACTGCCCGAGTTTAATTCGGGCGGGCTCGGGTTGAATTCGGGTTCACTACAAGAGAGACAGAGAGAGGGAGGGAATAATTACAAATTCATAAAACAATCCATATATTTCATTCATAACAGTGGACGATTATTGATCATCTGCTTTCACACCAAAAAACTAGTGATCTCAAAGCACAATCCCAGAAAACATAGAAATTAGACCCATAAAAACATTAAACTTAAAACATCACACTATCACCACTAATCACTCATAACAAAGTAGCAAACAACAAGAAACAAAGGACGATGGAGTAAAAATGAAAAAAAGTGCTAATGCTTTATATATATATATATATAATTATTTTTTAATTTGTCGGGTTCGGGTTGAAATCGGGTTGTCGATGCCTCAACCCGAGCCCAGCCCAAATTGAATTCGGGTTGAGATTTTTTGACCCAAGTCCAACCCAAGTATTAAAAACCCTAGCCCAAGCCCTAATTTTTTCAGGTTGGACTCGGGTTGAAATCGGGTTGTCCAACCCAAGTTGCAACCCTACCGCTAACAAACTATGAGGGAGAAAATATTCATTTCTAGTTAGGGAAAGCAAGAACATATTCGTAGTTGCCTACCTTCTGGCTTGCATCTCCAACCTTCCGCAGAGTTACGTACTCCCCACATCGCAAGGCCCCACCAGAAAATTCTACCTGAAAAAAAAAATAATGGTCAGGTATTTGTCTATCAAGCATTGTGATATTTAATTAGCTTGTTCACACAGTATGTGCTTCATATATAATGCAAGTAATTCATTGACATCCAAGTAAGAGGCGCTTAATGACTGCAAGATCTTGGTAATCAACAATAGCAAGCATGGACTAGAGGTAATCGAAGATGACAGACCACATTACTCATGCACTACAATGAAATGAAAATTCAAAAACTTCTGTTTAAAGCAAGCAGGAAAGAAGAGTACTTGGACACCCTTGCTCGCAAGAAACTGCTTGAAATCTGCCATTTTTATATCCCCGACAAGTACCGATTTGTGTGGTGGAGCAGGGGTTGAAAGAGGAAGTAAGGACATCATCCCACTTTCTGTCTTCCCTACTTCAGCATCAACCCAGGCTATTTCATAATCTCCAAGCTGCAATCACAACCATATGAGAGAGTGAGGGAGAGAGAATTTCTGTTAGCATTGGACTAGTCCCGCCCAAGGCTTATATACATTGGGTTAAACATGATATAGCAGCACCTTTACCAGGACAATTGACCTATCTAATAATTTTATTATGTTAGTTGTGTCTAATGTTCAAAAATATGAACTCCAAAAGGTCAAAGTATCTCAGTTACAGGTGAGACATTAAACCAGAAAGTGCAGTTATTTTAACCAACCAGGAGACTAAAAATAAAGACATCGTGAGCAGAGACAGCAACACCACCAGCACTTCCCATTCAACGAGACTTCACCTCACGCTGTAAACCAAATGCATCCACTTAAAAACCTATAATAACTGTAATAACCACCAGCACTTCCCATTCAACAAGACTTCCCAGCAGGAGACCTTGTGTATTTAGTTCTCTATTTCCACTTGTCAACACATTGAAAAGATATCCAAAGCTTCATAATAAATGTATTATATAACATTCATATATATTAAAAAATAACATAGTTAGGATAAATCATGCTTCAAGATGCTGAGATGTTTACCTTCTTAAAGAGCACATTACTCATCAGCTTTTCAGAAAGTTGCACCTATGTATAACAAAAAAGGAGGATTGAAACCTGGATTTCAAAATAAATTGGTTCTAGAACATGTCAAGTATTCTTTTTATTATACCTTATAAGCACACAAATCTGAAGTGACATCAATCATTTCTTCAATTTGGGGAGCATAGACATGAGGGCAAACATGTTTCGAACAGTGTTGCTTCAAATGCTCAGTGGCCTCTGCTGATCCATGCACCAAGACCTCAAAAAGGGGAAAAGTAATACCAACATATTAACTTCTACTAATAGGGTTCCATATGAAACCACCAAACTAATTAGTTGTGTGTGTGTGTGTTTTGGGGGGGTAGGGTACATACTAAACCAAACCACTATGTTGAAGAAGAGAACTGGTAAGAGTTACATTTTGATTATTAATTACCAATGTAGATTACCAAAACGAAAAGAAGTGATGATTAGGGAGGCTCTAGCCCACCTGACATTGAAGGCATGCCAACAATAAATAGACTTCATAAAAACCAGTCAATGGATGCCCCTACCTCCCTCCCTCCCTATGGTCCTACAACTCATGCTTTAAGCCAACTTTAAATTTGTGCCATGTATATTAATTTTGTTACATGATCATAGGCAACACAGGAGGTAGTATACCACAGGGTGTTTACACACGATTGTATTGTTAATGACGGTGGCAACTCCAGGAGGGGTGACATGTCAGGACAACATAAAAAATTCTTTGCTGGTATGTGCATGCTTTATTCTTAAGTAAAATGATTATTATCCAACTCGGTGATGTAATTGCACAAAGGAGGTCCATACAAGCTTGAGGGGCGAAACATGGGCAAGAATTGATTTGATTGAGCGGCCATCAGAACGGCCCTCAAAATCCATGAAAACCAACGAGCACTTGACGTGGACCTGTAATAGAGAGAACAACAATGGCAAAATAAATCACAACATCAGAAAAACGAAAGTATATGACACTGCAATTTTATGACGGAATGGTAAGCTTGCTCCAGATATGGTTGATGACAAGGGTTCGAGTCAAAGAATCAGCCGCTCCATGTGCAGGGTTAAAGTTGCATATCCCTGACACCACAGTAACAAGAATCTCACGCACTGTGATACCTTTTTTTACTCAATATGGTAGTTTACCGACCCGTAAAAATATAAATCTATGATATCAAATGTAAATATTCTATTTAGTCATTTTTTGCATCACTTTACCTAACCCAGTTTCTTTTTCTTTTTTCTCTTGGAGAAAGTCATATTTTTCCATTATTTGAGCTGAAATGAACTTCAACTCACTAAAAGCAAAGTAGGACTCACGGTTAGTTCTGAAGATACAACTTTGGATGGAGTTGCATCAAGTATCAAACTAGCAGAGCCTTCATCAAGTTTTCCATCAGGATCTCCATCAACCTAGACAGAAGAAAACCATCAATTAAATAAAAAAAATTGTGCCTGAAGCCCAAAAATCTAACACGTTGGCCATTAGTTTTGACTTTTATTCAGGAATGACACCCTCTATTCTTCTAATTAAACGTGGAAACTTAGCGAGTGCAACAAGTTTATTTGGTGGCTTCTTAGGTACAGTTAATAAAACACAATACAAATATCTGTTATCATATCAGTTAGGTGCTTATTTGTTTTCACGCTCTGCCCCTTCTGATCTACTCCCTTCTTCTCAAGCAGTCCAGACATTTTTCCCCAGACTGATTCCACTGGTACATTCTTACTAGAGTGATGATTAGCCCAAAACACCAGATTGAAAAATGTGTTCACAGATGAAATTAACGACATCATAATACAATGACACACAATGTTGCCAAAGGAATTTTATAATAGCTATCAATGTAAATTGAATACATCGTGATCCTTGAATTTAAAGGGCAATGTTGTTAAGAAGGTAGTTTGAATTGAAGGACAATAAGTTGTAAAAGTTATAATTATAAACCAAATTAATGGCACTAGAGAGCAAAAAAAAATTCTTCAAGAGTAATTAAATCTAATAAAATATCACAACTGCTACAAATAGAGAAGCAGAGATAATAATAAAACTTACATGCATGGATGTGTGATCCATGTCTTCTTCCTTGATCACGTAATCGTCTGGATTGATGACTTCACCAAAATCATCCCATTCGGAGTAATTTTCAAAAAAGGGGAACATTGGGGCAACACTAGACAAAGGAGGAACAAATCCATCAATTAATATGTCCCGGTAAGAACCACCATGCCGGCCAGCAACTGCAAGGAACAATCCATCAGGAATTTAACATGCATTAAAGGAATCTAGTAATCAAATATATTCTGAAATTGAAATGTCCTTAAAATCTAAAGTAGCATAAAAGATCCATTCAGCATTGAAACCGCACTCAAAAGTGAAATTCAACCTACAAGAATCACAGGGCCACCAAGAAGAAGAGAGCTGGGGGGGTTGTTTGGAAGAGTGAATTTTGAGAAGTGCTATAGCACAAGTTGTCTTAAGAATTTATTGCAATCTGGGGATTCTATGGTAATACACATGAGCATGAACAGTGTGGATGCACGTGCGGGGATGGGGGGTTGCATGTGAACGAACGATGTGTGAATGAATGTGGATTACATAGTTGTGCATCACTACACAAAATCATATGGCTTGCTTTTTCTGTTTATTGGAGATAAAAAAACCTATTAGATTAAGACAAGGGAATAATAAAGAAAAGAAGTGATCAGATACAGACACGCCTAGTGGGAGGGGGAGAGAGAGAGGCCGCTAGGAGAGCATAGAGATTGTTAAATGGGTCGCTGCATCATTCAGCACTAACTTCACATGGGCATCCTGATGGTAATATTAAACTCAGGTTCTGTAACAAATTGAAGCATAACATCTTTAGTTTCAAAGGACTACTGCTAGCATAAAAGTATCTTTTCGACCCGATTTCTTTCTGGTTGAAGAGTTGAAATCAAGTGGGATAGTAAGTATACAGGAATAAATTTTGTTACTGTGCAGGAAATCAAAGAAAAACACAGTTCAGTAATAAAAAATTTCTTGGGTATGGGATTAAACTCAGATGTTGCAGTGGGTTAAGGTAGACAATCAATAAGTTATAAAATCCATTTCTAATTTCTCTTCTGTATTGTTTCCATTGCTTCAATTTTCAAAGATTGTCTTGAGAAAAAATAATCATTTTGAACATCTGAACTCGTTGGAGGACAAAAATTACAAGAATTTACAAGGACAGAAGAGTAAAAGATAAAGAAGCAGGACTTCATTTTTTTTTCTCAGCTTCGGACGGAAAAAGTGCAGCCAGTGGATTTTTGTTTGCACGTAACAACAAAATTAAGAGCAATACCATCTGATGAAACGTTGGCATTGCTAACATCAATGACCATTGGATCACCAACAGGAAGCTCAGCTCCAAGAGATGCCTTCAACTCCTCTTTGATAAGAGTAGCTTTGAGAGCTTCCTCCTTTTTTATTCGGTTTTGCTCTTCTTCATAAGCGGCTAACTCCTCTCCAACCAAGGGAATCCTCTTGGACATGGTAACTTTAACAGCTTTGGGAGGCGGATCTGACTGAAGCATGCGTGCTAGTGTGGCAAACTACATTTACAATTCAAGGAAACAGTTTCAACATGTTACAAAACACACAAAAGAAGATGCACTTAAAGGGATCTAGTTGCACTATTTTCTGCTAATAAAGCAAACATGATTGATGATGGTTATATGGAATGCAGTATGCATGGAAACAAAGATGTAGACAAGAGCTGAGTTTTGTGAGACATCATTCTCTAGGAGGACAAAAATGAATGAAACAAGGTCAACATAATTTTCCAACAAAGTTGTGGACTATGTAAGAAAAACAAGTTAGCCAAGAGATTCTCCAAGTATTTTGATAAAAAGGAACAAAAAGGGGTTAAACAGAGCTTAAAAGTTGGAAACCACAAATATATAAGTGTGTGCTCCACGGACAGATATAATCATCAGTTGGCACTATCAGAACGTTATACACAAATTGCCATTATACGAATAAATTATCTCGAGACTAAAGAATGACTGGAGTTGGCAAGGAAATTCTGGATGGTCAACAATTAACAATCCAGAAGGCCATTATTAAAAAGCTGCAGTCTCTAAACCCTCAAAATGCTAGTAAATTTTCCAGCTGTCTATCAATGCTCCAAACTTAAAGAAAAGAAAGAAAGGGAAATGAAATTCAAAACAAGTGCACTGCAAGATCCTAAGCTACTCCACCACAGATGGATTCTAAGTTTGATGTGTAAGGGAGCCCGCTGCACCATCAAACACGGGTGAAACTCTTGACTACACAGTATTAACTATTTCCCATTCACTTGCAGCAGAATAAAACAAAAAAATTACTAAGATTCGTCCTTACAGTAATGTGTCTCCAACATGGCACTCAACTTGGGAGCTCTCATGTGATTATGTAATTTCTTGATAGTAAAACTAGGAAAAACGAAGGCATCTTCAAAAACTCGAATGGGATTGTTAAATCAGCAATCTAGTGCATACCTGGCCTCTTTCTGTAAACAGCACAAGATTCTTCACATCAGAAGCCCATTCAACAAAGATGTCATGTGAAAAGCCTGCTTCTAAACTGGCCATAGATGCTAGAACAATCTACATGAGACCTAATGTCATTGCCAGGATAAATAGTTCAACAGATATAACCTTCAGAACAAATATTTATTCTAACCTTTGGGCCATCTGGAACTTTTTCAAGCTCGCTTTTGCTGACCAAAAGTGTGACATGCCTGCAGATCTCACTCCAGTAAATTCAACTAAGCAAACAAGAGCAGCGAGAATTCAAGGCAGCAGAAAGAGAGAAACAAATCGGATACAACTCAACAAAAGACTCTAACGGTGTGTTTGGTACGCGGGATTAAGTCTTAGGAATGGAATACACATTCCTTGGTAATGTTATTCCTACGTTTGGTTGGCAGGAATGAGGATTTATTCCTATTCCTAAGGAATAGTTAATCCTACAAATAATGGGATTAGTCATTCCTAAATTTATCATGGTATTTCTCATTCCATTCCCACCCCAGTATACACCAAATCCATTCGCAAAAAAAAAGGCATTTTATCTTCCCGATTCTTCTTACCGCTTCATAACACACACAGACTCTCTCTCTCTCTCTCTCGCTCGCTCGATTCTCCTCTTCTATCATCAACACCCATGGCGTTTCAGCCCTTCTCTCTTCGCCTCTCTACCAGCTTCTTCCTCTCTATCATCTCTATATGAAGCACGGGCTGCTATTGGAGATCAGGACCAGATTATAATAGCTTAATTTCAGGAAATTTTTGTTAAATTCAATTGATAATTCTCAGATCTAACTTCCAAAAAAATTCTCGAATTTCTAACTTTTTGCTAGCTTTTTCCAAAGATATAATTCTCAGATGCAACTCTTCCCTGTGTGTCCTCTGTGTCCGAGTGTGTGTGTTCGTACTTCACTTGATAATCATATTAGGTGAGAAGGATTGGTATATTTTTTTTTTCTTCCTTTATTAGTATTTTCTGATAGTTTAGTTTATCTTTACATTCATATATATTTGGATGCAGTGATGCCCAAAACCCATTCGATGATATTCCTAATAGAAATGAGAAAGTGGTTGTAAAGTTGTGTTATATATTTATCTGTATATAATCTGCAACTGTAGTTGAGGCTATCCTCATTCGTTCCAATGTTGTATTAGTTGAATTAGTTCGGACCTGATTTTCTATGCTATGAATTGAGCATTATGGAAAAAACTCCCTGTAGAGGGTTATAATTTTTTATGGTGCATGAATTACCATGAAAGATTAAGGAAAAACATACGTAGAGGAGATGCAGATCCTTGAACTCTGTGTATCCCTGAATTCTTTATCTATTTAAAATGAAATGAATGACCAATTTTGAATAGTTTTACTGTAGCATTATGAAATATCAGGTGAGGAATATCAGGCCTAAGTTGCAGGAGGATGGTTTTAGTAGTATGATGCAAAGGCAGCTTGGTACTGGTGTCTCATATAATATTGTTTATAAAGTTGTATGGGTGTGTTGGGAAGTTCCAGATGGAGGATTGTTGAAATTAAATATAGATGGGGCTGCTAAAGGTAATCCAGGCCCTGCTGGTGGGGGTGTTGTTCTGAGAAATGAATGGGGTAGAATGGTGCTGGTTCTTGTGGAATCTATGAAGGGTAAATTTAATTGTGCTTGGTTTTTATGGTCCACTTTGACACAGATTAAGGAGAGGCTTGACAGAATGATTTTTCAGATAAGACATGTGTATAGAGAAGCCAACTGTGTGGCTGACAGCTTGGCCAATATAGCTGTGCATAATGGTTTTTCTACTGATTTTACTGTGTCTGCTGCTATGCCTTGTTTAGTGAAATGGATGTTGTTGCAAGATCAGATGGGATTACCTGTGGTGAGAAAGAAGAAGGTGATTATTTTTTATGATAAGGGATGATGGAGGTAGTTTTGTTGTTGACTGGGTCTAGATAGACTGCAGTGCTGGGAGTGTTTTATGAGGCTGCTGTGCTGCTCTGTTAGCTGTTGTGCTGATGTGTGCCTATGTTGCTGAATTGCTTTTTTGTGCTGTGACTGGTTTTAAGGGGGAGAAAAGGCTGCTGCCATGGGTGAAATGAAGGTGCTTTTGGAGCATTTTGAAGGATTAAAGCCTTTTAACTGTATTGAATGTGTTTAGAATTCTTGTAATTTCTTGATTCAATCAATAAAATTTTCTTTTTCTTAAAAAAAAAAAAAAGAATAGTTTTTTATTTTGATTTCTTTTTGTGAACCTATTTTTGAAGGAATTTTTTTCTAATTTTTTAAAATTTATAGGGGTTTAATTCTTTTCAATGGATTCTCATTTTTTCTAATTATAAATTTTTTTACACAACTTTTAAAGGCAATCGCAATCATAAAAAAAAAAAATGTTATTAATTATTTTTAGTCACTATGGATATTTTGGTTAAAGTTGATTTCATTCCAATAAAAAAATTGTTTTATCCAAACATAAGAATGGAATGAACATTCCATTCCAGCACTTAATCCTAAACAACTGTCAAACATTGGAATGGTAATGCGCATTCCATTCCATTCTCAAGTTCATTCCATTCCCAAACTCATTTCAATCCCAAACTCATTCCATTCCTATTGAAAAGCATTACCGCGTACCAAACGCAGTGTAAGATAAATCAGAAAATTTATCCATCCAACCCCTTACCGGGGAGATGGGGGGGAAGGGAGGGTGGGACATAAAAAAACTTACTTCAAAAGAAAAGCATTATCACGAGTGTGCTCAAATGACTTTGCTATTGAATCACTCATCCACTCAAGGAAACTCTTGACATAATCAATTGTGCTCGACCCAACATACGTGAGAAAGAAGATAGGATAGGTCAAATGATTCTGTGCCCAGTACTGCAATTTTCAACAAGGATCAATCATTCTGTCATTTGATAATGACCCAATATACAAAAACTTCATCATATATGCACAAGTTGACCTGCTCTAGTATTAAGAGAAGCTCCAACACACGACCGGCAGTATCCACGGGCAGCAATACATTTCCATCAACTCGCAGAGTCTTCAGTATGGCATCTAAAAAGAATGAAAGAAGTATATTTTTGCACATAGAAATAGGAAATCATAATATGCAGGGCTTTTAAATGTTTGGAGTGGATGAGCAGCTAAAGTCTATATAGATGCTTGCATGTGTAGAGGTTTTTGCGATGCAACAAGAAGAAATAAGTAAAGGCAACAACATATCACGCACTAAGATTTAGTTATATTCAACTCGAAAGAAGAGTGCAAAAAAGAATCACCTAAAAATTCCTGGTCCCTTTGACGCCTAGAAGGCTGATTATTTAAAGCATTATAGGCATCTGTTATTAGAACAGCGGGCCGCACAAAAGATTCTAAAACAGTTCCATTCAAATGCCTGATAAAAAGCACAAAACAAAGCAAGCCTTTTAATTTTCCCAACATTAATACAAAAGTATGCATACAAGTGGGTTCCATTTGAGTGTAGTTTGGAGGCAGGAGACCTGACCTTTCCTTTCGATGGTTAAAGTCAACAGCATAGATAACATCTTCACCATCTTTTGTAATCTTCCAAACTGTACCTCCTAATAGATGGCCAGCTACGTGAGGAGCAATAACAATGCCTTCTCCCTTCCCTAGCATTCGTTCAGAGATTTCAAAAATCAAAATGTAAATATGATCATAGTAGTATGTATGCTCTGAAAACAAGATATACATTTAAATCAATCCACCCATGATCCATGTAATCCACAATTTTGATCAAAATGACCGTTTGTAGAACTATGGTGGTGATTAAATGCACTCAAAGCCAGAAACACTAAGATCAAACCAAGTGGGGATTGGATGAAAACAGGAAAAGTCAAGGAAAACATTGGCCTGACCCTTTTACTTTTTACTTAATCCACTTTCAACGCGTCATGAAACAACAACATTTGAGCCCAATGTCACTAATTTCTTTGTAAGCCACATGTATATAAAAAATAAGCACACTTTCAGATCCAGATTCTTCCATCCACTACATTAACCCCTACCGCCCTACGCAATGGAAAAAGTAACCCCAAACGAGGCCAATATCTTATGTATTTAATAATCCACAAAAAGATATCTTGAATAAAAATGCCTACCAGACATATGATAATTCTGAGAGTATGTTAATCTTGTCACATTCTGGAAAGCAGAATCAATATCGTCCAATGTGAACAAATCAAACTCTGATACTTGCTGCAAAGGGAGGGACTTAGTTAGAAATGTCAGCACAATAGAAACAGAACCTTAAAAAAACTAGGTAAGTTTAGCATAAAACTTAAGCACAAGATCCAAAAAATCCGGACCAGGATAAAAGATGGCATGATGACGGAAAACATCAGCCTACATTTCCCTTCTCTCTTTCATTTTAATACAGTGGGAGGCCATCCAAAAAGCTAGAGAAAAATTCATTGCCAAACCTATGAATTATAAGTCTCAATGAATTTAAGGAGAAAAAGAAGGTCAAGTAATATACATGCAATCTCAAGGATCTTGGGATGGCAGAGAGGAACCTTAAAGGCGCAATTAGAACCATGCCACCCTTTTGGGGCAGGTTCAGGACTTACCAGGATCATTAAATGTTTTTGGTTGAAGGAATACTCCAGTTCATGGTCCACAATTCTTGTGTATGAATATGAATTCTTGTATGAATCAACAGTTTGTGCTTTAAATAAGAAAAAATTTAAGTTAATCAGGTGAGTCGGAAAAAAATTGACCATGTCATCAAAAAAAGGAAGGCTCGAGGTGGGGCTGAACCCAACTCTTTCATTTAGATTAAGTCAACTGGCAAAGGATCCCCAAACCAAAAGATAGCTACAGCTTATTGTAATAATTCCCTTTCAATATAATGTGATTCCTTAGTCATAGTACAGCAAAAACACTATAGATGATATATATGTTTTGATTACATTACTCATTCAATATTCAAAGACTCTAAATATACTCTGTCTTCTTTCAAGTTTGCCGAACCCACCACTTCAATTTTTACTGAAATTCTGGGTTAGCCCAATCATTTTTCCGATTCATGATCCAGAATCTATAATGAGATCTGTACGAAGATGAATTTGATGTAATCATATTTAGTAAACAAGAAACCAGCTTAAAAAATAATTGTATTTGTTGTAACATCAAGAGAATTAGTTTCAAATAACTGAAATAAGCATTAAATGTTTCAAAACAGCAAAGATAATTTCCCTCGACTCACCCCAAACTTGAAATGAATTTGGCTAATTTTTCAATTCAGAAAAAGAAAAATAAGAACTCACTTCTAAAACAATGGTTAATAACATTACTAGTGATTCCATTTCTCCCGATAATGACAGCATCAGTATTCCTCAAGAAAATTCAATCCTTTCATTAAGCAGATGAAAGTGCTTCATAATAAAGCTCAAATTCCCAGAATAAAGTTGCACCTTGCGTGAGAGATAGTGGTCATACATAGTCAGTAGGCCCAATCTATACACAGGTTCTGTTGCATAAACAGGAGCACAGAGTCCAAATTGCTTCATGGCATATGGTAAAGCTCCAAGATGAAGTGTATCCGGATGCGATAGCAAGACAGCATCCACCGTTGAAGCCACCCTGAACAACAGTGCAAACTTTTTGACATAAAAACTCCAAACATAATAATGAGGCGCCTGGATGAAATCTCAAGACCACAGATAGCATTTTCCAAATTTTCCATGGAACATTGTATCGAAGAGATCAATAACAAACTAAAAGAACCTTAATTTGGAGCACAAAAAGCCTTGAATCTATTGCCTAGGTCTTAGCACCTCTACTAGGTCATAATGATGACATGCATAAAATGTGCTGAAGAGAGTCTGGGGGCAAATTTGTCAGCATAACTCATTCAACTTGAGTCTGCCCAGGAAATGTGTAGCTGCAATCGGCTACAATATGAAAGACTACTTCATACTACTTAATATGCTACTGAACGAGAAGAATGATTTTTTCTGAGGCAGGTGCAGAAAAAGGGATCAGAAAAAAAAATTCATGCGTAAATCTTCATCAACTCAACTCAATCCAAAATGGTCATAATCGGTTAATCCCAACTAATTTAGGGTTGGCTACATAAATTCCTCTTTTCAAAAGATTTTCTGTTGACAGCATATTCTCCATTGCGTGTCTGTGTGTTTGTGCGTGTTAGGACTCGAGCTGTAGTACAACTCAAAACCCTAGACACGGTTTTTCTTGAATTTTTCGTTTTATTAAACAGGAAAACTGAAGAAATCACAGAAGTGTAAATAGTCTAGGCTTTTTTTTCATTTTCTTGCAATTTTTCTCAGCCACCAAACAGTGGAAAATTGAAGTGCACAATGTAAAACGAATTGTTGAGAGTAACAACGTAGAGAGGGTAGAGAAAGAGGGACCTGGAGAGGGGTTGGAGCAGAGAAGGATCGAAGTGGTCATTCCATCCACAATCGATGAGGAAGTTGAAGCCGTCGATGGAGACCAAGTATGAGAGCGGATTCTCATTGTATACTCCACACAGTGGCTTCACCTGCACCGATGTTCCCATCTCTCTCTCTCTAGGTTGCCGTGCTTTCTTCACTTGCTTGCCGAAGTTCAGAACGACAATGGTAAACAGTAAACCACCGCAGGGTTTTAGTAGGCAAATACGACGTCGCAGTTGTTAGTGTTATTATTAGGGAGAATTACACCCACACCCCCTGAGGTTTGTCACTTAATCACTCAGATCCCCTGACATTTGAAATATTACACACAGACCCCCTAAAGTTTGTACGTGCGTAACACTTAGACCCTACTGTAAATATATTTATTAATAAATTACACCCAGACCACCTAAAATTTGTAAATATATATTATTTAGACCCCTTAAGTTTAAAATATTATACTTAGACAAAAAATATATCAATCAAAGATAAGATATCAAATATTTTAAAGTTTACAATTAAAATTAATGTTCTATTTAATCTTTTATTAAAATAAAATCAAAACTAAAAATTCAATTTTTTCTTAAAAAATCGTGATTAGTATACAATTATACTGTCTATTAAAATTTAATTTGGTCATTTAAACGACCAAATTAAAATACCAAACTACCCTAATTAAAGCTAAAAGATATTGTGTCCATTACAATTTGATCTCTTATTTAATTTTTTAGTTTTATTCTAATAGATAGTATAATTATATACTAACTATTATTTTTTTTTTTAAAACTAGATTTTTATTTTTTATTTTATTTCAATAAATGACATAATATAATATGAATTTTAGATGTAAAATTTATGTTCTATTATGAATGACTTAGACCCCTTGTTTGATTTTTTAGTTTTATTCCAATAGATAGTATAATTGTATATTAATTACGATTTTTTAAGAAAAAATTAAATTTTTATTTTTAATTTTATTTCAATAAATGATACAATAGAACATGAATTTTGGTTGTAAAATTTAAAATATTTGATATTCTATCTTTGATTAGAATATTTTTTATCTAAGTATAATATTTTAAACTTAATGAATCTAAGTATTATATACCTACAAACTTCAAGTGATTCTAAGTGTAATTTATTAATTGATATATTTATAGCAGGGGTCTAAGTATTACGCGCGTACAAACCTCAGGGATCTGTGTGTAATATTTCAAATGTCAGGGGGTCTGAGTGATTAAGTGACAAACCTCAGAAGGTGTGGGTGTAATTTTCCCTTATTATTATTGGTTTAGGGTTGTTATTAGAATTTTTATATGTATAATAATTATTAAGTGTGAAACTTTTACCTTTTAAACAATTGGATCCTAGCTGCTCAAAAAAAAAAAAAAAAAAAACAATTGGCTCCTTAATAATCTTTTTCGATTGCCGTTTAAACGAGTGAAGCTAGTGGTGCAACTCGAGCGGGTCGAGCGGATTGAGATGTCAAATATAGTCTAACGCTAGGTATATAATCTTCAACTCTAACCCTAACTCTACATCAACCCGAGGTACTCAACCCGAGTACTGCTCGAGGTTAATTCCGGCGGACTTGGATTGAAATCGGGTTACTTAATTCGGGCTGATTCGGATAAACAAATCGGGTTGTGCTTGGGTTACTTAATTTGAGTTGATTTTTTGAAGTGTAGATTTAATTTTTTCAAGTATAGATCTGATTTTTTCAAGTGATCTGAGATGAAGGGCGAGACACAGATGAAAAGATAGAGAATGAGAGAGGGATCTGAGAGTGATAGAAGCACAGGAGTGAAGACTTGAAGTGAAGTGAAAGTCTAGACTCTGAAGAGTGAGGATAAATGCTAACTCTAATTAAATATATTTATATATTTATTTATTTAATAATCGGGTTCAACCCAATTTTAATATTCGGGTTGAACCCGACAACCCGATGGCTCAACTCGAGACTTGCCCGAATTCAATTATGGTTAGGGTTTTTTTGCTCAAGCCTAACCCAAGTATTAAAAATTCTAACTCAAACCCTGCCTTTTTTTTGTTGGCTCATATTGAATTCGGGTTGATCCGCAAAAGTTGCACCCCTAAAAATTAATAATAAATCATCGGAGAGTCCGAATTCAGCATCGCAAAATTTACTAGACTTTAGACGAAACATACTTTTATTTTGATCATTTACATTGTAATTTTCTATTTTTTGATAATTTTTGAATAATTGGAAATGATGTAGAATAGGTGGCTAAAATGGCTCGAAGAGTCTAAATTTAGCGCTACCAATTTTTTTAGACTTCAGACAAAACGTGTTTTTATTTTAATAACGTAGATTACAAATTTCTATTTTTTTGATAATTTTCGTGTAATTTTCTATTTTTTGAATAATTAGAGATGATGTAGCATAGGTGACTGAAATCGCTTGGACTCAAAATGGATTGAGACCAGTAGTATTTGATCTGGATCAAGCCAACAATCAATATTCATTGCTATATCATGAGCTCTGTGAGTTTTACACTGAATTCTATCGTTTAAACTCTCAAAGTTCTCTTTTTGCCATTTTATGAAAGAATTTGGAAAATTAATAATAAATCATAGGACAAGCCGAATTTAGCGCCGCCAATTTTTTTAAACTCTAGACGAAACGTGTTTTTATTTTAATAAGTTAGATTGTAATTTTCTATCTTTTGATAATTTTTTATTTTTTGAATAATTGAAGATAATGTAAAATAGGTGACTGAAATGGTTCGAACTCATAATGAATTGAGATCAGTGGTATTTGATTCAGATCGGGCCAACGATCAAGACTTATTATTATGCGACGAGCTTTGTGAGTTTTGTGCAGAAATCTATCGTTTAGGCTCTCAAAATCTATTTTTTGCCATTTTAGGAAATAATTCAAAAATTTAATAATAAATCATATAAAAGTCTGAATTCAGTGTTTATTCGCCAGAGAACATTGCCCATAAGCACCACACAACTATATGCAGGGAACCCCACCGCACCTACGTCTAAGGTAAGGTCCCATTGCATGCTTTAGGCACTGAATAGTAGGTTTAATCCCAACGAGCTGTCGTAATTATAAAGATTTGAATCCAAGCATTGAGCGAGGAAGTCCAAGTTTTTACCCACTGGGCCTGATGTTATCATAAATTGTCCGCTACAGCATAATGTTTGCAAACGTTATTCATTCAATCTACATTCATCTTTGTAGTGGACAATTTATGATAATACCAATTAGCTATTGGCCCAGTGGATAAGAACTCGATTTCCTCGCTCAAATATTTGCAAACGTTATTCATTCCATCTTACATTCATCTTTGTAGCCTATCCTTTAGGTTGTAGGGATTTAAATCATCTCTAATATACTTTTTGTTCTTGGTACATCATTTACCATTAATGAGTAAATGACCCACTTGTATACAATAGATCCCATTTGAATGAATGGTAGATGATGTGCCAAGAAAAAAATTGAAGAAAAAATGTACTATAGAAAATCTCACTCTCAATTGTAAGAGAAAAAAACTAACTTATTGTGTCTGTATCAGGTGGGCCCCAGGGGCAAATATTATGGCCCAAATTATTAATTTCCCACCTATTATGCAGACAAATTAATTTTTGAGAAAATTTCCGAAAAAACAAGTTTTTGAGACAATCGATGCTGATTCACGGGTCAGAACCTCTAGCTTTAGCCCTAGCCAGTTAAAAAACTAGGGCATTTTTTTGGCCCAAACCCTGTCCATGGGCCAAAATTAGCCCAACCACAAAATTTCAGGCAGGTCAACCCATCTAGTCCACAGTCTACCCTGGGGGAGGAAAAAAATATTGATCGTAATGGTAACACCATGTCCTAATTATCACTAGAGATGGCAGTAGATTGGGAAAAAACGGGTATTCGTCCAAACTCGCCCTGTTTGGACCGGGGATGAACTATACGTATTGGACGGTAGACATATACGGAGATACCCGTATAAACCCGTGCGGGGATGGACTTACCCTTACCCCCGCCCCCCGGCTATACCCGTTAAAACATATAGTTTTTTATGTTTTATTTTATTTATTAAATTACAAGTGTGAAGCTAGATGACATCAAAATATCTCCATTACAAATATTTAAGTAGTATTTTGAACATTTGTTGTTTGTGTTATGTTGAGATGGTCTGGGAAACCATTTTCTTAGTTATTTTATGTTTTTGTCCTTTTTCATGTGCTTGGGTGGGGGTTTGATTGTGAAGTTTGAGAATAATATCTAATTTTTGAATGAAGTTGAAAAGCGAACTCTGTTTTATTATAAAAATTAAGACATGGTTAGTTGTTTGCATGCTGTTCTTTATGGATTCCAAGTTAGATATTTGTTCATGATTGGAAACAGTAGGGTAGTGGCTGACCTTGTACAAATGATGGTGAAGAATCTTAAAGAGTTGTAAAGTTTTGAAAGAGCATGGAAGTGTATAAGTAGTAGGGGAACCTTCTTGTATTTTTGATCATTTGGGTTTTTTATATGTTTGGGGTTGTTATGCTATATTATGTTGTGTTAGATTATGTCAGATTATTTAGAATGTTGTTAGATTATTTAAAATGTTAGATTTATTTAGAATTTTGGATTATGTTAGCTTAAGATTGAGCTTGGGCTTAAGCATGGGCTTGGGTGGGTACGCGGGAAACGAGGACGGGGGCGGGGATTAGAAATTTACTTGTGGACGGGGATGAGGATGAAAACTATACCCATTAACGGGATGGACCGGGGATGAACAGAGTTTTTTTAAGCGGGTACGAGAATGGATACTACACCTCCCGCCCCCGCTTCGGTCCACTGACATCCCTAATTATCACGTGATATCACCATCCAATAAAAATATAAAAAAATTAACATATAAATCCCACATATTCTAGTAACCACCTTGTCATGTTATTTAATAACTACTCAAATGAGGTATACCTTGCCCATTTGTGGGTTTTTTATTGGATAGTGACACCATATATCAATGATGACGTGATGCCATCGTTAAACGTCCCTATGAAGAAGAAAAAAACCTATATTTCGTGGATTGCCCCTTTCTCTGCAAGGGGAGGCTCACAGAAAACATACATCAGTATTCACAACTAATCAGAATCACCAAGAGATGCAATGCAATGGTCCAAAATAAAACAATAGGCTTGCATTTTATATATGATTATTGTGATTGGAACTTTTTCAAACCAAAACATTTTGCAGCCATGCCAACCTTAAACAAATAGTAATTACGATTAACAACAGTCGACCAAGGTTAGAATCACCCAGCTGAATTATGTGATCTATTTCTATTTGGCAATGCAAGGGCTGATGTGGTCCAGGGGCATGAACACCAGGAGCTCAAACCTCTGTCGAATGAGCCTTCTCATTTATGTTTGGTGTTGTTCCTTCCCACAGATCTGTTAGCTCCTTTCTCATCCAAGATAAGACGATTACAGGTCCCAAAGTACAGGGTACCTACATTTGATGGATAATGAACAGAAAAATCAGAGACAAAGATGGTGGAATGGTGCTAGACCTAAACAAAAATAATGACAAGAATTAAGTAAAAGAAAAGGACTACATTCAAAATCAAAGAACTGCCTTTCACATTTACAGAATGTTTCAAAAATCAATGACCCAATTTCTCAGGTTCCCAAGCATGCCCCCATTTTCCTAACGAGTACATGGATGAATTAGAAGAGATCTATGCAACGATTTTTAATTCCCCCTAAAATTCCAAAAATGTGGAAGCAACAAGTTTCGAGAATTTTATTTTTAAATGGCAGAATCAGAAGTCAATAACTGCTTTTTTTCTTTCTAAAAAAAACCCTCTTTCTCACTCTCACATGACTATGCACACGGAATGAAGATAGATCTGGACTGAAATGACGAGTATGAATTAGTGCAGATTCGTACTGGAGATAACAATATTACAATTTAATATCATCATACCAGATATAAAAGTGCTGGTTGAGGCGAGTGTGTCAAAGTGCCAGCTCCTAAAGCAGTTACCAGTCCAATTGCATATCCAGAAAGGGCATACCAAATGTATTTGTGCCCCTTAGAAGAAGGAATATCCAATGGATTCACAGAATCCTTGCTCCTTCTGTGATCAAAAGAGAGAACTAATGCCAGAAGCATAGAAGGAATGGCCTGCATAACCAACACAATACAATTACAAAAGCTTAAAAGTTTGTCATCAGCTTTATCAATTGAGCAGAACTCACACAATGAGCACAAGTATCAAACGATTATCTTCTCAGGCAAATTCACATAGATTACCTGATACATAATATATATACCAAGTACTGACTAATAAACCAATTTCATCTCTATTCAACTCAAGAATGCATTGTCTCCATTATCTGCAATTGGCTTCTAAATCCTGCTGTCATTGTAAACTATCTTGGGTTCATGTTTTGAATATAAGAGTGTTTAGGCAGCACTAAACAGCTAAAAACTAAGAATCTGCATGTGAAACAAGCCAAATACGTGCAGAAGAAATCAGTTGTTCAATACCGGAGAATAACAAGTATACAACTCACCAGCAATCAACATGCAGTAAGGTCCCAAAAAGCATGTACTACACATTAATAAGCATCAATGAAATGAATCACAGCACAAGGCAATAAACCATTGCTTTTTCCAATAGTTAGTAAACACATCAAAGCAGAAGTTGAAAGAAGCAAAGGATAGGACATGTAGAACATAAATGTGTAAAAAATCACATCTGTTTCGAAAATTTCAACCAAATATATCCCCAAATTACGATGTTGCTATTCAGTATGGACATATCAACAAAGTAAGTAGTATCAATGCATAATTAGACCGAGGAAATCAGAAGGCATATGGAGCAGAAGGTATATGGAGTACCCCCACTTCCAGACTCCCACCTCCACTCACTTACAAGTACCCAGGCATCACAAGGACATACAAATATGAGTATGAAGTATGAACACATGCAAGATAGCCAGATTTCCCTAGAACATGCCCAAACTTTCAAACCACAAGTGAATGCAGTAGTCTTCATATCTGAAACCTTTATATAAGGCATAAGTAATTAAATGAATAAACATTCTATTAGCAAGAATGGGACATTTATAAAGCCGTGGGAAGCCCTTATGCACGCTTTTATTAACCTTCAATGTTATATGATAATCCTATGCTCCATTTACAGAGATGCATGCATAATAAATCATGAAACACGCCACTGCACCAAAGTTTCAAACAATAAGAATTGTAGAATTCCAACTTTCCATAATTTTAGATTTACCATGTCGCCAAGACCAAGCATCATGAACTCAGCAGCTTTATTTCCTGGAATCACACCACCCAACAAGTTCCTGGGAAACACAATCTTAACTGGCAGCTCCAGCTTTTTGGTAATCATTTGCAATCCAGGAAGACTTAAACTATTAGCCACTGTATGAATAGGATTAGATGCCTGCTGTGTTGCTACAGAGACCATAACATTTGCGCCGAAAAACCTCTCAGAATAGAATACCCAAAATATGTCATACACGAACAAACAAACAAGGAGCATGGCACATATTTTGATGTTGGGAAGACGCACATGGCTCACAAATGCAATACATAGAGAGATTCCCAACAAGTTGTTCAGTATCCAATGCCCAGAAATTAGCCATGCTACCACTATACTGAAGCAGAGCAACAGTAGAAATCCTTGTATTCGAGTAAACGACTTGGAACAACATCGAGACACAAATGGGTCTACCAAACCAAATTGTGACTTGACATGGGCAATGTATGGTGATAGGCAGAAGTAAAGGGATGACACAGAGGCAACTGCAGTGAAAGCAGTGAGGATTTGTGAGACAGAAGGGAATAAGTAGAACATCAAAAGCAAGCTGCAAGAGCTCATGATGGGTATCATTAGTGCTTGGGTCCTATCTAAAGTAATGGATGCTTCCGAAAAGTCACGGTTTCGCTCCATTTCTTTCCCATAGTTTAAAGCTCGAAATGCAGAACCAAATGTCACAGCTATAGCTGTCAAAACCAGAGTTGCAGGAGCCGGTTCCAACAAATATACAAGCTTCCACAGAGGCTCCATATCTCTTATTGAATGGAAGTGTGAAATACTATTTCTATATAATGTCAAATTCGTCTCTCTTGCATATAGACTTATGCAAAATCGCTCCCTGTAAATTGCCAGTTGTGAAACCAAAGCTGAACTTTCCTCTTATGATCGCTTGACCAGAGAAATTCATACAACCTGCAAAACAATTTTTCTATAAAATAAATGACCTGAAAAAGTGTAGCTACTCAACTAAATGAAGAGGACGTTAATTTGTGGAACTTCAAGAATTCGTAAAAAAAAAAAACAAAAACAAAAAAAAAACGCACAAAAAGGAAGTCAAACGATGCTGCATAGTTTCTCCTTCGGTTTCATCAGAATCCAAAAATGGTTTGTGTCCAAAATTTTCCTTCTTTCTTTCTCGCAACTAAAGATACTAATTTTCAGGTAAATAATACCTCAACAAACCCAGAAACGACTAATATTGCAAGAGAAATGTTTTAAAGTTTCACACAAAATACCATCGTTAATCCTTAAACCCCCAGAAACAACTAATATTGCGAGAGAAATGCTTTAAAGTTTGACACAAAATACCATCGTTACTCCTTAGTCCTTAAACCTCATAAGACATTTTTTTTCCCTGTAACAGGATTCGGTTAACATTTCTCAGCTAACTTTTTCTGTAGAGTTGTCTATTTCCATTCAGCGTCAGAAAAAAAAATTCTATCTTCAAAAACCGGAGATAATATCAGTCGAGCCAAACAAAACCTATGAAAGAATCACTCCATACATTACCTTACCTCACATCCAGTATATTAATCTCAGCACCACTGATAATCGTAAAGGGCATATAAATGAACAATTTATGAAATTGGTTTACACAATTTAAGATTGAATGTACATAAACAGCTAAAGATCTGAAACATGAAGATCTAGAAGTTAAAACATGCGATAAATTGGAGCATAAATGAGAGGAGAATGGGGGGTTTTGCGTTGATCATTATGGAGGGTTTTGAATATGGACTTACCTTGACTTGAAGTGTATGAAACCCTTCTCTCTCTCTGGCCTACGATGGCTTCTTTCACGGAGGCTGTTTCCACGGCAAGGAGAGCTGTAAACCAGAAGCAAAGAAAGACGTGTTCCATTTTACACTTTTGACCCCAATATTTCTCTGTTTTCTATTTTGCCCCACGAATAATAGTTATCTTTGTTCTTTAGGTTCAATAATTTTTGGGCCATCAAGAGGCTTTTCATTCTTGGGGGTTCGAGAATGAAGGGTCCAAGACAGTTTAGTTTTGACAGATTTGGGCCTGACTAGGCCCAAGTCATTACGGATTGGGCTAGGCCGAGTGTTTGTATTTCAACCTTCTATATATCAAGATTATTTGATCTATGAAAAAGTAGTATTTTCTCTCCCAAATTTTCATATAATTCATGTGATTGCCTCATTTTTTTTTTTTAATTCAAATGTCAGGGATATTCAGCCAGTTTACGAGCACCTCGACTAATTCCCTCTCCGTTCAGATCAAAGTTTGGTCATCCACGCTGAGACTGAAATATTTCCTCATGGCTTGACCCCCAAAAAAGTGTTAAAATTAAAATTCAGAATGTCTGAATTTACAGTTTGTTCCTATTATTACTTGAGCTGCCATTTGAGATTACGTGATTGCCTCATCAAATAAACTAAAATTTTACAAAACCCATTATTTCTTATAATTTGATCAGAACCCTATAAAAATCGATGAAATTCTTCAGAATACCCCACTCGCATGTCTCGGCTGTCAGTCACCAGTTAACCACAATGGGAATCATTCAAGGTCTTACCTAATTGCTAACTGTTGTTGGAGGTTTAGGTAATCTCTCCGTGCTAATACCTAACACTTCGGCTACTTACGTGGAACTCATTTTTGTTCGGTCATAAGTTGGTCTAAAGAACAAAAGTCAGCTTCCTTAAGTCCGTTGTTTCTCGGTAGATTAGTTGTAGAGCGGTCAGTTGTTAATTGACTGGTCAAAAAAAACAAAACAAAAACAAATAAGACCAATAAATCTTTTTTTTTTTCATAACGAGTAGATAATATCAAATTTGCAATAATACACTCTAATTCTATCTGTTAAACATGATTTCACATAAGTCTTAGTTTTATTATAAGGGAAAATTTCAGTTACATCCCTCCTAGTTTACTATACCTTCAAGGACACCCCTTTTATTATCAAAAAATCTTCTAGTTTATATTTAAACATCACTAACAGGCCCTACCATTAAACTACAATTTCTAACAAAAAAAATTCATCTAAAATATCAAAAATGCCCCTACATAAACTTCAAGTAATTTTTTTACATAAATTTTTATTAAAATTCGAGCCAATTAAAATTTATTTTTCTACATATTAAAATTTGAACCAATTAAAATTCGATTAAATTTTATTTTTTTAACGTATTAAAATTCGAGCCTATTAAAATTTAATTTTTACATATTAAAATTTGAGTCGAGTTGTTAGCGCCGATTAAAATTCGCTTTCGAGTCGATTAAAATTTAGATTTTTTTACTTATTAAAATTCGATTTATTAAAATTTGAGCCAATTACAATTTATATTTTTTTATGTATTAAAATTTGGGCTGATTAAAATTCAATGTGAGTTGATTAAAAATTGATTTTAGTCGATTACAAATAATTTTTAATTGGCTCAAATAAAATTTTAATTACCCCAAATTTTAATACATAAAAAAAATTATAAAATAGAGGGGGTCTCATTGAAGATATGTTTATCTAGAGGGAGTGTGGATTAAGTTTATACTTAAATATATCATAGCCAATTTAATAAAATTGTATTCTAGTTAATATTTTTAATCTGACAAGGGTGTTAGTGAAGATTTAGAAAATAAAAGGGATGTCCTTGAAAATATAATAAACTATAGGGGGTGTCAGCAAATCATTTTTAGTTTAGTTTAGTCAATTTTCCCTTATTATAATCATTTTTTGTTCCTTAGATTTTATTTAGTTTAGTTTCACGGCAAATCGTGCGAGGTTAGGTCATCACAAATACAATATAAAGCAAGTATTTTATTTGATTACTAAGGTTCTTCAATAAGTCAGAATTATTAGGGTAATTTAAAGGGTTTTTTCGCACTTTACAGTCCAAAAGATTTCAAGATTATGACTTTACACTTTTAAAGATTAAATTTTTCACATTATACCCTCAATATATCAAAAATATTACGATGTGATCATTTTATTAGCTTATGTTATTTTTTTCGTCAAAAGTCAACTTATTGATATTGACGAAAAAACTAATAGAAAGCAAACAGAAGGGTTACATTGCAACATTTTTAATATATTAATAGTGTAATGTGATAAATTTAATATTTGAGAAGAGAAAATAAAATTCTTAAAAATTTTAGGGTGCAAAATATAATTCGGCCTAATTTAAATGAATTAAAAAGTTTGATATGATGTATTGACTTCATAAGGTATTGAAAATACAATATAGACAAAATGTGAAAGCGGACTGTATATGTCCTCCCTAGTAAAGATGCCTAACATTTATGACCCATCCCCACCAATCCCGGGCCTGTCTCTAAATTTCCACGGAAAGGCCCACCAGCAAGGAACCGTCAAAGGGTAAGTGGCTAATCACCTAACCAAAAGTGAGTTAAGTTAGCTAAATGACTTGGAATTCACATAAACTTAACCAACACCGCTCCACTACTAGTCCTCATCATCATCCGTTAGGTAATGGGTCCTACATTTGGTAAGTAGCAATATTACTCGGACAAAAGACTTTTAATTCCACTTTCATCGATTTAACATTTATTGAGATTTACTATCTATTCAATAATTAAGATTGAGACAATTCACAAACAATATCAATATTTTTTGTCCAAGTAACAATTTTTTTTTGGTAAATGGAACATAGGGTAAGACTCACAATTGTATTCGGAAAAAAAAAAAAATCACCACATTCACAAAATCTGAAAAAATTCAAATTCAATGAAATAATTCAATGGGTAATAGGGATGAGAGGTAAATTTAGACATATTGAGCTCAAATTTTGACAACTCTTTAGATTAAAGACATGAGAAATTTATCTTTAATGAATACTTTAGTTCCAATATGAATGATCTGTCTTTGACCGAATCGTAAATAATATTAGTCGTCGTGTACAAAAACTAAGTTGGATACCCTTAGAAGGAAAAAAAATCAATGAAATTGAGGACGACCGACTAAAAACGGCGACATCATTTCATGCGCATCATTTGTCTTAAGGGGAGCTGAGCTGGTAATCATCATTTTATTGCCGTATGAATTTCACAAATTCAAGTACACAAAATTAATTCTGATAAAAAAAAAAAGTACACAAAATTAAGATTATTTACATTTAATGGGCCCCATAATAAAGAGAATCTCTCCCAATAATAATGCTATGAGAAAATTACACTTTAAATTTCCCTAAAATTTGTCACTTAATCACTTAGATCTCTGACATTTAAAATATTACATACAGACCTTGTGAAGTTTGTATGCACGTATCACTTAGACCCCTATCGTCAATGTCTCTTAATATATCTATTAGTAAATTACACCATAACGCTGTAAAGTTTATAGACGTGTAATACTTAGACCGCTCAAGTTTAAAATAATATACTTAGATCCCTTATTAGTTATGGAACTAATAGAATCTATAAATTATCTCAATTAAAAATATAAGATATTGTGTCTATTACAGTTTGACCCCTTATTTAGTTTTTTAGTTTTATTCTAATAGACAGTATAATTGTATGTAAATGAGTGTTAAATTGAGTTCTTTTGATATATTTTTCATAAAAAAATTTAGATTTTTATTTTTATTTTATTTTCATAAATGACATAATAGAATATAAATTATAGTTGTAAAATTTAAAATATTTGATATTCTATATTTAATTGGAGTTTTTTTGTCTAAGTGTAATATTTTAAATTTGAGGGTCTAGATGTAATTTACTAATAAATATATTAATTGACATTAACGTTAAGGGTATATGTATTACACACAGTACAAACTTAATGGGTTTTGTGTGTTATATTTTAATTATGATAATTTGGTGGTTTAATAGATTTCGTTAGTTCTGTAACTAATAACAGTACAAACCTTAAGAGATTTGTGTGTAATATTTTAAATATCAGAGAGTTTAAGTGATTAAGTGACAAACTTCTAAAGGCCTGTATGTAATTTTTCCTATTATGTCAAAAATGAATTTTAATCGTCTAAAAATTATAATAAAATAAACAACGGATGGCTATTGTATGTCAGACTTTTGGGAATCGCACTCAAAACTTACCGTTACTTTTACTTGGTGCCTTTAATTGCAGCAGCAGAACTTGGAAGCGTGAAGCCTGTTCTATTCTAACATCTCTTTCCTCCAAGTCACAACTCTTTCTCTCTTTCGCGCGCGCGGGGAAAATTTAGCATTGGAAGTTCACGAAACTTCACTGTTTCTCGTAATTTTTGCACAGAGATTGGATTTTCTTCTTATTCCTTTTGAGAAACTTACTTTATTCATTATATTCTTCATCAACTGCAAATCTGGAATTTGTTATTCTTGATTCGATTGCCATCTCTTTGATTTGTTAATTTCATGCTTGAATTGTAATCTCGATTCGAGTTTCTACGCATTTGATTTCTTTATTACGAGGCTAATCTCCGGGATTTGTTGGTTCATACGTAAAAACAGTGCAAAATCGAGCATTCCTTGCATTGGGAATCAATCAGGTATAATATCTCGAGAAGATTTTGAAGAAAACTTTCTGAGAAACGAACTCCTTTATCTTCCATTTTTTTTTCTTTCAAATTCATAGTTTCTTATATTCTCTTGAAAATCGGTTGGAATCTTCATGAATACCTCTCTCATCCCCTTTGAATCAATAAGAACAATACAGAACAGAGTCTCTTCATTTGAGTGAGAGCTATAGTAATAGTTCCGACGAGAACAATATGAATCTGATAGCTGCGTTAAGCATGTTTGTGCTAACGTTGGGACCGTCATTCATTTATTCGGAGTCGGAGGAGCCGGAACGGCTTCTAGTGAAAATGACTCTAGTTCAAAAGGCTTCGTCTCTCGGAGCTTGTAAGCCTTTTAATGGAAATTATGAGTTATTTCAAAGTTTCATAAAAGATTTCTTTCATCTATAATGTTTTTATTATTTTCGTGTAATTTTTTTGTGGGTGAATATTTGTAGATTGCTTGGATGGAAGTTTGCCTGCTTATCATCTCCACAGAGGATTTGGCGCCGGAGAACACAACTGGCTTTTGCAGTTTGAGGTAATTCTTTGGCCTTTTCTGGGCGTACAAAGGGCAAAAAAGTTGGCCTTTTCTGGGGGTTTGGTGGGCCTGCTTGCATCCACTTGCAGTTTTGCTCGCCTCATCTGAACTTTGGATAAAATGATGGTCTCAGTAGGTTTTGTGTTGGTTTATTTGTAGCTGGGGATAACCCATGTTTGAAGGCATTTACAATGTAAATGGTTTTGAGTAGGCTTGTCAAAATTCGACACGACACGATTAACTGACACGAATTAAACGGGTTTGGGTGGTAAACGGGTTGACACGCTAAACACGTTTAATAAACGGGTCGTGTTCGGGTGAGACCTGTCAAACCGTTTATCACACGTTTACCCGTTTAAATAAAATTAATATAATAATAAATTAATAATTATTTTATATATATATAAAATAATGAATGAGTGAAGAAAAAACAATAAAGAAAACATTTTTTAAAAAAAAAGATAAGGAAAGTAGTTCAAAAAAATTAGGAAACAAAAGCTTTGAGCCTTTAAGACATTAAATAGCCATTTCTTTGAATCCCACATCGACACAGGAGAGTGGGGCGGGGATTTTAGTTGCCTATAAGAGGTGGGCCTCCTTCAGCTGACCTTGATGGTGTAGGTTGTTGGGTATTGGCAATTGGCTATTGGCTTAGTTGGAACTCCTTCATTTGAGGAAAGTACACTTGAAAGCAAAAAAAAAAAAAAAAAACAAGAGTGTAAAAATTTGTTAAAATAATAATTTTTTTTTTTTTTTTTAAATGGGTTAAACGAGTCGTATCGTGTTACCCGTTTATTAAACGGTTCGTGTTGAAAATATTTACCCGTTTATTAAACGTGTCGTGTATGGGTTTGTATATTTTTCACCCGTTATCCGTTTAATCCGACACGTAACTGTTTAACCCGACACGATTGACACCCCTAGTTTTGAGAGACTGTGTTGGTGGCCGTTGGATGAGTCTATTTGAGATTGTCCGATGAATTTATTGAGATTTTTTATCTTAAAAATAATAAAATATAATACTAGTTACAAGTGTCATGTTTTGATTGGTAGAATATAAGAGATACGATACCAAAAAAGTACCATAATTTGAATTTCATTAGCTATTAGTTTCAATCATTTTGCAGAACTAATCAATAAATTATCAATTTCAACTTTCAATCCTTCTAGTTCAAAAAAAAAAAAAAATTCCAATCCTTCTACCATGTGTGATTCCATTAATTGAACTTGAACAACATTTAACTGGTCTCAGAGAAATTTAAAGAGAAAAAAAAAAATCATATCTCACTTTATGCATTGTCTTTTTCGCTTGTTACTTTGTTCACGGGGTTTCGGTTTTCTAAGGAGGGAGAGAGGGAGGGTGGTTGAGATTTTGCACATGTCATTGGTATAATCCACTGGTTGCTTCTCGGAGAATTTTCCTTCAATTAACACTGGCAGGCTGGCAGCCATGCACAAGCAAATGAGTGGTTAATCGGGTGGCTATAAAATATATCGTAGAATATGGTTAAATAGGGAGTTGAATTATTATTTGAGGAGAAACAGGGTAGTATTGACATCTTAATATATGGATTTATATATGTCATTATTTTAGGATTAATAGTTATAGATAAGTCATTTTAAGATTTACAATTACTAAATCATGAACATTTTATTAGGGCGGTGGGTGGTGCAATGATATTGAATCATGCTTGGAAAGAGCCCAAACCCATCGAGGATCAACAAGTTACATGAACAAGTGGGAGGTGTTCTCGGGAATCCTTAGCAACAACGCTTCTCTGAATCCTGGTACGTATATATATGCTACGGTCAATTAATTAGTTTTGGCCAAGGGTGTATTGTCCAACGAGAGCATCAGCTTTCAAATTTCATTATGATGTTTAGGATCACCGAATGAGATATTTTTCAATACACTTTCTCTTCAATTCATTTATTGTCACGTCATCTACCATGCATTCAGGGGCGGAGGTAGGGTGGGGGAAAGGCCCCCACTGAGATTTTGAAAAATTTTGGGGCTACTTTAAAAATACAAAAAAATTAAAATTTTTCAATATTTGCCCCCATTAATTTTTTTTTAAAGTTCGTGAGACTTAATCTTACTGTTCTTTCTTTACTCTCTAGTTTTTTCTCTTCTTTCTACGATGACACATTAAGTTATCAAACTCATCATTCTCTAAATTCGATTATCTAGATATGGATTGATATGTTTAATTAATTATCCAAGTTCGAATATGCTATTATATTTTAGGAATTTAGATTTAGATATACCAAAATTTGACATAATTACACATGCGTATATATAAGATTTAGTTTTCGATCAAATTTTTAATATTTAATGGATATGAATATGATATGAATTGTAAAGACGAAATTTCAAAATGAAGTTTTCAAATCGAACTTGGATTTGAATCATTCAAAATTTGATGGTTGACATGTCTATTTATAGTTGTTTACAAAATAATTTGTCAAAATAACATTTTCTATGAAAATTATTCTAATACTAGTACTTTCTATAAAATAACTTTCATATAACTCTTCTTAATTATGTTCTATCTTTTTAAGTGTAATTTATGCAAGAAAAACTTTTAAAGTAGCAAAACAAAAAATTACCATGAAAAATTACTTTATAAATAGTGTAAATGACAAAACACTCGTACTTACAAGACACGACAGATTTTAATGATTGTTCTTCAATTGTTCCTTTGAACTTGATGATTGTCCCCACTAGAAATGAATTTTGGCTCCGTCCCTGCATGCATTTAACTGAGATCTATTGTATACAAGCGTAGGTTCCTCACTCGTTAATAGTGAATGATGTATTAAGAAGAAATTTAAACAGAAAGTGTATTGGACAGACATTGGATCAAATATCACGGTGCAATTTGACTCCTATGGTTTGGCCAACATTAATGTCTTCTACTTTCCAGAAAAAAAAATACATTAATGTCCTCGATCTGTGTCTTTTACCGGTAACATGTTCTTTTTTTTTTTTTTTTTGGTCCAGCCTACCGGTATCCGAACCCACTGGGCCGACTAATCCGGTATCGGAGCGGGTCCTGGGGTTAAGGTTTTAAACTCCTCCCAACGGGCTTGCGGGGGATCGAACCGTAGTCCTCCCTACCAAAGTCTAGCCCCTGGCACCACTAGACCAAGACACCGTTGGTTTACCGGTAACATGTTCATATGGCCAGAAATGGTACTTCTGGTGGTGTTGGTATAATTGTATTGCAAGTCCACGCTCCTCACATTCTGTATTGTCATTTTCACGTGATTAATGGCTGACGCCAAAGCAGCCAGCTATTGCTTTGTTTCTGCTTTCTACCTTTCACTTCCTCCTCTCACTTGCCATGCTAGCCAGTGAGCTTTTCCTTTCTCTGGCAATGGGTACCTTCATGGGTACCCAAAAACACTTTTCAGCACCGTTTTACTACTTTTTAATTAATAAAAAATTACCATGTGTATACATTTTTTTTTTTTTTATGATTTCTAATTTTTTCAATTAATAGTTGCAGATAGTTCAATCATTGAGGTTAATAAAGGTGTGATATCGAAGTCGACACCGTTGCCTTACCCATCTTCATAATCCCTCCCAGAAGAATCATATCTGCCTCTATGCTTTGTAAATAAGGGCAACGACTCCACTTGAAATATTTAGAAGAAATAAAGGGATACAAACCAATTATATAGCCCCCATATATATATAGTCAAAAATAAAGGTACAATAAGGGTAAAATAAGGAAAATCCTAACAAACTAGGAAATAACTCCAACACTCCCCCTCAAACTAGGCGCAAAAATGTCAATTAAGCCAAGCTTGACAACGGAGTCCTGAAGAATGGATAAAGTGACAGGTTTGATAAAAACATCTGCAACCTGATCACCGATCCCCACAAACGATGGAGTGATAATACCACTGCTAACCTTCTCTCGAAGAAACTAGGTAAAATACTAGCATGCAAGCTAGTAACAGATAAAGACAAATCTATCTCTCTCATGTCCCCTGATAATAATCCTCCTGATACTCAGGTCCTGTAGTGGTGGCAGTAGCAGAAGTCGGACCCTGAGAAGTCAGAGTGGACATAAGTATATCCAATCGGGATGTGATAGCATCCATATCACTCTGCCAAGGAGGAACAATAGGAGCAGCAACAGGAACAACGGTAGTATGTAGTGGTATCTCAGAAATAGCAGAAGTACGACCGCAAGGAGACGGCTTAAGCTCCGGATGGAGCTTCCAACAAGTAGCCCTAAGATGTCCTGGTCGGTCACAATAATCACACTGACGAGAATCCCCCTGTCTGCACTGGTCTGGGGCGCCCTAACAGCGCTGGTCAAACATAAAGGTGGAAGTACCAATAGAGGTCTCAACGGTAGAGGTGTCAACAGTAGGAGTCTCAAATCCCTCAGTAGTGCTCATAGCAACAATAATACTAGTGCAGAAAAACAACTCTAAAATAAATAGAGAGATAAAATAAGGGAGAACAATATACCTCCAGTCGACCAATAGCGACAAATAAAGAAGGTCCAAAAAAGCTCCAAAATGATCAGGTCACGGTACCCAGAAATTCAAGAAATATAAATAAATGATCTACTGCATCAAGAGCAGATCAACGAAGAAATCTCTAAAATAAATAAAGAGATAAAATAAGGGAGAACAATATACCTCCAGTCGACCAATAGCGACAAATAAAGAAGGTCCAAAAAGCTCCCAAATAATTAGATCACGGTGCCCAGAAAAACAAAAAATATAAAAGTGATCTACTGCATCAAAAGCAGATCAACGAAGAGTGCGAAGAACGAAGCCCACTCAACAAAAAACGCGACCCGACAGCGGGCTGATGAGTGGGCTGGTCAGTGAACCATGACCGACTACCTTACAATCAGACCAGTCCAGCAAACAGCATCACCGACTCAACAAACAAATTAAACAAACTAGCAACGAGACGAATCCTCAATGCACAAAACCAACAACGGCCCAAATTAACAAAAGAATAGCCAAACCACAAGTAAACAAAATCAACAAACCCAAATGATTGGGGTTGTCCAACAAAGAGAAACTAATAGCCCAACAGAGAGAAGCCCAAATCAGACAAAGAGAAGAAGAAAAGCCAAACCAATAGCCTCAACCAGCAGTAGCCAAAATCAACAAACCCTAATAATTAGGATTTCTTACCTTGCAACGACTAGTTCAGCGAGGAAGACCAAACAACGAGAAACACTAGCAGAAGAGAGGAGCCAGCCAACGCCAAACAATCCAAAGTTCGTCACAAATCAACTCAACAACTTTGCAAATCAAATACCCATAACAGTCAAATTCGGCACTGTTTACAGCGCGTGAACAGTAACTTCGGCACTGTTCACAA
The DNA here is from genome assembly GCA_951799425.1 of Ilex aquifolium. Classification (NCBI taxonomy): domain Eukaryota; kingdom Viridiplantae; phylum Streptophyta; class Magnoliopsida; order Aquifoliales; family Aquifoliaceae; genus Ilex; species Ilex aquifolium. The sequence goes on along the minus strand of OX637391.1, from coordinate 59,598,784 downwards.
CGCGTGAACAGTACTTCGGTACTGTTCACAACCCTTTGAAACCGCAAAAAAATAACAATCCACCAAAAAGTTTAGAAGCAGTGTGGTGGCTGGTGGCTGCAACGTGGAGGAGGGGTTAGGATTAGAGTTAGACTCTGATACCAACTTGAAATATTTAGAAGAAAGAAAGGGATACAAACCAATTGTAGAGCTCCCGTATATATAGTCAAAAATAAAGGTACAATAAGGGTAAAATAAGGAAAACCCTAACAAATTAGGAAATAACTTCAAACTAGGTAAAATAAGGAAAACCCTAACAAACTATGAAAACCCTAACAAACTAGGAAATAACTCCAACAACTCCCACCTAGGAACATGACAGTGATGAAGACATTACATATGCATGTATCGCTCAACCCATGTAGCCACTGACCTTGGTCACATGTTTAGGTTATTTTATTTGAGCCCAAGTCTGTCATTGTGTAATGTAAAAGACAATAGAAATAGAGACCAAACGGCATAAAAACTACTTAAACCCAGCTCATAAATGCCGAGCTCTTGTACTCCATTCCATAAGATAACTAATTTTATTAGTAGCCAACACGGTTGCTAGTTAGGTAATATGAGGTATGAAACGTCTTTTAGGCTGTCTATTTTAAGATATTTGAATAATCATCTCTCTGAATAAACTTAATTCAGTTCAATTAAATTGACCAGATTTTTACAACTGGAACCGCGTGAAGCTTAGATATTGTGATGGAGCCTCGTTTGCGGGTGATGCGACGTTTGACAATGGGGCAAGTCTCTCACAAACCTATGTCCCTTACATTTTCCACACAGTCACTTTATTGTTACATAGTGATTCGTAGGAATGGTAATCCATGATTTTTTCTAGCAAATACACATGACTAGCTATAATGTGAATGGTCGAAAATTGATTGACCTGTTACATCTTCCTGTACTAAATTTGATTTATAAATGCACTAGTTTTTAGTACGTGACTAATTTATTTCGATAAACTATAACAATATCAATGACATTATATATATAAGTTTATATGACTAAAAGTGCAAAAAAACCATAGTAGTAGAATGAAACCTTGGAGTTCAGGGTGGCTAGCTATCTCACCAGTCTGGCATTCACAGAAAGCTCACCACCGCCATACATTTATAATATGCTTTTAAACACAGGGTTACCTTCCAAAATGTTCATTAATTGTTGTCAATATTCCTGGCATTGCCGCCTTCTTTTTCATGTTGCTAAAAAGCCAAACATTGTAGCTCTTTATTCGGATGGGTGGTGGGGGAAGGGGAAATAGTTAAATGTTTGAACACCAATCTTCTATCCTTCCCACACAGTGAATGCCATAATAGCCTAGTGGTAAAAGTGTTGGCATGTTATGTAAAAAGGTTTGGTGGAAACAAATTGATTTGACGATTTGGACCAATTGATTTCAATGAGGGCTTCTTTGTCTGATCAAAATATATGGAGAAGAGAGTATGCTTAACATGTGCTTTGAAAACTTGTTACTCAGGTAATATGATAAAACGTCCAATGTACCACGTGAATTCATAGTAATCATGGAACAGAGTATGTCCCTTAACTAAATTCTGATTTAAATAAGATAGGATAGCTACTTGGCCATGGCAAGGACCAAGGAGGAATCACAGGGGTGTATTTGGCTACTTCGACAGCGCTTAAAAGCATATAATAAGGTGCAGGGTGTTTAATTAACTGGCCATCTTTAACCTTCTAATACTCTTAACAATTTCTTCAAACCCTTTTCCTTGGTTTAACTTTTAAGTGGAGGACCCTTCGCATCTAAATATGTTTAAGTAAATCCTGTAATTTGTTGGAAAGAGAATTTCGCAACCTATTCTTACTTAAATGGCACAATTAAGAAACCATGATGCATCCTGAATCCCCCTCTTCGTACCAAGGTAGAAGTATTGTGCCTCTTAGAGGATCCATCAATCTCCCTAGTACATGCAATCCCATCGCCCCACATGCACTATAGACAAATTTCCAAGGGGACATTTGAACTTGGGATCTTTTGTTTTTGTACAATAGGTTCTCAAACTATGTAGCTATATTCAGTTCTTCTACCAAAAAAACAGAAGACTAATTTACAAATTATCTTGTTGGCATCACTTTAATAGTGGTGCTCTCTCATCATGGGCTTTGGAGATGGAGTCATATGATAAATCTTATCAGTTGGTGTGCATACTATTAACCAAGGTTTTTCTTATTTGAAATAAACTACAGACATCATTACTTTATTTCAGAGGTCAAAGGATTTGGCAAGCAATTATTCTTGATCTTCTCCCGAAAGGTCTGGGAAATGCGAAAAAGGTAGAACACATTCCTTGTGTGATTTATTTGTCTTTTTTTGTTAGATTTTGAATCAAAGGAATCACGAGGTTCCATGTATGTGCCATATATATCTAGATCCCTGATTTGTAACCGACTCACTGGCCACATGGAAAACAACTAGGATGTCTAAGTCTACTGGATCTTGTAGTTTCATGTTGACATCCTTTCTGATTTTTATTTGACAGGTGTTGTTGAATGTCTTCAAGTTGGAATATTGGATGATATATTGATATAGGCTCATAATCTAATGTTGAGTATTTAACAAACAAAATCACCATCAGGATTGTCACTTTCTTTTACTGAAATGCCTCTTTTTCTATACAAAGCTCAAGCAGAATATGTATTGGGTTATAGTGAGTGGGTGCATGAGCTTGCTTCCCGGAACAAAATACAAGGCCTTCTTATGAAAGACTATGACAGTTCCAGGATCCCATGCCTTTCAAGTGTGCTTAACAGGTCTTTCATTGCATTTGTTCTTGTAGGCTTTGCTTTCGGGGTGTTCTGCCGGCGGCTTGGCATCCTTTTTGCACTGTGACAACTTCACTGGATATCTACCAAGGAATTCAAGTGTGAAATGCTTGAGTGATGCTGGATTTTTCTTGGAAGTGTGAGTTATTAATTTCTTCAAATCCAATGTTAGATTGCATATTTATTTTCCCCTTCAAATGTTAAATTTTATTTTTGTCACTGCAGAAGAGACATAAGTTTGAACCACACTATAAGGTCTTTCTATGAAGATCTTATTTCTCTACAGGTACACCTTTCACTGTATGCAGACTGCTTTTAGTCCAAAACTCCAAATAGCGGATATATCATTCAGATTTTCTTCGATCAAAAAGTTGGATAATATCATTGTCATGCAGCCACCAGCCACTCATTTACACGTTTTCTGTGTAGATTTTCTAGATAAGCATATATTCAAATTTAATTATTTCGAGACATGGGGATCTATGCCCTTTATTTATTAGTTGTTTTCCTAATGCTTTCCCTTTCTGGCATCAGAAGAGAAAAAAAATACGGCACCTTACATGTGCATAGAACCTCTTAAACTCAGATGAACAACCCTCTGATGTATTCAATGTTTCTAACCATAGATATGATCATGCATGAGAATACAACTTGCAGGGCGTACAGCAGAATCTGGATAAAAACTGCACGACTTCTCGTTACTATCCAGATCAAGTATGAGTTGCACTCCTGCTGATTTTTTATTCAACAATTCTTGACTTCAAGCATGATTCTGACCATTTCCGAGTTTTTGTTCAGTGCTTCTTCCCACAGTATGCATTGCCATACATCAGAACACCGTTTTTCATCTTGAACTCAGCATATGATGTGTACCAAGTAAGATCTTTCAATTCTTTAGTTTGAAATTTTGAAGGCACATGTCATGCAATTTTCTAGTTCTGGTGATGCAATGGTGAGAAGTGGCTGCAATGTTTGTGTAAACAGTTTCATCACATATTGGTGCCACCTAATGCTGATCCGCTTGGATATTGGTATCACTGCAAGCTTAATCCAGCAGCATGTAGCACGAACCAGATAAATATTTTGCAAGGTTGTTTTTGATTCCTACCTTCTTTTTGAAGCAGATAATCTTTCTTTCTTCTGATTCCTTGTCACGACATTCATATACCAAATTCATTTATTCGAAGAACAGATGGTCCCTTCTTGTAGCCTTTGGTTGAGATCTGAATGAATGAAAATGAATGTGTCCGTAAGAAATAATAAATCATAAAGCATGATATTTGAATATCTATAATCGTTGATACTATATCAGTTTACTTGAATTTTGTTTTTCAGGATTCAGGAAATATATGCTTGCAGCTTTGAGTTTTTTCTTTGAATTTTCAAGAAGAGGTGGGATGTTTATCAATTCTTGTTTTGCTCATTGCCAAAGTGAGTCACAAGACACATGGTTTGCAGCTGATTCCCCAAGGGTACACAATAAGGTTTATAAACATCCTCTTTGCCCAGTTAGACACTGTAGTGCCAATGATTTTCCATTCATTCTGCTTTTGCTTCCTTCTGCTATGCTATTTGGTATCCACTCACTCGATTGATTAAGTTCCAAAAAATAAGAAACCAAAACTTATCCAAAGATCAGTCTGAGTTCTGAATCTGTATAAATTTTATATTTGTGTTAAGTATATTGTCTCGTTCAAATCATAGTGAAGTAAGCTATGACCAAATCCAGTCATAAAAGCTCGATGGAAATGCCTTAATGCCTTGGAAATCTAATGAGTTGAACGTAGTCGTTACTTATTAACAAATGAATGGTAAATTCCACACTAGCTATTGGTGGAATCAATCTGGCTTAGGTCCATTTGTCGGCCACTAGCAGTTTTTCTTTAAGTAGGATCCTGATGTGTTCATGCCATCAATGAGTGAGTTTAAGTCTTAGACTTGAATTTGAGATGAATCAAATTGATCAACTTATGCAGAGCATGCCATGTTTAGGGTGAAGTGTATGACTCTCTAGAGTGTTTTGCATAAAACTCCAACACTACGGTGAAGAATGTGAATAATTATGCACCCTTCTATATGGTGAATTGCCAATGTTTGTCAAGACTGAAAGTCTTATAAAAGTATCCATCTTGAGTTATAACCATACAATTTCTTCTAGACCATTGCAGAAGCAGTTGGTGATTGGTATTTCGGAAGAAGGGTGACCAAGGAGATTGACTGTGCTTATCCTTGCGACACTACTTGCCATAACCTGATCGGCTGATACTGTAGGTTCAGGTACTGCCTTGTAAACATATAAAATCCATTTCACTATAATGCCATTGGAGTTTATACAAATCAGTATTATATATCAAGTGCCAAAAAATTAGCAGATTTTGCAGGTTCCGTCGAAGATTTTGAAGTTAGATGGAACAGAAAGTAACTATTTTCATGGAAATTTCACATTCTCAGAGTTAACAGAAGTCATTTGGTAGCTTTTTCAGAGGATGCGTTGCAGGGAGAGATTAGAGATACTTATCGTTGGCTGTCTCAGCATATTGACGAGAAAATATACATTACAACGGTGACACCATTAAGTTACTATGATATTTGCACAATTTTTCAACTTCCATTAATAAATAGAGGTTCATTGATTCTTTACTTTCAGTTATAGTTTCTCCGTTTGGTAGAAAGGATAAAAAATAAGAGCGATGGTATATTTTTTTTCTTTTGTGTTTGGTAGGATGAATAGAAAATAAAAATAATTAATTTTTTATTTTGTGCTTGGGAAGATGGAAAATATATTTTTTTATTTTTTATTTTATTTTTTAAAAAAAATTATTAAAAAAATATATAAATATATATTTTATCATTGTATTTATATATGAAATTAATATATACATAATATATGTATATATCAAATGATATATAGACAAATAAGATATATTTCAACATAAATAATTAATTTTTCATCTACTTTTCTTCTAATTTTGGAGGGATTGATTTTGGTGAGTTAGAAGGAAAGTTCATTTATTTATTTTTCCATCGTTCTTATTTTTCTTCCTTATCAAAAATGATGTTTTATCTATCTCTTAAACTTTTTATCATTCTATTTTTTCATTGCACCAAATAGAATATTAGATATTCTAATCAATTAGCTCAAAACATGCGATAGGTGGTTCACTTTTTTTTTTTTTTTCCAAATCTACTTTTTCTCCCCCAAAAAAGTTTTTGCTTCTTTGGTTAATTGGGCTAGAGGTGTGGGTGGGAACTGATTCGTTCGTGATGTGGTAATGTTCTTGTTGCTATTTGTGCCAGAGAAGATAAGGCGGTGGGGTTCTGCTGTGCAGAACTTTTGTGAAGAATATATTCTTGATTAGGCAACTGCCTTTACCTCCGTCAAAGAATCGAATAAAACATTATTTGACAATATTTTTTATCTTAGCAAGAGCCTCTTTCACATTAAGCATAGGTACGCAACCTTGATTCCGGCATTTTAGCCCTAATTTTATCGTCAGTCAAAAATTCGAGAATATATTCGCTAAGGAGCATTTTTAACCCAACCATTATTCATGTAACCTAATTTATTGGTAATTTAAGTGGTAATAGAGACAAGTTGTAAACTCGAACATCCTAAGTTTAAATTTTCGCTAACCTCTTAGAGTCAGGTGATAAGAATTTTTTTTTTTCATGAATACTTTAATTCTGACATGGATGACTTGTCTTTGACCGGATTGGAGAAAAAATTAATTGAAGTATGTGTAAACTAGTCCAAACACCCTCACTATTGACAAAAAATATTTTTGATGGTATTTACAAGTCCAAGGTTGATATATCCTGATTATAATTGTTGAATATAAATATGTGATTTTGAATATAATGATGTTAAGATATATCTTTATATGGATTAAAACAATCTGAAAGAATATGGTATAACCGTCTCAGTGAGTACTTGACAAATGAATCTGATTAGAACTCCTGAAGAGTTGATAAAAACTATTGAATATTTTAAAAAAGAATTTGAGATGAAAGATCTGGGAAAAATAAAGTACTGTCTCGGCCTACAGATCGAGTATACGTTAAACGAAATTCTTATTCATCAAACAACCTAAACCGAAAAGGTCCTAAAGTGGTTTAGTGTATATAAACCATATGTGTTAAGTACTCCAATTGTCGTACTATATATTGATGTCAATAAAGACCCTTTTTGTACTAAGGAGGAAAATGAAATGCTTATTGGTCCTGAAGGACCATACCTAAGTATAATTAGTGTTTTGTTATACTTAACACAATGTAGTAGGCTTGATATAACGTTTGCAGTCAACTTGTTGACAAGATTTAGTTATGCATCAACTCGACGACATTGGAATGGCGTAAAATATTTCATATGCTATCTTTATGGAACTACAGATTTTGATTTGTTATACTCAAAACAATAAGCTAATGGTCCACAATTAGTCGGATATGCAGATTCTGGATACTTATCAGATCTCTACAAGGTTCGTTCACAAACTTGATATGTTTCTACATGCAATGACACAACGATCTCATGGCGATTTACTAAGCAGACTTTGATTGCTACATTTTACAATCATTATAAGATACTTACATTTCATGAAGCGAACCGTGAATGTGTGTGGTTAAGGTTTGTAATCCATCACATCCGAGATACTTACAGGCTTCCTTTGATTACAAATTCAACAATAATCTTATATAAAAATAACGTTACTTACATTGTACAAATTAAACGAGGGATTATCGAAGTGTAACAAAATCCAAATCCTCACCCAAAAGAACATAATAGTCAATACATTCCATGTAAGGACAGAGAAGGTAATTTCACAGCAACGAGTAATACTAACCACCCAATACCCCCCCCATTATCCCCTGCAACAATCCCATAATATCAGGGCAGGTGGCACCCTCTCCTTTCCACGCCACCGCCGGAATCCCCAAGCATCCCACACTGAATTACCAAAACACCCCTAAACAAGTCTATCTATAATGCAAAACACATTAAAGGTATGTTTGTAGCTAAATTCCAATCAATTTCTCCGCCGTTTCTCTCTCCTCCCCTACTCATATTTACTCCCAAAAAGCTTACCAGCAGATCAAGTAGAGAGGGAAAAAGAAACAGCGGAGGAGAGAGAAAGTATAGTAGGAGTAAGGCGATGCCTTGTTCTTCGTCTGTGAATTCTGTTGAAGATAATGGGGCGTTGCGTAATTTCAAGCTGAACGAGTCCACTTTCTTAGCTTCCCTGATGCCGAAGAGAGAGACTGGTGCCGATCGGTTCATCGAAGCTCATCCCGACTTCGATGGCCGTGGCGTCGTTATTGCTATCTTCGGTACTGTCTTTTAATTGATTCAGTGTTCTTTATTCACTGTTTGGTTGCCGATAAAATGTGGGAGAAGAAAGAAACTTATTAGGCTCAGGATTTTTTTAGTTTAAGTGGAATAAAATTGTAAATAGTGGATTCATCCAAAGTTAAAAAGCTGTTTGGGCTTTCTTGTGAGTTTGATTGATCTGAAGTAGTTTAACTCTGTTTACGCCACTTTGTTTTGTGTGATGTGATGATAAAGTTTGGGAATTGACCCGTGGTTCAAAGTTTATATCCAATGCTAGTACGATCATGGGTTTCCAGAACTTCATAATGTTGATGCTCACATATATATTTGCTGTTCTTTGATTGGATTTGTCACTGGAAGAAGATGGTGTATGCATAACATTGTGAACAATAAAATCCATGATACTTAGCACTTCCGGGCATGCTATGAGGAATACTATGAAATAAATGGTTGTTGTTGGATTCTCAAGCCAGATGGAAATACCTTCTTTTAAGTCCATCTGCTTTACTTTTATGCAAGATGTATAATCAGACTAGTTTCCTAAAACATGTAGAAATTGAAAGTTTGAATTTCTTATTTCCTAATCAATGTGGTTTTAGTGTGCTTTCTATGCCTTTTTTCTGTTTTTCAGATTCTGGTGTGGACCCGGCTGCTGCTGGATTACAAGTAACCTCGGATGGGAAGCCAAAAATTCTGGATGTGCTTGATTGGTATGCTTTCAGACTATATTCCATAGAAACCTGTAACTGAAAAATTAATCGTTAAAGTATTCCTACATTAATTTTCTTCAAGAAATGGAAAAATTAGTATTCCCCACAGAACAGTAATCAGAATGCTTTTCTACTTTTATTTTTTCTCGGTAAGTAATGCTTTTCTACTTTACAGTACTGGAAGTGGAGATATTGATACCTCAAGTGTGGTGAAGGCCGATGCCGATGGTTGTATTCAGGGAGCCTCAGGTATGTTCTGGACGCATTGCTTAGCAGTTTGGCACTATAATCTAAAGCAAGGAAGTTCACTTGATGCCTGTTGGTTTGACTTCTTTCCGTAGTATTGATTGTTGATGATGTCGAGTGGTGAATGCGGTTGTAATTTACTTGATTATACTAAAGTTCTTGCCTCAGTAAATGAGTTTTGTGCCCTGATTTTGCTTTGACTACATACTGGTTTATAACAACTTGATTTATGCATTTATATCTTAGTTATTCAATTACTTCATGACCATGATGGATGAATATGACCACTGTTATGACACATCTCATTAAATATTGTTGTCTGATATGCTCAAGAGTTATTGGACCTCTTAAAGTTACTTCAGCAGACTGTCTACAGTAGTTCCTCTCATGCTAGGAAGCAACACAAGCCCTGGTCTGTTGGATGATATCTTTATTTATTTACTCTTACCTTTTGCTGGATTGGTTTTCGTAAACTTGAGATTTCCCCTGCTTTATTATCTACTGCTGAGAAAAGAATGAGAAACAATTTATATTTTCTGACATGCTGGTCCAGTCAGTCTAAATATGGGGCCTCATAAAGTACTGGATCTTTCTCTGACATGTTCACCATTTTGGTACACGTATTATGCGTAGTGTTATTTGTACTGCATAGCAGAAATATCAGGTAAATGAACATGTAATAAGTCTCATTTTTGGCCCTGAAGTTTTGCTCAAAAGTGCTCGTTGAACAGTAGATTTAGTTAATTATAGCTTCATGTTAAGAGTTGCAATTTTAGTGGGATGTTCAATGCCATATAAAACAAATGTGTTACTTTTTCTGTCTTTTCCATTTCTTTTTGAACGATATCTATCATGTTTCTTGCTGTTCTTATCCATATGCTTGTGTTCTTTCTCCTTTTGAATTGTTGTTTGGATTGGTATCGCTCCCACTTTGAATATTTACCTGAAGCTTAGCCTGGTCCATAGTCCATACGCTATAAGTTGTTTAATGCAACAACTAATCTCAGGAGCTTCTCTGATTGTTAATTCTGCCTGGAAGAACCCCTCTGGAGAATGGCATGTAGGTTATAAATTCGTATACGAGTTCTTTACAGACACCTTGACTTCTCGTTTGAAGGTATGCCTTATATTTATGATTGCTTGAGCGGATAGTTTGTCCCGTATACTCTGTGCAAGTTTGCTTAAGAATAGTTGTGTTTTATTGTCTTCTTATTTTCTATAAAATTTTCCTTGGACAGAAAGAAAGAAAGAAAACGTGGGACAAGAAAAATCAGGAAGCAATAGCTGAAGCTGTAAAGCAGTTTGATGAATTTGAGAAGGTTGTCCATGCGCTGCTCATTGTTTCGTTTATAGGTTACTATATTGAATGTGTATCTGTTCCTGCAATGCAATAGACTTTTCATTTTATTGTATACTTTTATACTCGAGAGCATTCTATACGCCCTGGAAAATGTTGGTCCTTAAGTTACAATTTTGTTGGCTTGGTAAATTACAAGTTTATGATTGCTTCCAATTATGTTGTAAAGTTCATAAATTTGCAGTGCTTTATCCATGTGTCAAGCAGTTTTATTTTGCATTACTTATGTAGTTATATGTTTTTTTTTTTTGATAGGAAACATAGTTATATGCATTTGCATTGGTTTAGACTAGAGTTTCCAGCAGAAGAAATAGAATAGATTGATCTCAACTGAGTCTTATTCATCGTGCATGAGATGCAATGTTTACTCTTTCTACTAGTTCCAGTGCTGCTTAAACTTTTCTATCACTTGAGAATCATCCTGTTCCGGAGTATGTTGCTTACTTGCATTGTCTTCTTTCAACATGCTTGCTGTGCAAGGTGTTTTTATTTTTATTTTTCATCTTGTATGTTATAGTTATTGACTTCCTGTTTCTAGAAACACACAAAAATCGAGGATGCAAACTTGAAAAGGGATCGTGAAGACCTCCAGAACAGAGTTGATTTTCTGCGCAAGCAAGCTGATGTCAGTATCAAGTGTCCTAGATAATTTGATTTTCTTTCTTTTTTCCCATGACATTTTTTCTTATAATTGATGCTTTTTTTTTTTTCTTTTAACTTTTAGAGCTATGATGATAAAGGGTCTGTTGTAGATGCCGTTACCTGGCACGATGGAGAATTATGGAGAGTTGCCCTTGACACACAGAGTCTTGAGGACGAACCAGGGTGTGGGAAACTTGCTGACTTTGTTCCGTTAACCAATTACAGGTATGTAATGTATAATAGTGGTGATATTATGTGGTGTAAGAGCTAAATTTCTGGTTTAGATGGGCTGGTGATCGATGATGAAAAGAAGACAATGAAAGATAAGGAATACATATAAATATACTATATAACATTTAAACTAGTCTATTTCTGGTTGTCTGTTGGATTTTACCATCTCAAGGTATCTGCTGCCACTAGGTTCGTGGAGCAGCTGGTCAGTGGGTTGATTTGTTTCTCAAGGGCCGTTTCAAAGTTAAATGGTGGAAATATACTTTTAGTCTAAAGTACTTTGTTTATAAATCCAACTGGTTGGATTTGTGACGTGCAAGTTCCTGTGAAGGAATTGGCCGGCCTCCTCACGAAAGCGAGTGTGTAGCTATTCTAACTTGGTGACCTCTCTCTCGAGGCTCCACTGCTCTTGGGCCACCTCCCCTCTCACGTGTTTGATGCCCCAAATTTGACTCCATTCCATGGAGCCATCTCCACAGGATTTCAGTGGGTAAATGATGTGTCTGTGGTGAGGGTGGGTGCATGCACATGAGATATTTGACTCAGTGAAGAACGTATCTATCAATGGAAACGAAGAAAAACTTTGTGGAAACAAAAAGGAATTTGGATCTCAAAACACAATCAAAGTGGGTAGCACATTGTCTTTGTATAGTTGTATAATAGTTATTAGTATTGTACGATACGTCATGATACACCTAAAAAACGATACGTATCGTGTCTCTGTATCGTTTTTGCACCGTATCGTACGATACACGATATGTCTGATACGTGGTGATTCTGTTTTTTTTATTTATTTTTTAGTTTTTTGGGTTTGAAATGACGTCGTTTTACCCTAGGACTTATTTTTAAGTCACTAGCCAATGAAATAACGTTGTTTCGGTGGTTATAGTTTTAAAAAATAAAATAAAGTCGGCTGTTAATGTTGTTCAATTGAGTTCAAAATTCCTGATTAATATTAAAGTTGTTCAAGCAGTTGATGTTAGAAGCTTGAATTAGAGGTCTTTGTATTTTGATATTACTGAACTATGTTGGGAACTTGAATAGTTGGTGGAATATTAATGAAATGCTATATTATTATAAGTCTATGACTTTTTTACAAAGGTATATATATATATATTATTAATAACTATTTAAAAATTAAAATTGTGCGTATCTTACGATACCCGATACGCGATACGATACACTATTTTTTAAAAATAATACGCCTTCCGATACGCGATTTGACAATTATGTATAACTACCTAGAAGTTTACTTTGTAGGATTATGACAGCTTTTGAAAAATTATTCTTGGACAAGCACATTAGATAAATTCTATCCAGTGGTTCAAAGCATAGTATGGTTAATTGTTGAGCTTTCACATCATGGTTGGCCACCTATCCTAGATTTCCTCATTTCCAAGAAGATTCCAAGCCCGATCTGGTTTAGTATCAAGGTGATTCTTTTTCCGTACCTCTGTATATGGGTCTGTGTAGCATTTCCACGATATCGTTATGATCAATTAATGGGGCTTGGCCGGAAAGTATTCTTGCCTCTATCATTAGCTTGGGTAGTCCCCGTTTCTGGCGTTTTAGTTACCTTTAGATGGCTCCCTTAATTATATGTGAGGAATTGCCCTATTGAGTAATAAGAGGCGGGCTACTCCCAAAAAATGCCTCGCCCGTAGGTTTGTTTGTCGTAGGGGTAAATGGGACAGTACCACACATAATTTGATGAATTCTTGAAATATCTTCTTTTGCTTTCATTTTTCTTGTGCTTTTTTTTAAGCATGCAAGTTTGGATACAGGTAGGAATTTGGCATATTACCTGATCGTATGAAAGTCAACATGTTTAATTTACAGCCTTTCTGCAGTCTTTACTTATTATTGTTAGGCCTCGTACTTTATCCATGTTATGGAGTTGGTTATGCGCAAGTGGCATATTTTACTGGCCTCAGTGAATTAATGGTGCAGGATTGAACGAAAATTTGGCATTTTTAGCAAACTAGATGCTTGTACATTCGTTGCTAATGTGTACAATGAAGGCAACATTTTAAGTATCGTAACAGATAGCTCACCCCATGGCACTCATGTTGCTGGTATTGCTACTGCTTTCCACCCGAAGGTAATATCACCATCCACTGCAATTTAATTGACTATTTCTTGTGATGTCAACATGTAATATCTTGTTTTTTGGGGGGTGGCAAAAGTGTTTTATTCCCTTAAACGGGGTGTCATCATGCAGGAACCTCTGTTGAATGGAATTGCACCCGGGGCACAATTAATTTCATGTAAAATTGGAGACTCACGCTTAGGTTCAATGGAAACGGGAACAGGCTTGACACGGGCACTGATAGCTGCTGTGGAGGTAGGGCTTGTCAGATGGATTAAGTAAATCTGAAGTCTGAAATAAATAGCATTTGGAACATGTTTTGTTCCTTTTACGAGATAAAAAAGAGCATGAGGAGTATATTGTTAGCTTACCTGATTCGGTAACCTTTTTATTAATGTGGTGCATAGAATAATTTGGAAAAAAATATTGCTAATGTTAATCATACATGTATTATATGCAGCACAAATGTGATCTCATCAACATGAGTTATGGAGAAGCTACCTTGCTGCCAGACTATGGCCGCTTTGTTGATCTCGTTAATGAGGCAAAACAATTCTAAACCCATGCAATTTTTGCTTGCTGTGTCCGTTATTAAGTATTATGCCCTCTTAATGTTGTAGATGACCCGTTGGTTGAATATATAGGTAGTGAACAAGCACCGCCTGATTTTTGTCAGTAGTGCCGGCAACAGTGGCCCAGCATTGAGTACTGTGGGTGCTCCTGGTGGTACCACTTCTAGCATAATAGGAGTTGGTGCTTATGTCTCTCCTGCTATGGCTTGTGGAGCTCATTGTGTAGTTGAAGCTCCTTCTGAAGGCCTTGAATACACTTGGTATCTTCCGTCTTTCTCTGAAGAATGACCTCAAATCTAGATTTGCCATTATGCAGTGAATATATTCTCTCATCTTTTGACCTTAGTATATGATAATTATCTGAAAATGCCTATGCCCTTTTTGCTTTAATTTTTGGGATTGCCATTGGACTGCATATAACTGTATGAAAGAGATGCAGGTCTAGCAGAGGGCCAACAGTTGACGGGGATCTTGGCGTCTGTATAAGTGCCCCTGGTGGGGCTGTAGCTCCAGTCCCTACTTGGACTCTTCAGCGACGCATGCTTATGAATGGAACATCGATGTCATCTCCATCTGCTTGTGGAGGAATCGCATTGCTCATTAGTGCCATGAAGGTTACTGGGATATGCTCTACCGAATGTTTTCCCTATTGATGGTATCTTCATTGTCTCTTTTTTCTTTGAGTAGAGAACATAATCATATATTTATGTTGATGCAGGCTGAGGGCATTCCTGTTAGTCCATACAGTGTTCGGAAAGCTCTTGAGAATACATCTATTCCTGTGGGAAGCTTGCCGGAAGATAAACTATCCACTGGGCAAGGGCTTATGCAAGTTGACAAGTTAGATTTCCCATTTGGGCCTTTGTCATTTAGCTGCAAGAAATTGATGAACCTATACTGTGGCAATTTATCTTTGTGATCTTCTATATACAGGGCACATGAATACATTCAGAAGTCGCGTGATTTCCCGTGTGTTTGGTATCAGATAAAGATCAATCAAGCTGGCAAATTAAGTGGGTCAATTCTCCTCTTCTTCCCCTCTGTCTTCCTCTGTCTGTGTTATTGCTCATGCACATGAGTTTCTGTGAGTGGCATGCCCTTCCCACCCCCATATACACGTGCACACATGCCTGTAGATTGATCTTTTGCATAATTTGATTGTTCGGGAAGGGTAATGAATGTGATGAATTTTTGTGTGCTTATGAAATATTCTTTGGGCATGATTTATGCCATTGCATACATCTCATAACTGAAATGTACATCAACTTTAAGACATCTCATAACCGAAATGTACATCAACTTTAAGGTTTAGTGGTGGCATTATATATGGCTGTGAAGGTTTTGGCAATTAATATATGGTGTCAATTGACTTTTTTTTTCCCTGGAAAAGAATTAGATTGTGATTCATGATTCATTTTTGATTGCAGCCCCTACATCACGAGGCATTTACCTGAGAGATTCTTGTTCTTGCCGACAATCAACCGAGGTCAGATTGTTGTAATCTTTCAGGAACTTTGTTGACCTTTTTTTCCGTACCTGATAAGCATCCTATACTATGATATGTTTAGACACTGCAATTTTTGAAATCATATTCACTTCTTGTTGGCATAGCAATCCATGTTTTTCATGTCTGTGCATACGATATTGGTTGAAATTCTCTCATATTTTAATCAACTATGCACCCTCTAACTTCCAAAGAAAGAAAGAAAGAAAAAAAGACGAAAAATCATGTTTATCTTGTTTTACATCGCGTCTCTACATTCTTATTGCATATATGCTTATTTCTACAACTTGTCAGAACACACCCGCCAACAAAAAGAAAATTGATGTTGTTGATCTTGGAGTGAAGGAGAAAAGGTTTACTTTTTCTGAATTTGGGTTGATGATATTTCACCAGACTAAGCTAGGTTGGCCTGAAAACCAACATATTTATGTGCAACCCCAATTGATTCCCCCAACTTTATATTTTCGGTGATAAATAGAATCAAACCATTTCTTCTCTCTTTTTGTTTCAAATTCAATAGATGTTTGTTAATCATATATTTCATTATAGTTCTTTCATTCAAACATGTTTCAGGTACTCATAGGTGCTATAGTGTTTTTCCTAGGAGTAGCATGGAGTGTTTTATGGTGGGAAAACTTGCTAGTACAGATGGGAGGGAGGAAGCTTGCTAGTACAGTTTGGGGAGTGGCCTGCGCCAAAACTAACCTTTTTATCTGTCAAAGTTCTGAGTCAAAACTCACTGTTGATGGTTAAATGATTCCAAAAGATGATTCAGAATATAGGGGACTTGTTCCCTAAATGCATACATTTTATACTACCTACAGTGTATGACATGGCAGCTGTCCTGGTTTCTGTTTTCTTCTCTAATTTGGTTGGTATGCATTGGTAATACACCACCGTGGAAGCACTTGTCCATCTCATCCAATTATCTCATGTTACATAGAGAACTTCTTGATATGTTTATCCAAGTTATAGCTGGTATGTCATGTAATGGTATTGGATGGATAGACCTATTTATTGCCATTAGCTTGTTCCAGTGTCTCATTCGGAGTTTTTGTATGTTGATGTGTCGAAGTCGTGTCTAATGATGTTCTGTACTTTTGTTCAAAGAACATAGTCAAAGGTTCCTCTGATACATTTTCGTGTCATGAGGAATACTATTTCCTAGTTAGCTGCTGCATCAGCTAGATGTATACATGTAAGACAAATTGTTATGTTGCCTTGCAAATCATTCTCTCTTAGAACTGACAAGAAGTTTCCATGCAGTGGACAGTGCAAGTCGAACCAAAGTTCCATGAAGATGCAAGCAATTTGGATGAACTGGTTCCTTTTGAGGAGTGCATCCAATTACATTCTAGTGGAGAGGCAGTGGTGAGAGCTCCTGCGTATCTCCTTCTCACTCATAATGGGCGTAGCTTCAAGTAAGTAAGCGTGCATTTACTGTTATTTTGCATATTTCATAAATTTTCACACATCTTGAGTAGTGTTTCTCTATTTTATTCTCTCTTTCTTAGCCCTCTTCCTTTTATTATGCGTGTCTGTTTGTATAAGTGCCATTGTTGACATTTGTTTGTTTATATAATCTTGTTTTACTTTGAATTCAAGAAAGAATTGGATTGCTTTAATTTTTGCAAGTTGCAAGCATTTGAGCTCATTTATGCATATGGCTTGAATTTTGATATGCCAATGCTTATATGTAAGTATTGCATAGATGCAAGTTTTGTTCATGCGTGCATGAGAAAGAGAGAGCCTTGGCGGAGTGGGTTTGCACCAGGCTCATGTTGTGGCCATACTCCATCGCATGGGGAGCGAAGTTTCCAAAAGCGAGAAAGTGTGCTTTTGAATTTCATGGTTTGGCGTTGGATCCAATGTTTTTTCATTTGTGGGATCGATGTGATGTGGAGGCTGATGGTAGCACCCTTCTTGTGGCTGCACTAATGAATAGGCTGATTCATTGGGATATGGGTTCTCCAATAAGGCAATAAAGGCCAATTCTATATGGTCAGTAAGCCTGGAACTTTGCTATTCTGCATATCATAATGGAATCCAAACACATAAATTATGCAAAATTCAGAGTTACGCAGACGATTTGTCATATGTGTTTTTCAGTCATTTTCGTGCAAAAATAAGAGAAGATAATTATGCTGGTTGCCGGTGGAACAGTAATTAGTAAAAGAAGTTTTTTGTGACCTCATTTCGGTACAATATTTCAGGGGTAATGGTTCTTCTTCTTGCATGAGTTGATTTACTTTTTAATGTTGCGCTGTGTCTTATTGGGCCTGTTTAGCCTTTGTGGAGATATACAAGGTTAATTTTGTTCACTTCTTTATGTTGTATGCTGAAAATATTGTTCCTGTTGCGTAAGTGCTAAACCTTCCAAGAAGAAGGCCAAGTGTAATGGGTCATTGTTTGATTTGCCACCATAAGTGATTATATGGAGCAGAAACTGAGAGGAAATACATATTTATTAATGAAAAAGCCATATAATGCCTTTTAATTTAAGTGGTGGGTTGAATTCTTGCAGTTGCCTGGAGAGGGAACATGTGCTTTGGCCATTACATTTGTTTATGTTTTGGATATGGTCATTTAATTTTTGGTTATATCTGCTTGTAATATTTTTTGATCTATTTGTTATCGTTTATTCTATTGTTGTTTACATACGCAACTGAGTAGAGAATTCTTAATGTGTCTTTGTATTTATATAACAAATTACAAAGTCTGCTTTTCATTTGTTTTCCAGCATAGTTGTAGATCCTACAAATCTTAGTGATGGTTTACACTATTATGAAGTTTATGGGATAGACTGCAAAGCGCCATGGCGTGGTCCTCTCTTCAGAATTCCAGTTACTATAACGAAGCCTAAAGCTGTAAAAAATGGACTCCCACTAATGTCATTTTTGGGGATGTCATTTCTGCCAGGTGATTAATGTGGTATCAAATTATAAAATGAAATGCATTTACAACCTCTCCACCTGTTTGTTGGCAAATTTTCTTCTCCTTCACATGCTTGTATCATGACTATATGTTAAAATGGTCTTGCTTGCATTTTCTTCTAGTGTATCTGCAAAGGGAGGAGTTTCATTGGTGATTAGTTTCCTAGAAGAATATAAGGAGTAATTTAGATTATAAAATGTATCATCTAATGCTTGAACTTTTGTGAACCTGGAACTCCCTTATTTG
Source organism: Ilex aquifolium (assembly GCA_951799425.1). Classification (NCBI taxonomy): domain Eukaryota; kingdom Viridiplantae; phylum Streptophyta; class Magnoliopsida; order Aquifoliales; family Aquifoliaceae; genus Ilex; species Ilex aquifolium. The sequence continues at coordinate 59,580,107 of OX637391.1, read as the reverse complement.
CTTAGCAAAGAACACAGCTTCAAAAAGAAACAGTTGAACAAATTGCATTTTACGCATATAGATTAAGAGCTGACTATTGATACCACAAGACATTTTTATTGATGTTAATAATTTTTTTATTTCTTTCCTATTGTTGGTAGGTAGTCTGTTCACTTCTTTTTCTTTACATAGTTATGGCACTGAAGGTCATTCCAGTGTGTGCTATTAGAGAATAACACGTTTTTAATTTTTATCCTTTCTGCATGTCTCACTTGTTTTGTAGGCCATATTGAACGTAGCTTTATTGAGGTACCAGATGGTGCTAGTTGGGTTGAGGCAACTATCCGGACATCAGGCTTTGATACAGCTAGAAGATTCTTCATTGATGCTGTTCAGGTACAAAATTTGAGATCTTATTTCATGTGGTCTATACCTGCTTTGACATGCTTTCTATGTGCAGATATCTCCGTTGCAAAGGCCTAAGAAGTGGGAAAATGTTATTACATTCTCGTCTCCTTCTGCCAAAAGTTTTACCTTTCCAGTGGAGGGTGGCAGGACAATGGAACTCTCAATAGCTCAATTTTGGTCCAGTGGCATAGGAAGTCATGAAACTACTATTGTCGATTTTGAGGTAACATTTTGATGTTAGAGAAGTAAAGATAGGTGCTTGGTTATGAATATATGTTCTTTATATATCTGAAGTGTCATGGGATTTGTTAGGCATATATGTTCTTTAGATGCTGAATTTCCGCTAGCTCTAAATTTTATCAACATTGTCACGAGTTACCTTTAATTTCTTTCAATTTGATGACTTGTTGCTTTTTTATTTTCTTGATATAATTGTTATGTTTTGAATCTCTAATTTTTAGGAGTCTTTTCATTATTTTTTCCCCATTTCTGTTGGGATGATGGGCAGAATCTTCTTGAGTTCGGATTTTAGGGTAACCTTTTGTATTGTTTGCTGTACAAAAATGGTGCAATTTGCATAATTGATTTGATAGCTGCTTTGGCTGTTTTAGAAGGGAAAGGTTTTATTGTATGAGGGTGCTATAATCTATACGTAGTTACTTGGATTTTCTTCCATAGTGACCTAGTAGGATCTTCAAGGAACCTGCTGATTTTCAAACGATCAGGTATGAAGAAGAGGAGATTCTTGAGCTTCGTTTGTTGGCTATTATATATCAACTGGCAAACTGGTTTGCATGAGCAAATCTATAATTTTGAGGGAGATTTGAATATTTCAATTGATTAGAGTGATAAATGTGATATGTGCATGTGTATTGGAAGTTCCTGAGAGTTGGTGAAAATGTGTATGGTGATACACACTCTGCCCAGGCATCGCCTAAATCATGTGTTGAAAGCCAATCATTGATGCATCACCTAAAACCTAGGCATCTTTGGCTACATGATTTACTGATGCTATCATTTTAGTGGTTACATTAAGTGGGTCCTGTCCAAAATTTTGTGCAATCATATCAGACATATGGCCTCTTCAATTTGATTTCTTTTTTTCTTGTGGTTCATTATATCAAGCTGACGGAAATGTAGATTTGGTAATTTTGTCAGCAGCACTTATCTTATGCACAGATACCTCTACTTTATGGGGTTTTTAACCAGAGAACTGGTGGTGAAATTTCTCGACCGGTTTTTAGAATTTCTGTGATTTCTGTCGACATTAATTGCTGTTTCCAAAATTAAGATGCTTTCCAGAACTAGTATTTTTATACAGTATTTCCATGCCACTAAAACCTGTTATGTTGTACTCTAGTAGAATCTTTGTTGTTTTACCTTCCTGTTATGCTTATGATGAATGGCTGTGTTTCCTTGTATTCTTAACGATAGTGCTATAGATTTGGTGTTCATCATTGGCTCAGTCTGGAAGTTTTGGTTTTTGAACAAGAACTAATTTTATACTTTTGTTTGTGTGTTTGGTCCTGGGGGATGGGTTGCTAAGATATGATGTAACTATTATTTTCTCCATTCTGATTCTTTTCAAATATTTAAGAAAAATGTGAAGCCTTTACCTGGATTTTACTTCAATTCTTAGATTGGGTTCCATGGAATCAGCATCAACAAAGAGGAAGTGGTACTCGATGGAAGTGAAGCACCTGTTAGAATTGATGCTGAAGCTCTTCTATCATCTGAGAAACTTCTCCCTGCTGCAATACTAAACAAGGTAGAAATAGTTTCCCTTAGATACAGTTGATGGGCATTAGCACATGTTACATTGTCCATCTCATACATTGTACTGGAGAAAGAATGGTTGTAGATTACGTTTGTGCTCTCCATGATTTTGTGCAGATCAGAGTCCCATATCGCCCTGTTGATGCTAAACTGACTGCACTTTCAGCAGACAGAGACAAACTGCCTTCAGGCAAACAGATACTAGCTTTGACATTAACGTGGGTTCCGTTGGCACTTTGGTTTACTTTTCCTGCTCAATTTTGATGGATATGTATAGTGTCTAATATCAATATTGCCATGCTGGTGCTGCAGTTACAAGTTCAAACTGGAAGATGCTGCTGAAATAAAACCTCAAATTCCCTTACTTAACAACCGTGTCTATGATAATAAATTTGAGTCTCAATTTTATATGATATCAGATTCAAACAAGGTAAAGTATTGTCTTTTACTCTAAGAGGTAATTCTTGAACTTACAATCTGCTTGTTATATGTGGCCATGTTCTTTCCCATCTTTTTGTTAGGCAAGGTTATAAGTAGATCAAATATCATGCCTGCTCTCTTTCTTGAGGCATGTTATGCTCACCAGGAATACATATGACAATGGTTTTGTCGTTTTTTATTGTCAACCTTCTATTTAATGCATAAGCGGTGAATACTTAAACATCCTTAAAAACCTTCTCGAGGAATGATAGTAAACACGTGTGATTTTCGTAAGGCTACCACGCTCTCTGCCTGTGTCCTTGTGGTTTGTGTTTGGATAATTGATAATTTTAAGTTAAGAAGTGCAGGTAGTTAAAAAAAGGAGCGGAACCATCTTACTAGAAGTCCAAATTCATTGCTTTAACACAAAGTACAGAGTACAGTTCATTCTTTGGGATGCGTTTTTGATAGGTAAAAGTAATGTCACCACAAGGCACCAAAAGGGATGTTAATTATCAATAAGCAACTCCATGCTGTTAAAATCCCTCCTATCTCCATTTTCACTGACATTATAATATAGATATAGAAATTACACTGATCACTTTGAAGTGAAAAACTCTCATCTTTTTTTTTTTTCATTCTTATGATATGACGAAGATTAGAGGAGAAATTAAACGTACAATTGGTCTAGATTTAGGTAATGCAAGTATGCACTAAGCTTTTCTCTTTTTCTTTTTTTGTGGGGTGAAAAAATTCATTCAGCTTTAAAGTGCTGAAATATAAAACTATCATTGCATTCACAAAAGTTGAATTCTGATGGTATAATGAAGTGTAATCTGTGATACTTTTGACTGCGTGTTCTGTTCTGTTTGATTGTATCCACCTGCTGGCTTGTACATATAACTTATCTATTTGAGTTCAATGCAAAATGTGTCTGCTTCATCTTTATGATCATTTGTTTTCTTAATTCTAGCTTCGCTGATCTTTATCTCCGTCATTTTCCTTCCTTAATTTGTTTTGATTATCAAATGTAGCGCGTATATTCAATGGGTGATGTCTATCCAAATTCCACAAAACTTCCTAAGGGAGAGTATAATTTACAGCTCTATTTGAGGTAAGGCCCTTTTCCTTTTCGAAGTTAATGGAACCCCTTCCACTTGCTGCATTCTTCGACTATGAATTTTCGTTGCTATTGCCAATTTGTTTAGGCACAATAGGCTCCATCCTAAATTTTGCAGGAAGCCTTATGGTTTGATAGAAAGGCTTGCTTCAATACTAGGACTCACTTCTTTAACCGTCATCTTTATCTTTCACTGGGTTAACCTGGTGCTTTTTGAGAACATGAAAGTTTGTTTATATCTCTCAGTAAAGGAAAAAGAAAAACTGCTCCCTCTAGGGAAAGCACAAATTTTATCTTATTGACAGCTTTTGGACGATCTGTCTTGTTGACATATCGGTCTCATTAGGCATTAGGTTGCTTAACTCTGCACATTTATCTTGATTCAGGCATGACAATGTGCAGTACTTGGAGAAAATGAAGCAACTGGTGTTGTTCATTGACAAAAATTTGGAGGAGAAGGTAGAATATGGTGTTCTCTATTGATCAGATTTCATGTTAACTTGGTGAATGTCCACTTGAAAATTTCTTTCCAATCATGTTGCAGCAAACTTGAGTGTTATGCATACGTTCCTTTGCATTTTTCCTTGCTTTAATTGTTTCTTAGTTTTTCGTTCAGTCTTCACGTTATAAAAACAAAAAGTGTTTAAATAGCACTTCATTTTCAGGTAAAACACATTAGTTTTGTATTTTTCCGGTTTTGGTCTTCAATATAACAGTATTCTTCAGGTCTTTTAGATTTGGGTCTGCTGTTATGTTGTGTGTAGTTGTAAAGGGGCTTGCAATTGTGAATAGATTCGTATACGCTTGTGTTCTTTTTCTGCTGTCTTGGGTAGTCAGTGTCCGTTTGGACCTCTGTACGATTTTGTGATGGATTATGGTAGGCTACAGGGCCCCTATTTATTACTGATTTGAAGTGATTCCTTACCTTTGATTGGATACGCATTACAATCGTCCATGAGTTGCTTATGAGGTTAGCAAATTATACCATCCAATGCTCATGGCCATCACAAAACTTTTACAATCATTCATGTATCAGTTCAGTGAATATAAGATCTTTTATCCCCATCATGATGAGTACAAATATTGCTGAACACATCATCGACAGATGTGCCCTCCAAATTTACATATCTTAACCTTAGTCAAGTAAATGCTACTCATATGCTATCTGACATCTGGTAACTGGTTCATACATTCTGGATAGGGAAAATGTTACACTGGCACCATTATGTAAACTACTGAGATTTTGGTAATAAAAAATACAAGAAGTCAACTCATATGAACAAAACCTTATCCTAACTCTTTGGGGTCGCCTATTTGAATCCTGCACGACAGAAAGAGATGGAAAAAAGAAGTTGCTGCTGTATTTTAAATATTAAATCCGTCATGTGTTTGCTCTATACCTCTCGGGATTTACAAATATCAATGTACAAACATGATTGATAGTATGTTATCTTTCTGTTCAGCAGTATGCTGCTTATGGGTACTCAGCTAATGTGTAATTTGTCTTCAATGTGGCATAATACACTTCAGATTTTTATCTCATACGTTGTATTTTTTCTCACTCAAGGAATCTATTCGACTGAGCTTTTATTCTCAACCCGATGGTCCGGTGATGGGTAATGGTAGCTTTAAATCCTCAGTTTTAATTCCCGGGTATGTTCTTTTCCTTAGTTGAAAGTTTTCCCTTTTCTTATGTGCTGATAATATATGTATTGATTTCTATTATGTCATTTGGCAGAGCAAAAGAAGCATTTTATGTGGGCCCTCCGACAAAGGACAAGCTTCCAAAGGTTTTTTACATTACTACAAGTCTTTTGTTGATTGCTTTATCCATCTACTATTATTTTGGTTTTTTTTGGGGAGGGTGAAGTGCACATTTTATGGTGTTTGATTTGCTGCAGCACACTCCTGAAGGATCTGTCTTGCTTGGGGCTATTTCTTATGGGAAACTTTCAATTGGGGTTCAGGAAGAGGGAAAAAATCCACAAAAAAACCCTTCCTCATACCAGATATCTTATCGAGTTCTGCCGAATAAGGTTATTAGATTTGATTCTGAAGTGTGGGTTTTGAATTGCGGTGGACTGTGCGAGTATTGTGTGTTTAAAACAGGCATGTTCTGTTTTGGGAAGAAAAAAAGATTTGATTGTTTGTAAAATTGCCTATTGTATTGAATTGTCCTGTCATATTCCATGGAACATTTATATCTTAGCTCAAAATGGGCTCAACTTCAATTGGCTGTTTTTTTTCATTGTAGTGTTTGCTTGAATTTTGCTTCAGTTACTGTAGTATTTCTCTTTGACAGCTTGATGAGGACAAGGGAAAAGGTTCTTCGACAACTTGCACCAAAAGTGTTTCAGAACGTCTAGAAGAAGAGGTATTTGAGGGACACTAAAAGAGCTTACCTAAACATTTTTGGATTTTTGCGTGCCTATATTTGTTTCCGGACCGTAGCAGGTTTTGCTGTCTAGCAGTTTCCATTATTGATTGTTCATGCCTGGGCTTATGTTATTGACTTGAACGTCTCTTGTACCGTTGTACGTATATTGTTATGACATTACCCATTTCAGCAATCAAGTGGTTGAGTCTTCATTGAAATTTAATTTTATGATTTTGATTTCCAACATATTTTTGCTACATCCAACTTGCACATCACTGCTCCCTTAGTCCTTCCCCTCCCCCTACCAAAAAAAAAAAAATGGTGGACATCAAAAGATCCTTGTTGACTATTTTTTGTTCTCGTAGATTTGCTCTTGGAAAATATTCTGGGCAGTGTGGTGGAGTTGTTTTGATTGTTTGCTTTTAGTATGGATGTCTTCAATCTTCACTGTTTGACAACACCACCTTGCCAGCTGTTTGAATATTGTCAGAATTTCTCATTAAGTTGGCTCATTTTCCTCCCATTTTTACTTTGACTTTTTAGTTGTGGCACAACTAAAATTGCATTGTTTGAAACTGGAAAAGAAAACAAAAAATTATCGAGTTGATTTTTCAATCTATTACTCTCTCCATGTTTTCTAGTTTTTGTTTACGCTGACCTTGTTGAGTTTATTTTCAATCTATGTTACCCTCCCTGTTTTTTGAATCATTTGGTTTATGACCTTTGCTTTTCAGATGATACTCATGCCAAATAAATGGATTCTGATTTCTTCAAGCCTTTCTATCTGCAGTGTGAATGATATTCAGTGAATTGCCATGGTTTTGATGCTATTTTGACTATGAACTGTGTAGTTAGACTTGGTCCTCTGCCTCCTTAGCTGTGTCCGCACGTGTTGTGGGGTGGGTGTTGTTGATTGGAGAAACACGTTGTTCCCCAGAAACCCATCTTGTTGAGGAGTTGAAATTGAACACTGTGACTGCCCTGCACAAATGTCGCTGAGTGGGATTTTATAAAGGATATGTTTGTTGTGTGTCCTTTTTCTTCCCCTCCCCCTTTTTGTATGTGCGTGCGTGCTAACAATGAGGTATCTAGGTTTCTTAAAGCATCCGACTAGTCCTCCTGGGTGCTTTTTGTCTCCTCACCCCACATCCATCAGGAGAGATACCTATGAAAATCCTTGAGCATGGTCCCAAGGGGTATGATCCATAGTGGGAGACTTGAATTCAGGACCTTCAGCTCTCGAAGTTGGTTTTTGCCATCACTGATTTTGCCGTCATCCATTATGAAGCAATTAATAGATAGTCAAGTGAAATGTTGTATTATTTTGAAGTACTATGGCATTTTAATTGGCTGTGTTAGATTTTGGATATGAAAAATTGAATGTTTTCAGTATTACAAGGTTATCACCTTGCAATCACAGCTGGGCAAGCCTAGTGGTATAGTTGTGATCTTGACATGAAAGGAATTTTTTTGGTGGTGTAGCACCAACAACTTAGCAGGTTTCTTTGCTGAGTTCTTTAACTCTGTTTATTTGTGGTTTTGTCTTATCCCCACTATTTAATTATGTGAAGTTTTTAGTCTTCAATGTCTTTTAGTTCTTAATGCTGATACTCATCTGTTCAATAGGTACGGGATGCCAAGATAAAGGTTTTTGCCAGCCTAAAGCAAGGCACTGATGAGGAATGTTTAGAATGGAAAAAGTTATCCATTTCTCTCAAGGTACGTACCATCTGAAATTCATATCATACATATGTCAATGATACTGAATACCTCTCAATGAGAGAGTTTCCTCTATTAAATAGAAATTCCAGAGCTTAATACAGGCCAAGAAATCTGCTATTTACAGCTCCTAATCTATCTAAATATGGAATGCAATATTCCCTACTAATTACAAACATTGACAGTTAATATACAATAAACATATATAGTAAATATGGATAGATATGTGCTGGCAATGCCAGCATACATATCCCAGTGACATCCCCCCTCAAATTGATGCTGGTCGATCAAGAAGCATCAATTTGTTTACAAGAAAATAATGGCGTTGCCGAGTCATGGCCTTGGTAAACACATCAGCTATCTGAAGATCGGTGGAAACATGCGGAAGGGAGATGACACGAGTATCCACGGCTTCTCGAATAGAGTGACAATCCACTTCAATATGCTTTGTACGCTCATGATAAACAGGGTTAGAAGCAATCTGAATTGCACTCGTGTTGTCAGCATGTAGAGGAGTGGGATTAGATTGAGAGAAGCCAAGCTCAGCCAGGAGCCCACGAAGCCAAACAATCTCTGAGCAAGCAGCAGACATTGCACGATATTCGGACGGATTCAGTCGAGGATTTGGAAACACGAGCCAGCTTTTTACTCTTCCAGGATATTAAAGAATTGCCAAGAAACATACACCAACGCGTAACAGAACGACGAGTATCTGGACACCCAGCCCAATCAGCATCACTAAAACCAGTAAGGCAAATAGGAGAACCAGCAGGAAAGAACAATCCACGACTCTGAGATCCTCGGAGATACCGAATGATACGACGAACAGCAGCTAAATGAAGATGACGTGGAGTTTGCATAAACTGACTAACCTGCTGGACTGCAAAAGAGATATCAGGCCGTGTAATAGTCAAGTAGTTCAAGCTGCCAACCAATTGTCGAAACATGGTAAGATCAGGAAGGAGATCACCCTCATCACAACGGTACTTCACATTTACTTCTAGAGGAGTATCCACCGAAGTAGAATCCTGAAGTCCAGCCAAAGCAATTAAATCTTGTATATATTTGTATTGATTCACAAATATACTTGAAGAATCGTTATGAACTTCCAACCCTAAAAAATACGTAAGAGGACCAAGATCCTTCATATGAAAGGAATCCTGAAGATGTTGCTGGAGTCGGATAATCAATAAGGAATCCGTTCCGGTAATGACAATATCATCCACGTAAACAAGTAGGATGACAATACCAGTAGAGGTCTTGCAAAGAAACAGAGAAGAGTCATATTGGCTCTGCACAAATGAGAAGCATGAAGAAAATATCCTCCTTGAGATCACCATGAAGAAAAACATTTTTGACGTCCATCTGGTGAAGTGGCCAGCCCTGGGAAGCTGCAATGGAAAGAACAGTACGCACCGTAGTCATCTTTGCCACCGGAGCAAATGTCTCCTCATAGTCTACTCCATACTTCTGCCAGTTACCAAGTGCAACCAACCTTGCCTTATAGCGATCCAGAGTCCCATCAGAGCAAAGCTTAATTGAATAAACCCATTTACAACCAATGGCTTTAACAGTAGAAGGGCAAGGAACAATGTCCCAAGTATGATTTTCTTGAAGAGCCCGAAGTTCCTCATCCATTGCCTTCTGCCAACATTCATGTTTGACAGCCTCGGAGTAACATGTAGGAATAGTAGTATGATTAATAGAAGTATGAAAACCATACCAATCAAGAGGACGAGAAACTCTGGTCGAGCGTCTAGGACTAGGCGTAGGAGGCGCGCCAGGCTCGGAAGAAGCAATCGGATCAGGCTCAGATGGCAAGTCAGACTCGGGAAGAGTCGGTTGAACAGTCTCAGATGATGAGTTAGTCTCAGGAAAGGGCGAATTCAGTCGGCGTCGTTCATACACACATCCAGGTTTGAATCGCTCAGGAAAAGAAGACAAGTCATCAAAATAAGGAAGCATACTAATTTCAGGCAACGACTCAACATGTGTAGAAAAGAAAGGTTGATTCTCAAAGAAGACAACATGACGAGAAATACGAAATTTGTTAGAGCATGGATCATAGCAAACATAGCCTTTGTGTGAAATACTATAACCCATAAAACAACATTTAACAGACTGAGCAAAAAGTTTGTGACGTTCATGAGAAGGTAAATGAACAAAACAAACACAACCAAAAATATGCATATCAAGGTAGCTAGGATGCTGATGATAAAGACGATAATATGGAGAATCAAATTTTAAGACATGAGAGGGCACTCTATTAATTAGATAAACTGCAGTAGACAAAGCCTCAACCCAGAATTTAGAAGGAACAGTGGACTCAAGCAATAAGGTGCGAACAACATCCAAAAGATGGCGATTCTTTCGTTCTGCCACGCCGTTTTGCTGTGGTGTAGAAGGGCATGAGCGTTGGGAGACAATTCCTTTCTGGTGTAAGAAATCATGAAACTTATGAGACATATATTCCCCACCAGAATCAGACCTCAAAACTTTAATACCTGTAGAAAATTGAGTCTCAACATACGCCACAAAGGTCTTGAAAACCGAAAAGACCTCAGATTTGGACCGAAGAAAATAGACCCAAGTATACCGACTGTAATCATCAATGAACGTCACAAAATACTTATACTGAGCATGAGAAATTACAGGTGTAATGCCCCATAAGTCACTATGCATAATATCAAAACACTTTTATGCACGACTACCATGAGAAGGAAAATGAAGAGTTTTACTCTTTTCTAATTTACATGTAGAGCAATCAAAAGATAGATTATGTGAAAATTGATCTTTATTACCCAACAAACCAGATTTCAACAAATGAGACAAAACAACAGAATTCGGATGACCCAAACGTTTGTGCCATACTTCACTCTTATTGTTAACAGTCATACAAGCCAAAGATAAACAACTAGGAATGGAAAAATGCAGTGGAAACAATCTGCCAACTTTAGGCCCCGAGTATCTTCCCCGACACCTGATCCTGCACAAGACAACCATCACGAGAGAAATGGACATCACAGTGGTTATCAACTAACTGACCAACCGAAATAAGACTAGTAGAAAGTCCAGGGGCTACAAAAACATCTTTGAAAGATGGACTAATATCTCCAACAGCATTAATATTTAAATGACTCCCATTAGCAATCTGAATATGTGATGAGCCATGATATTTACGAACATTTCGAAGAGTTTCAGATGAACTGGTCATATGATTAGACGCACCAGAATCTACAAGCCAAGATTGAGATGAAGTATTACCATTACCTTGAAGTCCTAATGCTGAAAAGGCTGAAACAATCATTTGTTGTACCATTTCAGGGGTAAGAATAGATTGTCCAGCAACAGGAGCTTTGGTTGAGGACATTGCTGGAGCAAAAGAAGAAGCATTGGCTGCGGCCTGATAAGCATTAGCTTGACGATTCTGAGGTCGAGTAGGACAGTCCTTGATAATATGACCTTGTTTCTTACAGTAGTTGCAAGTTTTCTTTGCACAGTTGGCATCAATATACCCATACTCCTTGCAGCTAAAACATTGGATTTTGCGCATATCCCTACCCTTCCCTTTTCCTTGAGCTGCATATGCAACGGGATCATTATTGGATATTATTCGGTCCTGCTGGAAAGTAGCCTGTGTGAGAAGGCGTTGTTCTTCACGAAGCAATTCTCCAAAACAAACATCCAAGGATGGAGAAGAATCCCGATTCATCAAATGCGAGCAAGTAAACCTCAAATTCAGATCGCAATTTCATCAAAAATTGATCTCTCTTGCTTTGCTCATGAACTTCCTGAACAGCCGGGAGAGATTCAGCTGGCACCTTCGCGTAAACCATGTCAGAAAATTCTGCCCATAAATTCTGAAAACCAGAAAAATAATCCTGAATGGAGAGATTGCCTTGAGTGTAACTAGCAATCTCATACTCCAATTGAAAACGTCTTGCTGTGTTGTCGTGATTGTAAACCTTTTTCAAATACTCCCACATGGTTTTAGCAGTCTTATATGGCCTCAGATTAAGAACAATAAGTGGATCAACAGACCCTAAAATCCATGTCATCACACGGGCATCTTTAACCTTCCATTGAACTAACTTTGTAGGATCCGTAGGAGCTGGATCACTTCCATCGATATGGCCCCACAAATCCTTTCCAGTAACAAATTATTGAAACTGAAATTCCCAAGCAGAATAGTTTTTACCAGTGAAACGCACACCGAAAGATTCAGAGTTGCTGGTTGACATGATGCTCGAATGACTCAAATCCACAACACAGCAATACCAGGAGTGTACCAAGGAAAACAGTAAACCCAAGACACCAAAAAAAACACACCAGAAAACTGAGAAGTTATCAGCAACCCCCAAAACAACACAACAATGACACATAAAATTTTGACAGCCAAGAAGGCTAACAGAATTCACCCAAATAAAAGAAAACTAATACCAAAAGAGAAACTCAATTAATCCCACAATCAAAACCACCCGAGAGAAAACCAGAAAAACTCTAATTTAAATTTTGTGGCTCTGATACCATGTCAATGATACTGAATACCTCTCAATGAGAGAGTTTCCTCTATTAAATAGAAATTCCAGAGCTTAATACAGGCCAAGAAATCTGCTATTTACAGCTCCTAATCTATCTAAATATGGAATGCAATATTCCCTACTAATTACAAATATTGACAGTTAATATACAATAAACATATATAGTAAATATGGATAGATATGTGCTGGCAATGCCAGCATACATATCCCAGTGACAACATAAGCTTTTCTAGCTCAGTCGATACCTTATGTAATTATCTCTATATAGATAGTTATGTACACTTCCACAACAGATCTTATGTGACTCGTACCTTTATTTTCATGATAATCAATGCAGGTTTGAGTACTAGTGTTATACTTATATATCGGCATGCTTTTTTCTGAGGCTGCCTCCATTTGATTACCATAATTTTCTGATTTATAGATTATTTTTCTTTTTGAACTTCTATTTCAGTTCTCTTAAATATAAGCTCTGTGTTTCCATTAACTAACTTGTTTAAGTAATTGATCCTTTGTTTTTTGTGTGGTTTGCTATTATGAGTACATTTTTGTGTGGTTTGCTGTTATAATTTGTACTCTTAGAAGACTCTTTGTCCTCTTTCATATTTCCCCTCTTTTTGTTAGTAATATCTTCTGGTTTGCTATCAAAAATAAGTATTTGTTGCTTCATTCCTTAACACCGTCTTCCTTCACTAACACTTTAATCTTTGCCTTTAATATACTTACACGATTCAAGTTACTGTATTTTCATTCTCTATTATATCTTAAGACTGAGAAAGTGGTATCCCATAATCTATCATGCTTGAAACCCAAAGGGTCATTTGATTTGACTGACAGGTCCTTCTATGATTCCTTGAAATATTGAACTGCTAACTGCTTTTTGGTATCGTGAATTTCTTTGCAGACAGAGTTCCCTAAATACACTCCCTTGCTTAGTAAAATATTGGAGGGTTTGCTACATGATAACAATGTTGAAGACAAGATACGCCATTACGAAGAGGCAAGTTTTAATGCATGTAGAGTCTTTTTCTTTCGTCTTCTTCTTCTTCTTCTTTTTTGCTCCACTCCAAACACAAAGTTGAGCATGGGCGGGCATTGCCTTTATTTGATATCTAATTACTGATCCATGTTATAGAAGTAGTTAGTGAAAATCTACAGTTTTGTATGAGCACGTTCACATTTGCTTGTTTTGCAGTTTAATGGTATTTAATTTGCTGCCTGGTCAGAGAGATTTCAGGCTCTATGAGTACAAGGGTTTTTCAGAGAAGTGCTAGTAATACTTGTTAACAAGATGCATGCACATTACGTGTTACTGTCACCATTCCCCAACTGAAGTGATAAATGAATGAAAAAATAAATTCATGGTTACACAAAGAATATCTACTATTTCTTGATTTTCCAAATAAATTCTATTAATAAATTGTATATTTTGGTGACAATTCAACCCTGGAATGGGTTATAATCTACTACTTTTATGGAATATTTATTAAAATAAAGAAGTAAAAATTGAAGTTGATCTGCTTAACTGTTTATTATGGTTTTCATGTACCTCCTTCTCTAGTTGAGAGGGGGGACATGCTGCTGGTTCTATATTGTATTCACTAGTGTGTTCGCAATTGGTAACAAATCATTGGTTGATATAACATAAAGAAAAGATAGTCAGTAAATCGTCTCCGGTAATGTTTTTTCGTACAAGTCTTTCAATGTGAAAATGTCAAGGCAGAACATCATCATTGTAATTATTATTTCTATTCATTTCTGATTCCTATTCGAAAATGCACTTTGTAGATTATTGGTGCGGCAGATGAGGTAGTTGATAGTATTGATCAAGACGAATTAGCCAAATATTTTTCCCTAAAAAGTGATCCAGAAGATGAGGGTGCAGAGGTGAGTTTCTATATGCCACTTGTTTTCTTCTCATCCAAAGATCTACAAAAATTTACATCTTGTGCCCCCCCCCCCCCCCCCCCCCCCCACCACCACCACCACCAACACATTTTGAGTCCTAAAATCCAAGGAATTGTTGACCTTGTTTCTTCATGTACGTAATGTTGAAAGTTGATAGCTGCCATATAAAGCATACTTGGAATAGGCATTTGCAATTGCTCTCCATATGTATATTTTCTGTAGTTTCTCTGACCAGCTTGTGTCCATTTTGGTTATGTTTCATAAAAAACGATGTTTTGTAATTCCAACATGCTACATTATTGTAGAAAACAAAGAAGAGGATGGATACTACCCGTGACCAATTAGCAGAAGCACTGTACCAGAAAGGATTAGCTTTAGCAGAGATTGAATCCTTGAAGGTATGAGTGATGTTACATTTCGTAATCTTTGTATTCCTGTGGCTCCTGCCAACTGAATTATGAATTGGGATGCTTTTTTGTGTAGAAGATTTAGAACAATAATGGTAGTTTCTCAAAATTGTCATGATTGAGAACCTTAGGAACAAGGTGGCAGAAATCCCAAGTATAAATTGAACCTGAGGGTGATGCTTGAATTAAACACTCCTGCATTAGTACGCTAGAGCTGATTCTGCCAGACAAATCTTTCAAATGTGCGTGTCACACATTACCACTGAAATATGTAGTTGAATACTGCTGTCACTGATGAAGAACTGTTAATAGCACAAACGAGTTGGCAAAAATTGGTTGAACTTTTGATGAGTTGTGGTCTATGGAAACAGTCAGTTAAGTCTGTGTTGCAGATTACAGCTGTTTAGTCATGGTGTTGGTATAATCCAAGGAATGGAGCACCCTCCTATGGTGTCATATCCCCTTTACGTATCTGTTCCTTGTAAAAAGCTGAATATGTGTAACCTAGATGTGTAACTTTTGCTAGGTTTTTTTTTTGGGTGCAAAATTGAATGTGATGCTCTTCCATTTTTACTTTTTCTTGTTTGCTTGCTAGTTATCAATATCACTTCTACAATGAAGACCCATGAATTTGATTTGTTACCATTATGGTTGGTGGTTAGAATGACGATGATATCTTCTTTGCTGTAATTATTGTTGGAAGGGTGAGAAAGCTTCAGCCTTAGCTTCAACTAAAGGTCCAGAAGTAGTGGATCGGACTGATGATCAATCTGCACCAGACGCTGATGTCCAGCAGGATCCATTTGAAGAGAACTTTAAAGAATTAAAGAAATGGATAGATGCAAAGTCTTCTAAATATGGCACCCTCTTAGTGACCCGTGAGAGGCGTAGTGGAAGGCTTGGAACTGCAATGAAGGTACTTACGGTTGGCAAGTTAATTACTTCGAAAGACATCTTGACTTAATAATCTGTAGCTATATCTATATTACCGATAAATGTCAGCTAATTGAAAAATCTTTTGATTTTCAATTTTATCCCTATCAATATTATATTATTAGCCAAACATGTCCTCCATGGCCTTTGATCTTACTTTTGATTTCTGAGTATGAATCTATGTTGTTTGGTCTGTTTCCATGGGACTTATTTGAAGAAAGTCACTTCTTCTTTTCTTACATCACCAAACAATCTGAATAGCATTTCCTTGTGATTCGTAACTCGACCTCTATTTGTACTATTAGTAAAAGGCTGGCTCTGTTTGAAGATTGTTTGTGCTTTGTCTTGAATTTGATTCTTATGTTCCACTGATATGTTGGATCAGGTGCTAAATGGCATGATTCAAGATGATGGTGAGCCTGCAAAGAAGCAGCTTTATGAACTAAAGCTTTCGTTGCTTAATGAGATTGGATGGGGCCATTTGGTTGCATACGAGAAACAGTGGATGCACGTACGTTTCCCAGCAAGCTTACCTCTTTTTTAGGATTTTGGTTATTTCATTCAAGGTCATGTACCAGTACTGTTACTGCAGAACTATGTTAGATGCCAATTCTTCTCTCAGCACTACTAGTTAGAATTAATTTATAATTCACTGCAGCTGTTGAATTAGTTGTAAGTTGCAACATTAGCTAACAATTATTGTCGATCCAACCGATGTAGTAGATTAGATTAATAAAGTAGGTTTGAATAAGCACCTTTTGGATTTACAAATGAAAGAGGCTACTGAGGCGAATCTTCGATTTGAGGCTGACATTTGTGCTGACATTGACTCGATCAGAGCAGGAGAAGAGAAATTCTGGAAGCAAAGGGCGCGAATCAATTGGCTGGAATCAGGGGACCAGAATACAAAGTTTTTCCATCAAACAACTCTCCAGAGAAGGCGTAGGAACAAGATCCTTAGACTTAAAACTGAGGAGGCACAGTGGATTGAGGATGAGGATGAGATCAGTATTCATATCAACAACTACTTTCAGGTTCTTTTCTCAACTGTGGGCCAGAGGGATTTTGATGAGGTGTTGGAGTTTGTGGAGTGCAAAGTCTTTGAACAAATGAATCACACTTTGTTGAGAGATGTGGGTGATGACGAAGTGTTCAAAGCAGCTCAACAATTGGGCCCCCTTAAGGCGCCTGGTCCTGATGGCTTCTCGGGGGTTTTCTTTCTCTCTTATTGGCACATCATCGGTACTGAGGTTTGCAGCACAGTGAGGAGCTTTTTTGATGGGGGCTTTATGCTTAGGGAGTTGAATAAAACTAATATTGTTCTCATTCCCAAGGAGGCTAATCCAGAATTTATCTCTCAATTCCGACCAATTGCTCTGTGCAATTTTCTTTACAAGGTGATTGCTAAAGTGCTGGCCAACAGAATGAAAGGTCTGCTGCACGACATTATCTCTCCCCAGCAAGCGGCTTTTGTCCCCAAAAGACAGATTCAGGATTGTATCATCGTGGCTAACGAAGTCCTCCATTATCTGAAGTTGAAAAAGAAGGGCACAATTCCTGAGATGGCTATAAAAATGGATATAAGCAAGGCATATGACAGAATCGAGTGGGATTTTTTGGAAGCAGTTTTGCTTAGGCTTGGCTTCAGTCCCAGATGGGTCCAGCTTCTTACCCAATGTATCAGCACAGTGAGTTTTCAAATTGTTGTCAATGGAGAAAGGATGGGTGTTATCTATCCTCAAAGGGGTATTCGTCAAGGGGACCCTCTCTCTCCTTACCTGTTCATTTGGTTGCTGATGTGTTATCTAGGATGCTACAAAAGGGGGTGGACGAGCATTGTTTTTTGGGTGTCAAAGTTCGTAGGAGAAGCCCTGTTGTTTCCCATCTCCTGTTTGCTGACGACTCTTTTTTTTTCATCAAGGCAAAGGAGCAGGGTATCCACAATTTGCTACGCATTCTGGGTAATTATTGCTCGGCTTCTGGTCAGTGCATGAATTATCAGAAGTCAGGTATTTTCTTTTCATCAAACACAACAACGGATCAACGTGTTCATCTCTGCCGCCTCATGGGGATGCAACCATTTTCCCTTGAATCCAAGTATTTGGGTCTTCCAGCTTTCTGGGGTAGATCTAAAAATGAGATTTTTGGCTTTTTATTAGAACGGGTATTAAGAAAGTTGCAGGGTTGGAAAGGGTTAATGTTAACTCAGGGCGGGAAGGAAATTTTGATTAAAGCTGTAATCCAAGCGATCCCCTCATATGCCATGTCGGTAATTTCATTCCCAAAGAATTTTTGTAATAAGCTCGACAGGTTTGTAAGAAATTTTTGGTGGGGTTCAGGAGGGGAGAAGCGTGGGATCCATTGGAAAAAATGGGAGTTGATGGTCGAGTCCAAGGTGCGTGGAGGTATGGGTTTTAGGGACTTTGACTCTTTTAATCAAGCCCTCTTGGCGAAACAAGGTTGGAGACTCATTCACAATCCAAATGCTTTTTGGGCTAAATTTCTTAAATCCATCTACTTCCCAGACTGTGATTTCATGTAGGCAAAAAAGGGCTCTCGGCCATCTTGGTTCTGGTGTAGTATTTTAAAAGGTCGAGATTTGTTGGAAAAAGGGTTGTTATGGCAAGTCATGGATGGTAATGATATCAACATCTGGGCTGACAGGTGGATTCCTCTTCTCCCTGGGGCATCTATTTCCTCTTCTAGGCCCCATCCAAATGACTTTGAAGTGGTCATTTCTCTACCCTTTAAAGTGTGGAACACTGATTCTTTGAATGCTTTATTTAATGATGCCGAGTGTAAAGCTATCTCGGCTATCCCACTTCCTAAATCAAGTGGCTGCGATAGCAGAGTCTGGCAACCAAGCCCCAATGGTGTGTATTCCGTCAAATCAGGATATGTCTTGGCGGTTAATCTCAAACCCTCCAGTTTGGCTGCTAGCTCTTCTTTCTCACCTCACCCGAAACTCTGGCATGTCATATGGCACATGAAGGCTCTCCCAAAGGTTAAACATTTTTGGTGGAAGGTTTGCAACAATGCATTGGCATCCCGGGAAAATCTTTTCAAAAGAAGATGTGCTGACTCCCCATGGTGTCAAATCTGTAGAGAAAAGATCGAATCCATTGAACACCTTTTGTTTGGCTGTGAATGGACAAGAAAAGTATGGTTTGGTCTTGATTTTGGTTTCAGATTTACCGACGATTTTTTTGTGTCTACTGTCCAGTGGGTTTCCTCCATTCTGGAAGTAGTCGATGACACTGTTTGTTCCTTTGAGATTATGGGGAAGATTGCGATTACTGCGTGGAATATTTGGAAGGGGCGTAATCTTATGGTGTTCAATCGTGAGGAACCAAACTCATTCTCCATCGTTCTTAAAGCAAAGCAAATGTGGAGTGATGTTGATTCAGCTCCCCATCGTTCAAATGGTTGCAGGCAGTCGACTTCCAGGTCTGTTCTTTTGCCTTCTCAGCGTCTTCTAACCTCTACAATCAGCTGTGATGGGGCCTTTCAAGGAAAGGGTTCTGCTATTGCTGTTGTCCTGAGAAACCATACTGACTGTTTTCTGGAAGGAATTGGGAAGCGCATCCCAGCGGTATCAAGCCAATATGCAGAGGCAGCAGCGGTAAGGGAAGCCTGCTTATTAGCATTTGCATCTCAGCTTCAATTCTGTACAATTGAGAGTGACAACCAGGAGGTCATCAAGCTCAGCACAACTGAAGGAGTTCCTCCTTGGGAAATTTCTGCTTTTGTGAAAGACATCAGATTTTTTGCTAAACACCTTGAACTTCGGTTTTTACACAAGCCAAGAGCCCTTAATAGGGCAGCTCACTGGGTGGCTGCTTCGGCATTATCTGATTCACTTGCTGTGAATTGGGTCAGCTGTCCCCCGCTTGAGTTTATGGCTTTGCTCTCATCTGATTGTAACCAAAATTTTCCTACTTGAATGAATGTTACAATCTTTCGCTGCTCAAAAAAAAAAAAAAAAGTAGGTTTGAATAACATTATTGTTCTTTTATGGTTTGATCCTTACTAACTATATTTTTCAAAAACAATAAAATCTCTATTCTACAATACTCAAAGCAGGGGTGGAGTTAGGAAAAATTTTTAGGGTGAGCACATTAGCACGTGTTAATTTTTTTTTTTAATTGACCGTAGAAGTTTATAAATTCATATTTAGTGAGATTATATTTAATACTTAAAAGTTCAGTAAACAAAGAAAATTAAAAATTGATATGCATAACATGAATAAATAAAAAATAATTAATTTTTTTTATTAAGAATAAAACTAATTATTGTCACTTATAATTGACTCTAGTATGTTTTTATTATTTGAAATAATTATAAATTAATCTTATCAGCATTATTATTTTATATATAAAATTGTGGTAACAATATTTCATTTATGATCCTGTGGTTTACTATATAATGACACATATTTTTATATAATAACGAAATAATCTTACAATTTAAAAAAAATTATAAAATAACCTTAATATGTTTAAAACATATTCGAACATGTTTGAAACGTGTCTAAAAGTTAATAATAATATTAGTTATACTTAATTTGAGATTTAATTGACGGAAACCCAATAATTTGTGACAATTAGATAGATAGTGAAAAAATTTGTGACAATTTGTGACATTAGATATTTAAATTAGGTCTCAATAACTTTGTTTAAAAAATTAACAATCATTTATATAACAGTCTATTTAAATCGATATCGCTAGAACACAAAAATATGGTGAACTTAATTAAATATGTCTAAATTTTATTTTAAAAATTACATATTTAATATGAAGAGAACAAAAAATTGACCCGGGGGGGGGGGGGGGGGGGGGGGCATATGCTCACCCTAGCCCAAGGGTGGCTCTGCCCCGGACTCAAAGGACCATGAGAGAGAGAGAGAGAGATTGATTTATTCTGGCCCTGCCCCTAACTCGAACTAACTGCATCGAAACAGTATTATCCCCAGTCCAAATAATTCAAGGGCTAAAGAAGTTGAAACATTAGAGGTAGCCCTTGAGAAGGCCTGAGGGATAGCATGGTAGAGGGAGAATGGCAGTAGTTTGGAGAGAGAGAGAATGAAAACCTAGTGAGAATGAGGGTTAACACGATCTTATACTCCAAGGTGGCCAAGTTTTTGCCAATACACAACCTCCCTCCAAACCCAAAAGGTAGAAACCCCATCTTGTGCTTGCATCCACCGTAGAACTGATCATCCTTAAACCTCTCTGGCCTGAACTCATTTACGTCGTCGCCCCAAAGAGCTCCATCGTGGTGCATGGATACAACGTCGATCCACACGTTGGTACCGGCAGGTATTACCACGTCGTCCACTCGGATGTCTTCTCTTGCTTGCCTTTGTAAGTTTGGTGCCGGTGAGTATAGTCGTTCAACTTCATTCATCACCCACCCCATCTGCAGTTAAAGCCATTTTTTTCCAGATTTTAAGAAGCCATAAAAATTAGCAAATGGAGGTGGTAGGGCCAACTTTTGAGAGAGTTTTTATAATTCTTCATTGTTTTGGTCTTACTTCTCTTAAAATGTAATGCTCAGCTTTACATTTGACAAGAAGTTGGGACTGTTACTTGAACGGGTTGAGAGACCAACCCAAGTTATAAAATTCTCAACCTGAGCCTAACTCGAACCCGACTTCTACCTCAATTCGAGTATTGTAGGTTCGGGCTCAAGTTGAACTCAAATTATTAAATTGGGTTCGATTTTGGGTTAGATTTGAGTTTCTATATGCTAACACTTTTAACTCTTTTATACTCACAAAAGCCCAACAAAATTCAAACCATTAAAGACACAAGTCACATGAAGTTTGCCTTCTTTATATACAAGAGGAGGGAGACTTTTTTTATGTGCAACGATGTAAGATTCTAACTTAAATATCTTCTTTTGCTCTTTATTCAACATCTTTCGTTGGTTCAATTAGGAAACTTACACTTCTTCTAGTGTTATAAAACTTATTTTTTTGTGAGAATTATAAAAGCTTCTTGATAAGTGTGAATAAAATATAATATTTTATTGTGTAGCCCTTTATTTATATATGTATTTTTTTTAATATTTAAATAACAAATTATCTTTTAATGCTTAAATAAAAATTAAAGCTATTGGTCCGGACTTGGATTGAACTTGTAAATCTGAAACCTCAACTTAAGCCCAACCCAAATTCAATTCGGATTAACAATTTTTGAGCCTAAGCCCAACTCAAGTTTTAAAAAACTCAAACCAAACATTGATTTTTTCGAATCGAGTTTTATAAAAATTATCTTGAGATATCATGTTTGATTCTCATAATATTTTTTGATTTATTTATAGTTTACAAGTGCTTTTATGTTTTTACCTCCATGACAAGCTAATCTTCATTATTTGTTACCTCTTTGAAGTAAAGACATTAGTTTAATTAACGAGCAATATTATTTAGATTTAATTTATTAATTTAATCGCTCATAATCATTAGATTAATAGTAGATCTTAACATTCAGTATCAATTCAATAATTCCGATGGATCAGATAAATAAATTAGGTTGAAATAGTATTATTGTTAACCAAATAGAGGGCAACAAGATCACGTGCATGAAGATGTGATAAGACGAAACTTGATAAGACGAAACTTACCTTCTTTAGTCCAGCAACCATGGTGGCACTAACCTCTCCATCTCCGACCACTTCTCTGATCTCTTCCCTGAGCTGACATTGCCACTCAGGGTGCATGGCCAATAGTAGAAACGTCCACGTGAGCGCCAATGCCGTTGTCTCATGACCTCCGAAGAAGAAAGTTTTACACTCGTCCACGAGTTCACTCGTCGTCAACATCTTCTCCGGTGAGCCGCCATGGTTCTCGGCAAGCAATATTCCGAGCAGGTCCTTCTGGGCATGCCCTACACTTGACTTTCTAGTTGTTATGATTGATAAGAGGAGTGCGTCAATCTCCTTCCCCAGCTTTTTTGCCTCTAGGGTTTGCTTAGGGCACATTAACTTGCCAAAGGGTACTCCGACACAGCGGTTGGATTTGAAAAGTGCCAATTGCACTGAGCTTAATTTTTCGAACACTTGTTTACGATGTTCATAGCTTAAGCCAAAGCTCGTCTTTACGATAATGTCGCCGGTTGTTCGCGTGAATTCTCTCTGAACGTCAATTTCTGGCTTGCCAGAGCTGATGAGGGCGGTCCACCGGTCTAGCGTGCCAGTGGTCGACTCCACCATCAAGTTTGCCATGGCCTATATATACTCAAGCTTAGAATACTAATACTAGCACCGAGAGAGAGAGAGAGAGAGAGAGAGAGAGAGAGAGAGAGAGAGAGAGAGAGAGAGAGAGAGAGAGAGAGAGAGAGAGAGAGAGAGAGACCTTCAAGTTGGCCGGAGAGAATGCAGGAGTGATGACATGCCGGTGACGAACCCAATCGTCACCTTCGACCATAGTTAAACCATTACCAAACAAGGGTTTTCGATCATTTTTAAACACAGTGGGCTTTCCCCAACTTTTTCCCATAACACCTGCAGACATTCTTTTTAGAAATTCAGGATCTGCAATGTATAGAAATGGCTCTGTGCCCAGCCAGTAAATAAACACCTTCCCTGCAAAAAAAAAAACACAAAAATATCTCACACACACATTTATCTAACACAACACTCCCCACATGTGCAAACTTGTTAGCATCACACAAGATGTTTTTTTCCTCTGTAGTTGACAGATTTGTAGGGGTGTTAAACGCTCTGAGCAGCTTGAACTCAATTCAGTTTTAATCGAACCTGATCAATTATTCAGTCTCGTTTTAAGATATATATACCACATCGTAAGGCTTAAAAAAAATATTTTTGACAGCATATTCTCTGGTGTTTTGATGAATGCCATTAGTTGTGAGAGATTAATTACCATGCAATTTCTGCCAGAGAGAGAAGTATGGGAATACTTTTGAATGGATATCATGAGTGATGCTTAAAGAAGATGAGAAGGAAGAGTCTCTCTTCTTCTTCATATCACTGATATTTCCTAGAGGAAAACTTGGAGTTGGACCACTAAACCCATTCATCCTAAGTTTCCGATTTGCCTGATTAGGCAAAACCCAGCAACAGAATAATATCCTCCACAACATGAAAAGAAGAGAGACAGCCATGGCGAAGCCAAGAGCTTGGAAGAACTGAAGAAATTCCATCTCTCTCTCTCTCTCTGTGAAAAAAGTTGTGGTGGCCCTTACGTGCTTATGGCTCTTAAGAATCTACGTTGATTGATACTGTGGAGAGAAGCAAGGGGGCACGCATTTATGAATGTTAAGCGCAATCCATATGATTTATGATTTGAAAACTTGTTTTACTATAATTTTACTATTATGCCCCTTAAATAATCCAAACCACTCCAATGTTTGTCTAAGAAAAATTCCCAGGAAATAGTGATCATATTCCCAAGAAACTTGTTTTTAAAAAAATTGATGCTCTCGCGCTCCTACTTCCGCTCTCGCTCCCGCACCCGTTTACGCTCTATGTGATCTAGATCATAACAGAAGATTTCAAAATTTCAATTGTATTGAAAAAATAATCATCAGACAATAATAATAAGAAGTAAACTAAAATCTAAAAAAATCAATTAGTAAAAGATTGAAACTGGTTGCCTTCATTCGTTACATTCTCTCTCAACTGGATAGCAATATCACTTCTATTTCTTCTCCACTAATGCAATTGAACTTGCAGTAGACACCTTGCAACCAATAACTACTTACTGACACATGTTTCACCATGTGTTTTCCCCTTTCTCCACCCTTTTCCCATCTTATCTTTTTCATTTCTGATTATCTCGTACGATCTTTTTCTCTATCTACAAACCTACATCTCCATATATGATATAACCCCACTGAACTTGCATAAACATTATTGACAAAAGAATCGTAAACAGATCTGGCCAAAGTTGTTTTGTAGGGATCGATAAGAGTATTTGGGGAAATGTTATTTAGACTTAAAATGTAGAGTTAAAAAGTGTATTTGATAATCACAATCATTGAATATGTAACGAGTCCCAATAAATTCTGAGACCCATAATAAAATCAATGATTGTTATTATCAAGTACACTTTTTAAATCTATTTCAATAAATTCTAAGATCCACAGTGAAATTAATAGTTGTGATTATTAAGTACACTTTTCAAACCTACTTTTTAAATTCATGTACCATTGCTCGAGCATTTGTGCTTCAGAGTAGCGGATGGTAACAGAAGGAATACTAGGGCTAACTGGTAAAGCAAGGGTATATTAGTATTTTGACATAAGAATCTGGTCGGCTGGTTTTGAGATAACCCATGTGTTATGTCTACAATTCACTGTTCACACCGGGCCCGGGATAGGCCCCGAATGGGATATCCTACCTGCTTTTTTGTTTTTGTTTTGTTTTAAAAAAGTATGCAACACGAGCATAATCAAATAATAGCTAAGAATGCAATTGCCCCACAAATTTTATATATATATGTGGGCAAATAGATAGAATAAGGAATTAAATATTTAGTTGAGCATTTCACGAATTTAACATGGATTTAAAAAATAAACTTGATAATCCCAACCATTGAATAGATAATGAGTCTTTATAAATACTTATCAAATATACTTTTTAAATCTAGTTTTTAAATTTATGCAGCATTACTTATTTAATGATTCCTCTAATCACTCCCGGAGTGATTCACATTCACAAGGCGGAACCTTTTGAATGTTGACCATCGGAAACAGGCACACATTTTTCATGAAATATAGAGAAATAGAGCCACTTTAAGGTTTTTTTTTTGGTTACATTAGAAAATTCAAATGAGCCTTTAAAGCTCCCTAACATAAACAATACTGGCTAAGTCAGCCTCAAACACCCTAGATATAACAGTAAGGGCTTGTTTGGATGGATTTTTTAGAAGGGTTTAGATTAGTTTTTCCAAACCATTTTAAACCCGAACCCCACTTTACAAAAATAGAATTCAATATTAAATTCAATTCATACTCATGTTTGGTATGCCCACGGATATATCACTATTATGATAATATATTTGTACATAAATGATTATTTTGTTTCTTCACCAATCTAATCCAAACCCATGTTTGTATACGTATGAAATATAATAGCCTTTTTGTATCCTGAATCCGTTAACCCTCATCTAAAACCCACCCCATGGGTTTAATGAAACTCATGATCTAGGATTTAAGGTCCGGGCCATTAGCGGGCTGGGTTTGATAATCAAAGCTTCAAATTTTTGACCAAACATGGATTTTGTGTATTATTTGGACTATTTTTCTCCAACTTATCTTCCAAAGCCCCCCCCCCCCCCCAAAATCCCACGTACCAAACATCCCTAAGGGTCTTCTCGAGAAAAGCTATATTCTAGGATTGTTTTTGGCCCAGATTAGGTAGAAAGTCTGCACATTGCTTTCCTTCGCGCAAAACATGCTTCATCCGAACTTTAAGGTTTCTATGAGTCGTGAAAAGGAGATATTCTGAAGTTCGAAGAAATACAAAAGAAACTTTGAGCTCATATTGATATTGGTCGATCTAATCTTCTAGTGTTCCTCACGAAAGTTTTTTGTATTGTTATTTCTTCACGGGTCCAAAAGCGTAGGACACAGTAACTAATGGTACAGAGTTAGAGCCGACAGGTCCAACCAAGTAGCATTCCTTAAAAAAAAAAAGAAAAAGAAGCTCATCCCAAAATATTACAACAATGGCCTATTTATTAAGTCAGTCTTAATGGCCTTTACCAGATTATCCAGGTTCATCATACCGTGACTAATTTTTTTCCTATTTTATTCAGCCAGTGGGCCGAGCTGGGCGCCCATCTAAAGTCAGCCCACACAACCCTGGAATTGGTTTAGTTCATGAGGCCTAACAAGTCTTGAGAGAGGTAGATGATAAACAATTTAACCTATTTTAAAAAAAATAATCTTATTTGAACCTAAAAATCTAACTTAATTTGTTGACATAATGATGTGACTTTAGTGGAACCACTAGATCAACACTAAGTTCTAATGTTTGATGGAATCCATAGTCAATCCAAAGGTCATAGTGAATTAGGTCAAGGTATCACAGGAATGACCAGTTGCCAGGTCCAGGGTCCAACCCTCTGTTAGAACAAAAATTGGAGCACATTTTTGGATTTGAAATTTATTTAGAATCTTGATAATTGAGATTTTCTCGTGCTTACAAATTAGTAATTTAGAACTAAAACATTAACCACAAACAAGAAGAATGGACCCAAAGCATGCAACAAAAAATCCATATCTTACTATTTATTGCATCCCATTTATTGCTAGTAATTTCAGTATTGTCTAGCAATTGCACTTCTATAAATAAGTTCACGGTCAGTAGCGTTCTACAAGCCTTCAGCGGTTCAAGTTGCCTTCTTTCTTATCCTATTGTTTTGGTTGTGCACCATGGACCGCCTCTGTTTACTGTTGTTTTTTACCGCATGTTTTCTAAGTACCCATGCAGGTTAGTTTGCAATCTTCGCTCATAATTTCAATATTTTTTCTGTTTTTAATTGATTAACTCGATTTTTATTTTTTGTAGGTGTTCAAGGAATTGGTGTGAACTACGGGCTGTTGGGGGATAATCTTCCACCACCAGGTCAAGTTATAGCTCTCTTAAAATCTAGAAACGTTCAGAAAATTCGAATTTTCGATCCCAATCCCAATGTCCTAAAGGCTCTAGAAGGTTCTGGTATCGAAGTTGTCGTTGGAGTTCGAAACGAAGACCTGCAACAGCTCGCAGCCAATCCATCCTTTGCAAAAAGTTGGGTTAGCACCAACGTTGTCCCACACTCCTCTTCAGTGAAGTTCGCATACATATCGGCTGGCAATGAAGTCATTCCGGGGCCTTCAGCAACTTACGTGCTTGGTGCCATGCAAAACCTTGATGCTGCATTGCAAGCTGCCAACATTGCCATACCAGTTAGCACTGTAGTTTCCTTACAAGTGCTGGGATCATCACATCCTCCCTCTAGCGGGGTGTTTTCTGACAACACGACAATGAGGCCAATTGCAGCATTTCTGGCAGCCAAAAAAAGCCCTCTTCTTGTCAATGTGTATCCTTACTTTGCATACATCGGCGATCCGACCAACGTCCCATTGGATTATGCGCTTTTACAGGGTACAGCTAATGGTGTGGACGATGGAACAAATCACTATACTACCCTGTTTGATGCTATGGTTGATGCAACGTATGCTGCACTAGAGAAGGTGGATGGATCTGCGGTTGAGGTGGTTGTGTCAGAGACTGGATGGCCGAGTGCCGAAAATGGTGACGTGGCAACCATAAATAACGCTCAAACGTATGTCAATAATGTGATAGCTCATGTGTCATCTGGACAGGGAACGCCAAAAAGGCGGGGCAAGGCTGTAGAAACCTTTTTGTTTGCACTATTTAACGAGGATCTCAAGCCTGCTGGTACTGAGCAGAACTTTGGGTTGTATCACCCTGATATGACTGAGGTTTACCATGTTAACTTCCCAGCCTAGACATAGTCTCCATAGGTATAGGAATAGTCCTTTCTCACTCTCCCCCACTCTCTAATGCAACACTTGGGTTGTATTATCCCATACAAGCCTCTGTTGCAAATTTTCTTAACTTCATTGAAGTGAATAAATTTACATTTCAGAAGTGAAAAAATGGGTATAGTTTTCATTCATGCCCCATGTAGGATCTTGTTTAATGAAATTTTAGTTCTAGTTACTTTTTTCAAGGTTTGTGCGCCGCTGGTATAACATTTTTGTTTTCTAACTTTATCGTGTGAATGGTTAAGAAACGTTGTCTTTCCTAAGCTTAGGCCATTCCAGAGACTAGTGTGTATTTTTGTGAAACTTGTCAATAGACTTTTACTTGGACTCCTAATCAGGATTAGAGGAGTATTACAAACTTTGAATGTTATAATCTGAAGAGTCCTAGTTCTTACTCAGACACAAGAAGTGGCCTTTAAATAGCTATGCTCTGTTTCAGTCCACTACAAGTACATAAAAAGAACTTCTAATCAGTGAATCTAAACTGCAAATGTGATAAAATCCCAACCTAAAGTGTAAGTCTTAAGACTAACCAGCTGTGGTTGGTAAAATATTATGTTCTTCTCCTTTTCTGTTCCCTTCAAACAACAAAAAAAAAGTTTATTGTTTTAGTCACAACCAACTGCATTTTTTGAAGTATAATCCAGTTTCTGTATCCTACAACCCCTTGCCTGACATTTAATATTTTTGACAAACCTTTACACCCTTAAATAGCTGCTTTCCACAAGTTCCACAAAGATATGTTCTTTAGCCTACAGTCTCTTATCACTGCTATATCGAAGAGTAACCTTAATCTTCTCCACTTATAAAGACTTACTTCTATCCCTTACAAAACCTACCCTGAATGTTATCAAATATCAATGACCTTAACCCACCACACAATCAACTGTATTGACAGTACGCTTATTTCTTAGGTTTGCCCTGACAATTCGTGTATTTTTCACCTTTTTCATTTTCAAATCATGCAAACAGAACTTATAAGCAATCAGAGTATATGAAATGAAAAGATATAAAGTTTAGAAAAATCAAAAAATCATATGAAACTGAATGACCTGAATTTTCTGTTTATTACTCTAGTCTGAATACTTCTATTTGCCCCAGAATTGCACTTAAAACAACTGCAGCTCCATCATCAAACTGTGCTCTCACATTTGCAATGCAAGCCTGCATAGACAGACTATGTACTTTCAAAATCTTAGCCGACAACAGACATTTCATAATGATGTACGGCAAGCATTTGAATAGCCTTAATCTGGTTTCGGTTGTCACTGTCCTATTGATATTTCAAATTAGAATTTGCAAATTAACACATGGTTGAACCAGCTAACTTTAAATAAAAACTATTACACTAACCTTTCCTACTCTCGGATTAGAGCTTTCCTCACTCTTTTGTTCAGAAACATCAGTACTGATATCTATTGATTCCATTGGAGCTCCTGCTGCTGCTGCTGCTCCTGCTAAAGCACGTTTGCTTTATGGTCTCTAATTCTTCAGCGATCTGTATGCATATGAATCATTAATTCAGAATTTACCGGACTCAAATTTGTCAACAACAGAATCCAAATGGAAGGATACCAATAAGCTATGATAAGTATAAAAATTTTAAAACTAACTTGAATCTGCTTAGCCAGTAACAAAGAAAAAGAACAAACAACAATAATAACCAAGAAGAAGCCAATCATATTTGACTCTTTCTTTCATTATAATCAGAAGGAGCGGGTGTTGCGCAACTCGATTAATTGAAAGCCTACCATGTTGAAGCAACCCTTCAACAATCCCCTTGAACTGCCAAATCCAAAACTGTAAAGCAATAGATCAACAATCCAGATTCATCCTAACTTCAAACAAAAACTTAACAACCAGAAAGTACAACTAAAAAAAACCATTTCAACTCACATCTTTACCAAGCTCCTCCGACGAAGTAGCCAATAATTTAGGAAAAAGTTCCTCTTCGGAGAAGACACTTGCAAACTCTCTGTAAATACATAGCAAAATTGAATAAAATTGTCATTAGTTTAATTGAAGAGAAAACTTACCAAAATAAAACGAAATTTCGAATCTTAATTAATATTCAGACTTTTTCCCGCAATCAAACGGTGCATAAGGGTCCATGTTTACACTGTCACACAATGTGCTGGAGAGAGAGAGAGAGAGCGGGTGAATTGGGCGGGGAAAGAGTGCCGCAAAATTGCTGCAATTAGTTATATAATAATGTTATTCAATTTGTTATATCATGTAATGTGGATCAAGACCAATGCGTTGGGTCCATAGCTCAGTGGTAGAGCATTTGACTGCAGATCAAGAGGTCACCGGTTCGAACCCGGTTGGGCCCTTTTCTCCTTCCTCTTTTTTTTTTGTTTGTGTTGGGGAATTACAGTGCTTTTCTATAGTTTTTTTTTTTTGCTTTGTTTTAATGAAAGATATTGAAAGCATTGTCCCAACATGCATCAAGGTTTACTAGACACAGAATAGGCACCACACAGCAGTTGTTAGCTCTCTCTCTCTCTCTCTCTTAAAATAAGCTTAAGTTGAAGATGTTAATTGACCTAGCTCACAAATCAATATGAATAGTTAGATTAGCGACTTTTATTGACTTTTGTTATCGAATAATGACTATTATCAACATTTAATTTAATATCCAAAATTTTATAAAACTTCTAGTATACACAGCATTATTCAATTACACAAGTTGGAGTTTGGGCAGGAAGGAGAACTATCCTTTGTTGTATAATCCAAACCATCCAAGAACTTTTACAAAAAAAGAAAAACATGGGATGAATTTGAACAATTCTAATGTTTGGCCCCCTAAAAAAAAGGTTACAAATTATTTTTGTTGATAAATAATTTTTACTGGCATAGATATTTTGCTGCATGAGTCTAACTAAAGTTTCATTTGGAACTCCAATGGGTAGTTCAAAAACTCAGACGTTTTCAGTTCGAATCTTGACAATTCTTTGAGCTCAGACCATAAGAGATTTATCTCTCACGAATATCTTAATCTCGACGTAGATGATTTGCTTTTAACCAAACGAAAGAGATGATTATTCGAGATATGCGTAAATTAGTTCGCACACCTTTAACCGTTAAACCAATTTTTTTTTTTCATTTGAAGCTCATTGGACTGAGCGACCCGGCCTATGTAAACTCTTTAGTTCTCCTCTCCTCCCCCCAACTCTCCAATGAAACAAGGAAATAAAAAACAAAGAAAACTTAAAACTACAGAAGGATCAACTGCACACAAAATCAAGAATTAATTATTTTGGAGTTGAAATAGTAGAGAAATCATCATATTCAGTGACATCAAGCTCCCAAATTTGACCTTTTTTCCATTTCTAAAAATCCAAATTGGAAAGGGTTGCTGACCGAAATTGAAAAGGGTTGCTGACCGAAATTGAAAAATGAAAATGCCCTTTCAGGTATGGTAAAGCAATGGACAAGTGTCAGAATCAAAGTTGAAAACAAATACTTCACAAAATTCATAACAAGTACACAAATATCTCATGTATAGTATACCCAGAAAAAGATAAGTGATAGATAATTTTATCTTTAATTTAAAGAAATTATTTTTTAAATTCGAAGATGTGAATACCACTCAGATAAGTGAG
The DNA here is from genome assembly GCA_951799425.1 of Ilex aquifolium. Lineage (NCBI taxonomy): Eukaryota > Viridiplantae > Streptophyta > Magnoliopsida > Aquifoliales > Aquifoliaceae > Ilex > Ilex aquifolium. The sequence continues at coordinate 59,548,392 of OX637391.1, read as the reverse complement.
AGATTATCGTCGCTTTAGATCTAACTGTTAACTCGAACAATTCTCACAAAGTTAACACCCCTATAGGGGTATAAGCAATGGGCGATTACAAAAACATTTGATGGCATTAAGGTGAACGAGATGAGTTTCCTCTAACATCTACTTAGTGGGGATGTATTACAGTGATTGATGATGGTGTCCAACCCTTCATTGATGGAGGGTCTGACCCTTTAGGATGGTAACGAATATGCCAATTGTATTTTCGTGGTTGATATTATTATTGTGTTTTCCACTATCTTTACCACTTCAATTACCATCATGAGGACGATAGGTATTCTTACTCTTGACTCGTTGTTATAAAAGTAACTGATTTTTTCTAAATCTAGTTCCAAATATCTTTAAATTTTAAGAATTTTGGTTGGAAGTTTCTTTCCTTTGGAAGTCATCAAAGTAGGCCCGGGCACAGCTCCGTTCCAAGTTAGTTATTCTTTGATGGGAAAATTTATGGGACCGAAATTATTTTTTATTGGTATTGTACCGTTTATTATAATTTTTTTTATAGTAAAATTATAATTTTGAAAGAAAAAATTATAATTATTTAAAGAAAGATCATAATTGATCATAGACACCCATAATTAATCATAAATTTGGATGCCGATTTCAATCTTTCACAATTGATCATGCCATTTAAAATTGTAATTTACACATCAAAAAAGCCATAACTTAATCTTATAAATTTTTAATTTTCGGTACAGTACCACCGACAATACTGTAGTCTTTTCCTTCTTTGATAGTGTAGCTCGTAAAATCTTGAGGAGAAGCTTCCAATAAAATAAGCAAACGTCCTAATATTTTTCTGGAAGATAACTACGTCTTGGCTCTTAAAAAATGAGAAGCACCAAAAATTAGAGGAATTCATTGCTGGTTTTGCACAACGGATAATTAATACAAATAATATTTATTAGAAGATAAAAATTTAAAAATAGAAAAACAATAAAAACATGATACAAAAATATAACGTGGTTTGATACATCATACCCAGCTTAGTATACCGTACCTACATCCACGGATCAAGAATCTAAATCAATGTATTATTCATTGAAAAATTGATCATCTAGTAACTGATAATATACATCCCTATTTATAGGAATAAAATATTGTAACTCAAACCTATTCAAATATAACTTAATCTTTATGTTTTCGTATATGTCTAATATATCTATTTATATTAAAAATTTTCCAATATAATCTTATATTCTATTTAAGATTCTCACATTGATTTCCCAACAAACTCTCATTCAGAATAATTAGAGAGTTTGAGTCAAATTCCAACATTCTCTTTGTATGAGAGTACATGGCTATATACAGGATGTTCAAATTTTTGATTACCCGTAAATTTCAATTCTATCTTACTCTACTCAACTCTATTGATAGGGTTACCCGAAAGAATTGGGTAGGCTAACGGAAGATTTTTTAGTATTTCACAAAAAATCGAGTAAGAATACAGTATATCTATAAAATTTTCGTATTCCTACTCTACCTTACAAAATTTCTGTATATATATAAGTTAATCCATAAAAATTAAAATAAAAAAAATTTAGAAACTCTAATATTTTATTGATGTTTATGGCTTTTTTATATATGATGTATTGATGTTTATGGTTTTCTTGTTGTGTTTTATTGTAATTGTTTATGTATTATTGAATTTATTGTGTTTTCTTTAGTGTTATTGATTTATTGTGTTAGTTAATTATTGCACGTTATTTAATTAAATTATTTAAATGATTCAAAAATTAATAATTAAAAAATATGTGGTCACCCGATTTCTAACCCGACTTCCTATCCGATTGTTTTGGACTGAATTCAAATAGAAATAGTACACTTGATCGAGTAGGAGAATAAAATATCATAATTCTTATCTCCAGAGTAGGGAAAACACCCATAACTGTATACTTGATGAAAGAGGCTTCATTTTAATCTCTTAACTGCTTTTTATTATGAATGATTAAATATTTATGTTATACACTCGTTAATAGTTTAAACTATTGGAGGAGATGGTGTTTTAACCTATTATCCGATCGAGAGGTGCGTGGCCAAAAAATTTGGCCGCATTTGTTGAACTATATAAATATTTATATTGTACCCTCTTTGAAAAATCTAAGTTACCAGATAATATGACGATTTAACAAAAATATCTTTTTATCCAAAACATTTTGGTGAGTTCTATTTTTTAATTTCCTTGTATAAATATGTATTAGAGGTGCCTAAACAGGAATTTCTATATATGTTCATTAGAGTTGAAGTATTAGACAAAAACAATTTCCAAAAAATATAAAAAAAAAAGCGGCATAAATAGATGTGATGGGTGCTTAAATAGTTTGATATAGTACTTCTGATGCAAATGTGGTAGGGCTATGGTGTTCCTCGTACTCTCATGTACAATTAGCCATACAAACTACTTAAATAATTTTGATTGAAGTTGAGGTAATAATAATATAAAATTATAATTTCAAAAAAAATAAAAACTGGCCCCACTAATTTGTCGTTTTCCTCAGATCCCACACATCATGTGCTTCCCACTTGCAAAGAAGCCAAACTCGTTTTGGTCATCGAGAAGAGTTCTTCCTTGAACTAACCAAACGGCCGACGCCGTCACGCATGCAACTTTTGTTTTTACGCCCCTTCGTTCCTCTTTTGGGTCATCTGGTAGAAGGAGCGATGAAGGCGATAATAAATAAAAAAATATTGTGATCAAAATCATTAAAAATCAAACCCATTCAATATAAAAACGGTTTTCAATGCTAGCTTCCCCAGTTACGACAAGACCATACGGTGTCGTAACTAATATTAATATGGTCCATCCACATAAAGTGCACATTTATGCGTAGCGTGTATAACTTTACTTTAAAAAATTACACCGCCACTCATTAACAGATTATTATAATTGTAAAGACACCCTTATATTATTTAAAATATTACAGACCTCCCTTGTATATTATATGTCTATTTCAGGTAACACTGTTTTCCTTAAAATCATTGCTGCCAACTTAAAAAGTGGTAATGGCAACAAATAAAAACCTCTTATAGTTCATATTTTACCCTCTAACAAAATCAATTTAACCAATTCTTATATCCAAACACCAATTATCTCTCATCAAAACAAACTTATACCAAAATCTATTCCTCTTTCTTCTCCTTTCGTTTCTCTCATACCTATCCGTCACCATATACCTATCACCACTAGGAAAAAATATTAGGTGTAACCATTTACTTTATATCAGCATGATAGGGTGTAACCGTCCAATGATAAGATACCATGTGGACAGGTGGATCCTACATATTTTAGTAACCACTCTGTCATGTCATTTAATCACCACCCAAGTACGATTCACCTTATCTATCTATAAGTTTATTATTCGATAGTGACACCACATATCAATGATGAGATAGTGTCACCATTACCACCAATATTTTCTCCACCACTAGAGATGGCGAGAGGGGTGGTGTTAGTATCTGTGCCTGCCCACCCCACAACTTACCACCAACATCCACACCTTCAAACTTCCCCCAACACCATCATAGTGCACTACTATGCAACCACCCTACTACACACATTAGACATCATCACCCCCTGCACAATAAAAGCTCACTTCTAACATAAAAACTATCAAACCAATCCAAAATAACAGAGCCCAATTCAACCACCCCACCCACAAGGGGCGGAGCCATTTGTCCCCTAAAAAAAATTCTCATGCATCTTAATTCACTCAATCATTTCTCACATTTAGATTAAATTTTTACTATGATTTCATAGCCTTTTATAATTCATTTGTTGAATACGCTTGACTTGTTATCAGAAAATCATTTCTGAATCTTTTTGTTCTCTCTCTCTCTCTGTATATATATATATATATATATATATATATATATATATATATATATATATATATATATATATATATATATATATATATTGCTTTCTCTCACCATTGTTAATTTAGATGTATTGAGAAAATATCATTAATTATGTTGATAATGAGATTAATTTACAATGATTTCAAATTATAAAAAAATATCAAAAATATTGTAAATGTGCTGGTTGAAATTGCTACTAATCAATATTTAAGGTTTTGTAGTTATTACTAGTTTAATTTTTTTATCGTGTTATGTTTAAATTTGTCTTCACTACGATAAATTTTGGCTTCACCCCTGCCACCCACCACACGAGCAGCACCCTTCCACCATCATTTATTTTACATATCAATTGTCCATAGTGCTGCACAATTCAAATACAACCCAAAAAGTTGTAATCTAAATGCATATCATTTATTGGATAAGTGAATCTCACTAAAAAAGTTGATGGTACCTACTTATCCGAAGAATGATATACATTTGGGTTACAACCTATTTATCTGAAGAATGATATGCATTTGACTTTTGTTGCATTTTCCAATTAGTAAAAATATAAATTCTATTCACACCACCAACTGACATACTTTGACATGAAGTTTTAGTTTAATTTCAAACATTGAGAGCATGTCTCTGTAATTATACTAATAAATAAGGGATGTTAGTGTAATTTATCTTTAATTTTCAATTGAATCTATTAAACTCATTAAACAAATTGATTAATAGGAATATACTTAATAATGAATCTAGTTAAATATAATATAATTTTAATAGATACAACTTATACATGTAAGATACACAATACAAATTAATGAAATTATCGACCAAATTTTAAATGTTAATTTTATTTCTTTACATTAAAAAAATAAAAAACATTTTTGATTTCATAAAATTTAAAAGACGACCGAAATTGTACGTAAAAATCAAATTTAATCTGCCCTATGTTCGACCGACGTGTATTCCAGAAAATACCTCGTAACGCACACCAGGAACGAACACGCGTAAGCAATGACACGTAGATTTAATGTGAGAAAATCGGGGAAACTGCCATACAGATCCCGAGGCAGCAAAAAATATTTATTATAACAATAATATCACATCAGTATTAATTATATTATATTATCAATCAATAAAAAATAAATCTCACATAAATTAATAATTAATAATTCTTTTATTTAAAATTTTATTATTTATCGGTGATACCACGGTATCAGGTTGCGTCCAATATTTTCTCGCCAAATGTTTTGCCACGTGGCTCACCTTCCCCAAGTCTAGCCTTCCCCTCTCAACTCGATGACCCCCAGCACCGCACCTCTCTGTTTTCCATATATATCCCCCCACCCATTCTTGGGTTTCAATCTCATCAATCCTTTCATCGCTCACTAGTTTAATTCAATCTGTAATACTTCATCTCAACTTTCTCTCTCAGTTTCTCTGTACAAGTTAGCAATGGCGAGTTTGACACTCACCGGATTATTAAAACAAGTCGCCGGAGAATTTCCCTCTCGGCGAGCAATTTCAGTTTCTGGAAAATTTGATCTCACACACTCTCGTCTTCATGAACTCATTGAAGGGGCCGCTTCTCGCCTTGTTGCCGCCGGTATAAAACCAGGCGACGTCGTTGCTCTCACTTTCCCCAACACCGTCGAGGTTTCATTTCTTTTCCCTTTTTTCTTTTTCTGTCTTCGACTCAGTTATTTATTACTATTGTTTGGCTTAGCGAGAAAACGCAAGAAAATGCGTAAAATTTCAAACTTCTGCGTCTTTTGGGTTCTTTATCAAATATAATATCCTTAATGGGCTAAACATTTGTATTAACACGGATAATTGTTCTCTTATCTGTTAAATTATACGAAATTGAGACCTAAAATGGATCTGATTTTCCATCGTTTTCTCGGTAGCCAAACTGGTATCTAATTTGTCATCATTTTCTCGATGACCAAACAGGTTTCCTTTTCGTTCTACGTACGATCTTTCGAAGTGTTAATTGCTGTTTAATTCAATTTAGTTACAGTTCGTAATATGTTACTAAATTTGATTTCGTTTGATTCAATTGCAGTTTGTAATCATGTTTTTGGCCGTAATCCGAGTCCGAGCCACGGCTGCGCCACTCAACTCGGCGTACACCGCAGACGAGTTCGAGTTCTACTTAACGGACTCAGAGTCGAAGCTTTTACTCACAAATAAAGAAGGAAACCAGCCGGCTCAAGCCGCGGCTTCGAAGCTCCATATTCCACACGTCACAGCCACTCTACCACAAGCCGACTCCGATATCACTCTCTCCCCGACTGGGTCCGAGTCTGATCCTAACTCGGTCTCTAAAATCATCAATGACCCGTCAGACGTCTCTCTCTTCCTCCATACGTCCGGCACCACTAGCAAACCAAAAGGAGTTCCCTTAACTCAGCTCAACTTGTTTTCCTCGGTACAAAACATTAAATCGGTGTATAAACTCACTGAGTCAGACTCAACCGTTATTGTGTTACCTCTCTTTCACGTGCATGGATTATTAGCCGGTTTACTGAGTTCTTTCGGAGCCGGAGCCGCCGTGACTTTACCAGCCGCCGGAAGATTCTCTGCTTCTACATTTTGGCCAGACATGAACAAATACAATGCCACGTGGTACACAGCCGTGCCTACCATACACCAGATAATATTGGACCGCCACTTCAGCAAACCCGAACCCGTTTACCCGAAACTCCGGTTCATTCGGAGCTGTAGTGCTTCGCTTGCGCCAGCCATAATGGCTCGGCTGGAGGAGGCATTTGGAGCGCCGGTGTTGGAGGCCTATGCAATGACAGAGGCGACCCATCAAATGGCTTCAAACCCGTTACCGGATAATGGCCCGCATATTCCCGGGTCGGTTGGAAAACCCGTTGGTCAAGAGATGGCGATATTGAATGAAAATGGAGAACAACAAGGGGCTAATGTTAGTGGAGAGGTGTGTATTAGGGGCCCAAATGTGACCAAGGGTTATAAAAATAATCCCGAGGCCAATAAATCTGCTTTTCAATATGGGTGGTTCCACACTGGAGATCTGGGTTATTTGGACTCGGATGGCTATTTACATCTTGTTGGTCGGATCAAGGAGCTGATTAATCGTGGAGGTAATTTCAATTATCTTTTCTTCCCTGCATAGATCATTTATTGTGAATTCAAATAATTTTTGAATTGAGATACATTCAAGTTGGAAGTATTATTTTATTCTTAACCATTTTGGTATTTGTATTTTAGGGGAGAAGATATCACCAATTGAAGTAGACGCGGTACTTCTGTCACACCCAGACGTTGCTCAAGCTGTTGCTTTTGGAGTCCCCGATGACAAATATGGCGAAGAGGTAATACAACAATTCCATCACCATCTCCCATAGTTATCACCTGTTGTCACTTCGTAAAAATGGGTTCCAAAACATTTGACATGCACACGTATAAGCCATGGATTTTGACACTTTGACTGGGTTTTAAGAACTTCATGAGATGTTTGATTAGCAGTATTAGTCCATACAAGCCCAAGGGCACCATTGCTTTTTGGGTAGGTGGTAGAAGCAAGCTTAGCTCCTACTTTTATGGCTCAATAATTCTGACAATTTTGTCTGTAGTTGAAGATGAAAATTGTTTGGATCAGCTTTTTTATGCTGTTTTGTCCAAACAACATAAAATAACTCCACCAATTTGGCCTCCGGCTCTTTCATCAACTTTTATAACGGATTTTTGACCTAAAATGCTGTTTTGAATGGCTTTTTTGAATCTATTTTTATTAGCTTTTTAGGAGGTTTTTCACGGCTTTCACTTAATTTTTTTAGTTTATTATATTCATAAAATATTATTAGTCAATATAAAAAAAATTTGAAATTAATATTTTCAGAATTATTAGACACAATCTATATATAGATGTGATTTTTTGTTAATTTGATATAAAAAATCAGAAAAATTAGAAAGTCTTTCCGAATGGACTTTTCACTACGTTTGAAAAGTCTTTTTGAATGAATTTTTTACTAGGTTTACATTTTCAAACCTCTGTTTGACACTTAAAAAAATCAACCCCTAACGTAACGTAAAAGCCCTCTTCCTGCTTTAAGGCGCCAGGAATTATGGGTATCAACGTTCTTGATTCTTGACCAATGAAAAAATTCACCAAGGAACAAACAAAAGAAAGAATAAAGAGAGAAAAGAACCAAAGAAAAGTCGAATATTTCTTTCATCATATTTGTCGATTGAATAGTCTCTGTTTGGCTGTTGTCTTTCGAAGGCTAATGACATTCAAAACATTTGTTACAGATAAATTGCGCGATTATTCCAAGGGAAGGATTAAACATTGATGAAGCAGAGGTGTTGAGGTTCTGCAAGAAGAACCTAGCAGCTTTCAAGGTCCCCAAGAAGGTTTTCATCACCGATTCTCTGCCAAAGACTGCAACAGGGAAAATTCAAAGGAGGATTGTATCTGAGCACTTCCTAGCTCAAATCTCAACCGCTAAAGTCCCCAAGTTTGGTGCCTAATTGCTTCCTATTTGTAGTTAATCGTTGGATAGAAAAGCACATTTTTGCTTTCTGTCCACCTCGCATGATTAACAACAGTGGGTCGTCTTAGGCCCCCTCTTGGGCTCAAAAAGATGAAGTGTTTCTCTACATTTTTTTTTGTTTCTATTCGCTTTCCAAGGCAATTCATTCAATTAGCCATTTGTAAATGCTTTTATCTAATTTAATAAAAGAGGTTGCAACGTGTCAAACCAGATTTTTGTATTTTTTTTGGATGACCACATGTTAATCTTTCAAGTTTGTGAGTTCGAATAGACCCGATGATAAACTCCTAGTACATGAATCGATCTTTCAATTTTTACACAAGCTAAATCAAGATTAATGTTTCAGTGAAAATTTAAACCCACACCAAATACTTAAATATATTTTGTACAAATAACTAAAATCCGTTCTCCTAATTAACTACGTTTTTTATAGCTCAAGAGACTTGTATCCTTAACCTCATAAAAGTTAAATCTTCATAAGCCAAAAAAGATACTACTAAACTACTGATGGACCAAAAAATTCAAAATTTAATTAGCAACTGAAAAAGTGGCCTACGGTAACGCCATCAATCTAAGCAACGACTGAAACCAACTTGGGCCCAACCACAGAATCAAATGGGGTCCCCCTTTTGCCCCCCAAACAAAAGGTTCATTTTAGGATTGAAAGACCTAACACAACCTTATCAGGGATGAGTCTCTGTCCACGTGAAATCATCAGCAGTTTATCAATCCAATAATTACAAAGCATCATAAACATTTTTTAGAGTCAACTATCAGAAACCTGTTGACATCCATTACTATTCAAATCGAACATGTTGGTAAACAGTACTAACTATAACAACAAAGCAAAAGAGACATGCCACAGGAGTGGCAAAATTGCAACAATCCAAACACCAGAAAAGGATATCAACTCCACTCCGATTCTATACTTGCAACATTAATGCAACCAAAAAAGTAAAATCCAAACGCGAGAACTTCTTAGGCCTCCTGACCTTCTTCCTCTTCATCTTCATAATCATAGCCTTCCTCATCTGCAGTTGCATCTTGATATTGCTGGTATTCAGAAACTAAATCATTCATGTTGCTCTCAGCCTCTGTAAATTCCATCTCATCCATGCCCTCACCAGTGTACCAATGCAGGAAAGCTTTCCTGCGGAACATAGCTGTGAATTGCTCACTGACCCTACGGAACATCTCCTGAATTGAGGTGGAGTTCCCAATGAAAGTCGACGCCATTTTTAAACCAGTAGGAGGGATATCACAGACAGTTGACTTCACATTGTTGGGAATCCATTCAACGAAGTAGGACGAGTTCTTGTTTTGCACATTGATCATCTGTTCATCCACTTCCTTGGTGCTCATCTTTCCACGGAACATAGCTGAAGCAGTTAAATATCTGCCATGGCGTGGGTCCGCAGCACACATCATATTCTTTGAATCCCACATTTGCTGAGTGAGCTCAGGGACAGTAAGGGCTCTGTATTGCTGTGACCCACGAGATGTGAGTGGAGCAAAGCCAACCATGAAGAAATGCAATCGAGGAAAAGGGATGAGGTTGACAGCAAGCTTGCGGAGATCAGAATTTAGTTGGCCAGGGAAGCGCAGACAGCAAGTAACACCACTCATGGTGGCAGAAATCAGGTGATTCAGGTCACCAACTGGTCAAAAACAAGTGTCATATTTTTATCTAATTTTAGTCCACTTCTGTTAGAAAGAGTTATCAAAATATAGTTCTCAGCAATATACTAACCCTATGCCCCAGATTCCATTAGACTTGGGGCCACAAGAATACCAAAAACTACATGGTGACAAAATAGCAAGCATATCATATTTAAGAACTCATTGAATGATTTAATATTTAAGCAGAAAGCAAAAATTCAACAATAAGACAACTAGAAGTATATTGGACCAAGACTGCCCCAACAATTGAACATGTGCAGACAGCTCACTTTCAAGATATCCCCTGAACAGCCCCACATAATTCCCAGACAGGAAATAAAATATACACAAAGACTTGAAGTCTCCCAAGAAGCTCCATTCATTGAGTTTACAAAACAAATAACCATGTGAGACCACAAATACGCAGCTGTAAGCTTCCATAGAAAACGAATTATTCAACATCAACCTAGTTTTCTTAGACAATTACCAATTATGCCATAAAAAGTAGGAAAATAGCAAATATATACTTCACATATTATGTACCAGGCTACAAATATTTCACGACATTTCAGATGCATAGCAAGGATATACATGATACACAAATACTTCACATGACATTTCAGATGAATAGCAAGAACATACATGACAAACTGCACTGAGTTCAATGAAATAAACCATGTGCACTAGCATGGTAGATATATAACATGTCTTGTCCTTGGTCAAATAACATGTATTTTTAATCTTACCACAAGAAAATTGAATATTACACAAGCAAGATAATAGTAATTACAAATGTTTTAGGCCTGTTTCGTGATTGTTCTGTTGAAAAGAAAAGAAACTTACAGCTTGGAGTTGTGAGTTTAAGGGTTCGGAAGCAAATGTCATACAGAGCCTCATTGTCCAAAACCATGCACTCATCTGCATTCTCAACAAGCTGGTGGACTGAGAGAGTAGCATTGTAGGGTTCAACAACTGTGTCAGACACCTTAGGGGATGGGAACACAGAGAAGGTGAGCATCATTCTGTCAGGATACTCTTCTCTAATCTTGGAAATAAGAAGTGTTCCCATGCCTGAGCCAGTGCCACCACCCAAGGAATGACAAACCTGAAAACCTGATACAAAAAAAAAAACAGCTCAAGGTTTGGTTTCCAAATAAGAAATGAATCAAATGCAAAAGGCAGATTCATAAGGAGACGGTATATAACAATAACTATGGAAAATAACATCTCAATCCTGAACCTCAGCTCCAAATGACTGCTGAGAAAATGAGGGAACAAAGACAATGAACATTGCACTGAGTATCTTCATTGCTCAAAATCTCAGACTAAATGAGAAATGAACAACAAACAAATTCATAAAATTATAATAGTGGAGATAATAAAAAAAACAAATAGGAAATTACTGAGCTCAACAGAGCAGTTGATCCTGAACACTAATACTCTAAATCGCAAAAACAAAGACCAAATATGAAGAATAATAATGAACCAAGATAACAAATAATCCAAAACCCCATAGCAGAATACATTCTAAGAAGACTTCTCAATAATCATACAGATCGACACAGAAAAAACGCTCATGAGTACAATAATCACCAGACAAACACTATTCAAACTCTACAGTTCTAGTACAGTATAACACACTACCAGACACAGATTCAGCGAAATAAACAATTCCAAAAATAAAATACCTTGAAGACAGTCACAGTTCTCAGCCTCTTTTCTGACGACATCAAGCACCGAGTCAATGAGCTCCGCTCCCTCAGTATAGTGCCCCTTGGCCCAATTATTCCCGGCGCCGGACTGTCCAAAAACGAAGTTATCTGGCCGGAATATCTGCCCGTACGGTCCAGATCTGAGGCTGTCCATGGTACCAGGCTCGAGGTCCATAAGCACAGCGCGTGGAACAAACCTTCCACAGCTGGCCTCATTGTAATAGACATTCACGCGCTCCAGTTGAAGATCGGTGTCGCCTTGGTATCGTCCGGTGGAGTCGATGCCGTGCTCGGCGCACACGACTTCCCAGAACTTTGCTCCGATCTGGTTGCCGCATTGGCCTCCCTGAATGTGCAAGATCTCACGCATGATGAAAGGTAGAGAGAGGGGAGAGTTTGTGAGAGAGAGAGAGAGAGAGAAGGGGACTGGTTTGGGGGAAATGGAGGAGAGAGGTGGGGTTTTATGGGGATGAGTTAACGGAGTTTGTTCGCTGTGAAGAGGATGGGAAGGAGATAACAGAGATATTTGACGGAGACGTTAAATTTTAAGTGGGAAATTGAATTTTTAAATTTGAGAAAGCTCTAATTTTGAAATTTTAGATTATTCTATTAGGAGCAATGCTATTGGGACCTAAAAATCTGACATAAAAATCTGACCTAATTCATTGTGACCTTTGGATTCACTGTAGACTCCATCAAATATTGGAACTTGGTGTTGATCCAATGATTCCTATGAAGCCACATCATTATGTCAGATTTTTATGTCAGATTTTTAGGTCCAAATAGCATTTTCCTTCTATTAGTATATTAAGTTAAAAGGAGGCGGCTACTCACGAGAACAGGCGCATAGGGATTTGACAAGTGATTGTGTGTGTATTAATCCTTTAATCTCTTGATTTGTAGATTTTTAAGAGAATAACGAATGATTTAATGGGTTAAGTCCAGTTGGACAATTGTTAGTTTCTAATATTGGATTGGCTTATGGATAGTTTGGCCCATAAGAAGGGCCCATGGCAAACGTACTTGTGACTCCAAAGACGACAATGGTGGGGTAACAACATGAGAAGAGGGATCGAATAAGGCTTCAGAAAGTTCATCTTTACTAAAATGGGAAAAAAAAAGAGAGAAGCAATGGAATGATCAAGTTAAGAGCACAAGTAGTGATCATGAAGCCTTTGTAATGAAGCAAAGAAATGCCAAAGTCTTGTAGATGAATCCAAGGCCCAACTTTGTATTCTTATTTTAATTGTCGAAAATTTTATTCTTTATATACATGATTGGGACCCATTTTCCTGGTTACGTTCTTGAATATTAATATCTCTCGATTTTAATAATATGTTACGATCCTCCATAAGTTAAAAATAAAATTAGATGCGTGTATATGAATTCTTGGACATTCTTTTCTTGCAAGTTAGATTTCAGGGGCAAGTTCTACCCATAAGTTCTTATTAATTGATATCAGATCCAGCTACCATATCGAGTATAGGATCGCACGCAGTGTGAGTTACGGTTCTATGTGTTTGAGTCAAGGAAGAGGTGATCTACAGGCTGGATTAAGATGACTTAATATTATGTATCTATGTGGTTGAGTCACAGAAGGGGTGATTTATAGGCTAGATTAAAATGACTTAGTATTATGTTTGAACATAGTATTATCTCATTAAATACCGATAGGTGGGTGGAGTTAAAAAAAATTACTGTTGAGTCAATGTCGATAAAGTGGACACCCTTCTCTCGTAAGCCAATTCTCTTGAGCAATGCACTGAGTTCATAATCTTTTTTTCACTGTTATCCCCTATCTCAGTCAACAGTTCATCAACATACCTAATTTTAGTCGCAGTATTCATCTTAATACAGTATTTCTAGTTTCTAGCCCAAATACATGGCCCAATTTTGCTCCGTCAATGCAAACGGGAGGTGACACTTTAAATTCGTAGAGACGGAAGGGTTCTTAAGGTGACACTTTAAATTTATCTTAAAGGTGACACTTTAAATTCGCACCGTCAATGTAAATGGTTCTTTATCGTGTATTGAGTTTAGGACTGTTAATTAATTTGAGATTTATGAGTTCGACTTGAGTTTTATGAACCTAAAAAAATTCTCAAGTTCGTATCATTTAGAAAATGAGCTAAGTTCAAAATGAGTCGAGCCCCAATAACTTGATTATTTTACATATAAAAGAGCTGAATTTTGCGATCTCGCACCGAATTTTTTTTGGCTCGTTTAAAAAAATTGTTCAACACAAGCCAAACTCGAATTAAATCCTATCCGAGTCGAGCACGAGTACGTCAGCTCAATTATCAGATTTTATTGAGTTTACCTATTGTGTGATATTATCATGGGCCTAAGGCAGCCAACTTGGTTGGTCCTAGCTTGCTGACTACTGGGCTTGCTCTCGCAATTCTAAGTGTTGCATGCTAAAGTTAGAATTAATATTACAAAATTCTCGTAAAACAATTTGGAAGAAAGAAATAGATTATCTATATCTATGTCTATATCTATATTACTAATAAAAGTACCTTAAATAAATTTTTTTTGAATTCTTCTTCTACCCTTAAACAAAATTATAAGGACAATTATACCTCATACTAATAATTTCATTTAAAATTTTTGAGTTTCTATTTTGTCCTTAAATAAATATATGAACACTTATGACTTAAATCATAAAAAAATTGACATTGTGTGTACCCTTAAAGAAACTTACAAATTCAATTATTACCAATATATAATTCATAAAAGTCACTAATAAAAAAATTATTTTCTAATTTTATCCTAACACAATTTAATAAAGTTCATATTATAATTTCGTAACTGTGGTTTAACAATAATATAAAATCAATATTATCTTTAATCCAAAGATTACTCTAATTGATTTTTCTTTTTTTTTTTAATGGATTTATAATATAAAACTAAAATTTTTCATTGGTCTAGTATGTATTGTAACTTATCTAAATTGTAGACCTTACATATTTTAGAAATAGTACAAAGAAGTCCTCAGAGTTCTTGAAAGTAAATATCAAGTTATAACAATGACTTATGAAATTTATACATAGTCAAGCCCTTTAAAAATTTGATTTTTAAACTTTTCTTCAGTTACTAATATCTTATATATTTAGATAAATCTAACAACAAATCTAGAATTAAATTTCTTTAACTATAGATAAGTTAGTTCTGGGAAAGTCCCAAAATTCTAATCCCCTAAGATAAATGTTGCAGAAGAAACAAGTCTTTGTAGCTAAAATATGTACGTCTTCTATCTATTAGTTTGTATGAAACTTAAAGCTGGAACCTGCTCTTGATCTATATTTGAAGACGCGTTATGATAATTTACTTGATTATCCTGTTATCTAGTGGTATATTATAAAAATATAATATCTTTTATGGTGATTTTATCAAACTTTTCTCTCGCAAAATTTGTATCACCATGATTCATGAAACCAATGATTATGGACTCTTAGCAAGTATAGTAGATTTACCACACAAAAACGTATAGTCTCAATCAGCATTCCAGTATTCGTGAGGTGATCAATCAATCTTGAAGTAATCAATTTAACATGTAGTCGAACTTTTTAGAAGATTATTGTGGTTGGAACATGTAGTAATATTATATCCAGATAACAAGTATTAAAGGGCATGTACTTTGATTTGTAGATGTATATTTAATTATTTCAACATAATGATAAGAAATAACATCACCACTATAAATTAAACTTGTCTAGGTGCAACATACATATGTATCAATATGTCAAGTGATAACTTCACATTAAAAAATATTGTTGATAAATAAAATTGAGTATTCGTTTAATAGGAGTATGTATTGATAAATCAATATTATAGGTTCAGTACAATGCATTTATATAAAAGAACAATGAATTTGCAGAGAGTTAAAGAAAAATTCGAAAGAGGACACAATAGATTTCTAAAAAAGGGCGACATAAAAAATTAAGTCTTACATTTGGGAAGAATTGTCTGCTTGACCTCTTATCTGATTTAGTCTTAAGAGATCAAAGGGTTGCCAATTAAACTAGACCAAATTGGTTTGATCATTAATTATCTTTAAACTTTGAAAGAGGAGATTGTTATGGTAGGTATGTGTGAGTATGTAGCCAATGTATTTTACCATATTTACAATTAAATTATAAAATAAGACCCATAAATTACAAAAACCACATTTTGAGGCAATTTTTGATAATATTTATGTTCTAAATAAATTAACCTATATACCGATATGATAAATATAAAATCAAAATTATTGCCAAAAATAATTTACGTGCATCGCACGTGTGCAATATCTGGTTATAGTAAATGGAATTTCACAGTAGAAGGTTGACTGTGTTAATGCATACAAAATTTAATAACAATTTTTTTTTCTTTGTCTCGATGGAAAAAAAATTTTGATTTTTTTTTTCTGGGTGATATTCATAAGTGTGATATTGCTTATGCACATGCATCCATGGCCATGATAACATGGAAACAGAAAGGGTGGTTTGTGTTGTGGACATGATCAGCCTAAGCCTAAGACAATTCTCAACCCTTCTTTTCTCCCTTGAATTCTCTACTTCCCCGTGTTTTTCTCTTCTTTAAAAAATGTCTAACTTCTCATGTCTTCCCATATTCAAGTACCTCTTCTCCCCCATAGTCACCTCTCTCTTTCTCCTCTTTCTTCCTTTTGATTTCACAGGGCCTCTTGTCCCAAATCGGAGGACACCATGGTATCTCTCTCTCAGTGTGTGTGTGTTTGATTTCATAATGATGTAGGAACATAACCTTTATTTTTGTACATATTTGCTTATTTGTCGATTTTTAGTTGCCAGAAGCTGGATAGATATAAGCATACATGGAATTTAAGTTTGAAAACGCTTCAAAGTTCATGACACAACCACAGTATATCACTTCATTTGTAGTGTTCATGATAATTCACATACTCTATATGGACTGATTATTTTCTTTTGGTTTTATTAAATAACTTTTTGTTTAGGCGAATTCGGCATCTGGAATGGCTGTGCAAGATGAATGTAAGCTGAAGTTTTTAGAATTAAAAGCAAAGCGAAACTATCGCTTCATTGTCTTCAAGATTGAAGGTCAACAAGTGGTTGTGGAGAAGCTCGGAAGTCCCGAAGAAAGCTACGATAATTTTACTGCCTCTTTGCCTGCCAATGAGTGCCGTTATGCTGTCTTTGATTTCGATTTCATTACTGATGAAAATTGCCAGAAAAGCAAGATTTTCTTCATCGCTTGGTAAACTAATGATGACCCTTTTTTTCGGAGGCTGGTTAAAAAAAAGGGTCATTAATCATATTAAGTCAGATATACATGTGAATGTTGATGTGCAATATAGTTACTCTTAAATCTCTCACACTTAGACCAAATGAACAAAGAAAAAAAAACTAGCTAGCTGTAACAAAAATGCAAAAAACATGTTTATGAAACACTTTGGCCTGTTATCTATATCGTAAAACAGGTCAAAATGATGTTTATATGAAATCAAGGAATTCATTTTTGTGATATGAATAAGGTCTAAGTTTGCAAATTCGTATTGATTGCAATAAATCAGTTAAGTTATGAATATAAAGCTTCATGTTGGTTGAAGAATTCTAAAGTCTTTGCACCAACATCATAGATGATGAAATCGTCAAAGATCTTGACATGTTTTATATTTGATTCCCTTTATATGCAGACACAAATGTGACAAAGTACTTAGTTTGAAATACAAAGTCTACGGGATCCATTCCTTTTTGCTGTGTTTTCAGGTCACCCGAAACGTCAAAGGTGAGAATGAAGATGTTGTATGCCAGCTCCAAGGACAGATTCAAGAGGGAACTGGATGGAATACAAGTTGAGTTGCAGGCAACAGATCCTAGTGAAATGAGTCTTGACATTGTAAAAGGGCGAGCACTCTAAACGTTGTCTTCTTTTCTTCGATCTTCAGCCTTTACAGAATGTTACATTTTGAGAATGGTTTATTTCAGTTTTTGGTTTCTAAGGCATACACTAGAGCATGTAGTGTAATGTAATATTAAGCATCACTTTTTTCATGTTTACGCCTTCAGTACTTCATGTTGCGTACATTTTCTTACACATTCCTTATCTTACTTTCATCGAGTTATCGTCCAACAAGTGATGGTTATACCATTGTAGAGCATCAGAAAGGTATGGAAATATGTTTTAAGGTGCATCACCATCTTCATCTGATGAAGCCCTTTTGTCGGGGTTCTTTATTTTTCACTCTGCCTTGTTTCTCGCTTGAGCCTGGCCTTGTTCTTTATCCTGCACGCCAGCAGAGAACTTGGAAGAACTCAAGGATATTCCTGTCAGAGTTGGGATTCATTTAAGGATCCAATCGTGACCTTGGTTCAGTTTCCACGCGGCTGACATCACCTTCAATAACATGTATCTCAAATTAGTCTAAGTCATACGAAGATAACTCAGTTCATTCTAAGTCTACTTTAATTGGAAATGTCGGTCCATATTAAAATGGTATTCAAGTTCCATTTGGTATGCAGAATCAGGGTCTTAAAATTGGTTCTAAAATGTCACTACTAGGAATAAAGAATGCGAAAATTGTAAAACTTGTTAACGTTACTTCATTATATTTCAGCAGCGATCAATGTAACATGAAACCTTTTTGAACTATTGCCTGGATTGCGAACAGTGAATGAAGCATCATGGTAGGAGCATATTTGTTGTTTTAAGGTTCGGTTGGTTTCATATTGAAGTAGTTAAACGTTGTAAATTTCGAGGCGTTAATGAAAATCACATGAGGATCTATGTTGCACACAAATTAAAGAGTGCACAACTTTCCGTGATATTTCTACTGCAATCACTATTAACAATAGAACTTTTTCAATTAATTTTGAGATTACAAAAGGATAATAGAATGGTCATATATACACAATAGAAGTGTCCATAATCGTGTGCCACACACTCTTGCATGACTTTTGAAGGTATGGTTTTCCTTCAATGCCGGTGAGACAAGGTTGATCTTGACTTGGATTTCTTCTATCATTTATAGTCTCTCAAAATTGTTTCTTTTACTTTACAATGATGTATCTAATCTATTTTTAAAAGAAATAGAATGAGAGTAGTTAAGTAACCTATGGAGATTAGAATTCGGGTATTCGATCAGCCTTAGGGGTGGTCCGATAATATTTGAGGCACAAATAGTTGCTCTTTGTCCAAAGACGAATTTGACCGAGCAATTCTCCCCATAGTTGAATACGTGTGTGTGTTTTGAATAAGGGTGTTAATCGAGATGAGCTACTCGGGCTCGGCTCGAATAAGAATCGGCTCGAGTTTAGACGAGCTAAGCTTGAATAATTTTTTAGACTCGTTTATATGTAAAATAGTCGAGCTATTTGTGCTCGGCATGGGTTCGGCGCCCGACTTGAATTCTAAATAATCTGAACTTCACCAATTTTTTAGATTTGTTTAAAAAAATGAGCTCAACAGGCTCAGGCTCAGGTTCAAGTTCGCAAAGCTCGGCTTCATTAACACCCCTAATTTTAAAGCATGCAGTGTAATGCAATATTTTGCATCACTTTTCAAGTTTACGCTTCCAGTATTTATACTAAATCATATGTGTAGTGTGATGTCTTGTATTCGTTTCTTGGAGATGGATCAAGTGTATTTAGATGATTAATTAGAATCTATTCCAATTTATGGGAAATATAAATAACGATAAATAATTTATATTGACAATTTATATATTTCACATGGTACACACCAGTCCTTTTCCTATCAATCCATAGTCAAGAACAAAGCATGTAACTGTGAGGTTTCCTCCTGATCTATCTCAATAGAATACAAAATGTTCCAAGGGAACAAACTGTCAAACTTGTGCATATAAGAGAAAGACATAATATGCATAGAGCCTGTAGAGCCGAGCTAGGGTCACTCTCCATACATTTTTATACTAACATAACCTGCCAAGAGCCATTTGATGACAATACTGCCAAAGTGTTTCGAATAACACACATAATCTATGTGAAATACACATGTATCATACATAAAAAAATACAAGCATCAAACAACATGTTTCAAGACTGTTCGGAATGGAACTCCCCTTCATCACCTTGCTTATAATCTGCAAAATTGTTCAAGATAAAACATTGTCCGGTAGGAAAAGTAATATTATACTTCTAATACAATTTCTATGAAAATCAATGAACCATGATTGAATGCAACGGTTCAATCCTACAGTATGTACAAATATCTAGCTATCAACGAACCACAATAAGAAGTCAACTTCTCAACAAATTCCTTCACACGATTATAGTTTGTATGCAGCGTTAGGATCCTAAAATTGGTTCTGAAAGTTGAAAAAAAGCAAGAATATTTCTATGTTTGTGATCATAGACTCAACTTTCTTTGCTATTAGTTGTTTGCATCAATATTCTATCTAACACACTGAATAATCAGACAACTTTATGGAAATAAAGCATATGAAAAACATGAAATTAGGTTACCACTTTTCTTTATATTTCAGTTGTGATCACTATGACACTAGACTTTTTTTGAACTATTTCTTTGGTTCTAAATAGTGAAAGAATTATAAGATATGGTGTGATTTTTAATAATAGTATGGTAATTTTTTTTTTCATATTGAAGTGGTTAGATGTCATACCATGCACAATATATAACTATATTTATATATTTCAACATGTTCCCTTAAATGTGGGATCGATTTTGGATGAAACACATGTAAGTCTTATAATTATTAGGGTGGTGTCAAAATTTGAATGTAAGACTTACCAGTGTGATACCATGTTAATCTATCAACTCTTCTGAAAACGTCAAGCACATGTAAGCCTTATAACTATTAGGGTGGCAGCGAGATTCAAATGTAGGACCTCATGCTCTAATTAGGGGTGCAACTAAGGTGGGTTGGGTGGGTTGAGGGGTCAACACTAGCTCAATCATAGATATATAATCTTCAACCCTAACCCGACCTCAACCTGATGTACTCAACTCGAGTACCGCCAAAGTTTAATTCGGGCAGGCTCGTGTTGAATTCGAGTTACGTAATTCAGGCTGATTTTAAGTTAGAATTCGGATTGGATTCGATTATGTAATTTGGTTGATCTTAGGTTAGAATTCGAAATTAAAATCTATAAAGTTTTGCACTTGAAAAGAAGCTGAAAATGAAATAAAATTTTGCAATGGAAAAATAACGTTAATATTAAATTTTACATAAAATATTGTTGTTGAAATATTGCTATATTGATTTATGTATTTATTTTTAAATATGTTCGGGTTGAGTCCGATTTAATATATGAGTTGAGCTTGATTTATATATTCGGGTTAAACCCGATAACCTGAGGCCTCATTCCGGGTACTGCCTGAATTCAATTCGGGTTAATATTTTTTTGCCTAGGCCCAACTCAAGTATTAAAAACCTCAACCCAAACTCTGTTTTTCTCGGGTTGGGTTCGGGTTGGTCTGTCCAAATTACACCCCTAACTCTAGTATCATATTAAACCATCACCTCTTCTAAAAAGTTTAAGTTTTTAAAAATCTTGTGCATATACTGCTCAAAATTTAACCCTATGTAAAGGAACTTGTGGAAGAATCTAAACAATTATATTATACTCTCTTTAAAATCTTTAGTTTTTATAAGAGCCGTTGGTTTAGTAGATAATTTCGAGGTATTAATGAAAATTACATGAGGATTAATGTGCCAAGATGACAAATTACAGAGTGCATAACTTTTATATGTATAGGAACAAAGTAGCGGTTGCAACAAACAACATGAAGAAACACTATTTAGAAGGCAAAGAACAAAGATGCATTACCTCATAGAAGACGATAATGCATTCCATTACACGTCATTGAATTTCTTGCGGAAACAGTTCAGTTTTAGCAGTGCAGCCACATAGATCCGATCCTTTAATTCATCAAGGAACTTGAAATATGCATGCCTCCAAGTCCTTTTGAAGAAAAGACAACAACAAACTCCCCAAAACCCCACTGCAAATCCCATACCCATGCCAATGTAGAACCAAAACATTTCAGACTCCTCACCATCTTCACCAATAGGTGTTGAACCTCGAGATTCCGCCTCCCTTGTGCAATTTATCGGGAGAGGCTCTCCACAAAGTTCAGCATTCCCAATGAAGGCAGTTTCGTCAAGGCTCTGAAGTTGAGTGCTTGAAGGTATTCTTCCGGACAAGTGATTGTATGATAAGTTTAAGCAATCAAGAGAAGTCAACTTAGACATGCTTTGCGGAATTTCGCCAGAAAGATTGTTATGTGAGAGATTCAGACATTCCATTGTTGTCATGCCACCAATATTCTCCGATATCTCTCCAACCAAGCAATTATGAGACATATTGAGGAAACGTAATCCAGAAAGATCAAATATCTCAGTAGGAATGGATCCAAATAAGTTGTTGCTTGAAAGATCTATGCTCCTCAAAAATTTAAGAATGCTATCGTATCTCGATTCCCTCCCTTTTGTAACCAACAAAACATTTTCCATGTACGATCCATAGTCGTAGGAATATTCCAAAGCATCAAAATACAAACCATCATCCAAATTGTCTACCATAGCCATCATGCTTAAATTATTCAAACATTTTGGTACCAAACCTGATAGGCTATTATTTGCAAGGTCTATTATGAGGATAGAAGAAAGTTGACAGATTTGTGTAGGAATATTGCCATTAAATCTATTAGATCTCAAACGGAGAACCAATAGATTTGTCATTTCACCCATCCAACTTGGTATGATTCCTGTAAACTCGTTTTCACCGAAATCAATGAGCCCCAAAGATGTGTAGTTAAGCAATGAGGAGGGTACATGTCCAAAGAAACTATTTTTTTGCAAGCGCAATGATTTGAGCTTAGATAAAGAACCCATTGAATTAGAAATTCCACCAGACAGGTTATTGCTTCCCAGGTTTAAATGTGTCAAAGATTGCCAGTATCCCCAACAAGAAGAAATTTCACCTGATAAGAGGTTATTTGATGCGGCCAATACCTCCAAGTTATTTCTTCTGTTCTCCTTGCAACACAAGAAAGAGGAAATATATCCAGAAAAATTATTACTTTCAATATTCAACACTTTAACGTTTGCTGACAAACGTGGTAGTTCACCCTTGAAGCGATTAGAGCTTATATTGATAATAGTAGAATTTAGTAAAACGACAGATATATCACCATGAATCTGGTTGTTAGAGAGGTCGAACCATTCAACACGTGAAACCATGCTCCAAAACCAGTCTGGAGCTATGTCTGAAATTTGGTTGTTAGAAATGCTAAGCAGCTCAACAAATGCTTGTGTTTGCAGCCATGCAGGAAATTTTGGACCCATCTTACAGGAACTCATGTGAATATATTTAAGCTGAAATGGAGGAATCCAATTGGAACTCATGTGAATATTCAACACTTTAACGTTTGCTGACAAACGTGGTAGTTCACCCTTGAAGCGATTAGAGCTTATATTGATAATAGTAGAATTTAGTAAAACGACAGATATATCACCATGAATCTGGTTGTTAGAGAGGTCGAACCATTCAACACGTGAAACCATGCTCCAAAACCAGTCTGGAGCTATGTCTGAAATTTGGTTGTTAGAAATGCTAAGCAGCTCAACAAATGCTTGTGTTTGCAGCCATGCAGGAAATTTTGGACCCATCTTACAGGAACTCATGTGAATATATTTAAGCTGAAATGGAGGAATCCAATTGGAGCTTACATTGAAGGAAAAATTGTTCTCAGACATTTCTAATACCTCCAATTTTGAGAGCTTAGCAAAATGCTCTTCTGAAACGACGCCTGTTAAGGAAGTATCTCCAATAAGTAACGTCCCCAAATTTGAGAGAAGCCCCAAATTCTTTGGAAGATTGCCACTTAATTTATTGACAGATAGAGATAAAAACACCAAGGACGATAAGTTTCCCAAAGAAGCAGGAATAGGACCATAAAAAGAGTTCAGCTCAAGAAAAAGACCTTCCAGGTATTGAAATTGTGCTAGCCACTCTGGGATTTGTCCTTGTAAGGAATTGTCACTTAGAGCAAGATATAGGAGGCTTGAACTGAGATTATCCAGCCAGTTTGGTACTTCATGCTTGAAATGATTACTAGAAAGATCAAGGTCAGTAAGAGATGTGAAATTGACGTTACCAAGGGATGGGTACATGCTTTCGAGCCCACAGTTGGACAAGTGTAGTTCTGAAAGTAAAGGAAGCTTACTAATTTCTTGAAGCCAATTGATTTCTTTGCCGAATTTGACTTCACTCATGTTAAGATACTTCAAAGAATAGAGGCCAGAAATCCAACTAAGATTATCCACAAAAAGTCCATAATTATATCCTAAATCAAGGTAAGTCAGCCTCGAAAGATTTCCTAGTTGATGAGGAACCATCCCATGAAATCCAGAGTCAGAGAGGTCAAGATATGCAAGACTTTTCATGGAACCCAAAAAACTTGGAATACCGCCATCTGAATCTGTGAAGTAGTTATCACTCAAGTCTAAGTGACTTAGAAACTCTAATTCGAGCAACGAAGGATTAATCTTACCTTTTAACTGGGATTTGAAAAACAATTTGATGTCATCATCGAGAGATAGTGGATTGCGGAGGTGAAGTCCGACAACTCGACCAGTAACATTATCGCAGCAAACACCTGTCCATCGGCAACAATCTTCTTGTGCCGCCGACGACCAAGATGAGAGCCTGCCCGATGAATCAATGAGGCCATTTCTGAAGCTTAGAAGGGCTCTTCTCTCTTTCTCAGCGCAAAGAATTTTTGATGATTGTGAATTGCTGAGGGGAATAAGCAAAATCAAAAGAAGTGCCACAATCGGAATACAACTACTACGACTGTCCATAGCGGAGGCCAAGTGTTTTTACTAACAATGGAATATTAGATTAGTGTTTGTGTTTCCCCACAATTTAATAGTCGTTGGAATGGACCCACAAAGAAGGCTTGCATTGCATTGCATCACTTCTCTTTCACAACTGGCTGAGGTGCCTAATTAATCAAATTAATACACTTTTTGAAGGTATGGTTTTTCTATACTGTGGGACCCGTTGACCTTGACTTTAGACTTTTCTTACCATTTATTTTCTCAACATTCTTTTTTTTTATATATATAATTATAAGATTTATTTAATCTATTCTTAAAATAAAAGAGTATCATAGACGTAGTCCTTGTAAAAATTATTTAACTATTTCATTAAAATCCTATCACTTGTCATATCATTATTTCAAATAATGAGCTCACTTTTTAATGTCCCAAATAACATTACTCTAAGCAAAATATGGAGATCAAATTCCACATGACTATGATTTTGAGGTTCCATTAAGGTGTTGAAAAGTATTTTTTTAGTCTCGCGTCTCCAACTTTCAACTAATAAAAATGTGTTACTATATAATTTCTTATTATTTTATAATTTTTTCAGTTAATGGTTATAGATTACCTAATTCAAAATTTATAGTGAATGAAGGGTGGTTTTTTTGAAAAAAAATCACACATTGACATTGACTTAGACTTTTCTTTCCATTCATTTAGCATCATTTTTCAATGGTCCATAATGAATGGACTTGACTACCGTACAATCAAAAAAATTTCGGTATTATACCTCCAAAATTTCTATTTCAAATAGTATTTTTATAATTTTTGTGGGTCATTTTACAACTAAAAAATTTATCATTTTTGTGGTTGATTTACTACTTTTGAAAGTGTTTTTATCACTATTGTAGGTGTTTTTACTATATTGTGGCAATTATTTTTGCCACTTTTCTTAAGTACAAAAAAATTTATTTCTTTTTGTGGTTAATTTATCACATTTATGAGTATTTTTATCGCATTTGTGGATCTTTTTATCACTGTTATGATAACTATTTTTATAATTTTTTGGATACCACAATAACGGTAAAAATATTCATAAATGTGATAAAATTACAACAAATATGATATCTATATAATAAAGTAATTTACAATTCAAATTTCAAAAAATAAACAAAATGACTTTTGCTTTTCACGGTTCAGATCGCTTTAAATTTTACTTTAAAGTTAATCTAACGGCTAAAATTAACACCCTAAATTTAATAGGAAATATAGACCCTTAAGGGTGTGTTTGGAGTGACTTTTTAAAAGTAATTTTAGAAATTATTTCTCATAAGTACTTTAAAAAAAAAATAGTGTTTGAAACCGCCCCACCACTACCTCTACCACCACCACCACCGCCGCCGCCACCACCTCCATCGTCATCGTCGCCGCCGCCACAACCACCACCATCGCCACCGCCGTCGTTGTCGCCACCACCACCGTCGCCGCCGTCGTCGTCGTTATCATCGCCGCCACCACTACCACCGTCGTCGCCGCCACTACCACCACCGCCGCCGCCACCACCACCACCGTCGCCGCCACCGCCCACCACCGTCGCCACCACCGCCCTCGTCGCCGCCACCACCATTGCCATCGTCGCCGCCGCCACCACCACCACCGCCATCGCCATCGTCGCCACCACCACCATCGCCACCATCGTCGCCGCCACCACCACCACCGCCGCCACCACGGTCATTGCCACCCACCACAACCATCATCGTCTCCTACCACCACCACCTCTCACCCCCATTATAACCGATGCTTAAATTCATTTATCTCTCCTCTATGTTTGTGATTTGATTTTGGATATGAATATAAATATGTTTATTGTTCACCATTTTTTATTATTCTGTGTCTTCAGGCACATACAATAACTAGTATTTCAATATGATACCGAAATTCAAAAATTCGGTAGCATAGTCAAGTCCATAATGACGTCTCTAAATCAAATTGGAAGACTCGGACTTTGTCTTGGGTCACCATTGACATTGACTTAGACTTTTCTTTCCATTTTCTTTTTTTGAACAAGACTTTTCTTTCAATTCATTTAGCATCATTTTTTGTTTAATGTGCATGGATATATCCAAGCTACTCCTCAAAATGAGAATGGAAGCTAATATATAAAATGTTGCGGGACTAAATTCCAATATTTAATTAGAAAGAATTTTGTCTTGGTTCTACTGTAAGATTCTTTCTTCAGTAGGACTCGAACTCTCGACCTACTAGTGAGCTTCAGAAATATCAAACATTCAATTTGTTTTTATTTTTTCTTAACCACCCAAATAAATTCACTTTTGTTCTCTAAAATCATTTCCGTGACAAATTTTCTCCAGAATGGTTTATTGCCATTAAAAAAAAAAACGAAATGATTTCATTTCAAAAGGGTAGGATAGTCAATATTGAGAAAATAGAAATGAATCTAAAAGATAATTATATGCACATGATCAAAATATATAATGAAAATTTTAAATTCAACAATTAAATGAAAAAATATCATTAATTATAAAAATCACACATATCTATATAAGAAAGTACTTAGATTTATTTGTCTTTAGTTTTTCGCGACTCAGATCGTTTGAAGAAATATTGATCTGACAGTCCTAATACGAAATTTCCTCTCCCCCTAATTTTTTGAGCAAGACTTTCATTCCTTCTACAATTCTAATACTCCTATCTCTCTTATAACTCTCTATCTCATACAACACATTAATTATGTCGTTAATTATGATTCTAATTAAAGATTATTTTTAAAAATTTTAAATAAACAAATGGACCTTAAATACAGATTCTTTGCGTCAAAACGAGTCGAATGACTATAATATAGATCATATTTTATATTGAAATAAAAATATCATAATATTCAAATGGTATAATAGGCGAATATGCAAAATCAAAAGAAGCGCCACAATCGAAATACAACTACTACCACTGTCCATAGCAGAGGCCAAGTGTTTTTACTAATTTAAGTGTTTGTGTTTCCCCACAATTTAATAGTCGTTGGATTGGACCCAGAAAGAAGGCTTGCATTGCATTGCTTCATTTTTCTTTCGCAATTGGCTGAGGGGTCTAGTATGATTTTTCTATACTATGGGACACCGTTAATCTTGACTTTGGACTTTTCTTACCATTTACTTTCTCAACATTTTATTTATTTATTTATAATTATAAGATTTATTTAATCTATTCTTAAAATAAAAAGTATCATAGACGTAAGGTAATCCTTGTGAAAATTATTTTATTTTTTCATTAAAATTCTATCACTTATTACATCATTATTTCAATTAATTAGTTCATTTTTTAAGGTCCCAAATAACATTACTCCAAGGAGAATATGGAGATCAAATTTCACATGACTATGATTTTGAGGTTCCATTAAGATATCAAAATTTTTTTTTTTAGTCTCGCATCTCCATTTGTCAACTAATAAAAATGTGTTATCATATAATTTCTTATTATTTTTATAATTTTTTCAGTTAATGGTCATAGATTACCTAATTCAAATCGATAGTGATTGAAGGGTGATTATCAAGAAAAAAAATACACATAGACATTGACTTAGACTTTTCTTTCCATTCATTTAGCATCATTTTCCGATGGTCCATAATGAAGTGTCTAATCAAATTAAAAAATTCTGGACTTTGGAAGGTGTGGTTCTCCTTCGTATTGGGTCACCATTGACATTGACTTAGACTTTTCTTTCCATTCATTTAGCATATTTTTTGTTTAATGTGCGTTGATAAATCCAAGCTATATATACTCCTCAAAATGAGAATGGAAGCTAATATATATAATGTTGGGGGACTAAATTCTAATATTCGATTTAGAAAGAATTTTGTCTTGTCTTTAATAGGACTCGAACTCTCGACCAGTTAGTGAGCTTCGAAAATCTCGACCTTAGTCGCATGATTCGCCTGATCTACCCCACGAATTCAAGCTCCGAGCGTTAATTCGAAAATCTAGAGTAGATTCGCACTAAACCTACGAATTTAAATTTCTAAATTTGCGAATTGAAAAAAATAATTTGCCACTCAAAATAAACTACATAAGTCAAGCCAAAAATTTTGGCTGACCCCAATTAAAAAAAAAAACTTATTATTGAGTCCAACAATACAAAGCACCACATGATGCTTCACGCGAGACCCAATGCAGGAGTAAACAAAAAAGGCTGCCCTTTTTCATAGGCAATTTTTAACCTGAGTTTTGTCTTCCTAGTCAATGTGAGATAGTGGTGTACAGTGTAGATTTTAACACGGTAGAAAAATGCCTTAAAGCTTCTAATCAATTTTTTTTTTAACTTCATTTATATTATTATTTTTATGTGGGACTCAAAATCTAAATTAATAGTTAAAAAAATTTAAATAATTTTTCATATAGTTGTATCTACATTTAATTTTAACATGTCTTTTAATGATATTTATATGTAATTATATATATTATGACACTCTCAAGGCACTCTCGCTTTTAAAGTTTTTTGAATTTTGCCGCTCTCGCTCTCGCCTTTGCTTCCGTTCTATGTGACTTAGATCTCAACCACCCAATTTGTTTTTATTTTTTCTTAACCACCTAAATAAATTCACTTTTGTTCTCTAAAATCATTTATGTGACAAATTTTCTCTAGAATGGTTTGTAGGAAAGACTTTGGCATGCAAAAACATCTCATAAAAAAGGGCAAAATTAGGATTATTAATTAAGTCGAGCTTTATGAGCTAGAGTCAAATCTATCAAGGTCATTTTTTTAAACAAGTCTAAAAAATTGTTCAAGTTCGGCTCATTTAAAAAATAAGTCGAGTCTGAGTCGAGCCCAAAACGAATCGAACCCGAGCCCAAACTTTCTCATAATTCAATAGTCGTTGGATTGGACCCAGAAAGAAGGCTTGCATTGCATTGCATTGCTTCATTTTTCTTTCGCAATTGGCTGAGGGGTCTAGTATGATTTTTCTAAACTATGGGCCGGACACCGTTAATCTTGACTTTGGACTTTTCTTACCATTTACTTTCTCAAAATTTTTTATTTATTTATAATTATAATATAAATCTATTCTTAAAATAAAGAGTATCGTAAGGTAATCATTGTAAAAATTATTTTATTTTTTCATTAAAACTCTATCACTTATCACGTTATTATTTCAATTAATTAGTTCATTTTTTAAGGTTCCAAATAACATTACTTCGAGGAGAATATGGAGATCAAATTCCACATGACTATGATTTTGAGGTTCCATTAAGATATCAAAAAATATTTTTTTAGTCTCGCATCTCCATTTTTCAACTAATAAAAATGTGTTATCATATAATTTCTTATTATTTTATAATTTTTTCAGTTAATGGTTATAAATTAACTAATTCAAATCGATAGTGATTGAAGGGATATTATCAAGAAAAAAAATCACACATAGACATTGACTAATGCTCTGTTTGGTAGGAAGGAAGAAAAGTAAGAAAGATGGAAAGTAGGAGAGATACACTTTCTATCCTTCAAGGAAGGAAAGTATGAATGATATACTTTCCTTCCTTTGTGTTTGGTTGGATGGATGGAAAATAAAAATGAATACCTTTTTTTTTTTTTTTTTTTTTGTGCTGGCTAAGATTAGGAATGACAATCGAGTCGAGTCGTGTCAGATTCGTGTCAAACCTAACTCAACTCATTTAACTAATTGCGTCGTGTCGAGTTGCGAGTTGACCTGTGTATTTATTTATTTATTTATATTTATATATAGACAAATAAGATACATCTCAACACAAATAATTAATTTTTCATCCACTTTCCTTCCGATTTTGAAGGGATTGATTTTGGTGAGTTGGAAGGAAAGTTAATCCATCCACTTTTCCATCATTTCTACTTTCCTTTCTTACCAAACATTATGTTTTATCTATCCCTTCTACTTTATATCCTTCTAACTTTCCATCCTTCCATTTTTCCATCGTACTAAACGGAGCATTAGACTTTTCTTTCCATTCATTTAGCATCATTTTCCAATGCTCCATAATGAAGTGTCTAAATCGAATTAAAAAATTCTGGACTTTGGAAGGTGTGGTTCTCCTTCGTCTTGGGTCACCATTGACATTGACTTAGACTTTTTTTTCCATTCATTTAGCATATTTTTTGTTTAATGTGTATTGATAAATCCAAGCTACATATACTCCTCAAAATGAGAATGGAAGCTAATATATATAATGTTGGGGGACTAAATTCTAATATTCGATTCATAAAGAATTTTGTCTTGTCTTCAATAGGACTCGAACTCTCGACTGGTTAGTGAGTTTCAGAAATCTCGACCTTAGTCGCATGATTCGCCTGATCTATCCCACGAATTCAAGCTTCGAGCGTTAATTTACAAATCTGAGCAGATTCGCACTAAATCCGCGAATTTAAATTTCTAAATTCACGAATGAAAAACAATAATTCACCACTCAAAATAAACTACAGAAGTCGAGCCAAAATTTTTGGTTGACCCCAATTAAAAAAAAACTTATTATTGAGTCCAACTGTACAACGCA
Source organism: Ilex aquifolium (assembly GCA_951799425.1). Taxonomy (NCBI): domain Eukaryota; kingdom Viridiplantae; phylum Streptophyta; class Magnoliopsida; order Aquifoliales; family Aquifoliaceae; genus Ilex; species Ilex aquifolium. The sequence goes on along the minus strand of OX637391.1, from coordinate 59,517,283 downwards.
CCACAGGATGCTTCACGTGAGACCCAATGCAGGAGTAAACACAAAAGGCTGCCCTTTTTCATAGGCAATTTCTAGCCAGGGTTTTGTCTTCTTGGTCGATGTGAGATAGTGGTGTACAATGTAGATTTTAGCACGGTAGAAAAATGCCTTAAAGCTTCTAATCAAAATTTTTTTTTTTTTAACTTCATTTATATTATTATTTTTATGTATGACTCAAAATCTAAATTAATAGTTAAAAAAATTTAAATAATTTTTCATATAGTTGTATCTACATTTAATTTTAACATGTCTTTTAATAATTTTTATATATATAACTATATATACTATGACACTCTTAAGGCACCCCGCTTTCAGAGTTTTTTGAATTTTGCCGCTTTCGCTCTCGCCTTCACTCCCGCTCTATGTGACTTAGATCTCGACCACCCAATTTGTTTTCATTTTTTCTTAATCACCCAAATAAATTCACTTTTTTCTCTAAAATCATTTATGTGACAAATTTTCTCTAGAATGGTTTATTGCCAAAAAAAAAAAAAACAAACAACGAATAATTTTATTTCAATAAGATAGGACAGTCAATATTGAGAAAATAGAAATGAATCTAAAAGAAAATTATATGCACATGCATGAATGAAATAAGGATCAAAATACATACTGAAAATTTTAAATTCAACAATCAAATGCAAAAATATCATTAATTATAAAAATCACAGATATTCTCAATAAAATATATACATCCCAATTTCATCATCAAGCACATCATTCTATGGCATACAAATGAGCGTGTAGAACTCAATTTTCATGCATGCTACAACAATGTCATCTTTCTCAGTTCAATTTTACTTACACGTATTCAAATATTTCATCTTTGATCAATTCAAGTGTAACGTGTGTGAAATTAAACTCTGTCACCATTAAAAATCCGTCTAGATCTAATTATTAATAAGTTTCTATGAATTCCTAATGCGTTATCTAAGTGAATACATAGTCGATTAATGATGTCCTATATGCATCTTTTTTTAGACACCTTATATATATATTATTCTCATAATGGCTTCAATTAACACGATTTTAATTGATAATTTCGATTTTGAATTAGCATTACTCTAAGCAGAATATGGAGATCAAATTCTACATGACTATGGTTTTGAGGTTCCATTAAGGTATCAAAAAGTATTTTTTTCAATCTCTCATCTCCATTTTTTAACTAATAAAAAACGTGTTACCATATAATTTTTTATTATTTTATAATTTTTTCAGTTAATGTTTATATATTAACTAATTCAAAATCGATAGCCAAGATTACCTTATTCTCACCCATAATTTGGTTATATTTTTGAAGTCTTGTCTCCTAGAAGGACAGGGATTCCACACCAACTGATGAGGTTAAAGAGTATTCATCATCGGAATTATCTCATAGGGGTTCTTTGGAATCATTTCCATTACTGGTGACATTGACTTGGGCTTTCTTCAAAAGATATACATGATTTGCTTGATGATCCATGATTTATCTCAATTATGGTAATATGTGGCTTGATTTGATGGTTTAGTTTATTTTAGTCCTTATCATTAAGGGATACAATTGTATTTGTTCATAAGAAATGCTATTTGAACTTAAAGTGGATCAGAGTGAATGAAGGGTGATTGTGAAGAAGAAGAGAAGGGGCATAGTTGCAATAGAGTGGGTTCATAATGAAGTGTCTAAATCAAATTCAAAGACTCGGACTTTCGAAGGTGTGGTTCTCCGACGTCTTGGGTCACCGTTGACATTGACTTAGACTTTTCTTACCATTCAATTAGCATTATTTTTCGGTTAATGTGCATCCATCCTAAAAATTAGAATGGAAGTTAATATACATAATGTTGGGGACTAAATTCAAATATTCGATTCAAAAAGAATTATGTGACTGTTGTCTTGGTTCCATTGTAAGACACCTATCTTTAATAGGACTTGAATTCTCGACCCCTTAGTAAACTTTAAAAATCTCGACCACTCAATGAACCTAAGGCTTCATTTGGTTAGCGAGAAAATGGTAAAAAAATGGGAGAAAGATAAATTTTTTAAAATATTCATGTGTTTGGTTAGTATAAAATGAAAAATGATGGAAAAAATAATTTTCTTTCATGCTTCGATTTTCTCACAACTAATCAACTTTTTTTTCTTGTAAAAAAACATAAGAAAATGCAAGAAAGTTTGTGATATATAACTAATTTTCCATTTTACCTTTATTTTTCTTAAAATATTTTGTTGATTATTAATTTTAAAAAATCTTGGTATGAATTTAGTTAATCATATAATTTGGTCCAAAGACCATCGTATTAATACTTGTCCCAAAATTAGGTTACGAGCCCCATTTTTTAAATTTTTTTAACTTTCAATTATAATATATATTTTTTTTCTTCTTTAGACTGATTTAATATAATTAAGGGTAATATAGATGATTTGAAAAAAAAAATTTGTAACTGTCATTTCTTTCAAACAATAAAATGAAATTTTTTTAAAACTATCTCTTAAGTTTTTATGCTAATCAAATATATGCATGAAAATATATTTTCTATCATTTTTTTTTTCACTTCAATTTTTATTTTTTTCACTTTTCATCATTATTTTATTTCTAACCAAACAGACCCTAAAAAAAAAGTTGTGATCTGGAGAAATGATCAAAATAGATACTCTAGTTTGGCCCTATCAAATCAACTTAGTGGAATTAAGCCTCAAAAACATGCATTGTCCATGAATGAAATAATTATCAAAATATGTAATGCAATTTTCAAATTCAACAATTAAATGCAAAAATATCAAGTAGGATGATAAGATTGCCGCTCAAGTTATTATTATAAAACAATACATGAATCAAGGATGATAAGTTTCCCAGTGATTCAGGAATAGGCCCATAAAACAAGTTGCCCTGAAGAAAAAGAATCTTTAGATGTTTAAATTGGCCAAGCCAGTGTGGGATTTTCCCTGTAAGTTGATTCCAAGACAAAGTTAGATAACTTAAGCTGTGTAGATCTGACAATTCAATTGACATTTTACCTTGTAAAGAAGTTGCGCAGAGGTCGAGAAATAGGAGGCTTGTACTTAGATTACCCAGCCAATTAGGTAGCTTATGCTTGAAATGGTTGCCGGCAAGATTAACAACTTGAAGAGATGTGAAATTGATATAACCAAAGGATGGGTACATGCTTTCAAGTTGACAACCGGACTAGTACAATTCTGAAAGAGAAGGGAGCCTACTCATTGCTTGAAGCCAGTTGATTTCCTTGTGAAGGTCAGGTCGACATAACTCATGTCGAGATACTTTAAAGAATAAAGGCGAGAAATCCAACTAAGATTATCTACGGAAAGTCCATAATTATATCCGAAATGAAGGTAAGTCAGACTCGAGAGATTTCCTTCCTAGTTGACGAGGAAACATCCCATAAAACCCACAGAAAGAGAGGTCAAGATATGTTATACTTTTCATGGAACCCAAAAAACTTGGCATATGATCAATATCTCCAAATGAGTTATGACTCAAGTCCAAGTGACTCAGAAACTTTAATTCGAAGAAAGAAGAATTAATCTTGCCACCTAAGCCCATGAACTTGAGCCGGACAATTCGACTGGTAACATCACAGCTGACTCCTGTCCAATGTCCATTGGCAACAATCTTCTTGTGCCGACGGCCAAGATGAGACATTGCCATATGGATCAATGAGGTCATTTCTGAAGTTTAGAAGGGCTCTTCTCTTTTTCTTTGTGCAAAGGATGTTTGATGATTGTGATAACATACTTTTTTTTTTTTTTTATCACAATTGTGATAACATACTAATAAGGTAGAAACGTACTCATTATCCAAATTAACTAATAGTGTTTGTCTAGAATCATCTCAATGACTTGACCTTGAACATCACTGGGAGTGTGTTCAATTTTTTTTGGCTTTACAATATTCAACTAACATCATGTTGCTATCATGTTGAATTGCAGCAAACATGAACAAACTCGTTAGAAGGCAAAGAACTCCGATGCATTACCTCATCTAAATGACGATGATGCTTTCATCTAAACAACTTTGAATTTTTTTATTGTTTTATAAAACCAATTCACTTCAAAGAAGTGGCAAACGAGCGGATTGAACTGGTTATGGACCGATTCAAAATGGAATGTATGCAACAATAAATTCAATAAATTTTTAATCCGCATAATAAACGAGTCATAATGGTTGGGGTCAAACTCATTCACTCGTAAAATAATTTAAACTATTGATATAAACACATATTAATATACACAAAAAGGGGGTAATTATTGAAATGAAACCCCAAATCATGACCAATATAAAGCTAGATTAACAATTTATACTTAGAATTTGTACATTTCCTATGGGGAAATGCCGATCCTTTGCATATCAATCCACAAACTCAAACAGAACATATGTGTGTGTGTGTACACACACAAAATGCTCAATATTACAAACTCCAAAACGATCAACTTAAACATATAGAATAAAATCTATAATATTCATAGAGCCAATTAAGTCAGGCTAGAATCGTTCTCAATACATCCCAATAAGAACATAAACTTAAGACTTACCCAAGAGTACAAGAATTACATGCCAAAAGCCACTCCATAACATCATTACTATTTCCAAAACAGACAACAATCTTTGTAAACAGATGCATATATCTCCAACAAAACACAACCAAATTCAAGACAGTTCGGAAGTATATCTCCTTCCCATAACCTTTCTTATGACCTGCAAAATTGTTAAAGATGAGCCATCACCCAGTAACAAAAAATAATATTCAAAGTTCCAATTCAAATTCTATGCAAAGAACAAAGGGAATGATGTCAATGGGCTATGATGCAATTCAATGACACAATCCCACAAGAAGTACATAGTATATGGCCATCAATGTATCTCAACATATCAAATTCCTCAACAAATATCCAATCCACATTCTATCACATCGATCGTTAGTGGTTTCATGTCCATTGTTCATTAGGGGAATACTTTGCTAGTTTTATAGACATAATTAATTGTAAGAATTGTGAGAGAAAATGAGGTGATCAGGTTTCTATGGGCCTAAAAACAAAATTAGATTTAATTAGACATAAATTTAAAAATTTTATTTATACCTTAAAAACATAATTTGGCTTAAATAAAATTAATGATTTGTTTGGTACGATGAAAAAAAAAAAGTAAGGGTGGAAAGTTGGAGAGATAGATAAAACATCATATTTGGTAATGAAAGAAAATAGGAATGATGAAAAATTAGATGGAGTATCTGTCCTTCAAACTATCAAAATCAATCCCTCCAACTTTTGGAGGAAAAGTACCTTCCGAAAAGTACTTTCCTTGATGAATAAAAAATGTATCACTCTCACTTTTTATCCTTTCATTTTTTTATTCACCCTACCAAACATGCTATAAGACGGGCACAGATTAAGACTCTGAGGCACCCAATAAGTTAAGAATGAAGAATCTTAAAATTTTTCAAAATAATTATTTGCCCTATAGTTCTGCTGTGATCACTGTAACACTAGATCTTTTAATTTTTAAATATATTTCCTGGATTATGAACTACGAACGAAGAGTAAGGATATGATCATGTTTGTAGGTTTGAAACTTTGTTAATTTGAATAACAAATTTTTTTTTTTTGGCAGTATCGTTGTTTCAATCATTCTTGAGTATCATTTTTTTTTTTTTTTTTTGCAGTATGTGATACCATGTTAATGAAAATTACATGAGGATTAATGTAGCAAAAGATGACAGATTACAAAGTGCATAACTTTGATATATATATAGGAACAAAGTAGCAGTTGCAACATGAACAAACACTATTTGGAAGGTTAAGAACTATGATGCATTACCTATGGAAGACGATGATGCATTCCACTACACGTCATTGAATTTCTTACGGAACCAGTTCACCTTTAGCAGTGCTGCCACATAGATCCGGTCCTTCAGTTCATCAAGGAACTTGAAATATGCATGCCTCCAACTCCTTTTGAAGAAAAGAACAACACAAACTCCCCAAAATCCCATGGCAAATCCCATACCCATGCCAATATAGAACCAAAACATCTCAGACTTTACCCAAATTTTGTGAACAGGTGTTGAGCCTTGAGATTCATCATCTTTCGAACAATTTATTGGGAGAGGCACTCCACAAAGTCCAGCATTTCCAATGAAGCCAGTTTCGTTAAGGCTCTGAAGTTGGGTGCTTGAAGGTATTCTTCCCGACAAGTGATTGTATGCTAAGTTTAGGCAATTAAGAGAAGTCAACCTAGACATGCTTTGCGGAATTTTGCCAGAAAGATTGTTATGGGAGAGATCCATACATTCCAATGTTGTCATCCCCCCAATATTCTTTGGTATCTCTCCAACCAAAACCAAGTGATTATGAGACATATTTAAGAAACGCAATCGAGAAAGATCAAATATCTCAGCAGGAATGGAACCAAATAAGTTATTGCTTGAAAGGTCTATGCTCGTCACCATGCTAAGAATGCTACTGTATTCAGATTCTCTCCCTTTTGTGACCAACTGAACATTTTCTTTGTACCGTCCATTTTCAAAATAATATTCCATAGGCTCAAAATAAGCATGACGTGGAATGTCTACAGTCGCCATCACGCTTAAATTATTGAAACATTTTGGTATCAAACCTGATAGGCTATTATTCGCAAAGTCTATTATTCGGATAGGAGAAAGTTGACAGATTTGTGTAGGAATGTTGCCATTAAATCTATTAGATCTCAAACGGAGAACCAATAGATTTGTCATTCACCCATCCAACTTGGTATGATTTCTGTAAACTCGTTTTCACCGAAATCAATGAGCCCCAAAGATGTGCAGTTAAGCAATGAGGAGGGTACATACCCAGAGAAACTATTTTTTTGCAAGCGCAATGATCTGAGCTTAGATAAAGATCCCATTGAATTAGGAATTCCACCCGACAGGTTATTGCTTCCTAGGTTTAAATGTGTCAAAGTTTGCCAATACACCCAGCAAGAAGAAAGTTCACCGGACAAGAGGTTATCTGATGCATCTAGGACCTCCAAGTTATTTTTTCTATTCCTGTTACTGCATAGGAAGGATGAAATGTCCCTGTAAAAAGTATTATTTGCAATATTCAGCAGTTTAACATTTTCCGTTAGATGTGGTAGCTCACCCTCGAAGCGATTAGAACTTAAATTGATGAAAGTAGAATTAAGAAAAATAAAAGATAAATCACCATGAATCTGGTTTCCAGAGAGATTGATCCATTGAACACGTGAAGCCAAGTTCCAAAACCAGTCTGGAGCTATGTCTGAAATTTGCGTGTTTGACATGTCAAGCATCTCAACAAATGTTTGTGTTTGCAGCCACGCAGGAAATTTTGGACCCATCTTACAGGAACTCATTAGAATATATTTGAGTTGAAAAGCAGGAATCCAATTGGAGCTCACACTGAAGGAAAAAGTGTTCTCAGACATGTGTAATACCTTTAATTTCGAGAGCTTAGCAAAATGCTCTTCTGAAATAACACCTGTTAAGGAATTATCTCCAATATATAACTTCTCCAAATTTGATAGAAGCCCCAAATTCTTTGGAAGATTGCCACTTAAGTTATTGTCATCAAGATATAAACTCACCAGGGATGATAAGTTTCCCAAAGTAGCAGGAATAGGACCATGAAATGAGTTCCTGTAGAGGAAAAGATATTTCAAGTATTTATATTGCCCCACCCACTCTGGGATTTGTCTGGTAAATTTATTCAAGTTTAAATATAGACCACTTAAGCTTCGAAGATTTGACAAGGTAATTGGTATTTCACCTTGTAATGAATTATAGCTTAGATCAAAATATAGGAGGCTTGAACTGAGATTACCAAGCCAGTTTGGTACTTCATGCTTGAAATGATTACGAGAAAGATCAAGGTGACTAAGAGATGTGAAATTGACATTACCAAGGGATGGGTACATGCTTTCGAGCCCACAACCGGACAAGTCCAGTTTTGAGAGAGATGGGAGGGTACTCATTGCTTCAAGCCAGTTGATTTCTTTGCCGAATTTAACCCAACTCATGTTAAGATACTTCAAAGAATGAAGGTGAGAAATCCAACTCAGATTATCCACGAAAAGTCCACCATAGTTACACCCTAAATCAAGGTAAGTCAGCTTGGAAAGATTTCCAAGTTGATGAGGAACCATCCCATGAAATCCAGAGTAAGAGAGGTCAAGATATGTAAGACTTTTCATGGAACCTAAAAAACTTGGAATACCGCCATCTGAATCTGTGAAGTAGTTATCACTCAAGTCTAAGTGACTCAGAAACTCTAATTTGAGCAAAGAAGGATTAATGTTACCTATTAACTGAGATTTGAAAAACGATTTGGGGTCATCATCGTAAGATAGTGGATTGCGGAGGTGAAGTCCGACAACTCGACCAGTAACATTATCACAACAAACACCTGTCCATCGGCAACAATCTTCTTGTGCCGCTGACGACCAAGATGAGAGCCTGCCCGATGAATCAATGAGGCCATTTTTGAAGCTTAGAAGGGCTCTTCTCTCTTTCTTGGCGCAAAGTATGTTTGATGATTGTGAATTGTCGACGCCAATAAACAAAATCAAAAGAAGCGCCACAATCTGAATACAACTATTACGACTGTCCATAGCGGAGGCCAAGTGATTTTACTAACAATGGAATATTGGGTTAGTGTTTGGGTTTCCCCACAATTTAATAGTCGTTGGATTGGACCCAAAGAGAAGGCCTGCATTGCATTGCATCACTTTTCTTTCACAGCTGGCTGAGGTGTCCAGTATGATTTTTCTATACTATGGGACACCATTGACCTTGACTTTAAACTTTTCTTACCACTTACTTTCTCAACATTTTTTTTTTTATAATTATATGATTTATTTAATCTATTCTTAAAATAAAGAGTAATCCTTGTGAAAATTATTTAACTATTTCAATAAAATCCTATCACTTGTCATATCATTATTTCAATTAATTAGCTCACTTTTTAATGTCCCAAATAGCATTACTCTAAGCAGAATATGGAGATCAAATTCCACATGACTATGATTTTTAGGTTCCATTTAGGTGTTGAAAAGTATTTTTTTTTCAGTTAATGGTTATAAATTACCTAATTCAAAATCGATAGTCAAAATTACGTTAGTCTCACCCATAATTTTATTATATTTTTGAAGTCTTGTCTCCTAGAAAGGCTTGGATTCCACACCAAGTGATGAGGTTGAAGAGTACTCATCATCGGAATTATTTAATAGGGGTTTTCTAGAATCATTTCCCAATGCACATGGGCCAGACACAACAAACACTAAAGGGAAATTTGGAGGCCGGTCCCCCTAGATGGACTTATTTGGAGATAAGTCCATCAAGGAAACTTATAGGGTTTTAAGTCCACTTTTTACCATGTTTACCATTGTACCCCTACCCCTTAAAAAAACCCTTAACGTCGTTAAACTCTCTGTCTTCTTCATTGACGGTTACACAGAGACATCTCTCCCTTCTATAGCGGCTTCAAATCCGGCGATTCTCTTCCACTTCAACTTTTTCCTTCTCCAATATCCAGTAACCGATGATTCAAAATCACAACTGACTCCATTGATATTCAAAATTCAAAACCCATTACATTAAACTACAACAAAGACTCGGTTTTACCATTCAAGGTTCCTGTGGACACCATTGGCAAATTCTCATGTTACTCTTGGCATTCAAATTTCAAACTTGATTCAAACCGAAAATCGGTTTTAGTTGTCAAATCCCATTGCCGAAAAGCTTCAGTTGGTGTCGCCATTGTTGAAAGCTTCAGAGATCTTTTGGATTCTTCAAAAATTTGAGAGGTATTTGATTTATAATGAACTTTGATGTTTGTTTTAGGGTTTTAACACAACATTTACACCCTATATCGTAAAGATTTTGGAATTTTTTTTTTTAAAAAGTTTCCGAAAGTAAAATTGTTATTTTGTTTTACTGTATAAAAGAGTTTGGTATTAAGATTTTTGTTTTCATTGTGTTATAGATTGTAAATAGATTTATGTGGTTTCTTTGGAATTTCGAATGTTACTGTGAGAGAGGAATGTGCACAATATGGCAATGGGGATGGATTTGATCATGTTACTATTACTTAATCATTTTGTTATATAATTAGATGTGTGAATTTTTTTGTTGCTTTCTTGGTTGTTCAATAAAATAAAGAACCACTGGTTCAAGAGTACATTCAAACTCCACAGGTTACTGTGTGATAAATAAGAAAATGACTTAATATTTTCAATGTATGGATGTGCTTGGATACTGTGGATGTTACTAACATGTTGATGTTACTGTAAACATGTTAATGTGCATTGAATTTAAGTGTAGGGGTTGTTGTTTGATTTTAAATGTATAATGTGAACTCATTGAATTTGAAATGGAATCAATCGTATATTCAAAAATGAATGTACTGAATTGTGTTTGTTTGTATTATGATTCAGTTTATTTATTAGTGTTACTATGATCAATTTGAGATTTTTTTGTTAATATATTACAGCTTTGGGAATTATGATTTTGTTTTTTTTTTTTGCTTTGTGTTATACATTGGAAATTGATTGGTTTGGTTTTTTTTTATTTTCTAATGTTACTGTGAGAGCACTTTACATAGTTTATGGAACTGTACATCTTACACTGGAGTATGTTACTGTACATGTTACATAGTTTATGGAATTTGAGTGTAGGGGTTGTTATTGATTTTAAATATAAAATGGGTACTCAATGAATTTGCAATAGAATCACTCGTAGGATGTTGTTATTGTGTTTAAACAATCTAAATTAGTGTTACTCTTTATTTTAATTTTGAACAAATTCTTTGGTTAATTGTTGTATATTCATTAAGTCTAGTGAATTGGTGTAATGTTAATATATTCTACACAGTTATTTATATGTTACTGTCATATTATAGGTTGATGGCTCAAAAAACATCATCATTTCACCAATTCAGGTCCAACTTACTGTCATTGGTGAAGGTTATTAGTGAACTAAACATCAAAGATGTTCACGAAGAACAGTTGAGGAGAACCCCATTTTGGAATTTGTATCAGGCAATATCAAAATATGAAGTTGATAAGGAATGGTTCAAGAAGAATGACAAAATTATTGTGGACATCATTAACACATTTGATGTTGACACATCAAGATTTAGAATTGGTGGGAAACATTTAAAGATACGGAAGAGTGATGTATCCCTCATTTTTGGTATAGAAAATGGTGTGGATCCAATTTTATCCCCCCAAAGTGCAAAGAAACTGTCAGATTTTGTAAGAATGAGATTCAATAAAACCAAAAGATTGAATGCACCAATTATAAAAAGCAAATTGGAGGATGCTGTCATGAGTGATGATAAGGATGATTGTGAAGACTTTGCTAGGTTATTCTCATTATATGTCTTAGTGACATTGCTGATTACAAATATGGGTCAAACAATTGGGTGGGGGTATGTCTCATATATTGAGAATTTAGATGAAATCAAAAGATATGACTGGTGTCAAGCAACAATTGATGCAATCATTAATTCTATACGGTTGAAGATTGACACACCGAGTGCAGTAACCGGTTGTGTAGTACTGTTACCTGTAAGTTTTTCATTGTTATTTTTTATTAAGTGATTTTAAAAATCCTTAAACAATATATGTTCAGAATAATGTAACTAAACTTAATTTGCAGTATTTGATATGTGAACACACATCTATTGTTGTGGCCGACAATGCGGATGCTTTCCCCCGTTGGATGAAATGGGATTTAAGAAAGCTATGGATGTATCTCGGACAAAACACACTCGCCGACATCACAGATGATGAGGTATTATTAAAAATTTGGGTTATCTTATTTCTAATAATTTTGACAATTTGTTAATTGCATGGGAGTGTTAATTTGTTAGTTCAATGTTACTATCAAAAATTGTTGTTAATGTCGATGTCAATAGTACAAACCTAAATGTGACTCCAATGTTACTATGTAATTAATGTTACTGTGCAAGTTACTGTGTAACTCACAGACATTTGATTAAAAAATGAGTTGTGAGATTTTATTGGGTACATATTGGTTAATTGCATGACAGTGTTACTATTTCAACTTGATGTTACTATGGATGATAATATTTTAAAAATATATGTTACTGTGAATGTTACTGTAGTAAAATGCATGTTACTTTGTATGTTACTGTGTAATGCACAGTCATTTGATTCGATTAAATGTGAACAATTATTGAATACATTTTTTAAATGTTACTAATGATGTTGTCAGGTTGTCCAAATGAGACTTAAGAAAACACTTGCTGAAAAAAGATTACGGAAAAAAAATCGAAAAAATGGCAAGGATGTACATCATAGAGTGGAGGTTCCACAACAAAACACTGTTCCATGCAAGACTGGTTTAAATTCAGAATCGGAACTTGGAGGTGATGAACCTAATGTGGCTGCTGATGAACATCTTGTGGTTAATGAAGATGTTCCTGAAAATGCTGATGCAATTTCAGTTCCAACAAACGATCATCCTGTCCAAAAGGAGAATGATAACAACCAACCATTTGATGCGTTTGTTGATGTGGTCATCAGAGAATCAACATTTTTGGAACCAGATGAAGTGGAACCTCGAGAGAAAAAATCACAACAGTCTTCCCATGACAATGAAGGTGAGTCTGGATTGATTGCTGAGAATGGGGTTCAAAAATTAACCATCCAAATGTTGACTGTTGAGAACGAAGCACTTAGAACAGTCCATATTGTTTGATATATTTTCGTTGTACAAAATTAACAGCATTGTATTATATGGCAGAAAGACTATGTGGAGTCGGCATCAAAAGAAGGACAAATGAAGTCATTGAAGTCAAAGATGACATTGTTGTCAGTACACAAGACATCAAGTGTCCAATATCTTCATTTGAGAAATGTCCTCAACAACGAGTTGACACGTATGTAAATAATGTCCAATATTGTACATTTAATGTCTTGAAATTTAGTATCATTAACGAAAAATCATGAATGCAGGGTCGACTGCGGATTGTACGTGTGTTACTTAATGCAGCAGCTTGCTCGTGGACAGCACATAGAAGATAAATTGAAACTACCGCAACTTAATGCTCTACGGATCGATATGGTGTCTACCTTCATAAACCATAGGAATGCATGGACTGTTGAAGACTACAAGACAAGATCAAGATTGAGAAAGAGATACCATGACAAATAGGCAGTTCTGTTGTGGGTGGTAGCTATTCATTTGTAGGCTGATTGCAGGATTGGTTAGACTAATTGCTAGATAGGTTATAAATTGGTTGTAATTGGTTGGTGGTTGATATTTGCCCTAGAAAGTGGTTGTAATTGTTGGGTGGTTGATATTTGGTTAGAAATTGATTGTAATTGTTGACAGGTTGATATTTGATTTTAATGGAATGTTTGCCGAACAAAGGAAACTATGTCCACATTCTTATTGAAATAATAACCCAAACAGTAACATGTATAAAAATTGTGACAGTCTATATGTTTCTAGAATGCTGGAATGATGTTGTTAGTGGAATGTGAATGTTGTTATACACATGGATGGAAATAATTTGAACAATTTCTTTGTAAAAATGTTGAAAACTATTCATGCTAAATTATCAAAAACAAGGTAACATGTGTATTAAATTGATTAAAATTTCTCCAAAGTAAGCAATCACACAAAATACTTGTTAAAAAGTAACATTATTTCATCGCCACATGATCATTAACTAGTAACATTGGAGTAACATTAACAGTAACATGAAACACATATTGAACATGTGATGATAACACTACACTATTAAAAAAATCATACTGTATAAACCATGATAATTCCAATGTGTGACATGATAAACTCAAATAACATGGAAAATAAAGTAACATCTTATTCCAAATAAACATAAGGAATATTACAATGGCTCGTTACAAGTCTTCTTATTATGACTACCTAAACGGCCACAACGGCCACAATGAATTTTCCTAATAAGCTCACCCCTAGACCTAAATCTACGCTTCCTTGGACGACCTGGTTGTTTTTTTGACAATGGTGGCAACATATCAACGTCAACCGCTGAAAAGTCAGGACGACCGAGTGTTGGAATTGGGTGTATAGGCTCAGAATAACACAATCTGTAAGTAGTAACCTGATAAAAGTAATCAACAAACTCATTGATGTTTCTTCCACTCTTTTGAATTGCAGCCACAGCATGGGCACATGGTAAACCGTTGATTTGCCATTGGTGGCACGAGCACGTGCAACTCTCAATGTCTACAGTCACTGAAGGATGTGAATTAACCTCGTAAACATGACTTGATGACACCCTAACAAACCAGGAACGACACTCAGTGAAAGCAGCTTGAAGTTTGGTTTCAATATTTGGACAATTAATGTCGTTCCACTGTGACGATGCATTCAAGCGGCACCCCATTTGGTTCATGATCTGCCCCCTTATTGTGTCAATCATACTTGTGACTGGTAGGTGACGTGACTTTGTGATCCAAGCATTTAATGACTCTGCCGCATTTGAAGACATCTCCCCATAACGTCGCCCCTTAAAAAAAGCATTCGTCCATTTCTCAAACGGAAGGTTTTTCAGGAACTTATCAGCAATGGTCCTCCTTCACTTCGAAACGCATCAAGCTTTTCATTGAAAAATGCCTCTGTTGGATCATAAGCACACAATGTAAACAAAAAAATCATATGCTCGCGAAACGCATGTGTAAAGCGACCCCCACTATACTTATCTCTCAGATTTGCTTTTAGGTGTTGTAGACAGAAAGAATGGTGCACCGTTGGTAACACCTTTGGCATTGCTTCCATTAAGCCAACGTTGCGATCAGACATAATGGTTAGTTCCCTATTATTATCAACAATCTCAGCTAATTGCTCTAAAAACCAACGCCAATTACACTCATTCTCTGAATCAACAACAGCAAAAGCCAAGGGGAACAAACCTGCAATACATATACCAACACAAACAGTAACATACAAGCAAAATATTAAAATTTAACAGTAAAATAAAATCAGTAACACCAAATTAACCAAACAAAAAATTCACCTTGGTTGCCATCTTTTGCAGTTGCAGACAAAATAATGCCTTTATACCTACCCTTTAAAAATGTACCATCAATAAACAATATGGGTCGACAGTAGTTAAATCCATGTATACATGTCTTAAATGACATGAACAACCTACTAAAACGATGTGAGTCTGAATCACCTTCCAACACAAAATGACTACCTGGATTGCTTTCATTAGCAGCCTGTACATACCATCGTAATTGCTGGTATGACAACGAATGATCCCCAAACAACATACCCCTTACTTTTTCAACACTCATCCAAGCTTGATCATACGATATGGTCAGCCCATAATCTGTATGAAACATACTTTTCACATCAACTGGTCGTGTGTCAGGTTTTTGTCGGACGTTATCAACAATAAGACCTCCAACCAAATTAGAAGTCAATCTTTTGTTATTTGTCGTACGTGCAGCCACACCACATGTGTGCTGATTGTTTAATTTCTTAATGTAAAACCATCCATTTATCCGTTGGAGAGTAGCAACAACAAACCATTCACACCCAGCAGAATATTTCATGGCACATTCAGCCTTCACCCTTGTTTTTTCATTCTTCACATAATTAAACTGAAAACCAACCTCTATTGCATATTTGCATAAAGCATTCCGAAACTCAACTACTCCTCCCTCAAACTTCTGACCAACCTCTACTATTCCATTCGACCATCCATCAGTCAACAAAACTTTCTCATTGTGAGAACAAAAACGAGGGAGCAGATCAACCTCGCAACCAACAGGGTCAACAATAAATTCAGAACTTTCCACCACTTCCCCACCCTCAAAAGCACGAACCACATTCCCTTTAACAACAACAGTAACTTCAACAAAATTCAACTGTACAGATCGTGCAATTAAAAACATGTTTCTCACATCATGATCATTTTGTAAAACGCAATTCGGATGTCCAGGAATAGCGTACGACAGTACAACACAATTAGAACTCAACCCATTCCAATTGTCACACACCCCAAGTAACACATCATCATATATGGAATTCATTGTAATTCTTAGCACAACAGTCTCAGAACAATACTTGCAACAAACCAATATGTTATCCTCCATCTGTTAAAACCAAGCAAACCAATATAAAGGTAAAATGAAAATATGAAAAAAATTCTAATTTCATTATAACATAACAGTAACATGAGAAAAAGAACTTAAAACATAATTTAAAAAAAAAAAAAAGGTTGATGATCGTCATAATACATTCAATTCATAGTAACATTGTATTTCAGCAAGTACAAAGGAAAAACGAAAATTAATTAATAATAATTCCGATAAATAACTTTCAAATGTATCTTCCTGTGAGAAATATCGAAATTCCGGCAATAAACTTTCATTATACGTAAATTGTGAAAGCATCAATGTTAATCATATTATGTACAGAAATAAAATTAAAATGAAAATACATCAGAAAAATCCGAACCAGTAGAATAGGCAGCAGTCACAGGAAAAGTCGAACTCCCACTGGTATCCCTTCGAAACTGCTGATGGTATCACCTTCGAAACTCCTACTGCTATCACCTTCGAAAATCCTACTGCTATCACCTTCGAAACTCCTGCCAAACACAATATGAAGTAACCGTGTGATATGGAGAAGAAGACCAGCGGTTATTTCCTGGAAAGATTCAAAAACGTTAAAATTTTGTATAACATCCAGCGATTTTTATGTGATTCAGATTTAGAATTTGAATTTGAATTGTTAATGAAATCTTATTATCTGAATTTGAATTAAAATACCACAACTTATGCCGTGATTCAAGCCTTAACCAATGATATATTCAGTTTCCATAAAAACTGAATTTTCAGTTGATATATATATATATATATCTCAAATGTAATACATGACTTTCCATAATTGAACGTTTTTAACACCGTTAAGGGTGTTTTAGGGATAAAAAAAAAAAGTGGACTTAACTCAGTAGACATAATTTTAAAAATGGACTTAGCCCCTTATAAGTTTCCTTGCCGGACTTAAGTCCAAACAAGTCCATCTAGGGGGACTCACACCCAATTTTCACAACACTAAACTACAAAAATTCAAAAACATAAAATATACAAATTGGGACCTCTTTCATACCCAATTGAATAATCAAATCCAACATGACCCAAAACCTATGAAGCACGGATACTTCGTTGAGATTGACGTACCCGTATCGGATACTTTACGGATACGATACTCGTCGGATACTCCTCGGATACGTATCGGATACACCTTCTACGTATCCGATAATAATTAAATATTAGGATACTTCACGGATACTTTTGTAGTTGAGCAATATATATAATTTTTTAGTTGAACTTTTAACATCTCTTTTCGAATTCACATACTATACAATACATTAACAAAAAAATCATATTACTTCAAAGGTACATGAGTGTTTTTTAAGTATTATCTACAATTACATGTCAAAAGAGTATAAAATAAAGTTATTACATTATAATTTTAACAAAATTACTTCTAAATACTAGGTAAATATTAGCTTTGATTCCTTTAATTTGTCACTTCACTTTGTGAATATACCACAGCGATACGATATATATTTTCTTGAAACTAAAAAGAATTACTAATTTTTCTTATTATATGTTAAAGAACTACCAAAATATATAAGTATTAAGTTGGTTGAAAATAATAAAAATAATAAATATATTTTATTATAGCCGTATCTTGGCCGTACCCGTATCCTACTTTTTTAGACTTTGTCGTATCGCCGTATCCGTATCGTATCGTACCCGTATCCCGTATCCGTATCCGTGCTTCATAGCCCAAAACATATAAAATCACAACAAAAATTGCTAACAACTCAAAATCTTTCATCACCCACTCAACGAACTTACTCAAACTCGTCAAAAGGAAAACTCCATTTGAAAAAAAATTGGTGCAAAGGTATCTCAAATCGACTTTCTTTGTCAGATTATAAATAAATCGGGTATGAATGAAATATTTTTTGACATAAACCAATTAAAATCCATACAAACCCGTCTCACCCAAGATTGACAAGCCTAATTGAGAGGCTACAATAGAATTACTACTCTTGATAAATTTGTTACTAGTATCAAAAAATTTAGATGAAAGTTTTGTAAATGAACAACTAATGAATTCCAATGAATTAGAAGACAATGAAATGACCGAACGCAGTTTGCTGAGAAAACCACTGTGACAGGAATCATGTTATTTCAAGAAATTGCCAAGCTGCCCTCAAAGAATTGACATATTAAACTTTCATAATAAAATATGGGTGTTCTCAAAGAAATGCAATTGCATAAACAATGTGTGAGCCTCTCTCATTCAACAGTACTAAAGATATGTGGGATATCTTGTGATTGATGCTCTATTTCATTTCACTCCTAAATATTAATGGATATGATAAAATGTGATATGCTACATATAATATATGTGACGATGATGCTTTCATCAAAACAACATTGAATTTCTTAATTTTCTTATAGAACAAATTCACTACAAAGATGTGATTAGAAGTGGTAAACAGACGAGTTGAACTGATTATAGGTCGGTTCAAAATGGAATGTATGCAAAATAGGATCATAAAAAGAGCAAGAATCCAATCAATGACTTTTTAAGTGATAATTGGAGGTTAGTCCTTTTTTAAAACTTATAATAATTTTAGTTCATACCTTTAACATATTTGATGTTAAGTCTCATTCATTCTTATATTTTTAATAAGTAGTTAAGTTCAATTTTTAAATTTCTTTTTACAAAAAAAAGCCCTTATTGTTCATACTGCTCTATGTATATATCACGTTGAAAGCAGTTTCCAAACTAGGAAAATCAATTACCCATAAGTCATGTTGAATTAATGGAGATCTTATAATAAGATATTTTTTTATTTAAAATTTGAAATTCAAATTCAGGAGTAGTTATTGGCGAGAATTATTCTTCGGCATGCTTTACTGCAAAAACACCCCTGCTCTCACTTCAAGCAAGGTAGAGATTTACCATTGTCCAATATATTTACTCCTAGAATTCATCATACTTTGGCACGATGAATAATGACAAAAAATTAGCACTTCATGAGCAATGTTATTTAGACCTAATTTACTGACCTAATCTGTTGACCTAATTTATTATGATCTTTGGATTGACTATGATCTCCATCAAACATTAAAACTTGGTATTAATCTAATTAATGATTCCTACGAAGTCACATCAGTATGTCAACAAAATATCTTAATTTTTTAAATCCAAATAACATTACTCAAAATTTACTAATAATCAAAATATAAAGATGGGGAGGACATAAACTTGCCCCCTTTACATAATAATAACTAAGAAGTCTTTCTTAACCAGTAAAAAAAAAAACTAATAAGTCATGCTTTAGAATGAACCAAGCAATGTAATCCACAATGAACCCCTTTACATAATGTTAGTGATTCCATAAGTGTTGCTTCAACATGATGGGCCCCTCCCTTTTTACATACTTTGATTACTTGAATCTACAATGACCCTCCACTTGGAAAGACTCCACCATTCAGCAACTACATCAAAAAAAAAAAAAAAACCACCCTCCACGTAGTCAATCTTGATTGGAATTCTCCCTCCATTATAAATTTTTTTTTTTTGTCTCTATCGATATATCTAGTATATTCTTAATGGAAAAAATGGGAGACATTAAGCAACATATAAAAATCAAAATCGGGCCTCCTAATAACAACTATGTGATTGGATGCATTATTAAAGTCTTTGTTATTGAGAAAACCCTGATTCATAACCTACTAATAAGGTTGAAACGTACCCATCATCCAAATTAATTCATAGTGGTTGTCTAGAATCATCTTGATGACTATTCACCTTGACTTGGACTCAAGCTTTTTTTTTTTTTTTTGGATTTATTCTTTGGCCCCAATTCTGGCAAACAAATTATGGCCTTCTAAGCATTACTTAGTCAAGCAGCTCATTGTTTTTAAACTTAAATTGACCATCACTGGGCGTGTTTCAATTTTTTTTTTCTTTTACGAACCCGATATGATACGATTCGTTAGATATAAATTAATAAATAAATCGGGTATAGGTAAAAAAAATTTGACACGAACCCACTAAGACCCATACAAACCTGTCGTACATGAGTTGACGATTCTAGTTGAGAGGCTACAATATCATTAGTCTAATTACTACTCTTCATAAATTTATTACTAGTAACAAAAAATTTAGATGAATGTTTTGGGAATGAACAATAGTGAGTTCCAATGCATTAGAAGATAATGAAATGACTCAATAAGAAGATAACGAAATAGAAGATAATCAAAATCTTAACGAAGCAAGTGATTTAAAAAAAATTACAAATGAAAGAAAACACTCCAATTGAGATACACAATTATATAAAAAGGTTAGGTTCTTTTTCAAATGCATGCATTGTTTATAGAATATTATTAATAATTCCTGTAACAGTTGCTTATGCAGAAAGAAGCTTTTCAAAAATAAAATTAGTAAAATCTTACTTAAAGTCGACTATGTTACAAGAAATATTAACTAGATAATGATACTATCAATTGGATAAGATATGGTAGTGAAGCTTGAATATAAAAACTTAATTAATACTTTTGCAACTCAAAAAAACAAGAAAAATTTAATTAAAATTAAAATTTTTAATACTTACAAAAGAAAGGCCTCATCTAGTTCATACTGATTTGGGATAAAAAATTAGATAGAATTACACTTTATACCCTGGGGCCTGTTTGGTATGTTTTTTGGAAGGGGTTTGGATTGAATTGTCCAAACCCGGGTTTGACCCAAAGATGGGATTCAAAGATAGGATTCAACACTCAATGCTGTTCATACCCATGTTTGGTATGCGCAGGGATATATGACTATTATGATAATATATTTGTATATAAATGACTATTGTGTCCCTTAACCAATTTGTATATATGTAGTATATAAGATATATAGGGGTATAAATGTCATTTGCACCTTAAACTCCTGAACCCACATATGAAACCCCCCCTCCCCCCTTGAATTTCATGAAACCCAAGTATGTGGGTTTCATGAGCGGGCCATGACCGGGCCGGGTTTCAAATCCTGTTCATACTTCATAGTTGTCAAACATGGGTTTAAGGTGGTTTATACCCCAATCTATGTTCCAAAACCCCCCAAACCACCATACCAAACAACCCCTTGAAAGATTTTAAAGCTCTTACTTTGTACCCTTATAGATTAAATTTTTCACATTGCATCTTCAATATATCAAAAATATTGCAATGTGATCATTCTATTAGTTTTATGTTAGTTTTTTTGTCAGTGTCAATAAGTTTACTTCTGATGAAAAAAATAACGAAAACTAACAGAAGGGCTACATTGCAACAATTTTAATATATTGAGGGCACAATATAAAAAAATAATTTTTGAGGCTACAAAGTAAAAATCTTAAAATCTTTGAGGGTATAAAGTGCAAAAAACTCTAAAAAATTTGATTAAAATTTTATTAGGTGTAGCATTGTTGCTTTTGACTAGAATCATCTCGAGGACTATTGACCTTGACTTCGACTCAAACATTTTCTTTTGGATTTATTGTTTGGGCCTAATTCTGACAAACAAATTATGGCCTTCTATCTAATACTTACTTATTACTCAAGCAGCTCATTGTTTTGAAACATAAATTGAACATCACTGAAAGGAATCATGTTATTTCAAGAAATTGCCTAGCTGCCCTCAAAGAATTGACATATTACAATTTCATAAGAAAATATCTATGTTCTCAAAGAAATGCCAATACATAAACACTGTGTGAGCCTCTCTCATTCAACAGTGCGGGATATGTTGTGATTGATGATCTATTAAAATTAGCCAAAACTAAGTGGCTTTACTTGATGCTCTGTTTCATTTCAGTCCTAAATATTAATGGATATGATAAAAATGTGTTAGGCTATATATAATATATGTGCAGTGACGAATTGCAGCAAACATGAACACACTCGTTAGAAGGGAAAGAACTTTGATGTATTACCTCTTTTAAATGACGATGATACTTTCATCTAAACAGTTTTGAATTTCTTTACTGTCTTATAAACCAATTTCAATGCATAGATGTGGTTAGAAATGATAAATGAGCGGGTTGAACTGATTATGATGCAAAAATAAGCCCAATTTATTTTTAACTCTCTTAATAAACGAGCCATAATTCTTTTCTCATGTGAATGGAAAGTTAAAGAAATGTCAACTATTTCCCAATTAATTGATATGGCGAGTATCATTTGGGCCCTAATTTTGAAGATAGCAGAGTTGTGTAAAAAATTATGTACATATGGCCTTCTAATGCTTACTTGAGTTAGCAATTCATAGTTTTCAGATATAAACAGAACATCACTGAAGTGTTACAATTTTTTGGCTTTACAATATATTGGACAAATAAAAAGATTATAAAAATGCAAAACCCCTCAAAGAAATGCTTTTGCATAAAAGCAGCCTCTCATATTCAAGGGCATGCAACTAATAAAAATGCGCTACTATATAATTTCTTATTTTATAATTTTTTATTAAGTTATATTATTATTTTTTGATTAATAATTTCATATCATTTAATTCAAAATCAATTGTCGAGATTAACATATGCATGGCCAATACTAGCCTTACCCATGATTTGGGTATATTTTTGAAGTCTTGTCTTCGAAAAAACTCGGATTCCTGATCTAACTAATGAGGTTGAAGAGTATCTCATCTTCGGAATCATCTCATAGGGTTTCTCTAGAATCATTTCAGCACTAGTGACCTTGACTTGGACATTCGATCGAAGATATCCACGATTTGTTGGATATCTTCTGATGATCAATATTTATCTCAATGATCGTAATATGTGGCATGATTTGATCTTTTAGTTTATTTCAATCCTTATCATTAATGGGTACAATTGCATCTTTTTTCCGTTGCTCAAATGGATCTAAGTGTATCTCATGTCATGCGTATTTGATATTTCAATTTTATTTATCGGTAACAAATATATATCTTAATAACGTTATTTTTAAAATAATATTGAAGCAAACTCTAGTAGGTTAGTAAGGATACAATCAGGGTCCTAAAATTGAGGATGCCAAAACTATCTGCAATCCATTAAGTTAATGCTTTAAATTTCCGTGATATTTTTGTTGCGATCACTCTAACAATAATAGATCTTTTTCGACTATTTTTTAGTCTATTACACCAAATAGTCCGCAAATTAAAAGTTTAGCATTTAACTTTAGACTTGGACTTCTATTACCATTCATTTAGCATTACTGTTTTTTCTTATGTGCACCAGTGCATGGGTATATCCAAGCTATGTACTCGTGAAAATGAGAATGGAAGCTAATATGGACTAAATTCATTCAGAAAGAATTGTCTTAGTTCCATTGTAAGAATGGAAGCTAATATGGACTAAATTCATTCAGAAAGAATTGTCTTAGTTCCATTGTAAGAATGGATGCTAATATGGACTAAATTCATCAATCAATGTTTTATGTTTGTCCACTTTATATGCGGACAGAAAGAAAAAACAGTCAATTTGAAACACAAATAAAGTTCTATGGGACCCATTTATTGTTGTTTGTTTTTAGGACACCAGATACATCGAAGATGATAATGAAGATGGTCTATGCTAGTTCCAAGGATAGATTCAAGAGAGGACTCGATGGAATTCAAGTTAAGTTGCGGGCAAACATATCCTAGTAAAACGAGCCTCAACATTTGTAAAAGGCTGAGCACTCTTTTTCTTTGATATCCAACCTTCACTTAATACAATTTAAGCACGTTTTATTTAGGTTTTGCTTTCTGTGTTGTACTAAGCATGTAATGTAATGTAATCTTATGCATCACTTTTTTCATGTTCACAATTTTAGCGTTTCATGTTGGGTATTTTTTTCGTACAAGCTCCTAATCTTTTTTAAAAGTTTGGTTACATCGCTTACAAGATCCAATAGTATCTACTTAATTGAGTACGTAAACAAATGGTTTTCCTCTCCCATCTTCTATTTTAATTGTTATCGTCACAAACCTTTTTCTGGGAGTTGGATTAAGCGTATTAAGGGTAAATTTTGAAATGCAACCCCAAATCATTGACCAATATACCTAGATTAACAATTTATACTTAGAACTTGTACATTTCATATCCACGTACCGACCCTTTGCATATCAATCCACAAACTCAGACAAAGCATGTGTGTGTTAGCACACAAAATGCTCAGTATTACAAGCTCCAAATGATCAACTTAAACGTATAGGAGAAAATCCATAATATACATAGAGCCAGTTAAAGTCAGGCTAGAATTGCTCCCAGAACATCCCAGTAAGAACATAAACTTAATACTTAACCAAGAATTCAAGAATTACATGCCAAAAGCCACTCCATAAACATC
The DNA here is from genome assembly GCA_951799425.1 of Ilex aquifolium. Classification (NCBI taxonomy): domain Eukaryota; kingdom Viridiplantae; phylum Streptophyta; class Magnoliopsida; order Aquifoliales; family Aquifoliaceae; genus Ilex; species Ilex aquifolium. The sequence continues at coordinate 59,492,855 of OX637391.1, read as the reverse complement.
ATTACTGATCCTAAAATAGACAACAATCTTTAGCCTTTACAAACATATGCATATATCACCAACAACCCAGTAAAAAAAATAAAGCTTTGATCTAATTCAAATGCTGTGCAAAGAACACAGGGGATGATATCAATGCACTATGATGCAATTCAATGGCACAATCACACAAGTTGTACATAGTATATATATGGCCATCAATATATCTCAACATGTCAATTTCTCAACAAATATCAATCCACTTTCTATGAATTCGTTTGTGGTTTCATGTTCATTGTTTATTAGGAGAATATTTTGTTATTTTTAGAGACTTGTTTTCAAAGCGCATATACCCTATCGTTTTAGGTGCTTTAATACTCGGGATATGAGTAATGCATCAACTCAACGGGCATGAACGTCTAGGCTAAGCTTTGGGATTGTTGAGCTTTTAGGTCTTCCACTCCGGTGAAACACAACCCATAATTATTTTCATGATTCTACAATATTCACTACAAAAAACTTGTTTTTACCTACAAAAGTTTTACCTAGGAAAATTATTTTATAGGTAAAGAAGCTTTATACCCAAGAAATTATAATTTTGTCGGCGAAGAATGACACATAATTTGCAAACCGACGTGAAGAACAAAATTGATTTTATACATTTTTTTGATATGTTTTTTATTTTGGGCGAGATATTAATTTTGGGTTATAAAAAAGTGAAAAGATTTCCCGAGGAAATTATTTCGTAGGGAAAACAACAATCAATTAAAACGCTGCCGTTTGGGGGTCATTAGAGTTTTGGCTCGGAACTTATTTCGTAGGAAAAGATACCCTCAATTTGTCGCCCAAGCCCCAAATCCATCGATCCCGTTCACTTCTCTTTCGTCAAACCCAATCCTCAGTTCTCTCTTCTATGGCGATCAATCTTCAAGGTCCTCAGTCTCCCATGATGTTCATTTAGTGTTGTTATGTTCCAGTCGATCGTTCATTTTTGGTAATAGGAAGCCGGTTCCAGTCGATCCGTTCATGTAGGACAAGACGAAGCAAGTTCCAGTTCCTTGGAGATCTGTTCGCGGGTGATAGTCTAATTCTAAAATGCTAAAATGCGTTTGGGTTTGAGTTTGAGTTTTGGTCCTCAACTGTAATTTCATCGAGATCTGTTTCATTTTCTGCAGATTTGAGCTCAAACCTACTCTGCAGATTGAGCTTCTTGAATTCTTGACAGATTTTACAGAAGCCCTGCGATTACTAAATCTTGAACTTCTTCAAATTTTGAGCATCCTTCGAAGAAAGCTCAGATCTGGTGTTGGAGTGACACACACCCAATCGCTGACACACATTCACTCAATTGCTTCTTATTCTCTCTTTCTCTCTCGATGGTTCATTAAAAGAAGCTGCTGTATTGGTTTCAGATATATTTTTTTCTCTTTGGGTTCCAACCTACTATGCTTCTCTATGTGTGTTATCATGTTGACCTTTATTTTGTTGTCTTTTGATTGTCCCGTGTTAAATTTGATGCCTCCATACTATTATCTGCTTATTAAATGCTTTCTCTCTAGTTTGATGCAAATACAACAACTATTATATGTTGCTTTAAGTTTATAACATCAAGAAACTACAATCTCCACTAAAACAGCAAGAAACAATCAGTTGGAACATGAATTAGATGATGTTTTCAGCCAGATTATCTTGTCCATTTAATTGTTACTTCTCACGTTTGTCTGTCTATTTTTGAACAATTGGGATGGATTTAAATTTTATCCATCGTGTTCCATGTTCCATTTCAACTTTGATTCTTTGCATTCAACTACTGTAGTTTTTGGTTACAACTCAGAAAAAGACTCTGTTCTGTCATTCTCAGAAAAGACTATAATCTCAGTTTGATTACCTTTAGTGCATTATTTTATAAATAAAGATGCTCAACAGCAAATCTTATGTTTTTTGTTGTCACAAGGTAGAAGTTGCTTACCCTCTGCCTCTTTGCTACAGGCATATTATTGGTAGGATACTAAGTAACAATTGCACAAACAAGAACAAACACTCTTTAGAAGGCAATGATTGGAGGTTATATAGAGTACCAACTGAGCTAGGAATTTCACCAAGCACCAAACAGGTTATTGCTCCCCAAGTTTATGTGGCTTAAAACAGGCCAGTACATCCAGCAAGAAGGAAGTTCACCTGAAATGAGGTTATTTGATGCCTCTAGGACCACCAAAAGATTAATTTTGTTTGCTTGATAGCACAGGACAGAGGAAAGGTATCCAGAAAGAGTATTATTTGCAACATTTAACACTATAAATTTTGTTGGCAAATACGGTAGTGAACCCTTGAAGCGATTAGATCTTAGATTTATGAACAAAGAATTTAGTGAAATGGTAGATATATTACCACCAATCTGGTTGTCAGAGAGGTCAATCATTTCACTAGATGAAGTCATGTTCTTTGACATCTCAAGCCAAGGTCTAAAGTCATTAAATTTGAGAGCAATACATGAATCAGGGATGATAAGTTTCCCAGTGATTCAGGAATAGGCCCGTAAAACAAGTTGCCCTGAAGACAAAGAATCTGTAGATGTTTAAATTGCCCCACCCAATGTGGGATTTTCCCTGTAAGTTGATTCCAAGACAGTTAGATAACTTAAGCTGCGTAGATTTGACAATACAATTGACATTTTACCTTGTAAAGAAGTTGCACAGAGGTGGAGAAATAGGAGGCTTCTACTTATGTTACCCATCCAATTAGGTAGCTCATGCATGAAATGGTTGCCGGCAAGATTAAGAACTTGAAGAGATGTAAAATTGATATAACCAAGGGATGGTTACATGCTTTCGGGTTGACAACCGGGCAAGTGCAATTCTGAAAAAGAAGGGAGTGTACTCATTGCTTGAAGCCAGTTGACTTCCTTGTGAAGGTCGACATAACTCATGTCGAGATACTTCAAAGAATAAAGGCGAGAAATCCAACTAATATTATCCACGAAAAGTCCATAATTATATCCGAAATGAAGGTAAGTCAACCTCGAGAGATTTCCTAGTTGATGAGGAAACATCCCATGAATTCCACAGAAAGAGAGGTCAAGATATGTTAGACTTTCATGGAGCCCAAAAAACTTGGCATAGGATCGGTATCTCCAAAAGAGTTATGACTCAAGTCCAAGTGGTTCAGAAATTCTAATTCGAACAAAAAAGAATTAATCTTGCCTCGTAAGCCCATGAACTTGAGCCCGACAACTCGACCGGTAACATAACAGCTGACTCCTGTCCCATTGGCAACAATCTTCTTGTGCCAATGACCAAGATGAGAGCTTGCCATATGGATCAATGAGGTCATTTCTGAAACTTAGAAGGGCTCTTCTCTCTTTCTTCTTGCAAAGGATGTTTGATAACATACTAATAAAGTTGAAACGTACTCATCATCCAAATTAACTCATAGTGTTTGTCTAGAATCATCTCCATGGCTTGACCTTGGACTCAAGCATTTTCTTCCGGATTTATTCTTTGGCCCCAATTTTGACAAACATATATTATTACTTCTAATCCTTATAACTTAGTCAAGCAGCTCATAGTTTTTAAACATAAATTGAACATCACTGGAAGTGTGTCCACATCACTGGAAGTGTGTCCACATCACTGGAAGCTATATTTCTTTTCAGTCCTAAATATTAATGATGAATTGCTGCAAACATGAACAAACTCGTTAGAAGACAAAGGACTCCGATGATTTCATCTAAACAACTTTGAATTTTTTTATTGTCTTATAAAACCAATTCACTTCATAGAAGTGGTTAGAAGTGGCAAATGGGTGGGTTGACAAGGTTATGGACAGATTCAAAAAGGGATGTATTCAACAGTAAATTCAATCAATTTTTAACCCACTTAATAAACAAGTCATAATGATTGGGGTTAAACTCATTCACTCGTAAAATAATTTAAACTATTGATATAAACACATACTAAAATACATAAAAAAGGGGTAATTATTGAAATGAAACCCCAAATCATGACCAATATAAAGCTCGATTAACAATTTATACTTAGAATTTGTACATTTCCTATGGTGAAATACTGATCTTTTGCATATCAATCCACAAACTCAAACAGAACATGTGTGTGTGTATTAGTACACAAAATGCTCAAATATTATATACTCCAAAACGATCAACTTAAACATATAGGAGAAAATCTATAATATTCATAAAGCGAATCAACTCAGGCTAGAATCGCTCTCAGTACATCCCAACACGAACATAAACTTAAGACTTACCCAAGAGTACAAGAATTACATGCCAAAACCCACTCCATAACATCATTACTACTTCCAAAACAGACAACAATCTTTGTAAACATATGCATATATCACCAACAAAAACACAAGCAAATTCAAGACAATTCGAAAGCATATCTCCCTTCCATCACACCTTTATTATAACCTGCAAAACTGTTACAGATGAGGCATCAACCAGTAAATAAATAATACTCAGAGTTCTAATTCAAATTATATGCAAAGAACAAAGGGAATGATGTCAGTGGGCAATGATGCGATTCAATGACTCAATCCCACAAGAAGTACAAAGTATGGCCATTAGTACATAGTATTCTGAGATTTCGTATTTCTATATGAATTCAAAGTCTTATACGTGCATGGTAGCGAATAAATGATGATTTTTTTTATTTTTTTTTTGTATCCCTTATTCACTACTGTGCCAAGAATGCATTGGGCTTAATTACCCATGTCTAAAATTTTTTATTTGGTAATGTAAAAAGATTCGGCTTAATTGTGTGAGAGAGAGATGGAGTGGCCATGTAAAATTGTGAGAGGAAAGGAGGTCGTCAGCTTTCTATGGGCCTAAAAACAAATTTAGATTTGATAGACCTAAATTTAAAAGTTTTATCTATACCTTAAAAGTATAATTGGGCTTAAATAAACTTTACAAAAATTATTTCTTGGCCCTAAGCGGCCATTTATTTGTCTAGCATAAGGCGGGGCTAGATTAACGAAATGTTAGGCATAACAAGAAGAACAAAGTAACAATTTAACAAACATGAACAAACACTCTTTAGAAGGCAATGAAATACGATGCATTACCTTATGGAAGATGATGATGCTTTAGACTAAACATCATTGCGTTTCTTGATTTTCTTGTGGAACCAGTTCACCTTCACCATTACAGTCACATAGATATGATCCTTCAGTTTATCAAGAAACATGAAATAAGCATGCCTCCAAGTCCTTTTGAAGAAGAGAGCACAGCAAACGCCCCAAAAGCTAAGGCCAAATCCAATACCCATGCCAATGTAGAACCAAAACACCTCAGACTCATCTCCATCTTCACCAACAGGTGTTGAACCTGGAGATTCTGCCTTTTTTGTGCAATTTATTGGGAGAGGCGCTCCACAAAGTCCAGCATTACCAATGAAACTGGTTTCGCCAAGGCTCTGAAGCTGGGTGCTTGAAGGTATACTTCCCGAGAAGTAATTATACGATAAGTTCAAGTAATTAAGAGATGTCAAATTTGACATGGTTTGAGGAATTTTCCCAGAAAGAGAGTTTTTTGAGAGGTCTAGAGATTCCAATGATGACATGCCCCCGATATTCTCTGGTATCTCTCCAACCAAATGATTATGAGATATGTTTAAGAAACGTAACCCAGAAAGATTAAATATCTCAGGGGGAATGGATCCAGATAAGTTATTTTTTGAAAGGTCCATGATCTTCACCAAGTCAAGAATGCTACTGTATTCAAATTCTCTCCCTTTTGTGACCAACTGAAGATAATCTGAGTAAAAAAAATTTATAGAGGCAAAGTTCAAACCCCCAAAAGGATCAACATCTGGAATCTCTGTTGTAGCCATTGCGCTCAAATTATTGAAACATTTTGGTACAGAACCCGATAGGCTATTATCCGCCAGGTCTAGTATTCGAATAGAAAAAAGATGGCATAAATTTTCAGGGATATTTCCATCAAATTTATTAGATCTCAATTGAAGAACCAATAAAGATGTCGTTTCACCTATCCAGCTTGGTAATCCTCCAATAAATTTATTTTTACCCAAGTCAATGAGCGCCAAAGATGTGCAGTTACGCAATGAGTTGGGAATATACCCAAAGAAATTATTTTCTTGCAAGTGCAATGATTTGAGGTTATATAGAGAACCAATTGAGTTAGGAATTTCACCCGACAGGTTATTGCTTCCCAAGTTTAAGTGGTATAAAGATTGCCAGTACATCCAGCAAGAAGGAAGTTCACCCGAAAAGAGGTTATTTGATGCGAATAGGAGCATCAATTTATTTTTTTTGTTGGCCTCACAGCATAGGAAAGAGGAAATGTATCCAGAAAAAGAATTATTTGCAACATTTAACGTGACAACGTTTGCTGACAAACACGGTAGTGAACCCTTAAAGCGATTAGAGCTTAGATTGATGGTGTTAGAATTTAATGAAATGGTAGATATATCACCATCAATCTGGTTGCCAGAGAGGTCAACGATACCCATAGATGAAGCCATGTTCCAAAACCAATCTGGAACTATACCTGAAATTCCCGAGTTTGACATCTCAAGCCAATGCACAGATGTTTGCGTTCTTAGCCAGGTGGGAAATTTTGGACCCATCTCACAGGAACTCACTTGTATAATTTCGAGTTGAAAAGGAGGAATCCAATTGTTGCTCACATTGAAGAAAAAGTGGTTCCCAGACAGGTCTAAATACCTTAACTTTGAGTGCTTAGCAAAATGCATGTCTGAAATGCCACCTCCCAAGGAATTATTTGCAACGTATAAAATCTCTAAATTTGAGAGAAGCCCCAAATTCTTGGGAAGATTGCCGCTCAATTTATTATCGAAAAGAGATACGTACCACAAGGATGATAAGTTTCCCAGTGATTCAGGAATAGGCCCATAAAACGAATTGCTATCAAGAAAAAGCCTATATAGAGATTTAAGTTGCCCCAGCCAATGTGTGATTTGCCCAGTAAGTTGATTGGACGACAAATCTAGAAGACTTAAGCTTCGAAGATTTGACAAGGTAATTGGTATTTCACCTTGTAATGAATTCTCACTCAGATCAAGATATAAGAGGGTTGAACTGAGATTACCCAGCCAATTTGGTACTTCATGCTTGAAATGATTACCAGAAAGATCAAGGACAGTGAGTGATGTGAAATTGACATAACCAATGGATGGGTACATGCTTTCGAGTTGACAATAGGGCAACCACAATTCTGAAAGAGAAGGGAGCGTACTCATTGCTTGAAGCCAGTTGATTTCTTTGCCGAATTTAACTCGATACATGTTAAGATACTTCAAAGAATGAAGACGAGAAATCCAACTCAGATTATCCATGAAAAGTCCATCAGAGTAATGTCCTAAATCAAGGTAAGTCAGCCTCGAAAGATTTCCAAGTTCATGAGGAACCATCCCATGAAAACTAGAGTAAGAGAGGTCAAGATATGTAAGACTTTTCATAAAACCCAAAAAACTTGGAATACCGCCATCAGAATCTGTGAAGTTGTTATAACTCAAGTCTAAGTGACTCAGAACCTCTAATTCGAGCAAAGAAGGATTAATCTTGCCTCGTAACGATTTGTCGTCATCATTGGGAGTTGGATTGCTGAGGAGGAGTCCGACAACTCGACCAGTAACATTATCACAGCCGACACCTGTCCATCGACAACAATCTTCATGTGCCGCAGACGACCAAGATGAGAGCCTGCCCGATGAATCAATGAGGCCATTTCTGAAGCTTAGAAGGGCTCTTCTCTCTTTCTCAGCGCAAATGATGTTTGATGATTGTGAATTGCCGATGAGAATAAGCAAAATCAAAAGAAGCGCCACAATCGGAATACAACTACTACGACTGTCCATAGCGGAGGCAAAGTGTTTAACTAACAATGGAATCTTGGATTAGTGTTAGTGTTTCCCCACAATTTAATAGTCGTTGGAATGGACCCACAAAGAATGCTTGCATTGCATTGTATCACTTTTCTTTCACAACTGGCTGAGGTGTCTAGTATGATTTATCTATACTATGGGACACCGTTGACCTTGACTTTGAACTTTTCTTACCATTTACTTTCTCAACATTTTTTTTTATAATTATAAGATTTATTTTATCTATTCTTAAACTAAAGAGTATCATACACGTAATCCTTGTGAAAATTATTTAACTATTTCATTAAAACACTATCACTTGTCATATCATTATTTCAATTAATTAACTCACTTTTTAATGTCCCAAATAGCATTACTCTAAGCAGAATATGGAGATCAAATTCCACATGACTATGATTTTGAGGTTCCATTAAGGTGTTGAAAAGTATTTTTTAGTCTCACATCTCCAACTTTAATAAAAATGTGTTACTATATAATTTCTTATTATTTTTACAATTTTTTTGAGTACAACAATAATGATAAAAATATTCATAAATATGATAAAAATTACTACAAATATGATAAATTTCGGTATGATATTGAAATTCAAAATTTTGGTACTATAGTCAAGTCCATAATAAAGTGTCTAAATCAAATTCGAAGACCAAGACTTTCGAAGGTGTGGTTCTCCTTCGTCTTGGGTCACCATTGACATTGACTTAGACTTTTCTTTCCATTTTTTTTTTTTTTTGAAAAAGACTTTTCTTTCAATTCATTTAGCATCATTTTTTGTTTAATGTGCATGGATATATCCAAGCTACTCCTCAAAATTAGAATGGAAGCTAATATATATCATGTTGGGGTGCTAAATTCCAATATTTAATTCAGAAAGAATTTTGTCTTGGTTCTTCTGTAAGATTCTTGTCTTCAATAGGACTCGAACTCTCGACCTGCTAGTGAGCTTCGAAAATCTCAAACATCCAATTTGTTTTTATTTTTTCTTAACCACCCAAATAAATTCACTTTTGTTCTCTAAAATCATTTTCGTAACAAATTTTCTCCATAATGGTTTATTGCCATTAAAAAAAAAACAACGAAATGATTTCATTTCAAAAGGGTAGGACAGTCAATATTGAGAAAATAGAAATGAACCTAAAAGAAATTTATATGCACATGATCAAAATATATAATGAAAATTTTAAATTCAACAATTAAATGCAAAAATATCATTAATTATAAAAATCACACATATTATCAATAAAGCATATCCATCCCAATTCCATCATCAAACACATCATTCTAAGGCATACAAATGAATGTGTAGAACTCAATTTTCATGCATGCTACAACAATGTCCTCTTATTCAGTTCAATTTTACTTACACGTGTTCAAATATTGCATCTTTGATCAATTCAAGTGTAACATGTGTGAAATCAGACTCTGACACTATTAAAAATCCGTTTAGATCTAATTATTAATAAAGCTCTACATGAATTCCTAATGCGTCATCTAAGTGAATACATAGTCGATTAATGAGTATCCTATATGCATCTTTTTTTAGACACCTTTTATATATATATACTCATAATGACTTCTATTAACACGATTTTAATTGATAATTTCGATTTTGAATTAGCATTACTCTAACCAAAATATGGAGATCAAATTCTACATGACTATGGTTTTAAGGTTCCATTAAGGTATCGAAAAGTATTTTTTGTCTCGCATCTCCATTTTTTAACTAATAAAAATATGTTACCATTTAATTTTTTATTATTTTATAATTTTTTCAGTTAATGGTTATATATTAACTAATTCAAAATTGATAGCCAAGATTACCTTAGTCTCACCCATAATTTGGTTATATTTTTCTTGTCTCCTAGAAGGACAGGGATTCCACACCAACTGATGAGGTTGAAGAGTACTCATCATCGGAATTATCTCATAGGGGTTCTTTGGAATCATTTCCATTACTGGTGACATTGACTTGGGCTTTCTTCAAAAGATATACATGATTTGTTTGATGATCCGTGATTTATCTCAATTATCGTAATAAGTGGCTTAATTTGATGGTTTAGTTTATTCTAGTCCTTATCATTAAGGGATATGCTTGCATTTGTTTATGAGAAATGCTATTTAAACTTAAAATAGATCGGAGTGAATGAAGGGTGATTGTGAAGAAGAAAAGAAGGGGCATAGTTGCAATAGAGGGGGTCCATAATGAAGTGTCTAAATCAAATTCAAAGACTCTGGACTTTCGAAGGTGTGGTTCTCCTACGTCTTGGGCCACCGTTGACACTGACTTAGACTTTTCTTACCATTCAATTAGCATTACTTTTTGTTTAATGTGCATCCATCCTGAAAATGAGAATGGAAGTTAATATATATAATATTGTGGACTAAATTCAAATATTCGATTCAAAAATAATTATGTGATATATTGTCTTGGTTCCATTGTAAGACACCTGTCTTCAATAGGACTCGAACTCTCGACCCCTTAGTGAACTTTAGAAATCTTGACCACCCAATGAATCTAAGGCTTTGTTTGGTTAGCGAGAAAATAATAAAAAAATGGGAGAAAGATAAAATTTTTAAAATATTCATGTGTTTGGTTAGTATGAAATAGAAAATGATGGAACAAATAAATTTTTTTCATGCTTGGATTTTCTCACAACTAATCAACTTTTTTTTCTTGTAAAAAACGCAAGGAAATACAAGAAAGTTTGTAATATATAACTAACTTTCTATTTTACCTTTATTTTTTTTAAATATTTTATTGATTATTAATTTTAAAAAATCTTGGTATGAATTTAGTTAATCATATAATTTGGCCCCAAAACCTTCGTGTTAATGCTTGTCCCAGAATTAGGTTACGAGTCACTTTTTTTAAAATTTTTTAACTTTCAATTATAATACATATTTTTTTTTCTTCTTTAGACCGATTTAATATAATTAAGGGTAATTTAGATGATTTGAAAAAAAATTTTGTAACTTTCATTTCTTTCAAACAATGGAATGAATTGTTTTTAAAACGTTCTCGTAAGTTTTTCATGCTAATCAAATATATGCATGAAAATATATTTTTTATCATTTTTTTTTCACTTCAATTTTTATTATTTTCACTTTTCATCATTTTTTTCTTCCTAACCAAACAGACCCAAAAAAAAAATTGTGATCTCGGGAAATGATCAAAATAGATACTCTAGTTTGGCCCTATCATATCAACTTAGTGGAATTAAGCCTCAACAACATGCATTGTCCATGAATGAAATAATGATCAAAATATGCAATGCAATTTTTAAATTCAACAATAAATGCAAAAATATCATTAATTATAAAAACCACATATATTCTCAATAAAGCATTTACATCTCAATTTCATCATCAACCACATCATTCTAAGCATACAAATGAGTGTAGAACTTAATTTTCATTCATCCTACAATAATGCCTTTTCACTCAGTTCAATTTTATTTTCACGTGTTCAAATATTGTATCTTTGATCAATTCAAGTGTAACATGTGTAAAATCAAATTGTTACACCATTAAAAATCCGTCTAGATCTAATGATTAATAAAGCTCTACATGAATTCTTAATGAGTCCTAAGTGAATACATAGTCAATTAGTGAGTGTCCTATATGCATCTTTTCTTTTTAGACACCCCCTTTTTTTTTTTTACATCCCTTCTTCTCATAATAACTTCAATTAACACAATTTTGAATTATGTACTTTTCAATGTATGCGACAATAATGTGATTTGGGCTTTTATTTTTTTTGGTTGACAATAAGTAAAAATAATTGTTGAAACTTCTCTGTTCTCGCTTCAAGACAAGGTAGATATTTAGCATTGTTAATGTTAATTTGCGATATATTTACTCTTAATATCCATCATACTTTTGTCCAATAAATACTGATTGAAAACTTTGTACTTGGAAAATTATAAAAACATGTTTAGGAGACATTTTGGCCGTTGATATATCTCCTAAAATAGAGCAAAATGTTGTTTATATGATATCAAATAATTCAATTTGATGATATGAGTAAGGTCTAAGTTTGTGAATTCCTAGTGATTGGTTAAATCATGGACATAGAGCTTCATCGTGGTTGAAGAATTCAGCTCGTATAACTATCCAAAGGTTTTCGCAACAGAAACATTGTTGATGAAATCTTCAAAGATTTGCTTGTCCATCGACCGGTTCCTATCTTTCTGGTCTTTGATGGCTTGTTTGATTTAGTCCATGTTGCAATGTCATCAACCTCTTCTGGCTATGTACTTGCTTTTTTATGACAAAACAAGTCACTGAGCTAACAATAAACATTGTACCATTTATTGATCAATGTTTTATATTTGATCCATTTTATACGCGGACATGCGGAAAAAACAGTCAATTTGAAACACGAATAAAATTCTATTGGATTCATTTATTTTTCATTGTTAATTCTAATATTCTATTGGACACAAATAAAAAACAGTCAATTTGAAACACGAACAAATTTAGACTTCGTAGACCTAAATTTAAAAATTTCATAAATATGTCTAGCATAAGGCAGGGCCAGATTAACGAAATGTTTGGCATAACAAGAAGAACAAAGTAACAAATTCACAAACATGAACAAACACTCTTTAGAAGGCAATGAAATATGATGCATTACCTCATAGATTCTCAACGCAAAGGATGTTTGATGATTGTGAATTGCCAACGTGGATAAGTGTTTTTACTAATTTAGTGTTTGTGTTTCTCCACAATTTAATAGTCGTTGGATTGGATCCAGAAAGAAGGCTTCCATTGCATTGCTTCATTTTTCTTTCGCAATTGGCTGAGGGGTCTAGTATGATTTTTCTATACTATGGGACACCGTTAATCTTGACTTTGGACTTTTCTTACCATTTACTTTCTCAACATTTTATTTATTTATTTATAATTATAAGATTTATTTAACCTATTCTTAAAATAAAGAGTATCATAGACGTAAGGTAATCCTTATGAAAATTATTTTATTTTTTCATTAAAATTCTATCACTTATCACATCATTATTTCAATTAATAAGTTCATTTTTAAGGTCCCAAATAACATTGCTCTAAGCAGAATATGAAGATCAAATTCCACATGACTATGATTTTGAGGTTCCATTAAGATATCGAAAAGTATTTTTTTAGTCTCGCATCTCCATTTTTCAACTAATAAAAATGTGTTATCATATAATTTCTTAATATTTTTATAATTTTTTCAGTTAATGGTTATAGATTACCTAATTCAAATCGATAGTGATTGAAGGGTGATTATCAAGAAAAAAAATACACAGAGACATTGACTTAGACTTTTCTTTCCATTCATTTAGCATCATTTTCCGATGGTCCATAATGAAGTGTCTAAATCAAATTAAAAAATTCTGGACTTTGGAAGGTGTGGTTCTCCTTCATCTTGGGTCACCATTGACATTGACTTAGACTTTTTTTTTCCATTCATTTAGCATATTTTTTGTTTAATGTGCATTGATATATCCAAGCTATATACTCCTCAAAATGAGAATGGAAGCTAATATATATAATATTGGGGGACTAAATTCTTATATTCGATTCAGAAAAAAATTTGTCCTTTCTTCAATAGGACTCGAACTCTCGACCGGTTAGTGAGCTTCGGAAATCTCGACCTAAGTCGCATGATTCGCCAGAGCTATCCCACAGATTCAAGATCCGAGCGTTAATTCGCAAATCTGGAGCGGATTCGTACTAAATCCGTGAATTTAAATTTCTATATTCGCGAATTGAAAACAATAATTCGCCACTCAAAATAAACTACAGAAGTCAAGCCAAAATTTTTGACTCTCCCCAATTAAAAAATTTTTTATTATTGAGTCCAACTGTACAAAGCACCACAGGATGCTTCACGCGAGACCCAATGAAGGAGTAAACACAAAAGGCTGCCCTCTTTCATAAGCAATTTCTAACCTGGGTTTTGTCTTCCTAGTTGATGTGAGATAGTGGTGTTCAGTGTAGATTTTAACACGGTAGAAAAATGCCTTAAGCTTCTAATCAATTTTTTTTTTTTAACTTCATTTATATTTTTATTTTTATGTGGGACTCAAAATCTAAATTAATAGTTAAAAGTTTTAAATAATTTTTCATATGGTTGTATCTACATTTAATTTTAACATGTCTTTTAATAATTTTTATATATGTAATTATATATAGTATGACACTCTTAAGGCACTCCCGCTTTCAGAGTTTTTTGAATTTTGCCGCTTTCGCTCTCGCCTTCACTCCCGCTCTATGTGACTTAGATCTCGACCACCCAATTTGTTTTCATTTTTTCTTAACCACCCAAATAAATTCACTTTTTTTCTCTAAAATCATTTATGTGACAAATTTTCTCAATAATGGTTTATTGCCAAAAAAAACAACGAATAATTTCATTTCAATAGGATAGGACAGTCAATATTGAGAAAATAGAAATGAACCTAAAAGAAAATTATATGCATGTGCATGAATGAAATAAGGATCAAAATATATAGTGAAAATTTTTAATTCAACAATTAAATGAAAAAATATCATTAATTATAAATATCACACATATTCTCAATAAATATATACATCCCAATTTCATCATCAAGCACATCATTCTAAGGCATACAAATGAGTGTGTAGAACTAAATTTTCATGCATGCCACAATCTTTCTCAGATCAATTTTACTTACACGTGTTCAAATATTGCATCTTTGATCAATTCAAGTGTAACGTGTGTGAAATTAAACTTTGACACCATTAAAAATTGGTCTAAATCTAATTATTAATAAAATTCTACATGAATTCCTAATGCGTCATCTAAGTGAATACATAGTCGATTAATGATGTCCATATTATCAAGAAGAAAATAAGGGGGCATAGTTGCAATAGAGGGGTCCACAATGAAGTGTCTAAATCGAATTCAGAGATAAAGACTCTGGACTTTAGAAGCGGTGGTTCTCCTTCGTCTTGGGTCACCATTGACATTGACTTTGATTTTTTTACCATTTCATTTAGCATCATTTTTTGTTTAATGTGCATGGATATATCCAAGCTACTCCTCAAAACGAGAATGGAAGATAATATACATAACGTTGGAGACTAAATTCTGTTGTTTGTGGTTTTTCAATATAGCAAAATTACTTGTAAAAATCTCTGATTCGTATCACGCAAATTAATATAAAACAGTAACAGTGAAGAACGAAACAGTTACACACGAATTTGTAAGTAAACCAATATAAAAACTGACTCGTTTGCAGATGATGAACTGTTATTAAACTTTCTGCAGATCAACACTACTGTTTGACACTATATTATTAAGATAGATTTCGTCCCCACATTTGGTACTTAAGAAAATCAAAACCTCTGTTTTTCGGATCTAATGATCTTTACGCAACTGAAAGTAGCACTCTAATTCACTTGCCCAGCGAACCACAAACTGTATTGTGTACTCTCTGATATGCAGACTGTCTAAATGCCAAAAATATAATGCATGCGGTTGCCTTAATGACTACGAAAATTGGATGCATAATCATTATGGAAATCAAAGCGTCTGTTTTCCAAGATACAATGATCTTTACGCAACATAAAGTACCACTCTAATTCAATTGCTCAGCGAACCAAAAACTGTGTTGTGTACTCTCTGATATGCAGGTTGTCTTAGTGCCAAAAATATGATATATGAGATTGCCTTAATGACTACGAAAATTGGATGCATAATGATTATGTGGCTGGATTATTGGGAACAGACACGAATTCGAAATTTCGGACCAGAGGGAAAATTACATCTGAACAAGTGCGAATTTTGAATTCCAAAAAGTGCCAGAAATTAAATTATTGGTTAAGAAATTTATACCTAATTCGTTAAATGAATTTTGCCCAAAAAAATAAGGATGGGTCTAAACCACACCCATACCCTAGCCCGACCCGGCTGGGTCGTGGTGCACACGCGTGTGGTTGAACCAATGACATTTACACGCTAGCTCTGCTCATAAAAGTGTGGTACATTTTAGGGCCCAACCCATAAAACAAACTTAACATGTATATGCACAAGTAGAATTTCTTCTTCAACATCTATTTTCACAATTCAAATGGGTCACTTTGGAGCATATTTTCGCATTCATTTCTTACTCGATTTGAGTAATTGAATACACTATGTTATTCTCCTCACGGAGTAGAACACAAACTCACGAAAGTTTACGCTCAAAGTCGACCAAAAATTCAGTTTTTACTGTGACGCCCCAAAATCCGGGGGTCCGTTGATTACCCATCAACTCGCGGAACACTCGTAGATACCGAGTAACTCGATATCACATTGTTATGCCCCATTTACCGGGGTCCATAACTTAACAAAATTTGGGCAGAGTCTCATTCGTACAGGGAGCTCTACCCAAAACCCAACCTGTGCAATTTAACTTCACATGACCCATCCGAGGCCCAATATAAAAAAAAATGACCGCACCGGGTCCATTTATAAGTAAACACTGGCCACTCCGGGTCCAATTTTTCATACTTATATCAAAACATGCAAGGTTACTTTAACATTAGTCTATGTAATGTCTATTACAATTAATTTGCATAATTTACATGCCAAAGAACATGTTTTCATAACTCTTTTACAAAAACTCAAAATAAAACCACAAGTCAGCCCCCTTCATGCCTGATGCTCTCTAAGTGAGCCATCCACCGGTGCAAACCCCACACCTGAAATGTTTCCCGTATAGGGTGAGTCAACGCCCAGTAGAGTAGATCCTACAAAGGCTACTCCCCTCCTAGATGCTCATGCTCATGCAACATTCATTTGCAACATATAAACAATCATTCCTTATAAGGATATGCATTCTAAGTTGGAATGCAATAATACCATGTCATGAAATGAGATGACACTCACTCATGCACTTCAACCCGAGTCCTCACCTACTCTCACTACACGATGCAATGCCAAAGTGTTTCATTCCATCATTTATGTTTATATCAAATGACATTTTCAAAATTATGGTCTTTCTTGGGATTGGACATTTCATGGACTTACACCAAGGGTCTTCCATACCCGCACACTTTATGGACTCTTACACCAATGGGGTGCACTTCCCATATCACCGGGCCTTGCACCCGAGAGGTCGTCATGCCTTTTCTTGCTAATCCCAACCCAATTCATCATGCAACCAAGCGGCTTAGTTTGGTCTTCGACCAAACTTTTCCCAAGCCATACCGTCAATCACCAAGTGTGGTGTTGACATCAACCATGCACACACCCATGTAATGAGATGCTTCCGTGCACATGCAATGCTATGTCCTATTGCATACAACATGATGCTCAATATGCCAAAGACAACACATGAACAATTTCAACACATCCATGGTAAATTTATATCCTAAGCATATAAATATCATATTCATCTCAATATTAATATATCAACACATGCATATATCAACAAGCACATTCAATTATAAATCATATCATAAGCATATGATTCCACAAGTTAAACTTAAGCATGTTATGTCAATGGCATCAAACAACCATTTAAATCAAGCAAGACATTTTATCAAACACCTTCAAGGCACAACTTATAAATTACATAGCATGCCTCAATTTCTCTAAGTTACAAGAACTATCACGTGTAACTTCAATATACCAAAAACAAGCTAGTATTTGATTTAGTTCGTTTCTAGACTTGTTTCCTCATTTCCACATCTATATATATATATATATATATAACATGGGTCCACATATACATATATCAATCCCTTAGACTACCAACATCTAAGGACAAGAATAATCCAAGGTAATAAGAACCCTACCTCTTGAAGCTTGAAATGAAGACTAGGCTTCAAGAACACACCAAGAACACCAAGAAAAATCCCAAAATCCTTGATTTCTCCAAAGACTCCACTTGAATCTTCGGTGAAATCCCTTGTTCTTGGTACGTACGCGTAGCCCTTGTCGAGGAGATGAACTTTGCCTCTTGGATCGACGGATTCCGACCGACGGAACTTCCGGAATCGGAGCAGGAAGCTTGAAGATTTTTCTTTTTTTTTTTTCTCTTTGGTCTTGGGTGGCTGAACAAGGCTGAGGTTCAGCTGACATTCAGTCCAAAACGCTGATTTTTTTGGATATTTATAGGCAAAAATGTGTGGTCCACATTGCATTGCACATTTTTGACTTTCGGGTCCGTTTTTCGTCCCGAAACGATTCATTATACCTCAGATTAAGTTCAAATTAATTTTATTTGAACTTTAACTTAATTTTAAGGAAATTTTATAAAATTTATTTATGGGGACGTTCGTGAGGTCATTCGCCACGCAGTCGCCTCGAACGACGTGCAAAATCCGACTATCTCGGAATACGACGAAATTTGACAGGGTGACTAGATTTCGCGATACGAATCCAACAGCGAACTCCGTTTCCTCATCCGAGGTCCAGAGCATGAGTATTTTAAATACGCATTATAGTGACAAAATACTATTTTGCCCTTTCCGGAAAAAGTTCAAATTTCCCGGGTTTTACATTTACACTTAAAAAAATGTTTTGTTCCAACAATTTTAAATATTTGATTCAAAAAAAATTATGTGATATGTTGTCATGGTTCAATTGTAAGACTCCTGTCTTCAATAGGACTCGAACTCTGGACCTCTTAGTGAGGTTTGAAAATTTCGACCATCCAATTTGTTTTTTTTTTCTTCACCATCCAAATAAACTCACATTTGTTCTCTAAAATCATTTCCAGGACTATGAATAGTGAATGAATGGGGATTATCTCCAGATGTCCTGAGTTTGAATGTTAATAATTCCTTGAGACCAAATCATGACAGATTTATCCGTTATTAATACCCTAGTTTCAACGTAGATGATCTGTCTTTGATTAGACCGAAAAAAAAATTAGTCAAACGTCTTGACCATCGGAAAAAAAAAAAAAAAGGAGTGATTATAAATAGGTAATTGCAATAGAGGGGGTCCAAAATGAAGTGTCTAAATCGAATTCAAAGACAAAAATTCTGGACTTTCGATGGTGTGGTTCTCCTTCGTCTTGGGTAACCGTTGAGATTGACTTGGCCTCTTTTTATCATTCATTTACCATCATTTTTTGTTTAATGTGCATGAATATATCCAAGCTACTCCTCAAAAATGAGAATGGAAGCTAATATGCATAATGTTTGGGACTGAATTCCAATATTCGATTCAGAAAGAATTATGACTTGGGTCCATTGTAAGGCTCTTGCCTTCAACAGGATTCGAACTCTCGACCTCTTAATGAGCTTTGGAAATGCCAACCACCCAATTTGTTTTTATTTTTTCTTCACCACCCAAATAAATCTCGTAAGCTTAGGAAACTTCTCTGTTCTCGCTTCAAGGCAATCCCAATAAATACTGATCGAAAACTTGCACTTAGAAAATTATAAAAACAAGTTTAGGTGACATTTTGGCCTTTTGTATATCTCCTAAAATAGAGCAAAATGTTGTTTATATGATATCAAATAATTCAATTCAATTTGATGATATGAGTAAGGTCTAAGTTTGTGAATTCCTAGTGATTGCTATGGGATTGGTTAAATCATGGATCCAAAGGTGTTTCGCAACAGAATCATTCTTGATGAAACCTTCAAAGCTTTGATCTTTTCAAACGATCGGTTCCTACCTTTTTGGTCTTTGATGGCTTGTTTGATTTAGTCCATGTTGCAATATCATCAATATTTTCTATTTGATTCATTTTATATGCAGACACACGAAAAAAAAAACAGTCAATTTGGAACGCAAATAAAGTTCTATGGGATTCATTTATTTTTCTTTGTTAACAGGTCACCAAATATATCGAAGATGATAATGAAATCACACCACTCCAAATAGACAACAATCTTTGTAAATATATGCATATATCACAAACAAAACCACAACCAAATTCAAGACAGTTCGAAAGTATATTTCCCTTCCATCACCTATTAACGAAGATAATATGCAATTTCTAATTCAAATTCTATATGCAAAGAACAAAGGGAATGATGTCAGTGCGTTATGACTTGCTCACATATTCTCATTTTAGGTGCGTTTATTTGTTATCTTTAATTTTCTTATAATTGTACGACTTTGATTCCATTTTGAAATATTTAGAGGTTTGGGCATGCCGATAAATAGTACCTATCTACTACAAGTTTTATTCATTCAAGAATATTGATAATAATTTAGAGATTTCTCTTATTTCTATGTGGATTCAAAGTGTTATAGGGAAGAAATAATAATTTTTTTGGTATCCCCTATTCATTTCTGCACCAAGAATGCATCGTGATTATTAAATTTGGATTCAAATAATTGGTATTAGTCCATATCAATACAGTTGTTGTAGTCCCTAATGTGGAGTGAGAAAGAGAACTGCAAAGATAAATGGTTGTGTTAAACACTGAGAGGAAGAGAGTTCGTCATATTTGTAGAGGCCCCTAAAATAAAAATGTACAAGCATGTGTAGGAAAGACTTTGGCATATATATACGTCTAATAAAAAGGGCAAAATTAGGGTTATTAATTAAACCGAGCTTTATGAGTTAGAGTCAAAAAAAATTGTTGAAGTTCGCCTCGTTTAGAAAATAAGTCGAGTCTGAGCTGAGCCCAAAACGTATTGAACCCGAACCCAAACTTTCTCACAATTTAATAGTCGTTGGATTGGACCCAGAAAGAAGGCTTGCATTGCATTGCTTCATTTTTCTTTCGCAATTGGCTGAGGGGTCTAGTATGATTTTTCTATACTATGGGACACCGTTAATCTTGACTTTGGACTTTTCTTACCATTTACTTTCTCAACATTTTATTTATTTATAATTATAATATTTATTTAATCTATTCTTAAAATAAAAAGTATCATAGACGTAAAGTAATCCTTGTGAAAATTATTTTATTTTTTCATTAAAACTCTATCATTTATCACATCATTATTTCAATTAATTAGTTCATTTTTTAATGTCCCAAATAACATTACTCTAAGCAGAATATGGAGATCAAATTCCACATGACTATGATTTTGAGGTTCCATTTTTAGCCTCACATCTCCATTTTTCAACTAATAAAAATATGTTATCATATAATTTCTTATTATTTTTATAATTTTTTCAGTTAATGGTTATAGATTACCTAATTCAAATCGATAGTGATTGAATGATGATTATCAAGAAAAAAAATCACACATAGACATTGACTTGGACTTTTCTTTTCATTCACTTAGCATCATTTTCCAATGGGTCCATAATGAAGTGTCTAAATCAAATTCAAAAACTCTGGACTTTAGAAGGTGCGGTTCTCTTTCGTCTTGGGTCACCATTGACATTGACTTAGACTTTTTTTTCCATTCATTTATCATATTTTTTGTTTAATGAGCATTGATAAATCCAAGCTATATATACTCCTCAAAATGAGAATGGAAGCTAATATATATAATGTTGGGGGACTAAATTCTAATATTCGATTCAGAAAGAATTTTGTCTTGTCTTTAATAGGACTCGAACTCTCGATTGGTTACTGAACCTCGAAAATCTCGACCTTAGTCGCATGATTCACCTGATCTACCCCACGAATTCAAGCTACGAGCGTTAATTCGTAAATCTGGAGCGGATTCGCACTAAACCTTCGAATTTAAATTTCTATATTCGCGAATTGAAAAAAATAATTCGCCACTCAAAATAAATTACAGAAGTCAAGCCAAAAATTTTGGCTGACCCCAATTAAAAAAAAAAAAACTTATTATTGAATCCAGTTGTACAAAACACCACAGGATGCTTCATGCGAGAACCAATGCAGGAGTAAACACAAAAGGCTGCCCTTTTTCATAGACAGTTTCTAACCTGAGTTTTGTCTTCCTAGTCAATGTGAGATAGTGGTGTACAGTGTAGATTTTAACACGGCAGAAAAAATGCCTTAAAGCTTCTAATCAATTTTTTTTTTAATTTCATTTATATTATTATTTTCATGTGGGACTCAAAATCTAAATTAATAGTTAAAAAAAATTAAATAGTTTTTCATACAGTTGTATCTACATTTAATTTTAACATGTCTTTAATAATTTTTATATATGTAATTATATATAGTATGACATTCTTAAGACACTCCCGTTTTCAAAGTTTTTTGAATTTTGCCGCTCTCGCTCTCACCTTTGCTCCCACTCTATGTGACTTAGATCTCGACCACCCAAATAAATTCACTTTTGTTCTCTAAAATCATTTATGTGACAAATTTTCTCCAGAATGGTTTATTGCCAAAAAAAAAACAACGAATAATTTCATTTCAATAGGATAGGAAAGTCAATATTGAGAAAATAGAAATGAACCTAAAAAAAAAAATTACATGCACATGCATGAATGAAATAAGGATCAAAATGTATAGTGAAAATTCTAAATTCAACAATTAAATGCAAAAATATCATTAATTATAAAAATCACACATATTCTCAATAACATATATACATCCCAATTTCATCATCAGCACATCATTCTAAGGCATACAAATGAGTGTGTAGAACTCAATTTTCATGCATGCTACAGCAATGTCACCTTTCTCAGTTCAATTTTATTTGCACGTGTTCAAATATTGCATCTTTTATCAATTCAAGTATAAAGTTTGTGAAATCAAACTCTGACACCATTAAAACTTCGTCTAGATCGAATTATTAATAAAGTTCTAAATGAATTCCTAATGCGTCATCTAAGTAAATACATAGTCGATTAATGATGTCCTATATGCATTTTTTTTAAGACACCCTTTTTTTTGTATCCCTTCTTCTCATAATGGCTTCAATTAACACAATTTTAATTGATAATTTTGATTTTGAATTAGCATGACTTTAAGCAGAATATGGAGATCAAATTTAACATGACTATGATTTTGAGGTTCCATTAAGATATCGAAAAGTATTTTTTTTAGTCTCGCATCTTCATTTTTTAACTAATAAAAATGTGTTACCTTTATAATTTTTTCAATTAATGGTTGTAGATTACCTAATTCAAAACCAATAGCCAAGATTACCTTAGTCTCACACATAATTTTATTATATTTTGAAGTCTTGTCTCTTAGAAAGACTGGGATTCCACATCAACTGATGAGATTGAAGAGTACTCATTATCGGAATTATCTCATAGGAGTTCTTTGGAATTATTTCCATTACTGGTGACATTGACTTGGGCTTTCTTCGGATTAGTTCACTTCGGTAAAACCGTTTATTTTTTCGGTACCATACTAAAAAAGTAAAAAATTTTCAAAGTGGTACCTTATTCCAAAAAAAATAGTACCTTACCCTCAAACAGTTGTAACTTACCAGCAAAAAATGGTATCTTATCCCTAAAAAATTGCACTTTACCGCCAAAGAGTGGTATCTTACTCCCATAAAAATGATAACTTATCCAAAAAATGGTATCTTACTTTCAAACAGTGGTACTTACCCTCAAAAAATGATAGCTTATCCTCCAAACAATTGTAACTTACCCCTAAAAATGGTAAGATCGGACCAATCCTGATTCAAGACAAGACCGATCGTGATTTAAGCTAGGACCAATCATGGTGATTTACTTTAGGACAAATTTTAGTCACATCCCTTCTAATTTATCATATCTTCAAGGACACCTCCTATATTATCCAAAACATCATTAACACCACCTTCTAGTTTATATTTAAATATTGTTGACACCCTTGCGATTAAATCACAATTTCTAACCAAAAAAAAAATTCATCAAAAATACCAAAATTGTACCAATATAAATCCCACACAATCTTTTTACACAATTATATTAAAATTCGAACTAATTAAAATTTATTTTTTTATATATTAAAATTAGAGTTGATTAAAATTTATTTTTCTACATATTAAATTTAAGTCGATTTGAGCTCAACCTGAGCAGCTAGCATCGATTAAAATTTGATTCGAGTCGATTATAATTTGTATTTTTATCTTATTAAAACACATGCCAATTAAAATTAGATTTTAGTTGATTAAAATTCATTTTTTAGATATTAAAATTTAAGTTGATTAAAATTTATATTTTTTATTTATCAAAATTTAGGCCGATTAAAATTTAATGCCATTTGATTAGAATTTGATTTGAGCCGATTAAAAATTTTAATCAATTCGAATCAAATTTTAATCGGTTCAAATTTTAATACGTATAAAAAATAAATTTTAATTAGCTTGAATCGAATTTTAAACTACCCGAATTTTAATATATAAAAAAATTTAGAAAACATATAGGGTCTTATGGAAGATATATCTATCTAAAAGGGTGTGAATGAATTTTTTCCTAAAATATATTAATGATAATTTAGTAAAATTACATTGTAATTAATGTCATTAATAGACGGGGGTGTTAGTGATGATTCAAAAAATAAAAAGTGTGTCATTAAAGATATGACAAACTAGAAGGGGTGTAGCTAAAATTTGTCCTTTACTTTAAATCAGGACCGGTCGTGAGTTATAACTCAATGATCCTGATTTATGTTTACCGATCCAACATATCTAAAATCAGGACCGGTACATTACAAAACATTACAGATTGTATTACTGATCGTGATTTTGTATCAAAATCAGGATTGGTCTTGACAAATCATGACCGATCCAATAGAAACGTAGATGCTTTTTAAAACACTTTTATCTTTAAAGTATGCATGTTTTGTCTGTTTGATATTTAAGTATCAAATTTTTTTAATTTGACCCATAAAGTATTCAATTTATATTTAGAACATCCAATAAATATTCAATTTATCAAATGAACACCAATTAAACATTCAATTCATCCAATTAATATTAAATTTATGATAATTAACACTAAATTAACATTCAATGCATCCAATTGATATTCAAATTCATCCAATTAAAATTAAATTAAACAAATTTACTTCAAAAATTATTCAATAAAGATTCAATCTATCAAATCAATACTAAAGTAACATACAATTTCGTCTAATTAATATTTAATTAATCACATTAACACTAAATTAATATTTAATTTATCAAACAAACCTTCAATTTCATATAATAAACATTTGTCCATTGGCAACAACCTTCTTGTGCCGACGGCCAAGATGAGAGCTTGCCATATGGATCAGTGAGGTCATTTTTAAAGCTTAGAAGGGCTCTTCTCTCTCTCTCTTTGTGCAAAGGATGTTTGATAATTGTGAATTGCCGACGGCGATAAGCAAAATAAAAAGAAGTGCCACAATCGCAATACAACTACTGTGCTTAGCGGCTGCCAGGTGTTTAATAATTTTGAACAAAGAGCAAGTCTACTCTTAACTATTACAATGGAATGGAAGAATAGTGTTTCCACATAGGGGTGTTAATGCGTGTCATATCGTGTGACCGACATATCGTGTATTTTCGTGTTATCCACGATGAACCCTTTTACATAATTAATGAAGTGATTCCGTAAGTGTTGCTTCAACATGATGGGTCCCTCCCTTTTTAGACTCAAAAAGCCTCCTCCCTTGTAATGCCTAGGGAAATCCTATCCCAAGAATTCCATACTTTGATGATATGATTAATTGAATCTACAATGGTCCACCACTTGGAAAGACTCCACCATTCCAAGGGAATTCTTTTACCACATGCCCCCTTTCTCCACTAACAAAATTTCCATTCAAAGCATTCCTACGGGAATGAAGGTTTTCAGCAACTCCATCAAAAAAAAAGGCCCCACCCTATCCCCACTTTTTCCAAAAAATTCCAATAAAAAAAAAAAAAAACCATGATTATGACCTCCATGTTTGAATAATGTATCATCCACCGAAAACCAGAATTCAATTTGATTAAAATTTTATTGGGTGTAGCGTTGTTGCTTTTGAATATAAAATTTTCGTATATTGTGACATACGGTAAACCTTGACTTAGAATTCTCCCTCCATTATAATTTATTTTTCATCTTTATCGATATATCTAGTATATTCTTAGTGAGAAAAATTAGAGACGTTAACCAACATATAAAAATCAAAATCGAACTCATGATTGAAGTCTTTGCTATCATGTTGAACATCACTGGAAGCTCTATTTCATTTCAGTCCTAAATATTAATGATGAATTGCAGCAAACATGAACAAACTCGTTAGAAGGCAAAGTACTCCGAAGCATTACCTCATCTAAATGACGATGATGCTTTCATCTAAACAACTTTAAATTTTTTTACTATCTTATAAAACCAATTCACTTCATAGATGTGATCAAAAGTGGCAAAGTGGCGGATTGAACTGGTTATGGACCGATTGAAAATGGGATGTATGTAACAGTAAATTCAATCAATTTTTAACCCGCTTAATAAACAAATCATAATGGTTGGAGTTAAACTCATTCATCTGTAAAATAATTTAAACTATTGATGTAAATACATACTAATATACACAAAAAAAAGTAATTATTGAAATGAAACCCTATTCATGACCAATACAAAGATAAATTAACAATTTATACTTAGAATTCGTACATTTCCTATGGGGAAATACAGATCCTTTGCATATCAATCCACAAACTCAAACAGAACATATGTGTGTGTGTGTGTTAGCACACAAAATGCTCAATATTATAACTACAAAACGATCAACTTAAACATATAGGAGAAAATCTATAATATTGATAGAGCCAATTAAGCTAGGCTAGAATCGCTCTCAGTACATCCCACCACGAACATTAACGTAAGACTTACCCAAGAGTACAAGAATTACATGCTAAAAGCCACTCCATAACATCATTACTACTTCCAAAACAGACAACAATCTTTTTGTAAACATATGCATATATCACCAACAAAACACACAGCCAAATTCAAGACAGTTCGAAAGTATATCTCCTTTCCATTACCTTTCTTATGACCTGCAAAATTCGTAAAGATGAGCCATCACACAGTAACGAAAAATAATATTCAAAGTTCCAATTCAAATTCTATGCAAAGAACAAAGGGAATGATGTCAGTGGGCTATGATGCAATTCAATGACACAATCCCACAAGAAGTACATAGTATATGGCCATCAATGTATCTCAACATGTCAAATTCCTCAACAAATATCCAATCCACATTCTATCACATCGTTCGTAGTTTCATGTCCATTGTTCATTAGGGGAATACTTTGCTGGTTTTAGAGACATACTTACATACCCTCTCGTTTTACGTGCTTTAATACTAGGGAAATGAGTAACACAACAACTCAAAGGGCTGTAATTATTTCCATGATTCTACAATCATCCAACGGGTCTCGTGTCGTTTGATCTTAATTGGGCCCAAGACTAGAAGAATATATAAGATTATTAACAAATTTTTTTTTAGTTTTCTAAATAAAATTTGATAGTTTTTGTTACTTTTATTTGTTTTTGTTAATTTTCCTATAACTATGATTTTGATTCTGTTTTGAAATATTTAGAGGTTTGGGCATGCCTATAAATAGTCCCTATCTACTACAAGATTTATTTGTTCAAGAATATAGATAATGTTTTAGAGATTTCTCATGTTTCTATGTGAATTCGGAGTATTATGTGTACAATAACGAAGAAAAGATGATTTCTTTGTATCCCCTATTCACTTTTGCATCAAGAATGCATCGTGATTACTGAATTTTGATTCAAATAATCGGTATCAATTCACTTCAATACTGTTGTTGTAGTCCCTACCAGAATTGTGTTGTGGAGTGAGAAAGAGAACGACGAAGATAAACGATGCAATGAAAGAGAACGAGAGAAAGGGTTGTGTTAAACAATGAGAGGAAGAGAGTTCGTCAGATTTCCAGGCCTAAAGTCAAAATTGGGCTTAATGAACTACGTCTAAATATTTTTATTACAAAAAGATTGGGCTTAACACAGAGAGAGAGACAGAGAGTCGCCGTGTAAAATTGTGAGAGAAAGGAGGTCATCAGGTGTCTATGGGCCTAAAAACAAAATTAGATTTAATTAGACATAAATTTAAAAATTTTATTTATACCTTAAAAACATAATTGGGCTTAAATAAACTTAATGCTTTGTTTGGTACGATGAAAAAAAAAAAGGGTAGAAATTTGGACGGATAGATAAAATATCATGTTTGATAAAAAATGAAAATATGAAGGATGAAAAATTGGATAGAGTAGCTGTCCTTCAAACCACCAAAATCAATCCCTCCAACTTTTGGAGGAAAAGTGGATGGAAAGTTAGTTATATATGTTGAAGTATATGCTATCTACTTATTTATTTATCCTTTAATATATGCATATATCATATTTATCTATTACATATTTTGTATAAAAACACGCTATAAGTTTAACAATTATTGTTCGGCCCTAACCAGCCATTTTTAATACGTAGCATAAGGCGGGCACAAATTAAGGAATCTGAGGCACCCAATAAGTTAAGAAAGAAGAATCTTAACATTTTTCAAAATAATTCTTTGCCCTATAGTTCTGCTGTGATCACTGCAACACTAGATCTTTTAAATCTATTTCCTGGATTATGAACTGCGAACGAAGAGTAGTGGTATGATAATGTTTGTAGGCTTGAAACTTTGTTAATTTGAACAGTATTTTTTTTTTTGCAGTATCGTTGTTTCAATTATTCTTGACTATAATTTTTATTTTGCAGTATGTGATACCATGTTAATGAAAATTACATGAGGATTAATGTAGCAAGAAACTCCTGAAAATGAGTATATTATATGGAGTAAGCAGACAAGGCCCATTCCCCAATGTTATGCAACTTGTTATATGGCACGTGGGATTGTTGGCTTTGTTGGTGTGGACAAAGTTAAGTGGAATGACTTTGGACAGAGGATCAGGTGATGTTGACGGTAGAGAGAAAATGAAGGTGCAGTGTTCGATTTCATATAAAAAAAAAAATTTTATTTCAATAAGTGTGATAAATTGGTAATTCGGGTGCCGACCCTACTAGAAATCTTCAGCTTTTCACTGGGGACCCATGAGCTAAATGGGATGGATCTCACAATGCGATAATAACAAAGGAGGGTGCACCCATGCATTTTTTACCATAATTATAATATTTACGTTATAACATAGGATCTAAACGTGTTAGACCGTTATGTTTTAGATACACAAGACATTCTATTTTATTACTCCAAAACATATCTGTCCTTCAAGCCACCTTTCTAACTTAACCACTATATCACACCATCCCCACAAATAAATGTAACCATGAGTCTCCATATTTATTTTTGGCATGAACAATGAAGCATTAATGATTCACATGCACAACAAGCCAAAAAAAAAAAAAATGATTCACATGTACAAGGAACATAAAAATGAAAAGGGTCAAATTGACTATGGATTAAATACTCTAGCATGGGTATATCCAAGCTATAAATTCCTGAAAATGAGAATGGAAGCTAATATGTACTAAATTCAAATATTATATTCAGAAAGAATTATGTTTTGGTTCTATTGTAAGAATGAATGCTAATATGGACTAAAGTCATCGATCAATGTTTTATATTTCTCCACTTTATATGCGGACACAAGGAAAAAAAACAGTCAATTTGGAACACAAATAAAGTTCTATGGATCTATTTATTGTTCTTTGTTTTCAGGTCACCAGATACATCAAAGATGATAATGAAGATGGTCAATGCTAGTTCCAAGGATAGATTCAAGAGAGTACTCGATGGAATTCAAGTTAAGTTGCGGGCAAACATATCCTAGTGAAACGAGCCTCGACATTTGTAAAAGGCTGAGCACTCTTTTTCTTTGATATCCAACCTTCACTTAATACAATTTAAGCACATTTTATTTTTGGTTTTGCTTTTTGTGCCGTACTAAGCATGCGATGTAATGTAATCTTATGTATCACTTTTTCATGTTCACACTTTCAGCGTTTCATGTTGGGTATTTTTTTTTCATACAAGCTCTTGAACTTTTTTAAAAATTTGGTTACATCGCTTACAAGATCCAATATTATCTACTTAATTGAGTACATAAACAAATTGTTTTCCTCTCCCATCTTCTATTTTAATTGTTATTGTCACAAACTTTTTTTCAGTGAGTTGGATTAAGCGTATTAAGGGCAATTATTGAAATGAAACCCCAAATGATTGACCAATATAACTAGATTAACAATTTATACTTAGAACTTGCACATTTCATATCCACATACCGATCCTTTGCATATCAATCCACAAACTCAAACAAACCATGTGTGTGTTAGCACACAAAATGCTCAATATTACAAGCTCCAAAATGACCAACTTAAACGTATAGGAGAAAATCCATAATATACATAGAGCCAGTTAAAACCAGGTTAGAATCGCTCCTACTACATCCCATTAAGAACATAAACTTAATACGTAACCAAGAATTCAAGAATTACATGCCAAAAGCCACTCCATAAACATCATTACTGGTCCGAAAATAGACAACAATCTTTAACCTTTAGAAACATATGCATATATCACCAACAACAACACAAGCAAATTCAAGACAGTTTGAAAGCATATCTCCCTTCCATAACCTTTCTTATAACTTGCAAAATCGTTATAGAAGAGCCATCACCCAGTAAAAAAAATAAAGCTTTCATCTAATTCAAATGCTGTGCAAAGAACACGGGATGATATCAATGCACTATGATGCAATTCAATGGCACAATCACACAAGTAGTAGATAGTATATGGCCATCAATATATCTCAACATGTCAATTTCTCAACAAATATCAATCCACTTTCTATCAATTCGTTTGTGGTTTCATGTTCATTGTTTATTAGGAGAATATTTTGTTGTTTTTAGAGACTTGTTTTCAAAGCGCACATACACTATTGTTTTAGGTGTTGTAATACTCGGGATATGAGTAATGCATCAACTCAACAGGCATGAACGTCTAGGCTAAGCTTTGGGATTGTTGAGGTTTTAGGTCTTCCACTCCGGTGAAACGCAACCCATAATTATTTTCATGATTCTACAATATTCACTACAAAAAACTTGTTTTTACCTAGAAAGGTTTTACCTAGGAAAATTATTTTATAGGTAAAGAAGCTTTATACCCAAGAAATTATAATTTTGTCGGCGAAGAATGACACATAATTTGCAAACCAACGTGAAGAACAAAATTGATTTTATATATTTTTTTGATATGTTTTTTATTTTGGGCGAGAAATTAATTTTGGGTTATAAAAAAGTGAAAAGATTTCCCGAGGAAATTATTTCGTAGGGAAAACAACAATCAATTAAAACGCTGCCGTTTGGGGGTCATTAGAGTTTTGTCTAGCAACTTATTTCGTAGGAAAAGATACCCTCAATTTGTCTACCACTAACGAGTGAGAGCTTGAATTGAAATTGTGGAGAATCAGAAACCCTAGCTCAGGTCTCTGCTCTCCCTCCCAATCTCTCTCTGCTTAATCGCACGCACACAAGCATACACACATAGAGACACACACTCAATCGCTGACACACATTCACTCAATTGCTTCTTATTCTCTCTTTCTCTCTAGATGGATCAATATGTGTGTGTGTGTGTGTGTGGCTTCGGAATCAATGTATGTGCACTATTTCTGTTTTCTGTGTTTGAGGTTTTAGTCTCCGTGTTAAGTTTGATGCCTCCATACTCTTATATGCTTATTAAATGCTTTCTCTCTAGTTTGATGCAAATACAACAAACTATTATATGTTGCTTTAAGTTTATAACATCAAGAAACTACAATCTCCACTAAAACAGCAAGAAACAATCAGTTGGAACATGAATTAGATGATGTTTTCAGCCAGATTATCTTGTCCATTTAATTGTTACTTCTCACGTTTGTCTGTCTATTTTTGAACAATTGGGATGGATTTAAATTTTATCCATCGTGTTCCATGTTCCATTTCAACTTTGATTCTTTGCATTCAACTACTGTAGTTTTTGGTTACAACTCAGAAAAAGACTGTGTTCTGTCATTCTCAGAAAAGACTATAATCTCAGTTTGATTACCTTTAGTGCATTATTTTATAAATAAAGATGCTCAACAGCAAATCTTATGCTTTTTGTTGTCACAAGGTAGAAGTTGCTTACCCTCTGCCTCTTTGCTACAGGCATATTATTGGTAGGATACTAAGTAACAATTGCACAAACAAGAACAAACACTCTTTAGAAGGCAATGAACTAAGATGCATTACCTCATAGAAGACGATGATGCTTTCAACTAAACATTATTGAATTTCTCAACTTTCTTGCGGAACCAGTTCACCTTCACCGTTGCACCCACATAGATCCGATCCTTTAGTTCATCAAGAAGCATGTAATAAGCATGCCTCCAAGTCCTTTTGAAGAAAAGAACACAGCAAACGTCCCAAAAGCTTAGGGAAAATCCAATACCCATGCCAATGTAAAACCAAAACACCTCAGACTCATCTCCATCTTCACCAACATGTGTTGAACCTTGACATTCCTCCTTTTTTGTGCAATTTATTGGGAGATGCACTCCACAAAGTCCAACATTACCAATGACGCTCGCTTTGCCAAGGCTATGAAGCTGGGTGCTTGAAGGTATTCTTCCCGAGAAGTAATTGTAGGATAAGTTCAAGTAATTAAGAGATGTCAAATTTGACATAGTTTGAGCAATTTTTCCAGAAAGATAGTTTTTTGAGAGATCCAGAGATTCCAATGATGACATGCACCCTATATTCTCTGGTAGTTCTCCTACCAAACAATTATAAGAAATGTTCAAAAAACGTAAGTGAAATAAATCAAATATCTCAGCGGGAATGGATCTAGAAAAGTTATCTCTTGAAAGGTCTATGGTCCTCACCAGTTTAAGAATGCTTCTGTATTCATATTCTCTCCCTTTTTGTGACCAACCAAACACTTTCTCTGGTCAATTCAGAGGCAGTGTTATATTTCACAGCCTGAAAATCCGAAATAGTTGCCATCGCGCTCAAATTATTGAGACATTGTGGTACGGAACCCGATAGGCTATTATCTGCAAGGTCTAGTATTATAAGAGAAGAAAGATGGCAAGAAATTTTCAGGGATATTACCATTAAATTTATTAGATCTCAAACAGAGAACCAATATATTTGTCATTTCACCTATCCAACTCGGTATGACTCTTATAAACTCGTTTTCACTTAAATCAATGATTCTCAAAGATGTGCAGTTAAGCAAAGAGAAGGGTGGGTATATACACAGAGAAACTATTTTCTTGCAAATGCAATGATTGGAGGTTATATAGAGTACCAACTGAGCTAGGAATTTCACCAAACAGGTTATTGCTCCCCAAGTTTATGTGGCTTAAAACAGGCCAGTACATCCAACAAGAAGGAAGTTCACCTGAAATGAGGTTATTTGATGCCTCTAGGACCACCAAAAGATTAATTTTGTTTGCTTGATAGCACAGGACAGAGGAAATGTATCCAGAAAGAGTATTATTTGCAACATTTAACACTATAAATTTTGTTGGCAAATACGGTAGTGAACCCTTGAAGCGATTAGATCTTAGATTTATGAACAAAGAATTTAGTGAAATGGTAGATATATTACCACCAATCTGGTTGTCAGAGAGGTCAATCATTTCACTAGATGAAGTCATGTTCTTTGACATCTCAAGCCACTTAATAGATGTTTGTGTTCTTAACTTTACCAGGTGGGAAATTTTGGACCCATCTCACAAGAACTCACAAACATATTTCTGAGTTGTAAAGGGAGGAACCCAGTTGGAGCTCACATTGAAGAAAAAGTGGTTCCAAGACAGATCTAAATGCTCTAACTTTGAGGCTTAGCAAAATGCAAGTCTGAAATGCTACCTGCCAAGGAATTATGTCCAAGGTCTAAAGTCATTAAATTTGAGAGCAATACATGAATCAGGGATGATAAGTTTCCCAGTGATTCAGGAATAGGCCCGTAAAACAAGTTGCCCTGAAGACAAAGAATCTGTAGATGTTTAAATTGCCCCACCCAATGTGGGATTTTCCCTGTAAGTTGATTCCAAGACAGTTAGATAACTTAAGCTGCGTAGATTTGACAATACAATTGACATTTTACCTTGTAAAGAAGTTGCAGAGAGGTGGAGAAATAGGAGGCTTCTACTTAGATTACCCATCCAATTAGGTAGCTCATGCATGAAATGGTTGCCGGCAAGATTAAGAACTTGAAGAGATGTAAAATTGATATAACCAAGGGATGGTTACATGCTTTCGGGTTGACAACCGGGTAAGTGCAATTGTGAAAAAGAAGGGAGTGTACTCATTGCTTGAAGTCAGTTGACTTCCTTGTGAAGGTCGACATAACTCATGTCGAGATACTTCAAAGAATAAAGGCGAGAAATTCAACTAATATTATCCACGAAAAGTCCATAATTATATCCGAAATGAAGGTAAGTCAACCTCGAGAGATTTCCTAGTTGATGAGGAAACATCCCATGAATTCCACAGAAAGAGAGGTCAAGATATGTTAGACTTTCATGGAGCCCAAAAAACTTGGCATAGGATCGGTATCTCCAAAAGAGGTATGACTCAAGTCCAAGTGGTTCAGAAATTCTAATTCGAACAAAGAAGAATTAATCTTGCCTCCTAAGCCCATGAACTTGAGCCCGACAACTTGACCGGTAACATTACAGCTGACTCCTGTCCCATTGGCAACAATCTTCTTGTGCCAATGACCAAGATGAGAGCTTGCCATATGGATCAATGAGGTCATTTCTGAAACTTAGAAGGGCTCTTCTCTCTTTCTTCTTGCAAAGGATGTTTGATGATCGTGATAACATACTAATAAAGTTGAAACGTACTCATCGTCCA
This sequence comes from Ilex aquifolium, assembly GCA_951799425.1. Lineage (NCBI taxonomy): Eukaryota > Viridiplantae > Streptophyta > Magnoliopsida > Aquifoliales > Aquifoliaceae > Ilex > Ilex aquifolium. Next base: position 59,458,324 of record OX637391.1, on the reverse strand, counting down.
AATTAACTCATAGTGTTTGTCTAGAATCATCTCCATGTCTATTGACCTTGACTTGGACTCAAGCATTTTCTTCCGGATTTATTCTTTGGCCCCAATTTTGACAAACATATTATTACCTTCTAATCCTCACAACTTAGTGAAGCAGCTCATAGTTTTTAAACATAAATTGAACATCACTGAAAGTGTGACCAATTTTTTTTGGCTTTACAATATTCAACTAACATCATGTTGCTATCATGTTGAACATCACTTGAAGCTCTATTTCATTTCAGTCCTAAATATTAATGATGAATTGCAGCAAACATGAACAAACTCGTTAGAAGACAACTTTGAATTTTTTAAACAACTTTGAATTTTTTTACTGTCTTATAAAACCACTTCACTTCATAGAAGTGGTTAGAAGTGGCAAATGGGTGGGTTGACATGGTTATGGACAGATTCAAAAAGGGATGTATGCAATAGTAAATTCAATCAATTTTTAAGCCGCTTAATAAACGAGTCATAATGATTGGGGTTAAACTCATTCACTCGTAAAATAATTTAAACTACTGATATAAACACATACTAAAATACATAAAAAAAAGGGGTAATTATTGAAATGAAACCCCAAATCATGACCAATATAAAGCTAGATTAACAATTTATACTTAGAATTTGTACATTTCCTATGGTGAAATACCGATCTTTTGCATATCAATCCACAAACTCTAACAGAACATGTGTGTGTGTGTGTGTGTGTGTGTGTGTATTAGTACACAAAATGCTCAATATTATACACTCCAAAACGATCAACTTCAACATATAGGAGAAAATCTATAATATTCATAGAGCGAATCAACTCAGGCTAGAATCGCTCCCAGTACATCCCAACACGAACATAAACTTAAGACTTACCCAAGAGTACGAAAATTACATGCCAAAACCCACTCCATAACATCATTACTACTTCCAAAATAGACAACAATCTTTGTAAACATGCATATATCACCAACAAAAACACAAGCAAATTCAAGACAGTTTGAAAGCATATCTCCCTTCCATCACATCTTTATTATAACCTGCAAAACTGTTACAGATGAGGCATCAACCAGTAAAGAAAATAATACTCAGAGTTCTAATTCAAATTATATGCAAAGAACAAAGGGAATGATGTAAGTGGGGAATGATGCGATTCAATGACTCAATCCCACAAGAAGTACAAAGTATGGCCATTAGTACATAGTATTATGAGATTTCGTATTTCTATATGAATTCAAAGTCTTATACGTGCATGGTAGCGAATAAATGATGATTTTTTTTTTTTTTTGTATCCCTTATTCACTACTGTGCCAAGAATGCATTGGGCTTAATTACCCATGTCTAAAATTTTTTATTTGGTAATGTAAAAAGATTCGGCTTAATTGTGTGAGAGAGAGATGGAGTGGCCATGTAAAATTATGAGAGGAAAGGAGGTCGTCAGCTTTCTATGGGCCTAAAAACAAATTTAGATTTGATAGACCTAAATTTAAAAATTTTATCTATACCTTAAAAGTATAATTGGGCTTAAATAAACTTTACAAAAATTATTTCTTGGCCCTCAGCGGCCATTTATTTGTCTAGCATAAGGCGGGGCCAGCTTAACGAAATGTTAGGCATAACAAGAAGAACAAAGTAACAATTTCACAAACACTCTTTAGGAGGCAATGAAATACGATGCATTACCTCATAGAAACTGATGATGCTTTAGACTAAGCATCATTGCGTCTCTCGATTTTCTTGTGGAACCAGTTCACCTTCAACATTACAGAAACATAGATACGATCCTTCAGTTTGTCAAGAAACATGAAATAAGCATGCCTCCAATTCCTTTTGAAGAAAAAAACACAGCAAACCCCCCAAAAGCTAAGGGCAAATCCAATACCCATGCCAATGTAGAACCAAAACACCTCAGACTCATCTCCATCTTCACCAACAGGTGTTGAACCTTGAGATTCTGCCTTTTTTGTGCAATTTATTGGGAGAGGCGCTCCACAAAGTCCAAAATTACCAATGAAGCTGGTTTCGCCAAGGCTCTGAAGTTGGGTGCTTAAAGGTATACTTCCCGAGAAGTAATTGTAGGATAAGTTCAAGTAATTAAGAGATGTCAAATTTGACATGGTTGGAGGAATTTTTCCAGAAAGAGAGTTTTTCGAGAGATCCAGAGATTCCAATGATGACATGCCCCATATATTCTCTGCTATCTCTCCGACCAAGCGATTGTGAGACATATTTAAGAAACGTAATCCAAAAAGATCAAATATCTCAGCAGGAATGGATCCAAATAAGTTGTTGCTTGAAAGGTCTATGCTCCTCACAAGTGGAAGAATGCTATTGTATTCTGATTCCCTCCCTTTTGTAACCAACATAACATTTTCTATGTATGCTCCATAGTTGTAGAAATATATCAAAGGATCAAAATTAATAGAACCATCCGAATTGTCTACCGTAGCCATCACACTTAAATTATTCAAACATTTTGGTACCAAACCTGATAGGCTATTATTCGCAAGGTCTATTATTAGGATACAAGACAGTTGACAGATTTGTGTAGGAATATTGCCATTAAATCTATTAGATCTCAAACGGAGAACCAATAGATTTTTCATTTCACCTATCCAACTTGGTATGATTCCGGTAAACTCGTTTTCACCGAAATCGATGAGCCCCAAAGATGTGCAGTTAAGCAATGAGGAGGGTACATGTCCAGAGAAACTGTTTTTTTGCAAGCGCAATGATTTGAGCTTAGATAAAGAACCCATCGAATTAGGAATTCCACTAGACAGGTTATTGCTTCCCAAGTTTAAATCTGTGAAAGATTGCCAGTATCCCCAACAAGAAGAAATTTCACCTGATAAGAGGTTATTTGATGCGGCCAGTACCTCCAAGTTATTTCTTCTGTTCTCCTTACAACAGAAGAAAGAGGAAATATATCCAGAAAAATTGTTGCTTTCAACATTCAACACTTTAACGTTTGTTGACAAACGTGGTAGTTCACCCTTGAAGCGATTAGAGCTTATATTGATAGTAGTAGAATTTAGTAGAACGACAGATATATCACCATGAATCTGGTTGTTAGAGAGGTCCAACCATTCAACACGTGATGTGTCAAAATTTAGTCTGTTTAAAATTCAATGCCATTTGATTAGAATTTGATTCGAGCCATTAAAAATTTTAATCAATTCGAATCGAATTTTAATTGACTCAAATTTTAATATGTATAAAAATATAATTTTTATTCACCTCAAATTTTAATACATAAAAAATAAATTTTAATTAGCTTGAATCGAATTTTAATCGACCCAAATTTTATTATGTAAAAAAATTTAGAAAAATATAGGGTCTTATTGAAGATATGTCTATCTAAAAGGGTGTGGAATTTTTTCCTAAAATATATTAATGGTAATTTAGTAAAATTGCATTCTAGTTAATGTCATTAATAGACAGGGGATGTCAATGATAATTCAAAAAACAGAAGGGATGTCCTTAAAAATATGGTAAACGAGAAGAAGTGTAGCTAAAATTTACCCTTTCTTCTCTCTTTCTTTGTGCAAATGATGTTTGGTGATTGTGAATTGCCGCCGGCTATAAGCAAAATCAAAAGAAGCGCCACAATCGTAATACAATTACTGTGCTTAGCAGCAGCCAAGTGTTTAATAATTTTGAACAAAGAGCAAGTCTACTCTTAACTATAACAATGGAATGGAAGAATAGTATTTCCACGTAGATGTGTCAATTCGTGTCGTATCATGTGATCTACATATCGTGTATTTTCGTGTAATTCACAATGAACCTTTTAACATAACTAATGTAGTGATTCCAAAAGTGTTGCTTCAACATGATGGGTCCCTCCCTTTTTAGACTCAAAAAGCCTCGTCCCTTGTAATGCCTAGGGAAATCCTATCCCAAGAATTCCATACTTTGATGATAAGATTAATTGAATCTACGATGGCCCACCACTTGGAAAGACTCCACCATTCCAAGGAAATTCTTTTATCACATGCCTCCTTTCTCCACTAACAAATTTTCCATTCAAAGCATTCCTACGGGAATGAAGGTTTTCAGCAACTCCATCAAAAAAAACAAAGGCCCCACCCTATCCCCACTTTTTCCAAAAAAATCCAATAAATAAAAAAAAAACAATGATTATGATACACCGACAACCAGAACTTCAATTTGATTAAAATTCTATTGGGTGTAGCGTTGTTGCTTTTGAATATATGATTTTCATGCATTGTAACACAATAAATCTTGACTTGGAATTCTCCCTCCATTATAATTTTTTTTTCATCTTTATCGATATATCTAGTATATTCTTAGTGAGAAAAATGAGTGACGTTAACCAAAATATAAAAATCAAAATCGAACTCATAATAAGAACTGTGTTTTGGATGCATTACTGAAGTCTTTTTTTTTTTGATGGAACATTACTGAAGTCTTTGCTATCATGTTGAACATCACTGGAAGCTTTATTTCATTTCAGTCCTAAATATTAATGATGAATTGCAGCAAACATGAACAAACTCGTTAGAAGGCAAAGAACTCCGATGCATTACCTCATCTAAATGACGATGATGCTTTCATCTAAATAACTTTGAATTTTTTTACTGTCTTATAAAACCAATTCACTTCATAGATGTGGTTAGAAGTGGCAAACAGGCGGGTTGAACTGGTTATGGACCGATTCAAAATGGGATGTATGCAACAATAAATTCAATCAATTTTTAATCCCCTTGATAAACGAGTCATAATAATTAGGGTTAAACTCATTCACCCGTAAAATAATTTAAAGTATTGATATCAACACATACTAATATACACAAAAAAGGGGTAATTATTGAAATGAAACCCCAAATAATGACCAATATAAAGATAAATTAACAATTTATACTTAGAATTTGTACATTTCCTATGGGGAAATACCGATCCTTTGCATATCAATCCACAAACTCAAACAGAACATATGTGTGTGTGTGTGTTAGCACACAAAATGCTCAATATTATAAACTCCAAAACAATCAACTTAAACATATAGAATAAAATCTATAATATTCATAGAGCCAATTAAGCCGGGGTAGAATCGCTCCAAGGACATCCCAACACGAACATAAACTTAAGACTTACCCAAGAGTACAAGAATTGCATGCTAAAAGCCACTCCATAACATCATTACTACTTCCAAAACAGACAACAATCTTTGTAAACATATGCATATATCACCAACAAAACACACAGCTAAATTCAAGACAGTTCGAAAGTATATCTCATTTTCATAACCTTTCTTATGACCTGCAAAATTGTTAAAGATGAGCCATCACCCAGTAACGAAAAATAATATTCAAAGTTCCAATTCAAATTCTATGCAAAGAACAAAGGGAATGATGTCAGTGGGCTATGATACAATTCAATGACACAATCCCACAAGAAGTACATAGTATATGGCCATCAATGTATCTCAACATGTCAAATTCCTCAACAAATATCCAATCCACATTCCATCACATCATTCGTAGTTTCATGTCCATTGTTCATTAGGGGAATACTTTGCTGGTTTTAGAGGCATACTTACATACCCTCTCGTTTTACGTGCTTTAATACTAGGGAAATGAGTAACACAACAACTCAAAGGGCCGTAATTATTTCCATGATTCTACAATCATCCAACGGGTCTCGCGTCGTTTGATCTTAATTGGGCCCAAGACTAGAAGAATATATAAGATTATTAACTAATTTTTTTTTAGTTTTCTAAATAAAATTTGATAGTTTTTGTTACTTTATTTATTTGTTTTTGTTAATTTTCCTCTAACTATGATTTTGATTCTGTTTTGAAATATTTAGAGGTTTGGGCATGCCTATAAATAGTCCCTATCTACTACAAGATTTATTTGTTCAAGAATATAGATAATGTTTTAGAGATTTCTCGTGTTTCTATGTGAATTCGGAGTATTATATGAAGAAATGATGATTTCTTTGTATCCCCTATTCACTTTTGCATCAAGAATGCATCGTAATTATTGAATTTTGATTCAAATAATCGGTATCAATTCACATCAATACTGTTGTCGTAGTCCCTACCAGAATTGTGTTGTGGAGTGAGAAAGAGAACGAGGAAGATAAACGATGCAATGGAAGACAACGAGAGAAAGGGTTGTGTTAAACAATGAGAGGAAGAGAGTTCGTCAGATTTCCAGGCCCTAAAGTAAAAATTGGGCTTAATGAACTACGTCTAAAAAAATTTATTATAAAAAGAGCAATGCTAGAGGGGCCTAAAAACAAAATTAGATTTAATTAGACATAAATTTAAAAACATAATTGGGCTTAAATAAACTTAATGCTTTGTTTGGTACGATGAAAAAGAAAAGAAGGGTAGAAAGTTTGAGGGATAGATAAAATATCATGTTTGGTAAAGAATGAAAATAGGAAGGATGAAAAATTGGATGAAGTAGCTGTCCTTCAAACTATCAAAATCAATCCCTCCAACTTTTGGAGAAAAAGTGGATGAAAAGTTAATTATATATGTTGAAGTATATGCTATCTACTTATTTATTTATCCTTTAATATATGCATATATCATATTTATCTATTACATATTTTGTGTACAAACACGCTATAAGTTTAACAATTATTGTTCGGCCCTAACCAGCCATTTTTAATGCGTAGCATAAGGCGGACACAAATTAAGGAATCTGAGGCACCCAATAAGTTAAGAAAGAAGAATCTTAACATTTTTCAAAATAATTCTTTGCCCTATAGTTCTGTTGTGATCATTGCAACACTAGATCTTTTAAATCTATTTCCTGGATTATGAACTGCGAACGAAGAGTAGTGGTATGATAATGTTTGTAGGCTTGAAACTTTGTTAATTTGATGAAGGTGCAGTGTTCGATTTCATATAAAAAAAAAAAATTTATTTCAATGAGTGTGATAAATTGGTAATTCGGGTGCCGACCCTACTAGAAATCTTCAGCTTTTCACTGGGACCCATGAGCTAAATGGGATGGATCTCACAATGCGATAATAACAAAGGAGGGTGCACCCATGTATTTTTTTACCATAATTATAATATTTACGTTATAACATAGGATCTACACGTGTTAGACCGTTATGTTTTAGATACACATAACGGGTTTCATTTTTTTTTCATACAAGCTCTTGAACTTTTTTAAAAATTTGGTTACATCGCTCACAAGATCCAATATTATCTACTCAATTGAGTACATAAACAAATTGTTTTCCTCTCCCATCTTCTATTTTAATTGTTATTGTCACAAACCTTTTTCTGTGAGTTGGATTAAGCGTATTAAGGATAATTATTGAAATGAAACCCCAAATCATTGACCAATATAGCTAGATTAACAATTTATACTTAGAACTTGCACATTTCATATCCACATACAGATTCTTTGCATATCAATCCACTGTAATTACGCAAAAAAAAAAAAAATATTATTATTATTTTATTTTGGTGCATTAGCCACCTAAGAGTAATTATATATACAAGGATAGAAATAATTAAAGAAGACTAATATGTCTCTAATAAAAGTCTTATCCTAGAGAGACCTATTAGGACTCTTATACATGTGATTTTAAATATAGTAGTATTGTGGGATAAGTCAAACTCTTCATATATATATATATATATATATATATATATATATATATACATATATTCTCTTCCCAACACCTATACATACGTTGAATAAGAAAAATGAGGAAGAGGCTAGGGTTTCAAGTAAAGAAAAAGGAAGAGAAAGAAGGAAGAAAGAAAGAGGAAGGAAAAAGAAGAAGAAGGGATTTGAACTCATTTAAGGTATGAATTCATTAATTATTGGTAGGTTTGTAAGTTATTCAATTACATAATATTAAGGTTATCATAAATAGTGATAAGGAATACTTATATATATATATATATATGTTTATGGTGATGAATGTATAAATGAGTTTTATAGGAAGTTGTTAATTTAAGTGTTTTGAGACCTAATATATATTTATTGTTTTTTTTTTAGGCCTTTAAAGAATGTATTTAATGTCTTATAAAGCAAAGAGAAAAGAAAGGGAAGAAGGGAGTTACTGGTTCATGTTCTGCCGTAGGAAGAAGATGGGAAAAATGTAAAATTATGGAACCTTCCCCTTAGTTTTAAATAGTTTTATTTTGATCCCTATACTTTTATAAACTCAATTTTTGACTACCATGGAACTTGGTAATTTATATAACTGACCCAATATGTTTGAAACAAATATAGTCATTTCAAAATAGCCCCCAAGTCTTGAAAATTTCTGAAATTTTGAAACGACCCCTAAAAGTTTCGATTAAGTGTTTAAAAATCAATAGTTATTCTAATAAATCAAATTGAAGTTGTATTTTCGAAAAATAGGTCTCTAGAACCTTAAATACTATTCTGGAAAATTTATGGCAGACCCGAAAACAGAAAATTCGTGTTTTTAAGGAAATTACACTTTGATCCCAAAAGTTTCAAAAATTATGATTTGACCCCAAAACTTTAGAAACTTTTTTTTTCTAAACAGTCCATAATACTTCTATACCTTATTATCTCGTATTATAAAGGATATTTATATGTCAATGGTATGTTAAATATATATCAATAGATAGGAGATACGTAAATTAAATATAGAAGCGCGAAACGACGAAATTAGGAATAGAGCTTAATTGTTATATGTTATTTTGGATTAGGTGGTGATTGCATTGAGATTGATAAAGAGTGATTTGAATTGGATTTTAGAAATCAATGTGAGTAGTTTACTACTTCTTTTGGGAGAATTTTCTATATTAAATGTGTGTGTGGGTGCGTGCGTGTGGATTTTTTATATATATGATATATGTGTTGATATTTGGGGTTGCAATTAAATGTTTTGCAAATGTGAACTGTTATACATGTGAATTTTGGGAAATTTGTGGGATGATTTTATATCATTGTTTTGGTGATTAAAGAAAATTTTTTTGTGCCTTGGGACTGAAACTACAGTTTTAGTGTGTGTGTGAAAATCATGTTTATGAAACGGGGACTGGGTTACCAGGTCTAAATGGTAACGAGATTGTATACCGGCGTGGTCGGTATAGGGATGTGCACATAGGGGCCAGTTACCAGGCTAGTGGTAACAAGAGATGGAGCCAGTCATCAGGCTAGTGATGACAAGAGACGGGGCCAGTTACCAGGCTAGTGGTAACAAACATGATTTGACAAATGTATTTGAGACTGAATTTGTGTGTGAGTGTTTTGGATTATAAATATCTTTTCATTTATAAAATTATTTGTGAAAATGAGTGGGTGTTTTGAGTTGTAAATGTCTTTTCATTTATAAAGTTATTTGTGACCGTGAGATCATTTCGTTTACATGATTATGTGGGAAGTATTGGGGTACAATTTGTTGTACTTATGTATGTATCAAAATTTATTTTTGTATATAAACTGTGGGATTTATTTTCACACCTCATTGGAGGTGGTTGCTATTCACGGGCCTTTGTGCTCACCCAAACATTTAACATTTTTCAGGTGAGGATCAGGGGGAGGAGTAAGTCTTCGGATATACAAGGGATTAGAAGAATAAAAGATTTATTTTATCATAGGTCTTCAGAAATAAATGTCTTTTATAGTTTTGAGACAAGTATTCAATTGTTTTGTGAACAATGTTGCTTATGTTTAGAGTAGTGAACCTTATGGATTAATTATTGTTTTACATGGGTTTAATAATAATGTCGGTGATGTTAGTTTATTCCTCTGGTATTCATTAGATCGGTGGAATGGATCACTTTATTATTTGTCTTCCGCTTTATTTTGCATTTATTATGCACAGGTATGGTTGGTTAAGGCCTTGGTGGCCGGTCCGCTACCCACCCTATGTGATCCGGGATGGGGGTGTGACAAGAGTGGTATCAGAGCATAGGTTTATGAATTACCAGAGGATTAGGTTGGATCTGAGTGGTTTTATAGGTTTTAATTGACTTTAGTTTGTGGGATAGAGAATGATATTTACTAGTTAATAGTATGATTGGTGTAGTGACTAAGGCTTGTTAATTTTCCTAGTATGTTGTACAAATAAGAGATAGTTGCAAAAATGGATGGTAAATGTGTTGTAAGAAATGTGACTAACACTAATGGAATTTTTGAGTCTATACATTCTTCGGTGTCTCTTAGATTAACAGTGTGATTGGGTGTTGAACACAAAACACTTTAGTTTGATTTGACCGTGGTAACTCATATGGGTGGTTTTGGGTTAGGAGATGTTGTGTACCCAAGGTGTAGGGTCCACATTGGAAAACATCAGTAACTAGTTGATTGAGTTTCTTAGACCTTAGGAGTTTTGATGTGATATTAGTGGTTGTTTTGAAAAGAGAGTCATGCAGATTTAATTTTGAGGGAACATGATTTATTTAATCCCTTGTATTAACTCTGTGAGTGCAAGCTCGAAAATGGGGTGAGGAAAGATTTTTAGGAAAATATTGCTAGTATCATTGTTGCACGGAACGAGGGAGTGTCTCTTGAGGAGATATCAATAGAAAGAAAATTTTAAATATATTTTTAGAGAAGTTGTCTATACTATCATTGGGGAGAGATAAAGTTTACATGTTTAGAACAAAAATTTATTCAACTTAGCAATTTGTTGTGGAGTGTTGATGTGGTGTTTGTAAACAAAATGATTGGACTGTGAAATGGTACGTAGATTACTACCAGCTGAATAAGGCAGCAACATGTAGTAAATATATATCTTTTATGTGGTATTGATGATTTATTTGATTAGTTGTGAGATGCTAGATAATTTAGTAAGATTGATCTTAAGCTGAGTTAGCGTTACTTAAAAGAAAGAAATGATAATATTCAGAAAATAGTATGTGCAATTGAGATAGTTATATTGTATTTTTGGTGAAGTCATTGAGGTTGACGAATGGTACATCTATTTTTATAGATTGACTAAATTGATTATCTCAACTTTATCTAGATTCATATGTTACTGTATCCGTTGGTGTTGCATTTGTGTATTCTTGTAGTAAAGAAGGAATTACCCTACTCATGATTTTGGATTAGATGTAATTGTTTTGAGGTTATGGAGAAATTGTTTATACGGTAAGACATGTGAGATTTATTTCTATTATTAAATGTTGAAAGATGTATTTACTAAGAATGAGTTTAATTTGAGGAAAAGGAGATGGAAAAGACTGGATATTAGTGTCCGACGGGTTTATTACAACTTCTTTTAATTTTTTATGGAAATGAGAGGATATTACTATGAAGTTTCTATAGTGACTTTTGAGATACAGATTGTGCATGAATATATTTGGGTTATTATGGATTGATTGACAAAGTCTGGCCATTTTTGGTAATTAAACTTAAATCTTAACTTGAAGGTTTACTTAGAGCTATTTGATGAGAGCCTATGATTGTGTGAAATACCTTTATCTAGTGTAATAGATAGAAGTCCAAAATTTACCTTCAAATTTGGCCTAGTTTGCAACACGCTATGAATAACACTTTGAAGTTTAGTATAATTTATAGTTCTCAATTTGACGGGTAGTTGGAGCATACTATTCATACCTTGGTGTTATGTTTCACAAGTAGTGTGCTAGAAATTCGAAGGAATGTTTGATCTAAGATATAAATGGGCATATGGATTTATAGAGAGGATGTGGTTACAATTTTAGGGTGGTTTCTATTACCAGACTTGTTTTGATTTCACAGTATATTTTTCTTTCAATATGACTACGAGTAGCATATAATAGATCCTTCAAATATATTGGTTGAGTTAACCTATTGAGATAAAGAAAACTCTTATTTAGGTTAAGGAATCAATAAATTTTGTGTAATAGAACCATTCTATTGGCCAATTATTGTGGAAGAGCAACCCAATTGAGGAAATTCTTTGGAGATGTAAAGGAAACATGAAAAGTCAATATCCTCAATTGTTCTCACAAGGCACATAAATTTCGAGGACGAAATTCTCTTAAGGAGGGGAGAATGTAATTACCCAAAAAAAAAAAAATTTATTATTATTATTTTATTTTGGTGCATTGGCCACCTAAAAGTAATTATATATACAAGGATAGAAATAATTAAAGAAGACTAATATGTCTCTAATAAAAGTCTTATCCTAGAGAGACCTATTAGGACTCTTATACATGTGATTTTAAATATAGTAGTATTGTGGGATAAGTCAAACTCGTCATATATATATACATATATTCTCTTCCCAACACCTATACATACGTTAAATAAGAAAAATGAGGGAGAGGCTAGGGTTTCAAGTAAAGAAAAAGGAAGAGAAAGAAGGAAGAAAGAAAGAGGAAGGAAAAAGAAGAAGAAGGGATTTGGACTCATTTAAGGTATGAATTCATTAATTATTGGTAGGTTTGTAAGTTATTCAATTACATAATATAAAAGTTATCATAAATAGTGATAAAGAATACTTTTATATATATATATATTCATGGTGATGAATGTATAAATGAGTTTTATAGGAAGTTGTTAATTTAAGTGTTTTGAGACCTAATATATATTTATTGTTTTTTTTTTAGGCCTTTAAAGAATGTATTTAATGTCTTATAAAGAAAAAAGAAAAAAAAGGGAAGAAGGGAGTTACTGGTTCATGTTCTGCCGTAGGAAGAAGATGGGAAAAATGTAAAATTATGGAAACCTTCCCTTTAGTTTTAAGTAGTTTTATTTTGATCCCTATACTTTTATAAACTCAATTTTTGACTACCATGGAACTTGGTAATTTATATAACTGACCCAATATGTTTGAAACAAATATAGTCATTTCAAAATAGCCCCCAAGTCTTGAAAATTTCTGAAATTTTGAAACGACCCCTAAAAGTTTCGATTAAGTGTTTAAAAATCAATGGTTATTCTAATAAATCAAATTGAAGTTGTATTTTCGGAAAATAGGTCTCTAAAACCTTAAATACTATTCTGGAAAATTTATGGCAGGCCCGAAAACAGAAAATTTGTGTTTTTAAGGAAATTACACTTTGACCCCAAAAGTTTCAAAAATTATGATTTGACCCCAAAACTTTAGAAACTTTTTTTTTTCTAAACAGTCCAGAATACTTCTATACCTTATTATCTCGTATTATAAAGGATATTTATATGTCAATGGTATATTAAATATATATCAATAGATAGGAGATACGTAAATTAAATATAGAAGCGCGAAACGACGAAATTAGGAATAGAGCTTAATTGTTATATGTTATTTTGGATTAGGTGGTGATTGCATTGAGATTGAGAAAGAGTGATTTGAATTGGATTTTAGAAATCAAGGTGAGTAGTTCACTACTTTTTTTGGGAGAATTTTCTATATTAAATGTGTGGGTGCGTGCTTGTGGATTTTTCATATATATGATATATGTGTTGATGTTTGGGGTTGCAATTAAATGTTTTGCAAATGTGAACTGTTATACATGTGAATTTTGGGAAATTTGTGGGATGATTTTATATCATTGTTTTGGTGATGAAAGAAAAATTTTGTGTGCGTTGGGACTGAAACTACAGTTTTAGTGTGTGTGTGAAAATCATGTTTATGAGACGGGGACTGGGTTACCAGGTCTAAATGGTAACAAGATTGTATACCAACTTGGTCGGTATAGGGATGTGCACATAGGGGCCAGTTACCAGGCTAGTGGTAACAAGAGATGGGGCCAGTCATCAGGCTAGTGATGACAAGAGACGGGGCCAGTTACCAGGCTAGTGGTAACAAACATGATTTGACAAATGTATTTGAGACTGAATTTGTGTGTGAGTGTTTTGGATTATAAATGCCTTTTCATTTATAAAATTATTTGTGAAAATGAGTGGGTGTTTTGAGTTATAAATGTCTTTTTATTTATAAAGTTATTTGTGACCGTGAGATCATTTCGTTTACATGATTATGTGGGAAGTATTATGGTACAATTTGTTGTACTTATGTATGTATCAAAATTCAGGTGAGGATCAGGGGGAAGAGTAAGTCTTCGGATAGACAAGGGATTAGAAGAATAAAAGATTTACTTTATCATAGGTCTTCAGAAATAAATGTCTTTTATAGTTTTGAGACAAGTATTCAATTGTTTTGTGAACAATGTTGTTTATGTTTAGAGTAGTGAACCTTATGGATTAATTATTGTTTTACATGGGTTTAATAATAATGTCGGTGATGTTAGTTTATTCTTCTGGTATTCATTAGATCGGTGGAATGAATCACTTTATCATTTGTCTTCCGCTGTATTTTGCATTTATTATGTACATGTATGGTTGGTTAAGGCCTTGGTGGCCGGTCCGCTACCCACCCTATGTGATCCGGGATGGGGGTGTGACATCCACAAACTCAAACAAAACATGTGTGTGTTAGCACACAAAATGCTCAATATTACAAGCTCCAAAATGACCAACTTAAACGTATAGGTGAAAATCCATAATATACATAGAGTCAGTCAAAACCAGGCTAGAATCGCTCACAGTACATTCCAGTAAGAACATAAACTTAATACTTAACCAATAATTCAAGAATTACATGCCAAAAGCCACTCCATAAACATCATTACTGATCCTAAAATAGACAACAATCTTTAACCTTTACAAACATATGCATATATCACCAACAACAACACAAGCAAATTCAAGACAATTTGAAAGCATTTTTCCCTTCCATAACCTTTCTTATAACTTGCCAAATCGTTATAGAAGAGCCATCACCCAATAAAAAAAATAAAGCTTTGATCTAATTCAAATGCTGTGCAAAGAACACAAGGGATGATATCAATGCACTATGATGCAATTCAATGGTACAATCACACAAGTAGTACATAGTACATGGCCATCAATATATCTCAACATGTCAATTTCTCAACAAATATCAATCCACTTTCTATGAATTCGTTTGTGGTTTCATGTTCATTGTTTATTAGGAGAATATTTTGTTATTTTTAGAGACTTGTTTTCAAAACGCATATACCCTATCGTTTTAGGTGCTTTAATACTCGGGATATGAGTAATGCATCAACTCAACGGGCATGAACGTCTAGGCTAAGCTTTGGGATTGTTGAGCTTTTAGGTCTTCCACTCCGGTGAAACAGAACCCATAATTATTTTCATGATTCTTCAATATTCACTACAAAAAACTTGTTTTTACCTACAAAGGTTTTACCTAGGAAAATTATTTTATAGGTAAAGAAGCTTTATACCCAAGAAATTATAATTTTGTCGGCAAAGAATGACACATAATTTGCAAACCAACGTGAAGAACAAAATTGATTTTATATATTTTTTTGATATGTTTTTTATTTTGGGCGAGAAATTAATTTTGGGTTATAAAAAAGTGAAAAGATTTCCCGAGGAAATTATTTCGTAGGGAAAACAACAATCAATTAAAACGCTGCCGTTTGGGGGTCATTAGAGTTTTGGCTCGGAACTTATTTCGTAGGAAAAGATACCCTCAATTTGTCGCCCAAGCCCCAAATCCATCGATCCCGTTCACTTCTCTTTCGTCAAACCCAATCCTCAGTTCTGTCTCCCATGGCAATCAATCTTCAAGGTCCTCAGTATCCCATGATGTTCATTTAGTGTTGTTATGTTCCAGTCGATCGTTCATTTTTGGCAATAGGAAGCCGGTTCCAGTCGATCCGTTCATGTAGGACAAGACGAAGCAAGTTCCAGTTCCTTGGAGATCTGTTCGCGGGTGATAGTCTAATTCTAAAATGCTAAAATGCGTTTGAGTTTGAGTTTGAGTTTTGGTCCTCAACTGTAATTTCATCGAGATCTGTTTCATTTTCTGCAGATTTGAGCTCAAACCTACTCTGCAGATTGAGCTTCTTGAATTCTTGACAGATTTTACAGAAGAAAGCTCAGGTCTGGTGTTGGAGTGTATCCATCAGTCGTTCTCTACCACTAAAGAGTGAGAGCTTGAATGGAAATTGTGGAGAATCAGAAACCCTAGCTCAGGTCTCTGCTCTCCCTCCCAATCTCTCTCTCCTTAATCGCACGCACACAAGCATACACACATAGAGACACACACCCAATCGCTGACACACATTCACTCAATTGCTTCTTATTCTCTCTTTCTCTCTCGATGGATCATTAAAAGAAGCTGCTGTATTGGTTTCGGATATATTTTTTTTTCTTTGGGTTCCTACCTACTGTGCTTCTCTATGTGTGTTATCATGTTGACCTTTATTTTGTTGTCTTTTGATTGTCCCGTGTTAAATTTGATGCCTCCATACTATTTTATGCTTATTAAATGCTTTCTCTCTAGTTTGATGCAAATACAACGACTATTATATGTTGCTTTAAGTTTATAACATCAAGAAACTACCATCTCCACTAAAACAGCAAGAAACAGTCAGTTGGAACTTCTTGTCCATTTAATTGTTACTTCTCACGTTTGTCTGTCTATTTTTGAACAATTGGGATGGATTTAAATTTTATCCATCGTGTTCCATGTTCCATTTCAACTTTGATTCTTTGCATTCAACTACTGTAGTTTTTGGTTACAACTCAGAAAAAGACTGTGTTCTGTCATTCTCAGAAAAGACTATAATCTCAGTTTGGTTACACTTCAGTGCATTATTTTATAAATAAAGATGCTCAACAGCAAATCTTATGTTTTTTGTTGTCACAAGGTAGAAGTTGCTTACCCTCTGCCTCTTTGCTACAGGCATATTATTGGTAGGATACTAAGTAACAATTGCACAAACAAGAACAAACACTCTTTAGAAGGCAATGAACTACGATGCATTACCTCATAGAAGACGATGATGCTTTCAACTAAACATTATTGAATTTCTCTACTTTCTTGCGGAACCAGTTCACCTTCACCATTGCACCCACATAGATCCGATCCTTTAGTTCATCAAGAAGCATGTAATAAGCATGCCTCCAAGCCCTTTTGAAGAAAAGAACACAGCAAACCTCCCAAAAGCTTAGGGCAAATCCAATACCCATGCCAATGTAGAACCAAAACACCTCAGACTCATCTCCATCTTCACCAACATGTGGTGAACCTTGACATTCCTCCTTTTTTGTGCAATTTATTGGGAGATGCACTCCACAAAGTCCAACATTACCAATGACGCTCGCTTTGCCAAGGCTATGAAGCTGGGTGCTTGAAGGTATTCTTCCCGAGAAGTAATTGTAGGATAAAGTTCAAGTAATTAAGAGATGTCAAATTTGACATGGTTTGAGCAATTTTTCCAGAAAGATAGTTTTTTGAGAGATCCAGAGATTCCAATGATGACATGCACTCTATATTCTATGGTAGTTCTCCTACCAAATAATTATAAGAAATGTTCAAAAAACGTAAGTGAAATAAATCAAATATCTCAGCGGGAATGGATCCAGAAAAGTTATCTCTTGAAAGGTCTATGCTCCTCACCAGTTTAAGAATGCTTCTGTATTCATATTCTCTCCCTTTTTGTGACCAACCAAACACTTTCTCTGGTCAATTCAGAGGCAGTGTTATATTTCACAACCTGAAAATCCGAAATAGTAGCCATCGCGCTCAAATTATTGAGACATTGTGGTACGGAACCCGATAGGCTATTATCCGCAAGGTCTAGTATTATAAGAGAAGAAAGATGGCAAGAAATTTTCAGGGATATTACCATTAAATTTATTAGATCTCAAACAGAGAACCAATATATTTGTCATTTCACCTATCCAACTCGGTATGACTCTTATAAACTCGTTTTCACTTAAATCAATGATTCTCAAAGATGTGCAGTTAAGCAAAGAGAAGGGTGGGTATATACCCAGAGAAACTATTTTCTTGCAAATGCAATGATTGGAGGTTATATAGAGTACCAACTGAGCTAGGAATTTCACCAAACAGGTTATTGCTCCCTAAGTTTATGTGGCTTAAAACAGGCCAGTACATCCAGCAAGAAGGAAGTTCACCTGAAATGAGGTTATTTGATGCCTCTAGGACCACCAAAAGATTAATTTTGTTTGCTTGACAGCACAGGACAGAGGGAAGGTATCCAGAAAGAGTATTATTTGCAACATTTAACACTATAAATTTTGTTGGTAAATACAGTAGTGAACCCTTGAAGCAATTAGATCTTAGATTTATGAACAAAGAATTTAGTGAAATGGTAGATATATTACCACCAATCTGGTTGTCAGACAGGTCAATCATTTCACTAGATGAAGTCATGTTCTTTGACATCTCAAGCCACTTAATAGATGTTTGTGTTCTTAACTTTACCAGGTGGGAAATTTTGGACCCATCTCACAAGAACTCACAAACAGATTTCTGAGTTGTAAAGGGAGGAACCCAATTGGAGCTCACATTGAAGAAAAAGTGGTTCCAAGACAGATCTAAATGCTCTAACTTTGAGGCTTAGCAAAATGCAAGTCTGAAATGCTACCTGCCAAGGAATTATGTCCAAGGTCTAAAGTCATTAAATTTGAGAGCAATACATGAATCAGGGATGATAAGTTTCCCAGTGATTCAGGAATAGGACCGTAAAACAAGTTGCCCTGAAGACAAAGAATCTGTAGATGTTTAAATTGCCCCACCCAATGTGGGATTTTCCCTGTAAGTTGATTCCAAGACAGATAACTTAAGCTGCGTAGATTTGACAATACAATTGACATTTTACCTTGTAAAGAAGTTGCACAGAGGTGGAGAAATAGGAGGCTTCTACTTAGATTACCCATCCAATTAGGTAGCTCATGCATGAAATGGTTGCCGGCAAGATTAAGAACTTGAAGAGATGTAAAATTGATATAACCAAGGGATGGTTACATGCTTTCGGGTTGACAACCGGGCAAGTGCAATTCTGAAAAAGAAGGGAGCGTACTCATTGCTTGAAGCCAGTTGACTTCCTTGTGAAGGTCGACATAACTCATGTCGAGATGCTTCAAAAAATAAAGGCGAGAAATCCAACTAAGATTATGCACCAAAAGTCCATAATTATATCCGAAATGAAGGTAAGTCAACCTCGAGAGATTTCCTAGTTGATGAGGAAACATCCCATGAATTCCACAGAAAGAGAGGTCAAGATATGTTATACTTTTCATGGAACCCAAAAAAATTGGCATAGGATCAGTATCTCCAAAAGAGTTATGACTCAAGTCCAAGTGGCTTAGAAACTTTAATTCGAACAAAGAATAATCTTGCCTCCTAAGCCCATGAACTTGAGCCCGAAAACTCGACCGGCAACATCACAGCTGACTCCTGTCCATTGCCAACAATCTTCTTGTGCCGACAGCCAAGATGAGAGCTTGCCATATGGATCAATGAGGTCATTTCTGAAGCTTAGAAGGGCTCCTCTCTTTCTTTGTGCAAAGGATGTTTGATGATTGTGATAACATACTAATAAGGTTGAAACGTACTCATTATCCAAATTAACTAATAGTGTTTGTCTAGCATCATCTCGATGACTTGGACTCAAGCATTTTCTTCCGGAGTTATTCTTTGGCCCCAATTTTGACAAACATATATTATTACCTTCTAATCCTTATAACTTAGTGAAGCAGCTCATAGTTTTTAAGCATAAATTGAACATCATTGGAAGTGTGTCCAATTTTTTTTGGCTTTACAATATTCAACTAACATCATGTTGCTATCATGTTGAACATCACTTGAAGCTCTATTTCATTTCAGTCCTAAATATTAATGATGAATTGCAGCAAACACGAACAAACTCGTTAGAAGACAAGGACTCCGATGCTTTCATCTAAACAACTTTGAATTTTTTTACTGTCTTATAAAACCAATTCACTTCATAGAAGTGGTTAGAAGTGGCAAATGGGTGGGTTGACATGGTTATGGACAGATTCAAAAAGGGATGTATGCAACAGTAAATTCAATCAATTTTTAACCCACTTAATAAACAAGTCATAATGGTTGGGGTTAAACTCATTCACTCGTAAAATAATTTAAACTATTGATATAAACACATACTAAAATACATAAAAAAGGGGTAATTATTGAAATAAACCCCAAATCATGACCAATATAAAGCTAGATTAACAATTTATACTTAGAATTTGTACATTTCCTATGGTGAAATACCGATCTTTTGCATATCAATCCACAAACTCAAACAGAACATGTGTGTGTGTGTATTAGTACACAAAATGCT
This sequence comes from Ilex aquifolium, assembly GCA_951799425.1. Classification (NCBI taxonomy): domain Eukaryota; kingdom Viridiplantae; phylum Streptophyta; class Magnoliopsida; order Aquifoliales; family Aquifoliaceae; genus Ilex; species Ilex aquifolium. The sequence continues at coordinate 59,438,238 of OX637391.1, read as the reverse complement.
CAATATTATAAACTCCAAAACGATCAACTTAAACATATAGGAGAAAATCTATAATATTCATAGAGCGAATCAACTCAGGCTAGAATCGCTCCCAGTACATCCCAACACGAACATAAACTTACGGCTTACTCAAGAGTACAAGAATTACATGCCAAAACCCACTCCATAACATCATTACTACTTCCAAAATAGACAACAATCTTTGTAAACATATGCATATATCATCAACAAAAACACAAGCAAATTCAAGACAGTTCGAAAGCATATCTCCCTTCCATCACACCTTTATTATAACCTGCAAAACTGTTACAGATGAGGCATCAACCAGTAAAGAAAATAATATTCAAAGTTCTAATTCAAATTCTATGCAAAGAACAAAGGGAATGATGTCAGTGAGCTATGATGCAATTCAACGACTGAATCCCACAAGAAGTACAAAGTATATGGCCATTAGTACATAGTATTCTGAGATTTTGTATTTCTATATGATTTCAAAGTGTTATACGTGCATGGTAGCGAATAAATAATGATTTTTTTTTGTATCCCCTATTCACTATTGTGCCAAGAATGCATTGGGCTTAATTACCTATGTCTAAAAAAATTTATTTGGTAATCTAAAAAGATTCGGCTTAATTGTGTGAGAGAGATGGAGTGGCCATGTAAAATTGTGAGAGGAAAGGAGGTCGTCAGCTTTCTATGGGCCTAAAAACAAATTTAGAATTGATAGACCTAAATTTAAAAATGGGAAATTTGGAGGCCGGTCCCCCTATATGGACTTAAGTCCATCAAGAAAACTTATTTGTTATGAAGTCCGTTTTTTGTCAATTTTACCATACTATCCCTTCCTTTTAGAAGTGAAATAAAACTAAAAATTAAAAACTCCTAAATCTTAGGAGTTTGACTAACATTAAAATATTTTCTCTCTCATATCTATCTATCTATATAATAAAGTAGAGCGAAGTTTGAATCTAAAAGACAAAGAGAGGTCCAGATTGTTTTGGGACAAAACATAAACAAATCCAATGGACAACGGAATCCCAACATAAAAGACGGTTCAGATCATCTCAAAAATTTTGATCCAACGGTCTACGGTTAGTCCTAAATTTTTTTTTCCCGCCCAACTCAGTTTCTGACTCACGCCTCTCTCTCTCTCTCTCTCTCTCTCTCTCTCTCTTCATCAAAATCTTTCAAATCTTCCCTAATCTCATCCAAAACCCAAATCCCGCTGATTTGAGCAGCACACACACCATCCAAGCACTCCAGCCCAAGCCAAACTCTCTCTCTCTCCTCTATCTCTTACTCTCTCTCATATACACGTCTCTATCTCAGACTCATCTCTCTGTCACACACGGATTCCGCCTAACAATTTCAAAGAGAAAAAGTCTTCGTTGTTGGGTTCCAGAAATCAGCACTAGACATAGCAATGGAGTGCTCAACAACAAATGGTTATTATTAGAAGCACAAAATTGAAAAATTACATAGATTTCGTCTATTCATTTCAATTTCTGAGTTTGGGTTAGCCTTCATTCAATTTAGTATCATCATCAACTATTCTTAGCTTCTTGTTTTGCTGGGCTTGCAGGTGTGCAGCGACCATGTACGATATACCGGACTGAACACTGAACCGTGCCTGATTACATTCCTTGGGGACTTCCACTTGGATTTCTTTACGAGAATCGGTTTATAGAACCTTTGCTTCATAAGCCTGGTGAAGGGTTTCTTCTTGGTCTCCTGGCATCACTTCTCGCACCTTTGGTAATTAGAGAATTGTTTGTGTGTGTGAATATATATTGGAAAAATAAAAAATCTGCTCTCTTTATTTAAAAGCTAACTTTAATTGCTTTCATTTTACAGAGATGGGGATTTTCAAAATTCGTGGAAAGTTACATAAAACAGAAGCTTCAGATTGGAAAGTTTAATATGGTGCCAAAACATAGTTTCTTACAAGAAATGAGTTCTTGCTTATGTCAGTAAATTCTTTTGATTGATATGAATTCACCGTTTTTCCATTTTATGGGTATAATGAGTTGAAATTATGTCCCTTTTTGATGGGTTTTTTCACTTGCTGTTATCAATTAGTTCAGGGTTGTTTTTCTGACATGGACAAGCATGTCTTTTTCTCCCTCAAGCTCTTTCTTTTTAAAAATTTTCATGTAAGTTTTGGATTTTGTAATGACAGAAAATTTTGTAAATGACTATTTGCCGAATGGTAGTCTACATTTCAAATTTATCTTAGATGTTTGTTTGGAAATTTCTAGAAGAGTTTACATTTATGGGAGAAAAAAAAACTGAATTTCACTTGGAATAAGAAAATATCATAACACTAATGATTTGTAGAACTTTGTGAAAAGTGTGAGGTTTGAACTTTGTGAATTTTTTGTAGTTGTCGGAGTAGATAGTTGAAAATGGGTCTTTGAGTGGGAAGAAGAGTTTTTGCAATTTTCTAGGATCCTATTTTCAAAAAAAAAAAAAAACCAATTTTTTTTACAAAAATAGTGGACCCAAATTGGTCTCAAATGTGTAATTAAAGAAAGAAAAGAAAATAAATTGTCATTTAAAATGTTTATATTATACGACCCGTGTTTCATTTTTTGTGTGTTATATAGTGTCTTCAAATACGAGTTGTTGCTAGATAAAGATAGATAATGAATAGAATTCTCTTTAGATTGGGGTGGCCTATAACATGTTTGTTGCATGTGTTTTTTTTTTCTTTCTTAAAGTAAATTGAGTTTTGACATTTTTTAGGATTAAGGGTTTTTCAAGCGGTTATAACAAAAGCAATTGAGCTCAAGACCAGACAATTTGTTTCGGCTTTGGGAGACAATAGCATTATGAAATGGGCTTTTTTTTTTGGGTCTTCACTCATAGTAGTTTCTTTGCTTTTGAGGTCCAATTCCATTTGACTTTCGTAGACATCTACCTCATGTTTTTATTTATTCTTAAACCTTAACTTTGGCAATCTGCATTTTGACAACTCTAGGATGAAGTAAGATGGCTATATGAGCAAGCAAATTTAAGTGATTGAGGTTATGAGGATGAAGAGAGACCAATGATGGCAAAATTTATTGGTTAGAATTGTGAAATAATTTGGCATCTTATGTTTTTGGAGATTATAATTTTTTTTTTATTTCTCGAGTTTGTTATACTAAGAGAGAGACTTAGGATTATAAAATATGATTTCTTAATTCTTTTTCATATATTGATTGGGATGATTTTGACCTATATTTTACTTTTTATGGATGTGAATTGAATTAAAAGCAAGTGTTTTCCCTAAACAGACATGAGACATGAAACTACGTATTACATATAACATATAGGTTGTGTTTGATTTAATTATGTTATAAGCGAGTGATGTTAGTGTTAGGTCATTCAACACAATTAACTAAATTGGTTGTGTTACGGAAGAGGGATTTTTCACATTAATTTGAAATAATACGAAATAATATGATACAACACAATTTAATTGCCGCTTAATGGGGGGTTCTCATTTTTGTATTTAGTCAATTTTTTTTGTATTATACATTGCCTTAATGCACACACAATTATTTGCGATTTCTTTGTTTAGTATATAGTGCCTTCAGGCACGGGCAATTTCTAGTATCCATATATAGGTTAAGAGTTTGACTAACATTAAAATTTTGCCTCTCTCTTATCTATCTATATCCATATATAGGTTAGGTGCATATATCTATATAATAAAGTAGCTTACAATTCAAATCTCAAAAGATAAACAAAATGACTTTTGCTATTCGCGGTTGAGATCGCTTTAAATTTTATTTTAAAGTTAATCTAACGGTTAATATTAACACCCTAAATTTAATAGGAAAAATAGGCCCCTAAGGGTGTGTTTGGATTGATTTTTTAAAAATACTTCTAGAAATTATTTCTCATAAGTACTTTAAAAAAAAATAGTGTTTGAAACCGCTCCACCACTACCTCTACTACCACTACCGCCACCACCACAACCACCACTGCTGCCACTGCCGCCGCCCTCGCTGCCGCCACCATCGCCACCACAGTCATTGCCACCCACCACAACCATCACCGTCTCCTACCACCACCACCACCACCACTGCTGCCCACCACCTCTCACCCCCACTACAAACCAATACTTAAATTCTTTTATCTCTTCTCTATATTTGTGATTTGATTTTGGATATGAATATAAATATGTTTATCGTTTATCATTTTTTATTACTCTGTGCCTTCAGGCACAGGTAATAACTAGTATATATATATAGTAACATTAAAAATAAAAAATAGTAACATTCAAATACAAAAAAAGTTATGATTTGTATACAAAAAATAATACATTTAAACACAAAAAATAGTAACATTTAAACATAAAAAAAAATTGAAAAATTGAAACATTCAATATTAATATTTTTAAAAAATAACAACAGTAACATGTTCAACAAAAATTGTAACATACTTAACAATAATTATTTCTCTCAAATTTAAACGTAAAAAATAGTACCATTCAAACACAAAAAATAGTAATATTCAAAAACAAAACAAATAGTAACATTGAATATTAATACTTAGTAAAATAATAGTAGTAACATGCTCAACAAAAACAGTAACATGCTCAAAATAATAGGAACATGAACAGTAACATACTCAACAAAAGTAGTAACATGAACAGTAACATAATAAAAAAAAATAGTAACATGAATTTGATATATATATATATATCACCATCACTTGCATCATCTCATAACAACCCAGCGTATATATATATATACATATATATATATAGAGAGAGAGAGAGAGTTTTGAATTTGATATATATATATATATAGAGAGAGAGAGAGAGCTTTGAATTTGAATTTTAAATTTATGATGGAGATTTTATATATATATAGAGAGAGCTTTGAATTTGATATATATATATATATATATATATATATATATATATATAGAGAGAGAGAGAGAGAGAGAGAGAGATCTTTGAATTTGAATTTTAAATTTATGATGGAGACTTTATTGACATATTTTAATTGACCTTGAATTAAGGGATAACAATTTACAAAATAGGAAATTAATTTAACTTCCTTTCAAGGAAGGGTATTTTTGAGATAAAAAAAAAAAGTGGACTTAAGTCATTACATATAATTTTAAACATGGACTTAGCCCCTTATAAGTTTCCTTGTCGGACTCATCTCCAAACAAGTACATTTAGGAGGACTCACTTCCAATTTTCACTTTAAAAATTTTATTTATGCCTTAAAAGTATAATTGGGCTTAAATAAACTTTACAAAAATTATTTCTTGGCCCTAAGCAGCCATTTATTTGTCTAGCATAAGGCCGGGCCAGATTAACGAAATGTTAGGCATAACAAGAAGAACAAAGCAGCAATGTCACAAACATGAACAAACACTCTTTACAAGGCAATGAAATACGATGCAGTACCTCATAGAAGATGATGATGCTTTAGACTAAACATCATTGCGTCGCTTGATTTTCTTGTGGAACCAGTTCACCTTCAGTATTACAGTCACATAGATATGATCCTTCAGTTTATCAAGAAACATGAAATAAGCATGCCTCCAAGTCCTTTTGAAGAAAAGAACACAGCAAACGCCCCAAAAGCTAAGGGCAAATCCAATACCCATGCCAATGTAGAACCAAAACACCTCAGACTCATCTCCATCTTCACCAACAGGTGTTGAACCTTGAGATTCTGCCTTTTTTGTGCAATTTATTGGGAGAGGCGCTCCACAAAGTCCAGAATTACCAATGAAGCTGGTTTTGTCAAGGCTCTGAAGCTGGGTGCTTAAAGGTATACTTCTCGAGAAGTAATTGTAGGATAAGTTCAAGTAATTAAGAGATGTCAAATTTGACATGGTTTGAGGAATTTTTCCAGAAAGAGAGTTTTTCGAGAGATCCAGAGATTCCAATGATGACATGCCCCCGATATTCTCTGCTATCTCTCCAACCAAGCAATTGTGAGAAATGTTCAAAAAACGGAATTGAAAAAGATCAAATATCTCAGCAGGAATGTATCCGGACAAATTGTTGCTTGAAAGGTCTATGCTCCTCACCAATTGAAGAATGATACTATATTCAAATTCTCTCCCTTTTGTGACCAACCGAACATTTTCCATGAACTGACCATTGCTATATTGATATCCCAAAGCTTCAAAATTCGAATCGTCTAATGTAGCCATCGTACTCAAATTATTGAAACATTTTGGTATGGAACCCGATAAGCTATTATCCGCAAGGTCTAGTATTATAATAGAAGAAAGTAGGCAGAAATTATTTGGGATATTGCCATGAAATTTATTAGATCTCAAACGGAGAACCAATAGAGTTTTCGTTTCACCTATCCAGCTTGGTATGTCTCCTGTGAATTTATTGTTACCCAAGTCAATGATACCCAAAGATGTGTAGTTAAGCAAAGAGGAGGGTATATAACCAGAGAAACTATTTTCTTGCAAGCGCAATGATTGGAGTTTATATAGAGAACCTACTGAAGTAGGAATTTCACCAGACAGGTTATTGCTCCCCAAGTTTAAGTGGGTTAAAGATTGCCAGTACATCCAACAAGAAGAAAGTTCACCCGGAAAGAGGTTATTTGATGCATCTAGGACCAGTAAATTATTTTTTTTGTTTTGGCATAGGAAAGAGGAAAGGTATCCAGAAAACGTATTATTTGCAACAATTAAAATTTCAACGTTTTCTGACAAATAAGGTAGTGGACCCTTGAAGCGATTAGAGCTTAGATTGATAAAAGAAGAACTTAGTGAAATGGTAGATATATCACCATCAATCTGGTTGCCAGAGAGGTCAACGATTTCCACAGATGAAGCCATGTTCCAAAACCAATCTGGCACTATATCTGAAATTACCGAGTTTGACATCTCAAGCCAATAAACAGATGTTTGCGTTCTTAGCCAGGTGGGAAATTTTGGACCCATCTCACAGGAACCCACTCCTATAATTTCGAGTTGAAAAGGAGGAATCCAATTGTTGCTCACATTGAAGAAAAAGTGGTTCCCAGACAGCTGTAAATACCTTAACTTCGAGTGCTTAGCAAAATGCATTTCTGAAATGCCACCTCCCAAGGAATTATCTGTAATGTCTAAAAACTCTAAATTTGAGAGAAGCCCCAAATTCTTGGGAAGATTGCCGCTCAAGTTATTATCGTAAAGATATAAGTCCACCAAGGATGATAAGTTTCCCAGTGATTCAGGAATAGGCCCATAAAACGAATTGCCTTCAAGATGAAGCCACTGTAGAGATTTAAGTTGCCCCAGCCAGTGTGTGATTTGCCCGGTAAGTTGATTCAACCACAAATCTAGAAGACTTAAGCTGCGGAGATTTGACAAGGTAATTGGTATTTCACCTTGTAAGGAATTATCGCTTAGATAAAGATATAGGAGGCTTGCACTGAGATTACCCAGCCAGTTTGGTATTTCATGCTTGAAATGATTAACCGAAAGATCGAGGTAAGTAAGAGAAGTGAAATTGACATTACCAAGGGATGGATACATGCCTTCGAGTCCACAATCGGACAAGTGCAGTTCTAAAAGAGAAGAGAGTGTGCTCATCGCTTGAAGCCAATTGATTTCTTTGCCAAATTTGACTCCACTCATGGTAAGATACTTCAAAGAATGAAGGCCAGAAATCCAACTAAGATCATCCACAAAAAGTCCATAATTATATCCTAAATCAAGGTAAGTCAGCCTCGAAAGATTTCCTAGTTGATGAGGAACCATCCCATGAAATCCAGACTCAGAGAGGTCAAGATATGTAAGATTTTTCATGGAACCCAAAAATCTAGACTCAAAGAGGTCAAGATATGTAAGATTTTTCATGGAACCCAAAAAACTTGGAATACCGCCATCTGAATCCGTGAAGTTGTTACCACTTAAGTCTAAGTGACTCAGAAACTCTAATTCGAGCAAAGAAGGATTAATCTTACCTTTTAACTGGGATTTGAAAAACGATTTGACGTCATCATCAACAGATAGTGGATTGCCGAGGTGAAGTCCGACAACTCGACCAGTAACATTATCACAGCGGACACCTGTCCATCGGCAACAATCTTCTTGTGCAGCCGACGACCAAGATGAGAGCCTGCCCGATGAATCAATGAGACCATTTTTGAAGTTTAGAAGGGCCCTTCTTTCTTTCTCAACGCAAAAGTTGTTTGATGATTGTGAATTGCCGACGGGAATAAACAAAATCAAAAGAAGTGCCACAATCGGAATACAACTACTACGACTGTCCATAGCGGAGGCCAAGTGTTTTTACTAACACCAAGGGCATGTTTGCTTTGAGTATAAGAATGGTATAAGAGGGTGGTATTAGGAAAATAGTACGTGGGGTCCACTTTATACCTTGTTTGTTTGTCATTTTTCGTTCGGTATTAATTTTCGAGTCGTAATACCGACCCGCTGTGAACAGTGCCATTAATGCCTTCTATATGGTATTATTGAATACCACCTCCCCCCTGGTAATATATGCCCGTACAAGTGAAAGGACGGTATAAACATGTAAATTGACACAAATGCCCTCCTTTTTTAAGAGTTTACATATAAAAAATATATTTTGAATTTTTTCTTTACATTATGTTTAAGTGTACAGTGTCACCGATTTTTTTTTTTTATTTTTTTTTTAAAAAAAATTTCTTTGTTTTATATTTAAGCGTACGGTGTTACCTTTTATTTTTTTATTTTTTATTTTTAAATTATTTTGAATTTTTTCTTTGTATTATGTTTAAATGTACGGTCACGGGTTTTTTTTTAATTTTTTTAAAAAAAAAATTATTTTGAATTTTTTATTTGTATTATGTTTAAGCGTACGATATTAACGATTTTTTTTTAAAAATTATTTTTAATTTTTTTCTTGTATTATGTTTAAGCGTACGGTGTTACCGATTTTTTTTTTTTTAATTTTTAAAAAAAAATTATTTTGAATTTTTTCTTTATATTATGCTTAAGCGTACGGTATTAAATATTTTTTTTAAAATTATTTTAAATTTTTTTCTTGTATAGATGGTTAAGGGTAAAATTGAATGAATGATATTAAGGGTAAAATAGTATATTTGTTATATAAGATGTCATAGCCGCAATTGTTGACTTTTTTTTAAGTAGGTATTTTTTGTAACAAACAAATAAGGGGAAGGATGGGATAAATATTTAAGACCGGGTATAATATACCATTGGATAGGAGTGGAATGAAAATGATGTCTAATACCACCCATAATTAATACTCGAAACAAACGGGCCCAAGTGTATTGGATTAGTGTTTGTGTTTCCCCACAATTTAATAGTCGTTGGAATGGACCCACAAAGAAGGCTTGCGTTGCATTGCATCACTTTTCTTTCACAACTGGCTGAGGTGTCCAGTATGATTTTTCTATACTATGGGACAGCGTTGACCTTGACTTTGAACTTTTCTTACCATTTACTTTCTCAACAATTTTTTTTTTTATAATTATAAGATTTATTTAATTTATTCTTAAAATAAAGAGTATCATAGACGTAATCCTTGTGAAAATTATTTAACTATTTCATTAAAACCCTATCACTTGTCATATCATTATTTCAATTAAATAGCTCACTTTTTAATGTCCCAAATAACATTATTCTAAGCAGAATATGGAGATCAAATTCCACATGACTATGATTTCGAGGTTTCAATAAGGTGTTGAAAAGTAAGTTTTTAGTCTCGCATCTCCAACTTTCAACTAATAAAAATATGTTACTATATAATTTCTTACTATTTTATAATTTTTTCAGTTAATGGTTATAGATTACCTAATTCAAAATCAATAGTCGAGATTACCTTAGTCTCACCCATAATTTTGTTATATTTTTGAAGTCTTGTCTCCTAGAAAGACTGACGAGGTTGAAGAGTAATCATCATCGGAATTATCTAATAGGGGTTTTCTAGAATTATTTCCATGACTAGTGACCTCGACTCGGTAGAAATTTTTTTTTTAATTATTTCCTGGTGTGAATGGAAAGTTAAAAGAGATGCCAAAGTATTTCCCAATGCACATGGGCCACACACAAACACTAAACTACAAAATTCCAAAACATAAAATACACAAAATGGGACCATTGTAAAGTGTTGTTCGCCATTAAGATTCTCCAGGAAACACCCAATAGAATAATCAAACCCAACATGACCCAAAACATATAAAATCACAACAAAAATTGCTAACAACTCAAAATTTGTCATCACCCAGTCAACGAACTTATTCAAACTCGTCAAAAGAAAAACTCTATTTGAAAAAAATTGGTGCAAAGTTATCTCAAGTCGACTTTGTTTGTCAAATTATAAATAAATCGGGTATAGATGAAGTATTTTTTGACAAGAACTAATTAAAATCCATACAACCCCGTCTCACCCAAGATTGACAGGCCTAATTGAGAGGCTACAATAGAATTACTACTCTTGATAAATTTGTTACTAGTAACAAAAAAATTAGATGAAAGTTTTGTAAATGAACAACTAATGAATTCCAATGAATTAGAAGACAATGAAATGACTGAACGCAGTTTGCTGAGAAAACCACTGTGAGAGGAATCATGTTATTTTAAGAAATTGCCAAGCTGGCCTCAAAGAATTGACATATTAAACTTTCATAATAAAATATGGGTGTTCTCAAAGAAATGCAATTGCATAAACAATGTGTGAGCCTCTCTCATTCAACAGTACTAAAGATATGTGAGATTTCTTGTGATTGATGCTCTATTTCATTTCAGTCCTAAATATTAATGGATATGATAAAATGTGATATGCTACATATAATATATGTGACGATGATGCTTTCATCAAAACAGCATTGAATTTCTTATAGAACCAATTTACTACATAGATGTGATTAGAAGTGGTAAACAGGCGAGTTGAATTGATTATAGGTCGGTACAAAATGGGATGTATGTAAAATAGGATCATAAAGAGAGCTAGAATCCAACCAAAGACTTTTTAGTGACAATTGGAGGTCAGTCCTTTTTTAAAACTTATAATAATTTAAGTTCATACATTAAACATATTTGATGTTAAGTCTCATTCATTCTTATAATTTTTAATAAGTAGCTAAGTTCAATTTAAAATTTTTTTTTTTACAAAAAAGCCCTTATTCTTCGTTACCCATAAGTCATGTTGAATTAATGGAGATCTTCTAATAAGATATTTTTTTTTTCATAAAATTTGAAATTCAAATTCAAGAGTAGTTATTTGGCGAGAATTATTCTTCGGCATGTTTTATTGCAAAAACACCCCTGCTCTCGCTTCAAGCAAGGTAGAGATTTACCATTGTCCAAAATATTTACCCCTAGAATTCATCATACTTTGACACGATGAATAATGACCGAAAATTAGTACTTTATGATACAATAATATCTTCATTGTATTTTTTTTCAGGGAAAAATTTATGAGCAATGCTATTTTTTATTTTCTTCTTCTTTGTTTTTTTTGGGGAGGGGGACTAAAACCTTTGACCTTAAAAAGGTAAAATCTTCACAAGATAAAGAGTACCATTATGAGCAATGCTATTGTGACATAATTTACTGACCTAATCTATTGACCTAATTCATTATAATCTTTGGATTGATTATGATTTCCCTCTAACATTGAAACTTAGTGTTAATTCAATGATTCTAATGAAGTCATATCATTAGGTCAGTAAATTAGGTTAATTTTGTAGATTTAAATAACATTACTCAAAATTTACTAATAACCAAAATATAAAGATGGGGAGGACATAAACTTGGAAAGACTCCACCATTCCAAGGAAATTCTTTTATCACATGCCCCCTTTCTCCACGAACAAATTTTCCATTCAAAGCATTCCTACGGGAATGAAGGTTTTCAGCAACTCCATCTAAAAAAAAAGGCATCAAAGGGTGACATAATTTTAAAAATAGTTTGTCATAATTAAAAAATAGTACATCATCAAAAAGTGATGTAATTTTAAAAATAGTGTGACTTTAAATACCAGAAAATTGATGACTCCTCTTGTAGAAGACCGATAATGGGTATAGGTGGCTATTTGAAAAAGATGAATATGAAAAAGAATGATTACAGTTTAGATAAATATACAGCAAAAACGTTAACTGTCAAATATATTTTTTGTAATCTTTTTAAAATTCAAAGGATTAATTGCCCATTAAAATAGGAAACCACTCGGTCAATAAAAACAGAATTAAAAAAAATAATCCTTGAATTTGTTGGTTCTGCCGAACCTCACTTGACCGATGATGAAAAAGTTCTGCTGGTTCTTACTTGAATCTCTAGCTTTGAGAATAATACTTAAAAAAATGTTTTTTTTTCTTGCGATGTCACCACTCGCTTTATGTATAGTATAGGACTAGACCAACTTTCGCCGATCTAGAAATTCTAATGTTTTATTGATGTTTATGACTTTCTTGTTGTGTTTTATTGTAATTGTTTATGTATTATCAAATTTATTGTGTTTTTTTTAGTGTTATTGTTTCATTGTGTTAGTTAATTGTGGCAGGTTACTTAATTAAATTGTTAAAATGATCTAAAAATTAATAATTAAAAAATATGTGTTTACCCGATTTTTTACCCGACTTCCTACCCAATTGTTTTAGACAGAATTCGGGTAGAAATAGTACACTTGATCGGGTAGGGTAGGTCAAGAAAAAAATCTTTCGCAAAGTATCGAGTAGAAAGATGAAATACCTCAATTCCTATCCGTAGGATAGAGTGAACACGCTTAAATCCGCCAAAATACACGCACACACTCACACACACTAATACATCAAACCACCTACTCACATTAGTACACCAAAACATACACACAGTAATGCACGAAAAATATGTACATTTAACAAATTTTTGAACTTTGAGGACTAAATTGGCAGAATTAAAAGTTTAGGTATTAAAATTCAACAAGAAATAAACCTCAGAGACTATTGATACAATTTATCCTTTTTAGGTCCCAATCGTATTACTTTACGAAAAATATGGAGATCAGATTTGACCAATTAAGGTACCGAAAAGTACATTTTTGGTCTCGCACTTGCATTTTCCAATTAATAAAAATGTGTTACTACATAATTTCTTATTTTATAATTTTTATTACTTTATATTTAACATTCAAATGTCAGTTCTGTGTAGTTATCAATATAGTTTAATTCAATTCAGTACTTAAATTTCAGTTAATACCAAATAGTCCGCGAATTAAAAATTCAACATTTCACATTTAATTTTCAGATTTCAGTTTTCAATTTTATCAAACAACACATTACTCTTAGCATTGACTTGGACTTCTATTACCATTCATTTAACATTACTTTTTTTTCTTATGTGTATGGGTATATCCAAGCTATGTACTTGTGAAAATGAGAATGGAAGCTAATATGGACTAAATTCATTCAGAAAGAATTGTCTTGGTTCCATTGTAAGAATGGATGCTAATATGGACTAAATTCATCGATTAATGTCTTATATTTGTTTACTTTATATGAAGACACAAGGAAAAAAATAGTCAATTTGAAACACAAATAAAATTATGTGGGATTCATTTATTTTTCTTTATTTTCAGGTTACCAGATACATCGAAGATGATAATAAAGATGGTCTATTCTAGTTCCAAGGATAGATTCAAGAGGGCACTCGATGGAATTCAAGTTAAGTTGCGGGCAAACATATCCTAGTGAAAGAAGTCTCGACATTTGTAAAAGGCTGAGCACTATTTTTCTTTGATATCCAACCGTCACTTAATACAATTTAAGCACATTTTATTTTTGGTTTTGCTTTCTGTGCCGTACTAAGCATGTAATCTAATGTAATCTTATGCATCACTATTTTCATGTTCACACTTTCAGCGTTTCATGTTGTGTATTTTTTTCGTACAAGCTCCTATTCTTTTTTAAAAATTTGGTTACATCGCTAACAAGATCCAATAGTATCTACTTAATTGAGTACATAAACAATTTGTTTTCCTCTCCCATCTTCTATTTTAATTGTTATTGTCACAAACCTTTTAATGGGTGTTGGATTAACCGTATTAAGGGTAATTATTGAAATGAAACCCCAAATCATTGACCAATATAGCTAGATTAACAATTTATACTTAGAACTTGTACATTTCATATCCACATACCGATTCTTTGCATATCAATCCACAAACTCAGACAAAGCATGTGTGTTAGCACACAAAATGCTCAATATTACAAGCTCCAAAATGACCAACTTAAACATATAGGAGAAAATCCATAATAATCATAGAGCAAGTTAAAGCCAGGCTAGAATCGCTCTCAGTACATCCCAGTAAGAACATAAACTTAATACTTAACCAAGAGTTCAAGAATTACATGCCAATAGCCACTCCATAACATCATTACTGTTCCTAAAACAGACAATAATCTTTAGCCTTTACAAACATATGCATATATCACCAACAACAACACAAGCAAATTCAAGACAGTTTGAAAGCATATCTCCCTTCCATAACCTTTCTTATAAACTGCAAAATCGTTATAGATAAGCCATCACCCAATAAAGAAAATAAAGTTATGATCTAATTCAAATGCTCTGCAAAGAACACAGGGGATGATATCAGTGCACTGTGATGCAATTCAATGGCACAATGCCACAAGTAGTACATAGTATCTGGCCATCAATATATCTCAACATATCAATTTCTCAACAAATATCAATCTACTTTGTGGTTTCATGTTCATTGTCTATTAGGGGAATATTTTGTTGTTTTTAGAGACTTGCTTTCAAAGCGTACATACCCTGTCGTTTTAGGTGCTTTAATACTCGGGATATGAGTAATGCAACAACTCAACGGACATGAACGTCTAAGCTAAGCTTTGAGATTGTTGAGCTTTTAGGTCTTCCACTCCGGTGAAACACAACCCATAATTATTTTCATGATTCTACAATATTCACTACAAAAAAACTTGTTTTTACCTAGAAAGGTTTTACCTAGGAAAATTATTTTATAGGTAAAGAAGCTTTATACCGAAGAAATTATAATTTTGTCCGCGAAGAATGACACATAATTTGCAAACCAACTTGAAGAGCAAAATTGATTTTATATATTTTTTTGATATGTTTTTTAATTTGGGCGAGAAATTAATTTTAGGTTATAAAAAAGTGAAAAGATTTCCCGAGGAAATTATTTTGTAGGGAAAACAACAATCAATTAAAACGCTGCCGTTTGGGGGTCATTAGAGTTTTGGCTCGGAACTTATTTCGTAGGAAAAGGTACCCTCAATTTGTCGCCCAAGCCCCAAATCCATCCATCCCGTTCACTTCTCTTTCGTCAAACCCAATCCTCAGTTCTCTCTCCCATGGCGATCAATCGTCAAGGTCCTCAATCACCCATGACGTTCATTTAGGGTTGTTACGTTCCAGTCGATCGTTCATTTATGGCCAGAGGAAGCCGGTTCCAGTCTATCCATTCATGTAGGACAAGACGAAGCAAGTTCCAGTTCCTTGGAGATCTATTCGCAGGTGATAGTCTAATTCTAGAATGCTAAAATGCGATTGAGTTTTGGTCCTCAACTGTAATTTCATCGAGATATGTTTCATTTTCTGCAGATTTGAGCTCAAACCTACTCTGCAGATTGAGCTTCTTGAATTCTTGCCAGATTTTACAGAAGCCCTGCGATTACTAAATCTTGAACTTCTTCAAATTTTGAGCATCCTTCGAAGAAAGCTCAGGTCTGATGTTGGAGTGTATCCATCAGTCGTTCTCTACCACTAACGAGTGAGAGCTTGAATGGAAATTGTGGAGAATCAGAAACCCTAGCTCAGGTCTCTGCTCTCCCTGCCAATCTCTCTCTGCTTAATCGCACGCACACAAGCATACACACATAGAGACACACTCTCAATCGCTGACACACATTCACTCAATTGCTTCGTATTCTCTCTTTCTCTCTCGATGGATCAATATGTGTGTGTGTGGCTTCGGAATCAATGTATGTGCACTATTTCTGTGTTTAAGGTTTTAGTCTCCGTGAAACTCCAGCAACTTGATCCAGATCATTAAAAGAAGCTGCTCAGGTCCCCGTGTTAAGTTTGATGCCTCCATACTCTTATATGCTTATTAAATGCTTTCTCTATAGTTTGATGCAAATACAACAACTATTATTTGTTGCTTTAAGTTTATAACATCAAGAAACTACAATCTCCACTAAAACAGCAAGAAACAATCAATTGGAACATGAATTAGATGATGTTTTCAGCCAGATTATCTTGTCCATTTAATTGTTACTTCTCATGTTTGTCTGTCTATTTTTTAACAATTGGGATGGATTTAAATTTTATCCCTCGAGTTCCATGTTCCATTTCAACTTTGATTCTTTGCATTCAACTTCTGTTGTTTTTGGTTACAACTCAGAAAAAAGACTGTGTTCATCAAGAAGCATGTAATAAGCATGCCTCCAAGTCCTTTTGAAGAAAAGAACACAGCAAACGTCCCAAAAGCTTAGGGCAAATCCAATACCCATGCCAATGTAGAACCAAAACACCTCATACTCATCTCCATCTTCACCAACATGTGTTGAACCTTGACATTCCTCCTTTTTTGTGCAATTTATTGGGAGATGCACTCCACAAAGTCCAACATTACCAATGAAGCTTGCTTCGCCAAGGCTATGAGCTGGGTGCTTGAAGGTATTCTTTCCGAGAAGTAATTGTAGGATAAGTTCAAGTAATTAAGAGATGTCAAATTTGACATGGTTTGAGGAATTTTTCCAGAAAGATCTATATTCTCTGGTAGTTCTCCAACCAAACAATTATAAGAAATGTTTAAAAAACGTTGGTGAAATAGATCAAATATCTCAGCGAGAGTGGATCCAGAAAAAATTATTTCTTGAAATGTCTATGCTCCTCACCAGTTTAAGAATGCTCTTGTATTCACATTCTCTCCCTTTTGTGACCAACCAAACACTTTCTCTGGTCAATTCAGAGGCAGTGTTATATTTCACAACCTGAAAATCCGAAATAGTAGCCATTGTGCTCAAATTATTGAGACATTTTGGTACGGAACCCGATAGGCTATTATTCGCAATGTCTAGTATTATAAGAGAAGAAAGATGGCAGAAATTTCCAGGGATATTGCTATTAAATTTATTAGATCTCAAACGGAGACTCAATATATTTGTCATTTCACCTATCCAACTTGGTATGACTCTTGTAAACTCGTTTTCACTTAAATCAATGATTCTCAAAGATGTGCAATTAAGCAAAGAGAAGGGTATATACCCAGAGAAACTATTTTCTTGCACATGCAATGATTGGAGGTTATATAGAGAACCAACTGAGTTAGGAATGTCACCAAATAGGTTATTGCTCCCCAAGTTTATGTGGCTTAAAACAGGCCAGTACATCCAGCAAGATGGAAGTTCACCTGAAATAAGGTTATTTGATGCGTCTAGGACCTCCAAAAGATTAATTTTGTTTGCTTGATAGCACAAGAAGAAGAAAGGTATCCAGAAAGAGTATTATTTGCAACATTTAACACTTCAACATTTGTTGACAAATACGGTAGTGAACTCTTGAAGCGACTAGATCTTAGATTTATGAAAACAAAATTTTAGTGAAGTGGTAGATATATCACCACCAATCTGGTTGTCAGAGAGGTCGATCATTTCACTAGATGAAATCATGTTCCAAAACCAATCTGGAGCTATATCCAAAATCCTCAGAAGTTATCCATTTCACTAGATGAAGTCATCCATTTTACTAGATGAAGTCATGGTCTAAAGTCATTAAATTTGAGAGAAACGCCAAATCCTTGGGCAGATTGCCGCTCAAGTTATTATTATTAAGCTATGAAGCACGAATACGGATACGGGATACAGATATGGTACGATACAGATACGGCGATACAGCAAAACAAAAAAAAAAACAGGATACGGGTATGGTTAGGATATGTCCATAAAATATATATTTTTTAAAATTTTATTATTTTATTTAATGTAATAATTATGATTTATAAAGTGAAGGGGGCTGTGGAATAAAAGAAGATAGGGTTTCATAATATATTTTTTTTTTTGCAAATAAGGGTCTAAATATATTTGCTCTTGTGCCCTTGTACTTTTTTAAAATTCGAGTAATACCCTGCCGTATCCTTAGGCGTATCCTAGGTGTATCACACTCGTATTCAAAACGTATCCGGCCGTATCCGAAAATCAAATTTATTTTTTTAATTTTAGGATATTTTTCAGACGTATCCGGTACGTATCCGTATTCAAAAGTATCCGATACGGATACTTTAACTCTTTTGAAGTATCCGTGCTTCATAGTTATTAAGCAATATGTGACTCAAGGGTGATAAGTTTCCCAGCGATTCAGGAATAGGCCCATAAAACAAGTTGCGCTGAAGAAAAAGAATATGTAGATGTTTAAATTGGCCAAGCCAATGTGGGATTTTCCCTGTAAGTTGATTCCAAGACAAAGTTAGATAACTTAAGCTGTGTAGATTTGACAATACAGTTGACATTTTACCTTGTAAAGAAGTTGCACAGAGGTTGAGAAATAGTAGGCTTGTACTCAAATTATCCAACCGATTAGGTAGCTCATGCTTGAAATGGTTACCGGCAAGATTAAGAACTTGAAGAGATGTAAAGTTGATATAACCAAAGGATGGGTACATACTTTCGAGTTGACAACCGGACAAGTGCAATTCTGAAAGAGAAGGGAGCGTACTTATTGCTTAAAGCCAGTTGACTTCCTTGTGAAGGTCGACATAACTCATGTCGAGATACTTCAAAGAATAAAGGCGAGAAATCCAACTAAGATTATCTACGAAAAGTCCATAATTATATCCGAAATGAAGGTAAGTCAGCCTCGAGAGATTTCCTTCCTAGTTGACGAGGAAACATCCCATGAAATCCACAGAAAGAGAGATCAAGATATGTTATACTTTTCATGGAACCCAAAAAACTTGGCATAGGATCAGTATCTCCAAAAGTCCATATTTATTCTTTGGCCCCAATTTTGATAAACATATTATTACCTTCTAATCCTTATAACTTAGTCAAGCAGCTCATAGTTTTTTAAACATACATCATGTTGCTATCATGTTGAACATCACTGGAAGCTCTATTTCATTTCAGTCCTAAATATTAATGATGAATTGCAGCAAACATGAACAAACTCGTTAGAAGGCAAAGAACTCCGATGCATTACCTCATCTAAATGACGATGATGCTTTCATCTAAACAACTTTGAATTTTTTTACTGTCTTATAAAACCAATTCACTTCATAGAAGTGGTTAGAAGTGGCAAACGGGCGGGTTGAACTGGTTATGGACCGATTCAAAATGGAATGTATGCAACAATAAATTTTTAATCCGCATAATAAACGAGTCATAATGGTTGGGGTTAAACTCATTCACTCGTAAAATAGTTTAAACTATTGATATAAACACATACTAATATACTAAAAAAAAAGGGTAATTATTGAAATGAAACCCCAAATCATGACCAATATAAAGCTAGATTAACAATTTATACTTGGAATTTGTACACATTTCCTATGGGGAAATACCGATCCTTTGCATATCAATCCATAAACTCAAACAGAACATGTGTGTGTGTTAGCACACAAAATGCTCAATATTATAAACTCAAAATGATCAACTTAAACAGATAGGATAAAATCTATAATATTCATAGAGCCAATTAAACCAGACTAGAATCGCTCCAAGTACATCCCAACATGAACATAAACTTAAGACTTACCCAAGAGTACAAGAATTACATGCCAAAAGCCACTCCATAACATCATTACTATTTCCAAAATAGACAACAATCTTTGTAAACATATGCATATATCACCAACAAAACACACAGCCAAATTCAAGATAGTTCGAAAGTATATCTCCTTTCCATAACCTTTCTTATGACCTGCAAAATTGTTAAAAAATGAGCCATCACCCAGTAACGAAAAATAATATTCAAAGTTCCAATTCAAATTCTATGCAAAGAACAAAGGGAATGATGTGAGTGGGCTATGATGCAATTCAATGACACAATCCCACAAGAAGTACATAGTATATGGCCATCAATGTATCTCAACATATCAAATTCCTCAACAAATATCCAATCCACATTCTATCACATCGTTCGTGGTTTCATGTCCATTGTTCATTAGGGGAATACTTTGTTAGTTTTAGAGACATAATTAGATTTAATTGGGAGAATTGTGAGAGAAAATGACTTAAATAAAATTAATGCTTTATTTGGTAGGATGAAAAAAAAAGGAAGGGTGGAATGTTGGAGGGATAGATAAAACATCATGTTTGGTAAGAAAGAAAAATAGGAATGATGAAAAATTAGATGGAGTATCTGTCCTTCAAACTACCACAATCAATCCCTCCAACTTTTGGAGGAAAAGTGGATGAAAAATTAGTTATGTATTTTGAAGTATATGATATCTACCTATTTATCCTTTAATATATGCATATATCATATTTATCAATTACATATTTTGTATACATTAATTTCATATATAAATATAATGACAAAATAAGCATCTATAATTTTTCTATCCTTTCACTATTTAATCCTACCAAACACAAAAAAAAAAAAAAAAATCATTCATTTATACTTTCCATCCCTCTTACCAAACACAAAGGAGGGAAGGAATAATTCTTTCCTTGACGAATAAAAAATGTATCATTTTCACTTTTTATCTTTTTATTTTTTTATTCATCCTACCAAACACGCTCTAAGTTTAACAATTATTGTTCGGCCCTAAGCAGCCATTTTTAAGACTTTGAGGCACCCAATAAGTTAAGAATGAAGAATCTTAAAATTTTTCAAAATAATTATTTGCCCTATAGTTCTGCTGTGATCACTGTAACACTAGATCTTTTAATTTTTAAATCTATTTCCTGGATTATGAACTGCGAACAAAGAGTAATGGTATAATCATGTTTGTAGGTTTTAAACTTTGTTAATTTCAACTGCAAATTTTTTTTTTTTTTTTTGCAGTATCGTTGTTTCAATCATTCTTGACTATAATTTTTTTTTGATGTATGTGATGCCATGATAATGAAAATTACATGAGGATTAATGTAGCAAAAGATGACAGATTACAAAGTGCATAACTTTGATATATATAGGAACAAAGTAGCAGTTGCAACATGAACAAACACTATTTGGAAGGTTAAGAACTATGATGCATTACCTATGGAAGACGATGATGCATTCCACTACACGTCATTGAATTTCTTACGGAACCAGTTCACCTTTAGCAGTGCTGCAACATAGATCCAGTCCTTCAGTTCATCAAGGAACTTGAAATATGCATGCCTCCAACTCCTTTTGAAGAAAAGACAACAACAAACTCCCCAAAACCCCACTGCAAATCCCATACCCATGCCAATGTAGAACCAAAACATCTCAGACTCGTCACCATCTTCACCAATAGGTGTTGAACCTCGAGATTCCACCTCCCTTGTGCAATTTATCGGGAGAGGCGCTCCACAAAGTCCAGCATTTCCAATGAAGCCAGTTTCATTAAGGCTCTGAAGTTGGGTGCTTGAAGGTATTCTTCCCGACAAGTGATTGTATGCTAAGTTTAGGCAATTAAGAGAAGTCAACCTAGACATGTTTTGCGGAATTTCGCCAGAAAGATTGTTATGGGAGAGATCCAGACATTCCAACGTTGTCATCCCCCCAATATTCTTTGGTATCTCTCCAACCAAGTGATTATGAGACATATTTAAGAAACGCAAAAGAGAAAGATTAAATATTTCAGCAGGAATGGATCCAAATAAGTTATTGCTTGAAAGGTCTATGCTCCTCACCATTCTAAGAATGCTATTGTATTCAGATTCTCTCCCTTTTGTGACCAACTGAACATTTTCTGTGAACTCTCCAAAGTAGAGAAAATATTTCAAAGGCTCAAAATAAGCATCATCTGGAATGTCTACAGTAGCCATCATGCTTAAATTATTGAAACATTTTGGTATCAAACCTGATAGGCTATTATTCGCAACGTCTATTATAAAGATAGAAGAAAGTTGACAGATTTGTGAAGGAATATTACCATTTAATTTATTAGATCTCAAACGGAGAACCAATAAATTTGTCATTTCACCCAACCAACTTGGTATAGTTCCTGTAAACTCGTTTTCACCAAAATCAATGAGCCCCAAAGATGTGCAATTAAGTAGTGACGATGGTACATATCCAGAAAAATAATTATTTTGGAAACGCAATGATTTGAGCATAGATAAAAAACCCATTGAGTTAGGAATTCCACCAGACAGGTTATTGCTTCCCAGGTTTAAATGTGTCAAAGTTTGCCAATGCACCCAGCAAGAAGAAAGTTCACCGGACAAGAGGTTATCTGATGCATCTAGGACCTTCAAGTTATTTTTGCTATTAGCCTTACTGCATAGGAAAGATGAAATGTCCCCGTAAAAAGTATTATTTGCAATATTCAGCAGTTCAACATTTCCCGTCAGACGTGGTAGCTCACCCTCGAAGCGATTAGATCTTAGATTGATGAAAGTAGAATTAAGCAAAATAAAAGATATATCACCATGAATCTGGTTTCCAGAGAGATTGATCCCTCGAACACGTGAAGCCCAGTTCCAAAACCAGTCTGGAGCTATGTCTGAAATTTGCGTGTTTGATATGTCAAGGTTCTCAACAAATGTTTGTGTTTGCAGCCACGCAGGAAATTTTGGACCCATCTTACAGGAACTCATTTGAATATCTTTGAGTTGAAAAGCAGGAATCCAATTGGAGCTCACACTGAAGGAATAATTGTTCTCAGACATGTATAATGCCTCTAATTTCGAGAGCTTAGCAAAATGCTCTTCTGAAATAACACCTGTTAAGGAATTATTTCCAATGTGTAAAATCTTCAAATTTGATAGAAGCCCCAACTTCTTTGGAAGAGTCCCACTTAATTTATTGGAATGAAGAGATAACATCACCAGGGATGATAAGTTTCCCAAAGAAGCAGAAATAGGACCATGAAATGAGTTCTCGGAAAGGTAAAGACCTTTCAAGTGTTTATATTGCCCCACCCACTCTGGGATTTGTCCCGTAAATTTATTCATGTTTAAATATAGACCACTTAAGCTTCGAAGATTTGACAAGGTAATTGGTATTTCACCTTGTAAGGAATTCCAGCTTAGATCAAGAGATAGGAGGCTTGCGCTGAGATTACCCAGCCAGTTTGGTACTTCATGCTTCAAATGATTACCAGAAAGTTCAAGGACACTAAGAGATGTGAAATTGACATTACCAAAGGACGGGTACATGCTTTCGAGCCCACAACCGGACAATTGCAGTTCTGAAAGAGATGGGAGCATACTCATTGCTTGAAGCCAGTTGATTTCTTTGCCGAATTCAACTCCATTCATGTTAAGATACTTCAAAGAATGAAGGCCAGAAATCCAATGAAGATTATCCACGAAAAGTCTATAATTAAATCCTAAATCAAGGTAAGTCAGCCTCGAAAGATTTCCTAGTTGATGAGGAACCATCCCATGAAATCCAGAATCAGAGAGGGCAAGATATGTAAGACTTTTCATGGAACCCAAAAAACTTGGAATACTGCCATCTGAATCTGTGAAGTAGTTATCACTCAAATCAAGATAACGCAATCTCAAGAGATTTCCAAGCTGATGAGGAACCATCCCATGAAATCCAGACTCAGAGAGGTCAAGATATGTAAGACTTTTCATGGAACCCAAAAAATTTGGAATACCGCCATCTGAATCTGTGAAGTAGTTATCACTCAAGTCTAAGTGACTCAAAAACTCTAATTCGAGCAAAGAAGGATTAATCTTGCCTCGTAACTGGAATTTGAGAGACGAAGTATTGTCATCAATGGGAGATACTGGATTGTGGAGGTGAAGTCCGACAACTCGACCGGTGACATTATCACAGCGAACACCTGTCCATCGGCAACAATCTTCTTGTGCCGCCGACGACCAAGATGAGAGCCTGCCCGATGAATCAATGAGGCCATTTCTGAAACTTAGAAGGGCTCTTCTCTCTTTCTCAGCGCAAAGGATGTTTGATGATTGTGAATTACCGACGGAAATAAGCAAAATCAAAAGAAGCGCCACAATCGAAATACAACTACTACGACTGTCCATAGTGGAGGCCAAGTGTTTTTACTAACAATGGAATATTGGATTAGTGTTTGTGTTTCCCCACAATTTAATAGTCGTTGGAATGGACCCACAAAGAAGGCTTGCATTCCATTGCATCACTTTCTTTCACAACTGGCTGAGGTGTCTAGTTTGATTTTTCTATACTATGGGACACCGTTGAACTTGACTTTGAACTTTTCTTACCATTTACTTTCTCAACATTTTTTTTAGTAATTATAAGATTTATTTAATCTATTCTTAAAATAAAGAGTATCATAGAAGTATCATTGTGAAAATTATTTAACTATTTCATTAAAACCCTATCACTTGTCATATCATTATTTCAATTAATTAGCTCACTTTTTAATGTCCCAAATAACATTATTCTAAGCAGAATATGGAGATCATATCGATTTTGAGGTTCTATTTAGGGTTCACCAACTGATGAGGTTGAAGAGTACTCATCATTGAAAGGGTGAGCTTAATAGTTTGATAATAAAAAATTAAATGGGGTGGGAATAGATATTTGTGGGGTTGAGAATAAGTCCACCCGTATTTGTTTTGAGTGTATCTCATGTCATGTGTGCAGATTTTTAAATTCAAACTTGGTATTCCAGCATTATCTGATTAAGTTAATCTAATTTAATTTTTTAATACATAAACCAAACATGTCCAAGAGGGTCCTAAAATTAATTCTTAAAATTGAGGATGCCAAAAACATCTGCAATCCATTGAGTTAATGACTTAAATAATTCTGCTCCAATCACTTTAACAATAATAGATCTTTTTCAATTATTTACTTGACTATGAACAGTGACTGAAGGGTGATTATCAAGAAGAAAAGAAGGGGGCATAATTGCAATAGAAGGGGTCCATAATGAAGTGTCTAAATCGAATTCAGAGATAAAGACTCTGGACTTCAGAAGCTGTGGTTCTCGTTTGTCTTGGGTCGCCATTGAGTCATTGACACTGACTTAGATTTTTTAACCATTTCATTTAGCATCATTTTTTGTTTAATGTGCATGGATATATCCAAGCTACTCCTCAAAACGAGAACGGAAGATAATATACATAACGTTGGAGACCAAATTCTGTTGTTTGTGGTTTTTTAATATAGCAAAATTACTTGTAAAAATCTCTGATTCGTATCACGTAAATTAGTATAAAATAGTAATAGTGAAGAACGAAATAGTTACACAAAAATTTGTAAGTAAACCAATATAAAAACTGACCTGTTTGCAGATGAGGAATTGTTATTGAATTTTCTGCAGGCTAATGTTTAACACTATATCCTTAAGACAGATTTTGTCTCCACACTTGGTACTTATGGAAATCAAAACCTCTGTTTTTTAGGATCCAATGATCTTTACGCAACTGAAAGTAGCACTCTAATTCAATTCCCCAGTGAACCACACCATTGAAGTCTGCCCATTGGGAACAGACACGAATTCGAAATTTCAGACTGGAGGAAAAATTAAATCCCATGGGTGCGAAATTTGAATTCCAACAGGTACCAAAAATTAAATTCTTGGTTAAGAAATTATGCCCAATTCGTTAAATGAATTTTGTCCAAAAAGATAAGGATGGGTCTAAACCACACTCATACCCTAGCCCGACCCGACTGAGTCGTGGTGCACACGTGTGTAGTTGAACCAATGGCATGTACACGTGCGCTCTGCTCATAAAAGTGAGGTACCCTATAGGGCTCAACCCATAAAGCAAACTTGACATATATATGCACAAGTAGAATTTCTTCCTCAACCTCTATTTCCACAATCCAAATGGGTCACTTTTGAGCATATTTTCTCATTCATTTCTTATTCGATTTGAGCAACTGAATACACTATGTTATTATCTCTAGATGTCGCAAATTTGAATATTAGCAATTCCTTAAGGTCAGACCATGACAGATTTATCACTTATTAATACCCTAGTTTCAGCGTAGATAGTCTTTCTTAGATTAGACCGAAAAAAAATTAATCGAAATACACGTAAATTGATCCAAACGCCTTGACCATCGGGAAAAAAAAAAAAGGATTGATTATCAAAAAGGAAAAGAAGGGGCATAATTGCAATAGAGGGGGTCCAAAATGAAGTGTCTAAATCGAATTCAAAGACAAATTCTAGACTTTCGAAGGTGTGGTTCTCCTTTGTCTTGGGTCACCGTGGACATTGACTTAGACTTTTTTTTATCATTCATTTACTTTTTCTTTTTTTTTGTTTAATGTGCATGAATATATCCAAGCTACTCCTCAAAAATGAGAATGGAAGCTAATATGCATAATGTTGGGACTGGATTCCAATATTCGATTCAGAAAGAATTATGACTTGGATCCATTATAAGACTCTTGTCTTCAACAGGACTTGAACCCTCGACCTGTTAATAAGCTTTGGAAATGTCGACCATCCAATTTGTTTTTATTTTTTCTTCACCACCCTAATAAATCTCGTAAGCTTAGGAAACTTCTCTGTTCTCGCTTCAAGGCAATCCCAATAAATACTGATCGAAAACTTGCACTTAGAAAATTATAAAAACAAGTTTAGGTGACATTTTGGCCTTTTGTATATCTCCTAAAATAGAGCAAAATGTTGTTTATATGATATCAAATAATTCAATTCAATTTGATGATATGAGTAAGGTCTAAGTTTGTGAATTCCTAGTGATTGCTATGGATTGGTTAAATCATGGATCCAAAGGTGTTTCGCAACAGAATCATTCTTGATGAAATCTTCAAAGCTTTGATCTTTTCAAACGATCAGTTCCTACCTTTCTGGTCTTTGATGGCTTGTTTGATTTAGTCCATGTTGCAATATCATCAATGTTTTCTGGCTATGTACTTGCTTTTTTATGACAAAACAAGTCACTGAGCTAACAATAAACTTTGTACTATCATCGATCAATGTTTTATATTTGATCCATTTTATATGCAGACACATGAGAAAAAAAAAACCCAGTCAATTTGGAACGCAAATAAAGTTCTATGGGATTCGTTTATTTTTCTTTGTTAACAGGTCACCAAATAACAAGAACAAAGGGAATGATGTCAGTGCGTTATGACTTGCTCACATAT
This sequence comes from Ilex aquifolium, assembly GCA_951799425.1. Taxonomy (NCBI): domain Eukaryota; kingdom Viridiplantae; phylum Streptophyta; class Magnoliopsida; order Aquifoliales; family Aquifoliaceae; genus Ilex; species Ilex aquifolium. The sequence continues at coordinate 59,411,089 of OX637391.1, read as the reverse complement.
TCTCATTTTAGGTGCGTTATGATTTAGTCCATTTTGAAATATTTAGAGGTTTGGGCATGCCGATAAATAGTACCTATCTACTACAAGTTTTATTCATTCAAGAATATTGACAATAATTTAGAGATTTCTCTTATTTTTATGTGGATTCAAAGTGTTATAGCGAAGAAATAATAATTTTTTTTGTATCCCCTATTCACTTCTGCACCAAGAATGCATCGTGATTATTAAATTTGGATTCAAATAATTGGTATTAGTCCATATCAATACAGTTGTTGTAGTCCCTAATGTGGAGTGAGAAAGAGAACTGCAAAGATAAATGGTTGTGTTAAACACTGAGAGGAAGAGAGTTCGTCATATTTGTAGAGGCCCCTAAAATAAAAATGTATAAGCATGTGTAGGAAAGACTTTGGCATATATATATACATCTCATAAAAAAAGGGTAAAATTAGGGTTATTAATTAAGCCGAGTTTTATGAGCTAGAGTCAAAAAAAAAACTATTGAAGTTCGCCTCATTTAGAAAATAAGTCGAGTCTGAGCCGAGCCCAAAACGAATTGAACCCGAGCCCAAACTTTCTCACAATTTAATAGTCGTTGGATTGGACCCAGAAAGAAGGCTTGCATTGCATTGCTTCATTTTTCTTTCGCAATTGGCTGAGGGGTCTAGTATGATTTTTCTATACCATGGGACACCGTTAATCTTGACTTTGGACTTTTCTTACCGTTTACTTTCTCAACATTTTATTTATTTATTTATAATTATAAGATTTATTTAGTCTATTCTTAAAATAAAAAGTATCATAGACGTAAGGTAATCCTTGTGAAAATTATTTTATTTTTTCATTAAAACTCTATCATTTATCACATCATTATTTCAATTAATTAGTTCATTTTTTAATGTCCCAAATAACATTACTCTAAGCAGAATATGGAGATCAAATTCCACATGACTATGATTTTGAGGTTCCATTAAGAAATCGAAAAGTATTTTTTTAGTCTCACATCTCCATTTTTCAACTAATAAAAATGTGTTATCATATAATTTCTTATTATTTTTATAATTTTTTTAGTTAATGGTTATAGATTACCTAATTCAAATCGATAGTGATTGAAGGATGATTATCAAGAAAAAAAATCACACATAGACATTGACTTAGATTTTTCTTTCTATTCACTTAGCATCATTTTCTAATGGTCCATAATGAAGTGTCTAAATCAAATTCAAAAACTCTAGACTTTAGAAGGAGTGGTTCTCCTTCGTCTTGGGTCACCATTGACATTGACTTAGACTTTTTTTTTCCATTCATTTAGCATATTTTTTGTTTAATGTGCATTGATATATCCAACCTATATACTCCTCAAAATGAGAATGGAAGCTAATATATATAATGCTGGGGGACTAAATTCTACTATTCGATTCAGAAAGAATTTTGTCTTGTCTTCAATAGGACTCGAACTCACAACCGGTTAGTGAGCTTCGGAAACCTCGACCTTAGTCGCACAATTTGCCTGATCTACCCCATAAATTCAAGCTCTGAGCATTAATTTGCAAATCTGGAGCAGATTCGCAATGAATTCGCCAATTCAAATTTCTGAATTCACGAATTCAAAACAATAATTCGCCACTCAAAATGAACTACAGAAGTCAAGCCAAAATTTTATTTCCATTCATTTAGCATCATTTTCCAATGGTCCATAATGAAGTGTCTAAATCAAATTCAAAAACTCTGGACTTTAGGTGTGGTTCTCCTTCGTCCTGGGTCACCATTGACATTGACTTAGACTTTTCTTTCCATTCATTTAGCATATTTTTTCCAATGGTCCATAATGAAGTGTCTAAATCAAATTCAAAAACTCTAGACTTTGGAAGGTGTGGTTCTCCTTCGTCTTGTTAGACTTTTCTTTTCATTCATTTAGCATATTTTTTGTTTAATTTGCATTGATATATCCAAAAGCTATATACTCCTCTAAATGAGAATGGAAGTTAATATATATAATGTTGGGGGACTAATTTCTAATATTCGATTCAGAAAGGATTTTGTCTTGTCTTCAATCGGATTCAAACTCTCGATCGGTTAGTGAGCTTCGAAAATCTCGACTTTAGTCGCACAATTCGCCTGATCTACCCCACGAATTCAAGCTCCGAGCGTTAATTCGCAAATCTATCGCGAATTTGCACTAAATCCGTGAATTCAAAACAATAATTAGCCACTCAAAATAAACTACAAAAGTTAAGCAAAAATTGTTGGCAGACCCCAATTAAAAAAAAAACTTATTATAGAGTCCAGCTGTACAAAGTACCACAGGATGCTTCATGCGAGACCCAATGCAGGAGTAAACACAAAAGGCAGCCTTTTTTTATAGGCAACCAGTAATTGCCCGTGCCTGAAGGCGCTGCGTTACTTGTAAAAAATGAACAAAAAATTATCCAAAGCAACAACACATATACAAATACATCAGGAAAAAAAATACTAATAGAACCAAATCAAATTTACAATCTTTAAGTAATAAATGAGATCAATAAAAATTTTCTTGTATTCGTATCAACAACCATAGAATTAACTCAACGCCAAAACCAGAAATCGATAAATATCTCAAACCCAAAACAAAAACTATCTATTCAACATATCTATATAATCAAGTTTGTAACAAAAAAAACTCTAATCCAGTATCTAAATATGGGCATGATTACATACATATCTGTAACAACCCAAGTTCACCAAACTGAGAAAATATATATATATATATATATATATATATCATCTAAATTTTAAAAAGAAAATTCCTTCAATAATATAAAGCAATTGCCCTTACAACCAATAATTGCCCAAGTGTCGAAACCCACAAACAAAAGTTAACCAATGTGGATAAAACATTTGACGGAAAAAAACAATGTGTCTAAAAAATGATGTCAACATTGAAAAGTGTTTAAGTGGTTCCTATCCAAGCAAGCAATTAAATAAATTTCATGCATCGCATGAATCGATCGTATTATAAGGGTAGATAGAAATTTGAAGCTAAAAGTGGTTAATCACAAACCTCAAGAAAACATAGCCAGTGGTCTCTTGTGAAGATTTCCTACTTTGGGCAATTATGAATCCAGCTGACTTGCAATGAATATGTTAATGCTCCAAAAGAGCAGTGCTATTCCTAAAAATGAAGTCCACACTTCCTTCAATATAGCAATCTTTCAAATATTGTTTCCCATAATACAAATACAATGTGTCCTGCACAGAAATTACATACGAAAGAAAGCTTAAGCCAAAGGTAAAATTTCTCAGTTTTTCATTTTGCCCTCTCAACTTCTTGTATTGGTTTTGCATTACCCCAAAAACAAATGCGTGGTATGTTTGGAATGGAGAATATCCATGTGTAGTGAAATACATGTTTTTAATGTTTGCGATTGGGACAATGTGAAACAATGGTTAGAGAAACAATATGAGAAACATGATAGTTGAGGTAGCAATGTGAAACCAATAACAAAAATTAGAAGTGTGAAAAATATGATGGGTGTCCTAAGACACAGTCAGGGAGGTCAAAGTTTTTTTTTTTTAAACGAACCTCGACGGTGCGAGGAGATTTATTGATGTGAAAAAATTAAATTACACCTAGATAAGGGGGGACGTATGTCTTACCCCTCGATGCAATCTAATTACAACGCAAAAGAAATTAAAAAATTGCATGATGTTACATGGAAATACTAAAAAATATTCTAGAAAGCATAATTTCCTAAAATGCTTCTATCCAAAACAACCTGCTTGAAATTCCAGCTGAAAGACTTAGACATGTCAGTTGAAACAATAGTCCAGCTACACTGAATTGAGGGCAGCAGCTGAACAGTGACGTGAACAGTGTAGTGAACAATGACTGTTCCAGCTGCTGTATCCAGCTGAGAGATACAATAGCTGCTGCCAATAGCTATACAGTGTCTTATCCGATAAAGTGGCAGCTGAATGCATGAGCTGAGAGTGTCAGCAGTTAATAGCAAGTGTGAGCTGAGGGCTGTGGTAAGCTGAAACCGAGAGCATAAGTTACAATTAATGGCAAACTGAGCTGAGCATTTTGAATCAGGCAGAGCTGATCTGATAAAGGCTAGTTGAGAAGGCACTATGAAGCTGATAAGGTAGCTAATGAAGCTCCTGATAAGGAGGTTGAATAGTTGCCTGATAGGGAGGCTGAAAGGGTGTCTGTCACTCACCAAACTCGGGGGCCATTTCGAAACTCCCATTGCTAAGCAGGTAGATAAACACAGAACGAAGTATGGAGAGGATCTCTTATAATTTGCCTTTTCTATTGTTTATTGTTTACCAAAAAATAGCTACTTTGTTTTAAGCATCTAATTGTAGGATGTTATGATTGTGGTTTGTTAAGAGTATTAGGGTAGTATGTGTAAATTGTCTATAGTAAGAGGGTGTATGTATAATTCCTATTATTGTGAGTTAACTATAAATACAAGTGATGTATGAGAGCTAGGTTAAGTTTTAACCTCTCCCTTCCTCTCTAATATTATGTTAATCCTCTACACTTAATATGGTATCAAAGCAATTACGATCATAAATATATTCTGAATAATCGTGGTGGTGGTATATGTAATTGTGGTTCTCTGTATTGTGGTGGATCTCTCTGTGTTGTGGTTGATCTCTGTGGTGGATCTCTCTGTTCGTTGATCTCTGTGTTGTGGTGGTGTGGTATTGTCGTTCGTCGTTGTCTTGGTTATTCGCCGACGTCGTTTGTTGTTCGTCTTGGTGGTCGAACTGTGGTGTTGTGGTGGTGGTGGTGGTGTGACTGTGGTGTCGTGGTGGTGTGACTCTGGTCGTCGAAGCCATTGCCGTTTGTTGTCGTTCGTCGTCGTGGTGGTGTGGCTGGTGTGGTGGACTGTCGTTCGTCGTTGTGGTGAGGCGCAGTCGAAGACTAGGGTTCACTAGAACCCTAATCAACGAAGAAGACACGGTCCAGACCCAAGGAAAGGTCCAGACCCGATCAGATTGGGTCCAATCCACGGTCCAGCCTAGACCGGATCAATCCCGGCTTGGTCCTGGTCCGGTTCCGGTTCCGGTTCAGCTAGTTTCAGACCGATTCAGATTGGTTCATTCAGGTGTTGCTCTGGTTCAGCTGTCCAGTAAGTCTTTGTGGTCCAGTTCATCTGATTTTGCACCGGTTCATACCGGTTAAGTCAGTTTTCACTCCGGTTCAGCGGTCCAGAGGGCTCTGCAGGTCCGGTTCAGCGGTTCAGTCCGGTTTTTCAACCCAGTTCAGTGGTCTAGTAGCTTCCTTTCCTCCGGTTCTGCGTTCCAGTAGCCTTAACAGGCCTGGTTCAGTATCCCAGCAGCCTCAGAATTTTCAATTTCAGCCTTCAGTGCCTCAATTTTCTGCTTCACATCAGGCTGGCTTGCATAATTAGGAGTTGTGGATAGACTTTGGCTGAACTCAACCATAAGCTTATCAATCTTCACCTTTACAACCAGATGCATGAGTTGGTCCTCTGAATTCTTTGCTTTTGCAAATTCTTCCCGCAAATTCCTCCTTTCAGCTTTCCAGGTGTTTCACACCCGGTTCAGATATTTAGCCACTAGTTTTGTCCAGTGTTCAGACACCTATTTGCTGCACTGTTATGGAACCCAAGCAAGACACTGAGTCGGTTACTATTACACGAGATGAGTATGATCAGCTCCTGTCCCAGCAACAGGCTGTCCCATCTTTCTCTACTGCTACTTTTGCCCAGTCAGATATTGCTTCCACTTGTTTGTTGTCCTCCACTCGCAGTCCCTAGATTATAGACTCTGGTGCTTCTGACCACATGACTGGTGCATCTGGTATTTTTTCTACTTATCAGTCTGCTACTTCCACACGTAGTGTTACTCTTGCTAATGGTACTTGTTCTAAAGTTTCAGGTCTGGGGACTACTCAATTGAGTCATGATATATCCCTATCTTCCGTGTTATTTGTTCCTCAGTTTCCTTTTAGTTTACTTTCCATTAGTAAGATTACCCGTTCTCTCAATTGTTCTGTAACTTTTTATCCCTCTTATTGTGTCTTTCAGGATCTCAAGACGAAGAGGAAGATTGGTACGGGGCATGAAGCTAGTGGCCTATATTACTTTGACTTTGATTCACCTATTCGAGCTCTATAGATCTCGTTGTCTCCTTTTCAATGGCATTGTCGTCTTGGACATCCCTCTCTCCAGAATCTGAAACGCTAAGTTCCCAGTCTTAGTGGTGTGTCATCTTTGTCTTGTGAAGCTTGTCAACTTAGTAAGCATCACCGTGTATCATTTCAGTCTAGAGTCAATAATCGTGTGTCTAGTCCATTTGAGTTGGTACATTCTGATGTATGAGGTCCAATAAAAAATATTTCATCTAATAAATATCCTTATTTTGTGTCATTTGTGGATGACTATTCTCGTGTGACTTGGTTGTTTTTTATGAAAGCTTGGTCTGAATTATTTTCTATATTTGAGACCTTTCGTAAAGAAATAAAAACTCAGTATGGTTGTTGTATACGTATTTTACGTTCTGATAATGCTCGAGAATATGAATCTGATCCTTTTTCAGCTTATCTTAGCAAAACTGGTATTATTCATCAAACTTCATGTGCTTACACATCTCCACAGAACGGTGTTGCTGAAAATAAGAACCGTCATTTGTTGGAAGTCACTCGTGCCCTGTTATTCTAGATGAATATTCCCTGATATTTTTGGAGTGATGTTGTTCTTACTGCTTGTCACCTTATTAACCGTATGCCATCCTCTGTGTTAAATGGGTAAAGTCCATATTCTGTCATTTTTCCTGGTAAGCCCTTATTTTCCCTACCACCTAAGGTTTTTGGATGTGTCAGTTATGTTCACAATTTGGGTCCTAGGTTTGATAAACTTGACCCTCGAGCTACAAAATTTGTATTTCTTGGTTATTCCCGCACACAGAAGGGGTACCGTTGCTACAGTCCTTCTCTGCGACGATACTTTACTAATGCCGATGTCACATTTGAGGAATCTGTTCCATATTTTCCAGCACCTTCTCAGCCTTTGGATCTGGACTTTGGGTCATCTCTTGTATCACCATCTTCAGATATTCCGCTATTCACTGTGTTACCATCTACTTTACCTCTTCGTGTATACTCTCGTCGTCCTCGACCATCGAGTAAGGTGCCCGTACCATCTTCCTTGCCGTCTGCTAATCTTGGTCCATCAAGGTAATTTAGACTCTCTACCTATTGCTCTTCGAAAATGTACTCGTTCTTGTGTTACCAATCATCCTATTGCTCATTTTGTTTCATATGATGCCTTGTCTCCTGTCTTCTCTTGTTTTACCTCTCAATTATCTACTATATCTATTCCTAAGCGTTTACATGATGCATTATTTGATCCGGGTTGGAGGAAAGCTATGGAGGATGAGATGGATGTCTTACATCATAATGGGACTTGGGATCTCGTTCCTTTATCTCCTGGTAAACGAACTGTTGGTTGTCGTTGGGTGTTTACTGTTAAATTTCATCCGGATGGTTCTGTGGAGCATCTCAAAGCCCGGCTTGTTGCGAAGGGCTTTACTCAGACTTATGGTGTTGATTATGAGGAGACTTTCTCTCATGTTGCCAAAATTTCCTCTGTTCGTATCTTGATTTCTTTGGCTGCTAATCTTGATTGACCCTTGTTTCAGTTAGATGTCAAGAATGCCTTCCTACATGGTGACTTGGTTGAAGAGGTATACATGGAGCAGCCACCTGGGTTTACTGCTCAGGGGGAGTATGGTAAGAGTGTATGTCGGCTAAAAAAATATTTGTATGGTTTGAAGCAGTCACCGAGGGCATGGTTTGGTAAATTTTCAGATGCAGTTTTAGAGTTTGGTCTTCTTCGATGTCAGATAGACCATTCTGTGTTTCATAGACAGACGGATGCTGGATATGTTCTATTGGTGGTCTATGTAGATGATATTGTGATCACTGGAAATGATTCTGAGGGGATTTCCGAGTTAAAAATCTTCTTGCAAGATCGATTTCATACTAAGGATTTGAGAAAACTCAGGTATTTCTTGGGAATTGAAGTGCTCGATCTAAACAGGGTATTTGTTTATCACAGAGGAAATATGTACTTGACATGCTAGAGGAAGCAGGTTTACTGGGAGGCAGACCGATTGATGTTCCTATGGATCCGAATCAGAAACTATTGATGGATGATGGTGCACTGTTTGAGAATTCGGGTCGGTATCGTAGGTTGGTTGGGAAGCTCAATTATCTCACTATTACTCGACCGGATATTTCCTATGCAGTCAGTATAGTAAGTCAGTTCATGGGGTGTCCTAGAGTACCACATTGGGAGGCAGTTACTCGTATTCTGCGATATCTCAAACGAGCTCCTGGACTTGGATTGTTATATCGAGCTAATGGACATCTTAGAGTTGAAAGTTTCTCAGATGCTGATTGGGCTGGCTCTCCTTCTTATCGGAGATCAACCACTGGTTATTGTACTTTCTTAGGAGGTAACGTTGTGTCATGAAAAAGTAAGAAATAATCCGTGGTAGCGAGATCCAGTGCTGAGGCTGAGTATAGGGCAATGGCGCATACGACGAGTGAGTTGACTTGGCTACTACACTTCCTCCAGGAAATTAGGCTTCCAGTTCAACATCCTTTACAGTTGTTCTGTGACAACCAGACAGCTATCCATATCGCTGCAAATCCGGTGTTTCACGAGAGAACCAAATATATTGAGGTTGATTGTCACTTTATTCGGGACGAGATAGTAGCTGGGGAGATTACAACTCCATTTGTGAAATCTGAAGATCAGCTTGCAGATATGTTTACCAAAGCATTGAGTCGTACACGTCTTACAACGATTTGTTCCAAGCTTGGATTAAATGATATATATAGTCCAGCTTGAGGGGGAGTGTTAAGAGTATTAGGGTAGTATGTGTAAATTGTCTATAGTAAGAGGGTGTATGTGTAATTCCTATTATTGTGAGTTACCTATAAATACAAGTGATGTATGAGAGCTAGGTTAAATTTTAACCTCTCTCTTCCTCTCTAATATTATGTTAATCCTCTACACTTAACATGGTTGTTTCAGGTTATTCTTCAGTTTAACATGGATAAAGAACTCATTTGGAGAAACAGACAACCGCATAAATAATCAATATCAAGAGATACCACTTAAATAATCAATATGAAAAACATTCATCACCATAATATTTGACCAACCAAGAACAAACAACACCCAAACATTTGTAAAGGCATGGACATTAGATACACAACAAACAATAGTTGTGAGGGTAACTTTGCAATTCCAATGAATTATTGCTCAAGAAGTTGTCATTTTCTTTGTAGGTCTTAAAAAATCTAAAACAAAAAGGAAGCAAGCTAAGAAAGTGGAATGAAAGCTTACCATCTAAATCTCTCTTGGCTGTAGCATTAGACTTTCTTAAGAGTACATTGGGAGATGGTGAGTTATTGTGTTTGAGAAATTTTGTCGAACACATGCTGGTTGGTGGTTTGGGCAGTGGCTGGAATGTTGGTGAAGCTAGTCGAACAACATAACTCATTGTTCTTAAATTAAAAAATAAGGAAATGTGCGACAGAAAGGAATGTTTTGTTCTTAAATTGAACAAAAAAGCTACAACCCATCAAGTTCTACAACACACAATGAACACCACCATAGAGACATATGGAAATAAACATATAGAGCTACTTAAATTGATTAGTTATATATTCACATGACAAACAGTAAATAAAATACAACACCCACCATGAACACCACCTTAGAGACATATGGAATTAAACTCAAACATTTGGCAAGTGAATTTGACAAAAAAAATATGTATGAAAGCAATAAAACTTAAAAATATGTATCAAATTGATGTGTGTGTTCTGTGTCCTTGCGTGGTGGATAACAGATGCAAAAAAGCGGCCTCCTTGTATCAATAGGTTACAATTGAAGGAAAAATAACAATAAGAATAAATTATTTCTCAAGAAGCTGTCATTTTCTTTGTAGGTCTAAAAAAATCAAAAACAAAAAGGAAGCAAGCTAAGAAAGTGGAATGAAAGCTTACCATCTAAATCTCTCTTGGCTGTAGCATTGGACTTTCTTAAGAGTACATTGGGAGATGGTGAGTTATTGTGTTTGAGAAATTTTGTCAAACACGTGGTGGCTGGTGGTTTGGGCAGTGACTGGGATATTGGTGAAGCTAGTTGAACAACATAACTCATTGTTCTTAAATTAAAAAATAAGGAAATGGGCGACAGAAATGAATGCTTTGTTCTTAAATTGAACAAAAAAGCTACAACCCATCAAGTTCTACAACACACCATGGACACCACCATAGAGACATATGGAAATAAGCACAGAGCTACTTAAATTGACTGGTTATATATTCACATGACAAACAGTAAATAAAATACAGAACCCACCATGAACACCACCGTAGAGACATACAAAATTAAACTCAAACATTTGGCAAGTGAATCAAAGATCAAAATAAAATTCATGTGTGTTCTGTGTCCTTGCGTGGTGGATAACAAAATCTCCCATTCAACAAAACCTCCGATCTCAAACGGAAAATGTAAGCATAATAAACTCAGCTCTACATAAATGTTAATATCCAAAGCTTACCTGAAACAGAGGATCTTCTTTGTCTGCCTTTCTCCTCTCCTTCTCTCTCTATGTCTTTCGTCTGTCTCTCTCTTCCACTAATTCCTATTGTCTCATACCAGCAGACACAGCATGAAAACTGTTATATGAACAACAAACATGTGCATCTTTACATATGGAAATTGAACATTAGCCATAAAAATAATGGTATGAAAATAATGTTTCGTACCAAAAAAAACACCATACCACATTATATATCAATCAAGAGATCACCATTTATTAACCAATATTAGGGTCAAATCAATTAATTCAAAAAAAGTGAGAAAGTTAATCTATAAAAGCCCGATCATTTATTCAATAGTTAATAGTGTATGATCACCGACAATCAAAGAAAGTCAACAAATTCAATAGTGAAAAAAATCCTTTAGGGCTATGAGGACACCAAGTAAAAAAATTAAGCGCACCAACCCAAGAACAAGTCAAGATGTAAGAACACCAAATTGGGATTAAAAAATCAAGACCACAAATAAGAGCTTACCATTCTACATAGAACAAATTGACACCTTTGGAGATTGACAATGTTCCAGCCCAACCCCAAGCTATCGCGTATCATGTCGCACCGTTGCTAGCTGGAAAGAATGAGGAGGATGAATTTAGATTAGTGTACCAACAACTCCGGTCAATGCAATTCAAGAAAATAAACATCATAGCATCTAGCTACAACAATAGTTTAAACTCAAATGGAATGACAAATAAATATTACCATTACAACAAATTTGTACATACAAAAGGATTCAATTTGGGTCCAAATGAATAATAACACAACAATACATTCCTATCAAATAGAATAACCGATGAATCAATACCATACCTATTTCAACAAATATAATCAATGATTTCATCCAAAATATTAATCAAGGTATGATAGAGAACTAATTCAACATATATCCAAAATATCTAGCATTAAGCAAGAATCTCAATTGCAATCCAGACATTGAAATCAAAAAATGACCTTAAAATCGAAATCGAATTAGAGGGGGAGGTGTTGGGTGTGTGCCCAGTGTGATCCAAATCCATTCACTCATATTCACTCATATAAATTCAAATAAAAACTTACAAAGGTATGAAGTGGAACCTGCATTTTTTTTAACACAACTCCTTAGCATAAAATCGCACAAAATATAAATTTACATTGGCATCCACCTATAAATAGAGGAAATAAAACATATACCCTTATTACCTTGGTATCCACCTATATAATAAGTTAGTGTAGAAATTGATGCCTCCCACTAAACGACTCAACACTTAAAAAATTAGGGCAGTAAAAAAAGTTATTCAGAGCATGTCCCATTCAACTTAATGCTACCAGCTCAATTGCGACCATTTAAAAATTCTACCAATTTTAGGGATGAAATATTTGCACCCAGGATAGAAAAACATACTCTCTTGGGCTTCCGATGAATTAGAAAATGATGAGTCAAACATAACCACAATAACACTTAACGAATAAAATTAATTAAAACTTTTAGATATTCAAAGCAAAAATAAACAAAAAGTCGAAATTGCAATGAACATGTATATGTGCACATGCAATGGATAAAAAATCCAATAAAAGAATATCTAAAACAAAAGGAAGATGTGGCATCCTAGGCTAAAGTGACAATTTTAAGCTTTTATAACCAATACCCCACACTGGTGTCTTCCTAACTCAAACGATATAAATATGTCACATTGGGTTAATGATAGCACATGAAAAGGTATGAAGTGGTTTCTGTTAGCAATCCAAAACAAAAGGCATGAAATGGTTGTTCCCTCAAAAATAAAAAACAATTACTTTGCTTTTTGACTTCCATAAGACAAAAATGCACCTCCAAATTGCATAACCCAAACCGAAAATACATTGCTTTTTGACCTCTATAAGACAAAGTACACATTACAACAGCAATGGAAGTGCCATTTGGCTTGCAAGATTGTGTTGTAAAATGCCATCAATTAAAAGTGTAGTTGACATTTTCATACCCAAACTCAACTCACAAATCGGAAAATGTTTTATTGTGGTCTATTAGACACCAAAATATATGAAATGTATGTCGAAAAGGCAACAGGATATGTCATATGAGAGTGGTGGAAGCATATGTTGAACTCAAACGCCATGAGTACAAGCAGTCATAACTCCAGAAAATCATCACAAGCAAGCTGCCAACATTCCACAAGGTTTAAATTTAACAAAACTTTTCTACAGTAATAAATGATAAGAAAAGTAAAGACCATTAAAAACACATTGTCAACCTAATGACATCAATTAGATCCAAAAAAACCAAACCAGTTGTAGTATCTATGGATATGTTTCAGGAAATTTAGATCTCAACTGGTTTATATCTCATAGCATTTGTAGACCCAACATTGAAACCCATACCTTGGGCAAAGTTTCTAAGTAAGCATTGGGAATCTCCATCTCAGCAAGCACATTGCTATTGATTGCCAAGATTGCCTTCAGTATCTGGTTGGTATAGTCCCTGCATTGCTACAACCTCTTCCTTACATCCACTGACAACACTTTTGGAGGAACTTTTGGGTTCGGGAGCCACCACTTCTCTTCTTGCCTAATTGAAGGCCTTCCACCTGACATACCCAATGGATACTCATCACAATTTTCCGCATCAGGGACAATTATACCTCATGTCACTATGAGGACTAATTAACATAGCATCAAGCTTTTTGAGTGCAGGGAGATTCATATACAAATCTGACTGCGGCCTTGTTGCCATTACTTCATATGTGCCTCCACGGGGGAATTGTTGTATGGAAGGCACAAGCTCTACAATGGAATCACTCACACATAAGAGCCATTCCATCTCTCTGCACTACATTGCCCTCGTCTGTGGTGCCAATGGCACAACCTCCATAGCTCCCCAAAGACAGTGGCTACAATTACAAATGAAGAAAGATATCAATAAAGCAAATAAGAAACAACTATTATTGGTGAAATGATGCAGAGTACAACCTTATAGGTGGATCAGATCAATTTCAATCAGATCAGATCAAAATCATCAACATCAGATGAAGAAAGGTTAGATCAGGATCACGGGTATGAAATGATCTATAAAAATGACGATGATAATGATTTAAGGACTTACGTGAACCAGATTTTGATGATGTAGAAGGTATCACCTTTTTCACCCAAGTTGTCAATAGCCCATTGCAGAGCCGTCTTGCTGCTCTTCGAGAAATCCATTGTAGTTAGAAATATCTATGGAAATGTTCACATACAGAGGTCGATATTAACTCATATCGAACCAATACATCAACAATCGCTACCAAAGCAGGGCCAATAGAAACAGCAACAACACCCTCATGAAACATTAAAATTATTACTATAATGCACCATCAAAGCAAGGTCCAGAATAGAAAAAGTTTCCAATAAAAACAGAAAAATTAATGCTAAGATACAACTCCAAACCCATAGTTATTAACAGCAAACAATCATCACATGAACCAAGCATCACATAAAATTATCGAATATTTGCCCATGTATCTTCCACTAGTCACCATCTCAAGTAAAATCACCTCGCTGGTGTAGACACAGCTCACTAAGACACCCAATGTGTGTCGCTGGGTGGGTTGCGCAGAGCGGGATAAAGGGGGGTTTGGGGGCAGAAGGCATTTTTTTTGGGGGGGGGGGGGGGGTTGTTAAATGAGTGTGTGTGTGTGTATGTGTGAGAGAGAGAGAGAGCAGAGAAGAGGTGGGGGTTGGATGGGGGTTAGTGTGTGTGTGTGTGTGTGTGTGTGAGAGAGAGAGAGAGATGAGGGATACCTAGTAGGGGTTAGCAGTGGCGGTGGTGGTAGTGGTGTTGCTGACGAAGTGGCAGTGGTGCTGGTGGTGTTACTTCGGCGTAAAGAGAGAGAGAAGGGGTAAGGACTGACTGAGGGAGGAAAAAAAAAGGAAGAAACAGAAGAGATGAGGAGAGCCATACCTTATCTGACAGAAGCGAGAAAAAAAAAAAGAAGAAGAAGAGATGAAGGAGAGCCAGCACGTCTGACCGGTGAGATGACTGGTTGACTGAGAGGTCTGATTTTGAAAAAAAAATTTTCAGAGTTTTTTGAATTTTGCCGCTCTCGCTCTCGCCTTTGCTCCCGCTCTATGTGACTTAGATCTCGACCACCCAATTTGTTTTCATTTTTTCTTAACCACCCAAATAAATTCATTTTTTTCTCTAAAATCATTTTTGTGACAAATTTTCTCCAGAATGGTTTATTGCTAAAAAAAAAAAAAAACAACGAATAATTGTATTTCAATAGGATAGGACAGTCAATATTGAGAAAATAGAAATGAACCTAAAAGAAAATTATATGCACATGCACGAATGAAATAAGGATCAAAATATATAGTGAAAATTTTAAATTCAACAATTAAATGCAAAAATATCATTAATTATAAAAATCACACATATTCTCAATAAAATATATACATCCCAATTTCATCATCAAGCACATCATTATAAGGCATACAAATGAGTGTGTATTTCATGCATGCTACAACAATGTCATCTTTCTCAATTCAATTTTACTTACACGTGCTCAAATATTGCATCTTTGATCAATTCAAGTGTAACATGTGTGAAATTAAACTTTGACACCATTAAAAATTCGTCTAGATCTAATGATTAATAAAGTTCTACATGAATTCCTAATGCGTTATCTAAGTGAATACATAGTCGATTAATGATGTCCTATATGCATCTTTTTCTTAAGACAACCTTTTTTTTTTATTTCCCTTCTTCTCATAATGGCTTCAATTAACACAATTTTAATTGATAATTTCGATTTTGAATTAGCATGAATCAAAACAGAATATAGAGATCAAATTTCAAATGACAATGATTTTGAGGTTCCATTAAGATATCGAAAAGTATATTTTTTAGTCTTGCATCTTCATTTTTTAACTAATAAAAATGTGTTACCATATAATTTCTTATTATTTTATAATTTTTTCAGTTAATGGTTGTAGATTACCTAATTCAAAACCAATAGCCAAGATTACCTTAGTCTCACACATAATTTGGTTATATTTTAGAAGTCTTGTCTCATAGAAAGACTGGGATTCCACACCAAGTGATGAAGTTGAAGAGTACTCATCATCAAAATTATCTCTTAGGGGTTCTTTGGAATCATTTCCATTACTGGTGACATTGACTTGGGCTGTCTTCGGAGGAGTTCACTTCGGGATGGCCTTTTACTTTTTCGGTAACATACCGAAAAAGTAAAAGTTTATATGCTGGAAATCTGTACATAAAAAATTCACAACCGGCTTCCCCAAAAAGTGGTACCTTACCTCCAATAAAGTGGTATCTTACCTCTGAAAATTGGTAACTTACGCCACAAAAGTAATACCTTTCCAAAAAAGTGATATCTTACCCCAAAAAAAATGGTATTTTACTCACAAACAGTTGTAACTTACTCCCAAAAAGTGGTATCTTACCCCCAAATAGTTGTATCTTACCTCATAAAAGTGGTAACATACCCCCTAAAAGTGGTACCTTATCCCACAAAAATGGTAACTTACCCCCAACAAGTGGTATCTTTCCTAAAAAAGTGGTACCTTACTCCAAAAAAAGTAATACATTACCCCCAAAAAATTAGTACCTTACCTTCAAACAGTTGTAACTTACCCCCAAAAAATAGTACTTTACCCGCAAAAAGTGGTATCTTACCCCACCAAAGTAGTAACTTACCCCCAAAAAATAATACTTTACCCTCAAAAAAGTGGTATCTTACCCCCACCAAAGTAGTAACTTACCCCCAAAAAGTGGTACCTTACTCCCAAACAATGATAACTTATCCACAAAAGTGGTAACTTACCCCCAAAAGTAATAATTTACCCCACAAAAATGATAATTTATCCCCAAAAAGTGGTATTTACCCTCAAAAAGTGATAACTTGTCCCCCAAACAGTTGTAACTTACCCCTGAAAGTGGTAAGACCGATCATGACAAGCTAGGACCAATCACGATTCAAGGTAAAACGGATCCTGATTTAAGCTAGGACCAATCGAGGTGATTTTATTAGGAAAAATTTTAGTCACATCCCTTTTAATTTATAATATCTTCAAGGACATGCACCTTCTATATTATCCAAAACATCATTAACACTACCTTCTAGTTTATATTTAAACATCGTAGGGAGAAGGAGAGGGCCAACGCCCAAGAAGGCCAACGGGCTAGGAAAAAAAAGAAAAAAGAGCCAGCGCCCAAGGGGCAATGCATTTGGGCCCGCAAAGAACACCTCATTTCCTTCTCCTGGCGTCGCCATCAACAAAGGTCACACAGCCTCCAAAGAATGGAAAACAAGCGACCATGCGGCTCATGTTCAAGTGAAGAAGAAATATATGCCCTCAACCCCTTCCTCTCGCGAAAAGTCAGAGGCTTGGGGCATGGGGCATGGGGGGCAAATGATGAGCCCAAAATCAACTGGGTCAAACTCAATAAATCAAGTAGGCCCAAGTCAACTAAAAGGCGACCCAGACCCACTTTGCCAGTCCGACCCAGTTTAGGATTCAAGAAACCCGGAAAGATAGGAGCACGTGGGAGAGAGAATATCGGGATAGACATTCATGGAGATCAAATCCTACCTTAATTGTACTTACCAAAAGGGTAGAACCCTCTCCCTCACGTCACTGCCTCACCGTACTTATATAATGTAAACCCTCTCTATATATAGGGCATGACCTTTTTGAGGCCTCTACACCTTGAGATCCCTACATACACTACACCTCTCTACACACATTGCTTCTCTCTCTTCCTAAAGAATTGTAATTCTCCCGGTTATTTTATTCATCAATAAAGATCTCTGGCCACCGCTGCCATTCCCGAGAATAGAGTAGGTCACCCGGACCGAACCACTATAAATCTGCGTGTTTACTCCATATTTACTGTTTTGCCATTGATTGCCTATTTACTACTTATTAATTGCATCCATTCATATACTTGACTGTTGATTTTGCGTAATACCAATTTGTGCATCATCAATATTCACTACAAAAAACTTGTTTTTACCTACAAAGGTTTTACCTAGGAAAATTATTTTATACGTAAAGAAGCTTTATACCCAAGAAATTATAATTTTGTCGGCGAAGAATGACACATAATTTGCAAACCAACGTGAAGAACAAAATTGATTTTATATATTTTTTTGATGTGTTTTTTATTTTGGGCGAGAAATTAATTTTGGGTTATAAAAAAGTGAAAAGATTTCCCGAGGAAATTATTTCGTAAGAGTTCGTTTGTTTAGCGGGAGAATGATAGAAAATGCAACAATGAGAAATTTTTTAAAATTTTTATGTGTTTGGTTAGTATGAAAAGGAAAATGATGGAAAAAATAATTTTTCTTCATGCTTGAATTTTCTCTCAAATAACCAACTTTTTTTTCTTGTAAAAAACACAAGGAAATGCAAGAAAGTTGTGATCTATAACTAACTTCCTATTTTACCCTTATTTTTCTTAAAATATTTTATTGGTTATTAATTCTAAAATTTTTTTGTATGAATTTAATTAATCATATAATTTAGCTTAAAACCTTTGTAGTGGTGGTTGTCTTAAAATTCAGTTTCGAGTCATTTTTAAAAAAAAAATTTAACTTTCAATTATAATTACATATTTTTTTTTCTTTCTTAGACCGATTTAATATAATTAAGGGTAATTTAGACAATTATAAAAAATTTCTTTTAACTTTTCTTTCTTTCAAATAATAGAATGAATTTTTTTTAAAATTTTCCGGTAAATTCTTCATTCTAACCAAATACATGTATGAAAATATATTTTCTATCATTTTCTTTTCTTTCCCTTCACTTTCTATCATTTTTACTTTCCATCATTTTTTTCTTTCTAACCAAACAGACCTAGGGAAAACAACAATCAATTAAAACGCTGCCGTTTGGGGGGTCATTAGAGTTTTGGCTAGGAACTTATTTCGTAGGAAAAGATACCCTCAATTTGTCGCCCAAGCCCCAAATCCATCGATCCCGTTCACTTCTCTTTCGTCAAACGCAATCCTCAGTTCTGTCTCCCATGGCAATCAATCTTCAAGGTCCTCAGTATCCCATGATGTTCATTTAGTGTTGTTATGTTCCAGTCGATCGTTCATTTTTGGCAATAGGAAGCCTGTTCCAGTCGATCCGTTCATGTAGGACAAGACGAAGCAAGTTCCAGTTCCTTGGAGATCTGTTCGCGGGTGATAGTCTAATTCTAAAATGCTAAAATGCGTTTGAGTTTGAGTTTTGGTCCTCAACTGTAATTTCATCGAGATCTGTTTCATTTTCTGCAGATTTGAGCTCAAACCTACTCTGCAGATTGAGCTTCTTGAATTCTTGACAGATTTTACAGAAGCCCTGCGATTACTAAATCTTGAACTTTTTCAAAATTTGAGCATCCTTCGAAGAAAGCTCAGGTCTGATGTTGGAGTGTATCCATCAGTCGTTCTCTACCACTAACTAGTGAGAGCTTGAATGGAAATTGTGGAGAATCAGAAACCCTAGCTCAGGTCTCTGCTCTCCCTCCCAATCTCTCTCTGCTTAATAGCACGCACACAAGCATACACACATAGAGACACACACTCAATCACTGACACACATTCACTCAATTGCTTCTTATTCTCTCTTTCTCTCTCGATGGATCATTAAAAGAAGCTGCTGTATTGGTTTCAGATATTTTTTTTTTCTTTGGGTTCCTACCTACTGTGCTTCTCTATGTGTGTTAGCATGTTGACCTTTATTTTGTTGTCTTTTGATTGTCCCGTGTCATTCTCAGTTTGATAACACTTCAGTGCATAGCCAATAAATTATTTTAAAAAATAAAGATGCTCAACAGCAGATCTTATGTTTTTTGTTGTCACAAGGTAGAAGTTGCTTACCCTCTGCCTCTTTGCTTCAGGCATATTATTGGTAGGATACTAAGTAACAATTGCACAAACAAGAACAAACACTCTTTAGAAGGCAATGAACTACGATGCATTACCTAATAGAAGCCGATGATGCTTTCAACTAAACATTATTGAATTTCTCAACTTTCTTGCGGAACCAGGTCACCTTCACCATTTCACCCACATAGATCCGATCTTTTAGTTCATCAAGAAGCATGTAATAAGCATGCCTCCAAGTCCTTTTGAAGAAAAGAACACAGCAAACCTCCCAAAAGCTTAGGGCAAATCCAATACCCATGCCAATGTAGAACCAAAACACCTCAGACTCATCTCCATCTTCACCAACATGTGTTGAACCTTGACATTCCTCCTTTTTTGTGCAATTTATTGGGAGATGCACTCCACAAAGTCCAACATTACCAATGACGCTCGCTTTGCCAAGGCTATGAAGCTGGGTGCTTGAAGGTATTCTTCCCGAGAAGTAATTGTAGGATAAGTTCAAGTAATTAAGAGATGTCAAATTTGACATGGTTTGAGCAATTTTTCCAGAAAGATAGTTTTTTGAGAGATCCAGAGATTCCAATGATGACATGCACCCTATATTCTCTGGTAGTTCTCCTACCAAACAATTATAAGAAATGTTCAAAAAACGTAAGTGAAATAAATCAAATATCTCAGCGGGAATGGATCCAGAAAAGTTATCTCTTGAAAGGTCTATGCTCCTCACCAGTTTAAGAATGCTTCTGTATTCATATTCTCTCCCTTTTTGTGACCAAACAAACACTTTCTCTGGTCAATTCAGAGGCAGTGTTATATTTCACAACCTAAAATCCGAAATAGTAGCCATTGCGCTCAAATTATTGAGACATTGTGGTACGGCACCCGATAGGCTATTATCCGCAAGGTCTAGTATTATAAGAGAAGAAAGATGGCAAGAAATTTTCAGGGATATTACCATTAAATTTATTAGATCTCAAACAGAGAACCAATATATTTGTCATTTCACCTATCCAACTCGGTATGACTCTTGTAAACTCGTTTTCACTTAAATCAATGATTCTCAAATATGTGCAGTTAAGCAAAGAGAAGGGTGGGTATATACCCAGAGAAACTATTTTCTTGCAAATGCAATGATTGGAGGTTATATAGAGTACCAGCTGAGCTAGGAATTTCACCAAACAGGTTATTGCTCCCCAAGTTTATGTGGCTTAAAACAGGCCAGTACATCCAGCAAGAAGGAAGTTCACCTGAAATGAGGTTATTTGATGCCTCTAGGACCACCAAAAGATTAATTTTGTTTGCTTGATAGCACAGGACAGAGGAAAGGTATCCAGAAAGAGTATTATTTGCAACATTTAACACTATAAATTTTGTTGGCAAATACGGTAGTGAACCCTTGAAGCGATTAGATCTTAGATTTATGAACAAAGAATTTGGTGAAATGGTAGATATATTACCACCAATCTGGTTGTCAGAGGGGTCAATCATTTCACTAGATGAAGTCATGTTCTTTGACATCTCAAGCCACTTAATAGATGTTTGTGTTCTTAACTTTACCAGGTGGGAAATTTTGGAGCCATCTCACAAACAGATTTCTGAGTTGTAAAGGGAGGAACCCAATTGGAGAAAAGTGGTTCCATGACAGATCTAAATGCTCTAACTTTGAGGCTTAGCAAAATGCAAGTGTGAAATGCTGCCTGCCAAGGAATTATGTCCAAGGTCTAAAGTCATTAAATTTGAGAGCAATACATGAATCAGGGATGATAAGTTTCCCAGTGATTCAGGAATAGGCCCGTAAAACAAGTTGCCCTGAACTTGAGCCCGAAAACTCGACCGGCAACATCACAGCTGACTCCTGTCCATTGCCAACAATCTTCTTGTGCCGACAGCCAAGATGAGAGCTTGCCATATGGATCAATGAGGTCATTTCTGAAGCTTAGAAGGGCTCTTCTCTCTTTCTTTGTGCAAAGGGTGTTTGATGATTGTGATAACATACTAATAAGGTTGAAACGTACTCATTATCCCAATTTTGACAAACATATTATTACCTTCTAATCCTTATAACTTAGTGAAGCAGCTCATAGTTTTTAAGCATAAATTGAACATCATTGGAAGTGTGTCCAATTTTTTTTGGCTTTACAATATTCAACTAACATCATGTTGCTATCATGTTGAACATCACTGGAAGCTCTATTTCATTTCAGTCCTAAATATTAATGATGAATTGCAGCAAACATGAACAAACTCGTTAGAAGACAAAGGACTCCGATGCTTTCATCTAAACAACTTTGAATTTTTTTATTGTCTTATAAAACCAATTCACTTCATAGAAGTTGTTAGAAGTGGCAAATGGGTGGGTTGACATGGTTATGGACAGATTCAAAAAGGGATGTATGCAACAGTAAATTCAATCAATTTTTAACCCGCTTAATAAACAAGTCATAATGATTGGGGTTAAACTCATTCACTCATAAAATAATGTGAAAATTGGAAGTGAGTCCCCCTAGATGTACTTGTTTGGAGATGAGTCCGGTAAGGAAACTTATAAGGGGCTAAGTCCATGTTTAAAATTATATGTAATGACTTAAGTCCACTTTTTTTTTTTATCTCAAAAATACCCTTCCTTAAAAGGAAGTTAAATTAATTTCCTATTTTGGAAATTGTTATCCCTTAATTCAAGGTCAATTAAAATATGCCAATAAAATCTCCATCATAAATTTAAAATTCAAATTCAAAGATCTCTCTCTCTCTCTCTCTTTCTCTCTCTCTCTCTCTATATATATACATATATATATATATCTCCATCATAAATTTAAAATTCAAATTCAAAACTCTCTCTCTCTCTCTCACTATATATATATATCAAATTCATGTTACTATTTTTTTTATTATGTTACTGTTCATGTTACTACTTTTGTTGAGTATGTTACTGTTCATGTTCCTATTATTTTGAGCATGTTACTGTTTTTGTTGAGCATGTTACTACTATTATTTTACTAAATATTAATATTCAATGTTACTATTTGTTTTGTTTTTGAATATTACTATGTTTTGTGTTTGAATGGTACTATTTTTTGCGTTTGAATTTGAGAGAAATAATTATTGTTAAGTATGTTACAATTTTTGTTAAACATGTTACTGTTGTTATTTTTTAAAAATATTAATATTGAATTTTTCAATTTATTCTTATGTTTAAATGTTACTATTTTTTTGTGTTTAAATGTATTATTTTTTGTATCCAAATCATAACTTTTTTTGTATTTGAATGTTACTAGTTTTTATTTTTAATGTTACTATATATATATATGCACCTAACCTATATATGGATATAGATAGATAAGAGAGAGGCATAATTTTAATGTTAGTCAAACTCTTAACATATATATGAATATAGATAGATATGAGAGAGAAAAGATTTTAATGTTAGTCAAACTCCTAAGATTTAGGAGTTTTTAATTTTTAGTTTTATTTCACTTCTAAAGGGAAGGGATAGTATGGTAAAATTGACAAAAAACGGACTTCATAACAAATAAGTTTCATTGACGGACTTAAGTCCAAACAAGTCCATATAGGGGGACCTGCCTCCAAATTTCCCTAAAATAATTTAAACTATTGATATAAACACATACTAAAATACATAAAAAAGGGGTAATTATTGTAATGAAACCCCAAATCATGACCATTATAAAGCTAGATTAACAATTTATACTCAGAATTTGTACATTTCCTATGGTGAAATACCGATCTTTTGCATATCAATCCATAAACTCAAACAGAACATGTGTGTGTGTATTAGTACACAAAATGCTCAATATTATAAACTCCACAACGATCAACTTAAACATATAGGAGAAAATCTATAATATTAATAGAGCGAATCAACTCAGGCTAGAATCGCTCCCAGTACATCCCAACACGAACATAAACTTAAGACTTACCCAAGAGTACAAGAATTACATGCCAAAACCCACTCCATAACATCATTACTACTTCCAAAACACACAACAATCTTCGCAAACATATGCATATATCACCAACAAAAACACAAGCAAATTCAAGACTGTTCGAAAGCATATCTCCCTTCCATCACACCTTTATTATAACCTGCAAAACTGTTACAGATGAGGCATCAACCAGTAAAGAAAATAATACTCAAGAGTTCTAATTCAAATTATATGCAAAGAACAAAGGGAATGATGTCAGTGGGCAATGATGCGATTCAATGACTCAATCCCACAAGAAGTACAAAGTATGGCCGTTAGTACATAGTATTCTGAGATTTCGCATTTCTATATGAATTCAAAGTCTTATACGTGCATGGTAGCGAATAAATGATGATTTTTTTTTTTTTGGTATCCCTTATTCACTACTGTGCCAAGAATGCATTGGGCTTAATTACCCATGTCTAAAATTTTTTATTTGGTAATGTAAAAAGATTCGGCTTAATTGTGTGAGAGAGAGATGGAGTGGCCATGTAAAATTGTGAGAGGAAAGGAGGTCATCAGCTTTCTATGGGCCTAAAAACAAATTTAGATTTGATAGACCTAAATTTAAAAATTTTATCTATACCTTAAAAGTATAATTGGGCTTAAATAAACTTTACAAAAATTATTTCTTGGCCCTCAGCGGCCATTTATTTGCCTAGCATATGGCGGGGCCAGCTTAACGAAATGTTAGGCATAACAAGAAGAACAAAGTAACAATTTCACAAACATGAACAAACACTCTTTAGAAGGCAATGAAATATGATGCATTACCTCATAGAAGATGATGATGCTTTAGACTAAGCATCATTGCGTCTCTCGATTTTCTTATGGAACCAGTTCACCTTCAACATTACAGAAACATAGATACGATCCTTCAGTTTATCAAGAAATATGAAATAAGCATGCCTCCAATTCCTTTTGAAGAAAAGAACACAGCAAACGCCCCAGAAGCTAAGGGCAAATCCAATACCCATGCCAATGTAGAACCAAAACACCTCAGATTCATCTCCATCTTCACCAACAGGTGGTGAACCTTGAGATTCTGCCTTTTTTGTGCAATTTATTGGGAGAGGCGCTCCACAAAGTCCAGAATTACCAATGAAGCTGGTTTCGCCAAGGCTCTGAAGTTGGGTGCTTAAAGGTATACTTCCCGAGAAGTAATTGTAGGATAAGTTCAAGTAATTAAGAGATGTCAAATTTGACATGGTTTGAGGAATTTTTCCAGAAAGAGAGTTTTTCGAGAGATCCAGAGATTCCAATGATGACATGCCCCCGATATTCTCTGCTATCTCTCCAACCAAGCAATTGTGAGAAATGTTCAAAAAACGGAATTGAAAAAGATCAAATATCTCAGTAGGAATGTATCCGGACAAATTGTTGCTTGAAAGGTCTATGCTCCTCACCAATTGAAGAATGCTACTATATTCAGATTCTCTCCCTTTTGTGACCAACCGAACATGTTCCATGAACTGACCATTGCCATATTCATAGCTCAAAGCTTCAAAATTTGAATCGTCTAATGTGGCCATCGTACTCAAATTATTGAAACATTTTGGTATGGAACCCGATAAGCTATTATCCGCAAGGTCTAGTATTATAATAGAAGAAAGTAGGCAGAAATTATTAGGGATATTGCCATCAAATTTATTAGATCTCAAACGGAGAACCAATAGAGTTTTTGTTTCACCTATCCAGCTTGGTATGTCTCCTGTGAATTTATTGTTACCCAAGTCAATGATACCCAAAGATGTGTAGTTTAAGCAAAGAGGAGGGTATATAACCAAAGAAACTATTTTCTTGCAAGCGCAATGATTGGAGTTTATATAGAGAACCTACTGAAGTAGGAATTTCACCAGACAGATTATTGCTCCCCAAGTTTAAGTGGGTTAAAGATTGCCAGTACATCCAGCAAGAAGAAAGTTTACCTGAAAAGAGGTTATTTGATGCATCTAGGACCAGTAAATTATTTTTTTTTGTTTTGGCATAGGAAAGAGGAAAGGTATCCAGAAAACGTATTATTTGCAACATTTAGCAATTCAACGTTTGCTGACAAATACGGTAGTGAACCCTTAAAGCGATTAGAGCTTAGATTGATGGTGGTAGAATTTAATGAAATGGTAGATATATCACCATCAATCTGGTTGCCAAGGAGGTCAACCAAATCCATAGATGAAGCCATGTTCCAAAACCAATCTGGAACTATATCTGAAATTCCCGAGTTTGACATCTCAAGCCAATAAACAGATGTTTGCGTTCTTAGCCAGGTGGGAAATTTTGGACCCATCTCACAGGAACCCACTCCTATAATTTCGAGTTGAAAAGGAGGAATCCAATTGTTGCTCACATTGAAGAAAAAGTGGTTCCTAGACAGTCCTAAATACCTTAACTTTGAGTGCTTAGCAAAATGCATGTCTGAAATGCCACCTCCCAAGGAATTCAATGCAATGTGTAAAGTCTCTAAATTTGAGAGAAGCGCCAAATTCTTGGGAAAATTGCCGCTCAAGTTATTATCGAAAAGATATACGTCCACCAAGGATGATAAGTTTCCCAGTGATTCAGGAATAGGCCCATAAAACGAATTGCCTCCAAGGTTAAGGTACTGTAGAGATTTAAGTTGCCCCAGCCCGTGTGTGATTTGCCCGGTAAGTTGATTCAACCACAAACATAGAAGACTTAAGCTGCGGAGATTTGACAAGGTAATTGGTATTTCACCTTGTAAGGAATTATTGCCTAGATCAAGATATAGGAGGCTTGAACTGAGATTACCTAGCCAGTTTGGTACTTCATGCTTGAAATGATTACCAGAAAGATCAAGGCCAGTAAGAGATGTGAAATTGACATTACCAAGGGATGGGTACATGCTTTCGAGTCCACAACTGGACAAGTAAAGTTCTGAAAGAGAAGAGAGCGTACTCATCGCCTGAAGCCAATTGATTTCTTTGCCAAATTTGACTCCACTCATGTTAAGATACTTCAAAGAATGAAGGCCAGAAATCCAACTAAGATCATCCACAAAAAGTCCATGACTATATCCTAAATCAAGGTAAGTCAGCTTCGAAAGATTTCCTAGTTGATGAGGAACCATCCCATGAAATCTAGACTCAGAGAGGTCAAGATATGTAAGATTTTTCATGGAACCCAAAAAACTTGGAATACCGTCATATGAATCTGTGAAGTTGTTATCACTCAAGTCTAAGTGACTCAGAAACTCTAATTCGAGCAAAGAAAGATTAATCTTACCTTTTAACTGGGATTTGAAAAACGATTTGACGTCATCATAGAGAGATAGTGGATTGCGGAGGTGAAGTCCGACAACTCGACCAGTAACATTATCACAGTGGACACCTGTCCATCGGCAACAATCTTCTTGTGCAGCCGACGACCAAGATGAGAGCCTGCCCGATGAATCAATGAGGCTATTTTTGAAGTTTAGAAGGGCTCTTCTTTCTTTCTCAACGCAAAGGTTGTTTGATGATTGTGAATTGCCGACGGGAATAAACAAAGTCAAAAGAAGCGCCACAATCGGAATACACTACTACGACTGTCCATAGCGGAGGCCAAGTGTTTTTACTAACACCAAGTGTATTGGATTAGTGTTTGTGTTTCCCCACAATTTAATAGTCGTTGGAATGGACCCACAAAGAAGGCTTGTGTTGCATTGCATCACTTTTCTTTCACAACTAGCTGAGGTGTCTAGTAAGATTTTTCAATACTATGGGACACCGTTGACCTTGACTTTGAACTTTTCTTACCATTTACTTTTTCAAATTTTTTTTATATAATTATAAGATTTATTTAATCTATTCTTAAAATAAAGAGTATCATAGATGTAATCCTTGTGAAAATTATTTAACTATTTCATTAAAATTCTATCAGTTGTCATATCATTATTTCAATTAATTAGCTCACTTTTTAATGTCCCGAATAGCATTACTCTAAGTAGAATATGGAGATCATATCGATTTTGAGGTTCTATTAAGGGTTCACCATCTGAAGAGGTTGAAGAGTACTCATCATCGAAAGGGTGAGCTTAATAGTTTGATAATAAAAAATTAAATGGGGTGGGAATAGATATTTGTGGGATGTGAATAAGCACACCCGTATTTGTTTTGAGTGTATCTCATGTCATGTGTGCTGATTTTTAAATTCAAACTTGGTATTCCAGCATTATCTGATTAAGTTAATCTAATTTAATTTTTTAATACATAAACCAAACATGTCCAAGAGGGTCCTAAAATTAATTTTTAAAATTGAGGATGCCAAAAACATCTGCAATCCATTGAGTTAATGACTTAAATAATTCTGCTCCAATCACTTTAACAATAATAGATCTTTTTCAATTATTTACTTGACTACGAATAGTGACTGAAGGGTGATTATCAAGAAGAAAAGAAG
Source organism: Ilex aquifolium (assembly GCA_951799425.1). Classification (NCBI taxonomy): domain Eukaryota; kingdom Viridiplantae; phylum Streptophyta; class Magnoliopsida; order Aquifoliales; family Aquifoliaceae; genus Ilex; species Ilex aquifolium. The sequence goes on along the minus strand of OX637391.1, from coordinate 59,383,223 downwards.
GGGGCATAATTGCAATAGAGGGGGTCCATAATGAAGTGTCTAAATCGAATTCAGAAATAAAGACTCTGAACTTTAGAGGCTGTGGTTCTCCTTCGTCTTGGGTCACCATTGAGTCATTGACACTGACTTAGATTTTTTAACCATTTCATTTAGCATCATTTTTTGTTTAATGTGCATGAATATATCCAAGCTACTCCTCGAAACGAGAACGGAAGATAATATACATAACTTGTAAAAATTTCTGATTCGTATCACGCAAATTAGTATAAAACAGTAATAGTGAATAACGAAACAGTTACACACGAATTTGTAAGTAATCCAATATAAAAATTGACCCGTTTGCAGATGAGGAACTGTTATTGGTTAAGAAATTTATGCCCAATTCTTTAACTGAATTTTGTCCAAAAAGATAAGGATGGGTCTTAACCACACCCACAACCTAGCGCGACCCGACTGGGTCGTGGTGCACACGCGTGTGGTCGAACCAATGATATTTACGCGCTCACTCTGCTCATAAAAGTGTGGTACCCTTTATGGCCCAACCCATAAAACAAACTTGACATATATATGCATGCATAAGTAAAATTTCTTCCTCAACCTCTATTTCCACAATTCAAATGGGTCACTTTGGAGCATATTTTCTCATTCATTTCTTACTCGATTTGAGCAACTGAATATACTATGTTATTCTCCTTACGGAGTAGAACATAAACCCACGAAAGTTTACGCTCAAAATCGACCAAAAATGTAGTTTTTACACTTAAAAAACTGTTTTGGTCCAACAATTTCAAATATTCGATTCAGAAAAATTATGTGATATGTTGTCTTGGTTCCATTGTAAAACTCTTGTCTTCAATAGGACTCGAACTCTTGATCTCTTAGTGAGGTTCGAAAATGTTGACCATCCAATTTGTTTTTCTTTTTTCTTCACCACCCAAATAAACTCACATTTGTTCTCTAAAATCATTTCCTGGACTATGAATAATGAATGAATAAGGATTATCTTCAGATGTCCTGAGTTTTAATCTTAACAATTCTTTGAGACCAGACAATGACATATTTATCTCTTATTAATACGCTAGTTTCAGCGTAGATGATCTGTTTTTGATTACACTGAAAAAATTAGTCGAAATGCACATAAATTGATCCAAACGCCTTGACCATCGGAAAAAAAAAAGGAGTGATTATCCAAAGGAAAAGAAGGGGCATAATTGCAATAGAGGGGGGTCCAAAATGAAGTGTCTAAATCGAATTCAAAGACAAAAATACACATTGACATTGACTTAGACTTTTCTTTCCATTCATTTAGCATCATTTTTCAATGGTCCATAATGAATGGACTTGACTATGATACAACCAAAAAAATTTCGGTATCATATCTCTAAAATTTATTATTTCAAATTGTGTTTTTATAATTTTTTAGGGTCATTTTATAATTAAAAATTTTATCATTTTTGTGGTTGATTTACTACTTTTGTAAGTGTTTTTATCACTGTTGTGAATGTTTTTACTATATTTGTGACAATTATTTTTGCCACTTTTCTTAAGTAAAAAAAATTTATTACTTTTTGTGGTTAATTTATCACATTTATGGATATTTTTATCACATTTGTGTATCTTTTTATCACCGTTATGATAACTATTTTTACAATTTTTTTGAGTACTATAATAATGATATAAATATTCATAAATGTGATAAAAATTACCTCAAATATAATAAGTTTTGGTGTGATACTGAAATTCAAAATTTCGGTACCAAAGTCAGGTCCATTATGAAGTGTCTAAATCAAATTCAAAGGCTCGTGACTTTCGAATGTGTGGCTCTCCTTCATCTTGGGTAACCATTGACATTGACTTAGACTTTTCGTTCCATTTTTTTTTTTTGAACAGACTTTTCTTTCAATTCATTTAGCATCATTTTTTGTTTAGTGTGCATGGATATATCCAAGCTACTCCTCAAAATGAGAATGGAAGCTAATATATTTAATATTGGGGGACTAAATTCCAATTTTTAATTCAGAAAGAATTTTGTCTTGGTTCTACTGTAACACTCTTGTCTTCGATAGGACTCGAACTCTCGACCTGCTAGTGAGCTTCAAAAATTTCATGCATTCAATTTGTTTTTATTTTTTCTTAACCACCCAAATAAATTCACTTTTGTTCTCTAAAATCATTTCCGTGACAAATTTTCTCCAGAATGGTTTATTGCCATTAAAAAAAACAACAACGAAACGAGTTCATTTCAAAAGGGTAGGACAGTCAATATTGAGAAAATATAAATGAACCAAAAAGAAAATTATATGCACATGATCAAAATATGTAATGAAAATTTTAAATTCAACAATTACAATGCAAAAATATCATTAATTATAAAAATCACACATATTTTCAATAAAGCATATCCATCCCAATTTCATCGTCAAGCACACATCATTCTAAGGCATACAAATGAATGTGTAGAACTCAATTTTCATTCATGCTACAACAATGTCCTCTTATTCAGTTCAATTTTACTTACATGTGTTCAAATATTGCATCTTTGATCAATTCAAGTGTAACGTGTATGAAATCAAACTCTGACATCATTAAAAATCCGTTTAGATCTAATTATTAATAAAGCTCTATATGAATTCCTAATGCGTCATCTAAGTGAATACATAGTCGATTAATGAGTGTCTTATATGCATCTTTTTTTAGACACATTATATATATATATATATATATATATATATATTTATTTATTTATTTATATTCTTCTCATAATAGCTTCAATTAACACGATTTTAATTGATAATTTCGATTTTGAATTAGCATTACTCTAAGCAGAATATGGAGATCAAATTCTACATGACTATGGTTTTGAGGTTCCGTTAAGGTATCAAAAAGTATTTTTTTAGTCTCGCATCTCCATTTTTTAACTAATAAAAATGTGTTACCATATAATTTTTTATTATTTTATAATTTTTCAATTAATGGTTGTATATTAAGTGATTCAAAATCGATAGCCAAGATTACCTTAGTCTCACCCATAATTTGGCTATATTATTGAAGTCTTGTCTCCTAGAAGGGCTGGGATTCCACACCAATTGATGAGGTTAAAGAGTACTCATCATCGGAATTATCTGATAGTGGTTATTAGGGGTTCTTTGGAATCATTTCCATTACCGGTGACATTGACTTGGGCTTTCATCAAAAGATATACATGATTTGCTTGATGATCTCAATTATGGTAATAAGTGGCTTGATTTGATGGTTTATTTTATTTTAGTCAATATCATTAAGGGATACAATTGCATTTGTTCATAAGAAATGGTATTTGAACTTAAAATGAATTGGAGTGAATGAAGGGTGATTGTGAAGAAGAAAAGAAGGGGCATAGTTGCAATAGAGGGGGTCCATAATTAAGTGTCTAAATCAAATTCAAAGAGTCTAGATTTTCGAATGTATGGTTCTCCTACGTCTTGGGTCACCGTTGACATTGACTTAGACTTTTCTTATCATTCAATTAGCATTATTTTTTGTTTCATGTGCATCCATCCTGAAAATGAGAATGGAAGTTAATATACATAATGTTGGGGACTAAATTCAAATATTCAATTCAAAAAGAATTATGTGATCTGTTAGCTTGGTTCCATTGTAAACTTTAGAAATCTCGACCACCCAATGAACCTAAAGTTTCATTTGGTTAGTGAGAAAATGGTAAAAAAATGGGAGAAAGATAAAATTTTTAAAATATTCATGTCTTTGGTTAGCATAAAATGAAAAATGATGGAAAAAAATAATTTTCTTTCATACTTGGATTTTCTCACAACTAATCAACTTTTTTTTTTCTTGCAAAAAACACAAGAAAATGCAAGAAAATTGTGATATATAACTAACTTTCTATTTTACCTTTATTTTTCTTAAAATATTTTGTTGATTATTAATTTTAAAAAACCTTGGTATGAATTTAGTTAATCATATAATTTGGTCCAAAGACCTTCGTGTTAATACTTGTCCCAAAATTAGGTTACGAGCCACTTTTTTTAAGATTTTATAACTTTCAATTATAATACATACTTTTTTCTTCTTTAGATGAATTTAATATAATTAATGGTAATTTAGATGATTTGAAAAAAAAATTGTAACTTTCATTTCTTTTAAACAATAGAATGAATTTTTTTTAAAACGTTCTCGTAAGTTTTTCAGACTAATAAAATATATGCATGAAAATATATTTTCAATCATTTTTTTTTTACTTCAATTTTAATTATTTTCTCTTTTCATCATTTTTTTCTTCCTAACCAAACAGACCCTAAAAAAAATTGTGATATGGAGAAATGATCAAAGTAGATGCTCTAGTTTGGCCCTATCAAATCAACTTAGTGGAATTAAGCCTCAAAAACATGCATTGTCCATGAATGAAATAATGATCAAAATATGTAATGCAATTTTTAAATTCAACAATTAAATGAAAAATATCATTAATTATAAAAGCCACATATATTCTCAATAAAGCATTTGGTTAACACAATTTTAATTGATAATTTCGATTTTGAATTAGCATGACTTAAAGCAGAATATAGAGATCAAATTTCAAATGACTATGGTTTTGAGGTTCCATTAAGATATCGAAAAATATTTTTTTTAGTCTCGCATCTTCATTTTTTAACTAATAAAAATGTGTTACCATATAATTTCTTATTATTTTATAATTTTTTCAGTTAATGGTTGTAGATTACCTAATTCAAAACCAATAGCCAAGATTACCTTAGCCTCACACATAATTTGGTTATATTTTAGAAGTTTTGTCTCATAGAAAGACTGGGATTCCACACCAAGTGGTGAAATTGAAGAGTACTCATCATCGAAATTATCTCATAGAGGTTCTTTGGAATCATTTCCATTACTGGTGACATTGACTTGGGCTGTCTTCGGAGGAGTTCACTTCGGTATCGCCTTTTACTTTTTCGGTAACATACCGAAAAAGTAAAGGTTTATATGCTAAACATCCGTACATCAAAAATTCACAACCGGCTTCCCCCAAAAAGTGGTATCTTACCTCCAAAAAAGTGGTATCTTACCTCTAAAAAGTGGTAACTTATGCCACAAAAGTAATACCTTTCCAAAAAAGTGATATCTTACCCAAAAAAAAAAAATGGTATCTTACCCACAAACAGTTGTAACTTACTCCCAAAAAGTGGTATCTTACCCCTAAATAGTTGTATCTTACCTCATAAAAGTGGTAACCTACCCCCTAAAAGTGGTACCTTACCCCCACAAAAGTGGTAACTTACTCCCAACAAGTGGTATCTTTCCTAACAAAAGTGGTACTTTACTCCAAAAAAAGTAATACATTACCCCCGAAAAATTGGTACCTTACCCTCAAACAATTGTAACTTACCCCCAAAAAATAGTACCTTACCCGCAAAAAGTGGTATCTTACCCCACTAAAGTAGTAACTTACCCCCAAAAAGTGGTACCTTACTCCCAAACAATGATAACTTATCCACAAAAGTGGTAACTTACCCCCAAAAGTAATAATTTATCCCACAAAAATGATAACTTATCCCCAAAAAATGGTAACTTAACTCTCAAAAGAGGCAACTTGCCCCCAAAAAGTGGTAACTTACTCCCAAAAAGTGGTATTTACCCTAAAAAAGTGATAACTTATCCTCCAAACAGTTGTAACTTACCCCTAAAAGTGGTAAGACCGGTCATGACAAGCTAGGACCAATCATGATTCAAGGTAAAACGGATCTTGATTTAAGCTAGGACCGACCGAGGTGATTTTATTAGGAAAAATTTCAGTCACATCCCTTCTAATTTATAATATCTTCAAGGACATGCACCTTCTATATTATCCAAAACATCATTAACACCACCTTCTAATTTATATTTAAACATCGTAGGGAGAAGGAGAGGGCTAGCGCCCAAGGAGGCCAGCGGCTAGGAAAAAAAAAAGAGCCAGCGCCCAAGGGGGCAATGCATTTGGCCCCGCAAAGAACACCCCATTTCCTTCTCTTGGCGTCGCCATAAGCAAATGTCACCCAGTCTCCAAAGAATGGAAAACAAGCTACCAAGCGGAGCAAAAAAACTCCTGTTCAAGTGAAGAAGAAGTACATGCCCTCAACCCCTTCTTCTCGTGAAAAGTCAGAGGCTTGAGGCATGGGGGGCAAATGATGAGCCCAAAATCAACTGGGTCAGACTCAATAAATCAAGTAGGCCCAAGTCAGCTAAAAGGCGACCCAGGCCTACTTTGCCAGTCCGACCCAGTTCAGGATTCAAGAAGCCCGGAGAGATAGGAGCACGTGAGAGAGAGAATATCGGGATAGACATTCATGGAGATCAAATCCTACCTTAATTGTACTTACTGAAATGGTAGAACCCTCTCCCTCACGTCACCGCCTCACCGTACCTATATAATGTAAGCGCTCTCCATATAGAGGGTATGATCTTTTTGAGACCCCCCATCACCTTTTTGAGGCCTCTACACCTTGAGATCCCTACACACACTACACTTCCCTACACATATTGTTTCTCTCTCCTCCTAAAGCATTGTAATTCTCCTGGTTATTTTATTCATCAATAAAGATCTCCGGCCACCGCTGCCGTTCACGAGAGTGGAGTAGGTCACTCGGACCGAACCACTATAAATCTGTGTGTTTACTCTATATTTACTGTTTTGCCATTGATTGCGTATTTACTGCTTATTAATTGCACTCATTCATATACTTGAATGTTGATTTTGTCAATACAAATTTGTGCATCATCAATATTCACTACAAAAAACTTGTTTTTACCTACAAAGGTTTTACCTAGGAAAATTATTTTATAGGTAAAGAAGCTTTATACCCAAGAAATTATAATTTTGTCGGTGAAGAATGACACATAATTTGCAAACCAACGTGAAGAACAAAATTGATTTTATATATTTTTTTGATATGTTTTTTATTTTGGGCGAGAAATTAATTTTGGGTTATAAAAAAGTGAAAAGATTTCCCGAGGAAATTATTTCGTAGGGAAAACAACAATCAATTAAAACGCTGCCGTTTGGGGGTCATTAGAGTTTTAGCTCGGAACTTATTTCGTAGGGAAAACAACAATCAATTAAAACGCTGCCGTTTGAGGGTCATTAGAGTTTTGGCTAGGAACTTATTTCGTAGGAAAAGATACCCTCAATTTGTCGCCCAAGCCCCAAATCCATCGATCCCGTTCACTTCTCTTTCGTCAAACCCAATCCTCAGTTCTCTCTCCCATGGCGATCAATCTTCAAGGTCCTCAGTCTCCTATGATGTTCATTTAGTGTTGTAATGTTCCAGTCGATCGTTCATTTTTGGCAATAGGAAGCCGGTTCCAGTCGATCCGTTCATGTAGGACAAGACGAAGCAAGTTCCAGTTCCTTGGAGATCTGTTCGCGGGTGATAGTCTAATTCTAAAATGCTGAAATGCGTTTGAGTTTGAGTTTGAGTTTTGGTCCTCAACTGTAATTTCATCGAGATCTGTTTCATTTTCTGCAGATTTGAGCTCAAACCTACTCTGCAGATTGAGCTTCTTGAATTCTTGACAGATTTTACAGAAGCCCTGCGATTACTAAATCTTGAACTTCTTCAAATTTTGAGCATCCTTCGAAGAAAGCTCAGGTGTGGTGTTGGAGTGTATCCATCAGTCGTTCTGTACCACTAACGAGTGAGAGCTTGAATGGAAATTGTGGAGAATCAGAAACCCTAGCTCAGGTCTCTGCTCTCCCTCCCAATCTCTCTCTGCTTAATCGCATGCACACAAGCATACACACATAGAGACACATTCAATCGCTGACACACATTCACTCAATTGCTTCTTATTCTCTCTTTCTCTCTCGATGGATCAATATGTGTGTGTGTGGCTTCGGAATCAATGTATGTGCACTATTTCTGTTTTCTGTGTTTAAGGTTTAAGTCTCCGTGAAACTCCAGCAACTTGATCCAGATCATTAAAAGAAGCTGCTGTATTGGTTTCAGAATTGTTTTTTTTTTTTTGGTTCCTACCTACTGTGCTTTCTCTCTAGTTTGATGCAAATACAACAACTATTATATGTTGCTTTAAGTTTATAACATCAAGAAACTACAATCTCCACTAAAACAGCAAGAAACAATCAGTTGGAACATGAATTAGATGATGTTTTCAGCCAGATTATCTTGTCCATTTAATTGTTACTTCTCACGTTTGTCTGTCTATTTTTGAACAATTGGGATGGATTTAAATTTTATCCATCGTGTTCCATGTTCCATTTCAACTTTGATTCTTTGCATTCAACTACTGTAGTTTTTGGTTACAACTCAGAAAAAGCCTGTGTTCTGTCATTCTCAGAAAAGACTATAATCTCAGTTTGATTACACTTCACTGCATTATTTTATAAATAAAGATGCTCAACAGCAGATCTTATGTTTTTTGTTGTCACAAGGTAGAAGTTGCTTACCCTCTGTCTCTTTGCTACATGCATATTATTGGTAGGATACTAAGTAACAATTGCACAAACAAGAACAAACACTCTTTAGAAGGCAATGAACTACGATGCATTACCTCATAGAAGACGATGATGCTTTCAACTAAACATTATTGAATTTCTCAACTTTCTTGCGGAACTAGTTCACCTTCACCATTGCACCCACATAGATCCGATCCTTTAGTTCATCAAGAAGCATGTAATAAGCATGCCTCCAAGTCCTTTTGAAGAAAAGAACACAGCAAACGTCCCAAAAGCTTAGGGCAAATCCAATACCCATGCCAATGTAGAACCAAAACACCTCAGACTCATCTCCATCTTCACCAACATGTGTTGAACCTTGACATTCCTCCTTTTTTGTGCAATTTATTGGGAGATGCACTCCACAAAGTCCAACATTACCAATGACGCTCGCTTCGCCAAGGCTATGAAGCTGGGTGCTTGAAGGTTCTTCCCGAGAAGTAATTGTAGGATAAGTTCAAGTAATTAAGAGATGTCAAATTTGACATGGTTTGAGCAATTTTTCCAGAAAGATAGTTTTTTGAGAGATCCAGAGATTCCAATGATGACATGCACCCTATATTCTCTGGTAATTCTCCTACCAAACAATTATAAGAAATGTTCAAAAAACGTAAGTGAAATAAATCAAATATCTCAGTAGGAATGGATCCAGAAAAGTTATCTGTCTATGCTCCTCACCAGTTTAAGAATGCTTATGTATTCATATTCTCTCCTTTTTTGTGACCAACCAAACACTTTCTCTGGTCAATTCAGAGGCAGTGTCATATTTCACAACCTGAAAATCCGAAATAGTAGCCATCGCGCTCAAATTATTGAGACATTGTGGTACGGAACCCGATAGGCTATTATCCGCAAGGTCTAGTATTATAAGAGAAGAAAGATGGCAATAAATTTTCAGGGATATTACCATTAAATTTATTAGATCTCAAACAGAGAACCAATATATTTGTCATTTCACCTATCCAACTCGGTATGACTCTTGTAAACTCGTTTTCACTGAAATCAATGATTCTCAAAGATGTGCAGTTAAGCAAAGAGAAGGGTGGGTATATACCCAGAGAAACTATTTTCTTGCCAATGCAATGATTGGAGGTTATATAGAGTACCAACTGAACTAGGAATTTCACCAAACAGGTTATTGCTCCCCAAGTTTATGTGGCTTAAAACAGGCCAGTACATCCAGCAAGATGGAAGTTCACCTGAAATGAGGTTATTTGATGCTTCTAGAACCACCAAAAGATTAATTTTGTTTGCTTGATAGCACAGGACAGAGGAAAGGTATCCAGAAAGAGTATTATTTGCAACATTTAACACTATAAATTTTGTTGGCAAATACAGTAGTGAACCCTTGAAGCGATTAGATCTTAGATTTATGAACAAAGAATTTAGTGAAATGGTAGATATATTACCACCAATCTGGTTGTCAGAGAGGTCAATCATTTCACTAGATGAAGTCATGTTCTTTGACATCTCAAGCCGCTTAATAGATGTTTGTGTTCTTAACTTTACCAGGTGGGAAATTTTGGACCCATCTCACAAGAACTCACAAACAGATTTCTGAGTTGTAAAGGGAGGAACCCAATTGGAGCTCACATTGAAGAAAAAGTGGTTCCAAGACAGATCTAAATGCTCTAACTTTGAGGCTTAGCAAGTCTGAAATGCTGCCTGCCAAGGAATTATGTCCAAGGTCTAAAGTCATTAAATTTGAGAGCAATACATGAATCAGGGATGATAAGTTTCCCAGTGATTCAGGAATAGGCCCGTAAAACAAGTTGCCCTGAAGGCAAAGAATCTGTAGATGTTTAAATTGCCCCACCCAATGTGGGATTTTCCCTGTAAGTTGATTCCAAGACAGTTAGATAACTTAAGCTGCGTAGATTTAACAATACAATTGACATTTTACCTTGTAAAGAAGTTGCAGAGAGGTGGAGAAATAGGAGGCTTCTACTTAGATTACCCATCCAATTAGGTAGCTCATGCATGAAATGGTTGCCGGCAAGATTAAGAACTTGAAGAGATGTAAAATTGATATAACCAAGGGATGGTTACATGCTTTCGGGTTGACAACCGGGCAAGTGCAATTCTGAAAAAGAAGGGAGTGTTCTCATTGCTTGAAGCCAGTTGACTTCCTTGTGAAGGTCGACATAACTCATGTCGAGATGCTTCAAAGAATAAAGGCGAAAAATCCAACTAATATTATCCACGAAAAGTCCATAATTATATCCGAAATGAAGGTAAGTCAACCTCGAGAGATTTCCTAGTTGATGAGGAAACATCCCATGAATTCCACAGAAAGAGAGGTCAAGATATGTTAGACTTTCATGGAGCCCAAAAAACTTGGCATAGGATCGGTATCTCCAAAAGAGTTATGACTCAAGTCCAAGTGGTTCAGAAATTCTAATTCGAACAAAGAAGAATTAATCTTGCCTCCTAAGCCCATGAACTTGAGCCCGACAACTCGACCGGTAACATCACAGCTGACTCCTGTCCCATTGGCAACAATCTTCTTGTGCCAATGACCAAGATGAGAGCTTGCCATATGGATCAATGAGGTCATTTCTGAAGCTTAGAAGGGCTCTTCTCTCTTTCTTTGTGCAAAGGATGTTTGATGATTGTTATAACATACTAATAAGGTTGAAACGTACTCATTATCCAAACTAACTAATAGTGTTTGTCTAGAATCATCTCGATGACTATTGACCTTGACTTGGACTCAAGCATTTTCTTCAGGATTTATTCTTTGGCCCCAATTTTAACAAACATATTATTACCTTCCAATCCTTATAACTTAGTGAAGCAGCTCATAGTTTTTAAGCATAATTGAACATCATTTTGGCTTTACAATATTCAACTAACATCATGTTGCTATCATGTTGAACATCACTTGAAGCTGCAAACATGAACAAACTCGTTAGAAGACAAAAGACTCCGATGCTTTCATCTAAACAACTTTGAATTTTTTTACTGTCTTATAAAACCAATTCACTTCATAGAAGTGGCAAATGGGTGGGTTGACATGGTTATGGACAGATTCAAAAAGGGATGTATGCAACAGTAAATTCAATCAATTTTTGACCCACTTAATAAACAAGTCATAGTGATTGGGGTTAAACTCATTCACTCGTAAAATAATTTAAACTATTGATATAAACACATACTAAAATACATAAAAAAGGGGTAATTATTGAAATGAAACCCCAAATCATGACCAATATAAAGCTAGATTAACAATTTATACTTAGAATTTGTACATTTCCTATGGTGAAATACCGATCTTTTGCATATCAATCCACAAACTCAAACAGAACATGTGTGTGTGTGTGTGTGTATTAGTACACAAAATGCTCAATATTATAAACTCCAAAACGATCAACTTAAACATATAGGAGAAAGTCTATAATATTCATAGAGCCAATCAACTCAGGCTAGAATCGCTCACAGTACATCCCAACACGAACATAAACTTAAGACTTACCCAAGAGTGCAAGAATTACATGCCAAAACCCACTCCATAACATCATTACTACTTCCAAAACAGACAACAATCTTTGTAAACATATGCATATATCACCAACAAAAACACTAGCAAATTCAAGACAGTTCGAAAGCATATCTCTCTTCCATCACACCTTTATTATAACCTGCAAAACTGTTACAGATGAGGCATCAACCAGTAAAGAAAATAATACTCAGAGTTCTAATTCAAATTATATGCAAAGAACAAAGGGAATGATGTCACTGGGCAATGATGCGATTCAATGACTCAATCCCACAAGAAGTACAAAGTATGGCCATTAGTACATAGTATTCTGAGATTTCGTATTTCTATATGAATTCAAAGTCTTATACGTGCATGGTAGCGAATAAATGATGATTTTTTTTTTTTTTTTGGTATCCCTTATTCACTACTGTGCCAAGAATGCATTGGGCTTAATTACCCATGTCTAAAATTTTTTATTTGGTAATGTAAAAAGATTCGGCTTAATTGTGTGAGAGAGAGATGGAGTGGCCATGTAAAATTGTGAGAGGAAAGGAGGTCATCAGCTTTCTATGGGCCTAAAAACAAATTTAGATTTGATAGACCTAAATTTAAAAATGGGAAATTTGGAGGTCGGTCCCTCTATATGGACTTGTTTGGACTTAAGTCCGTCAAGGAAACTTATTTGTTATGAAGTCCGTTTTTTGTCAATTTTACCATACTATCCCTTCCCTTTAGAAGTGAAATAAAACTAAAAATTGAAAACTCTTAAATCTTAGAAGTTTGACTAGCATTAAAATCTTTTCTCTCTCATATCTATCTATATCCATATATAGGTTAAGAGTTTGACTAACATTAAAATTTTTCCTCTCTCTTATCTATCTATATCCATATATAGGTTAGGTAATATATATAGTAACATTAAAAATAAAAAATAGTAACATTCAAATATAAAAAAAATTATCATTTGGACACAAAAAATAATACATTTAAACACAAAAAATTAGTAACATTTAAACATAAAAAAAATTGAAACATTCAATATTAATATTTTTAAAAAATAACAACGGTAACATGTTTAACAAAAATAGTAACATGCTTAACAAAAATTATAACATACTTAACAATAATTATTTTTCTCAAATTCAAACGCAAAAAATAGTACCATTCAAACAAAAAAAATAGTAATATTCAAAAACAAAACAAATAGTAACATTGAAGATTAATATTTAGTAAAATAATAGTAGTAACATGCTCAACAAAAATAGTAACATGTTCAAAATAATAGTAACATGAACAGTAACATACTCAACAAAAGCAGTAATATGAACAGTAACATAATAAAAAAAATAGTAACATGAATTTGAATATATATATATTCGGCTACTACTTTCCTCACCATAGCACTGTCACCATCATCACCTCCCGAGCAACGCCAACCATCACGTTGTCATCACCTCCACAACAACGCGCACCACCACACAAAATCTCATTCAAGTTTCACTTCGATAGCTCCTTTTTACTCTACACCACCGCCACCACTATACTTGCATTATTTCCATAACAACTCAGCGTACATATATATCTATATGTATAGAGAGAGAGAGCTTTGAATTTGATATATATATATATATATATATATATATATATATAGAGAGAGAGAGAGAGAGAGCTTTGAATATATATATATATATATATATATATATATATAGAGAGAGAGAGAGAGAGAGAGAGAGATTTGAATTTGAATTTTAAATTTATGATGAAGATTTTATTGACATATTTTAATTGAACTTAAATTAAGAGATAACAATTTCTAAAATAGGAAATTAATTTAACTTCCTTTCAAGGAAGGGTATTTTTGAGATAAAAAAAAAAAAGTGGACTTAAGTCATTACATATAATTTTAAACATGGACTTAGCCCCTTATAAGTTTTCTTGCAGGACTTATCTCCAAACAAGTACATCTAGGGGAACTCACTTCCAATTTTCACTTTAAAAATTTTATCTATACCTTAAAAGTATAATTGGGCTTAAATAAACTTTACAAAAATTATTTCTTGGCCCTAAGCGGCCATTTATTTGTCTAGCATAAGGCGGGGCCAGCTTAACGAAATGTTAGGCATAACAAGAAGAACAAAGTAACAATTTCACAAACATGAACAAACACTCTTTAGAAGGCAATGAAATACGATGCATTACCTCATAGAAGATGATGATGCTTTAGACTAAGCATCATTGCGTCTCTCGATTTTCTTGTGGAACCAGTTCACCTTCAGCATTACAGTCACATAGATATAATCCTTCAGTTTATCAAGAAACATGAAATAAGCATGCCTCCAAGTCCTTTTAAAGAAAAGAACACAGCACACGCCCCAAAAACTAAGGGCAAATCCAATACCCATGCCAATGTAGAACCAAAACACCTCAGACTCATCTCCATCTTCACCAACAGGTGTTGAACCTTGAGATTCCTCCTTTTTTGTGCAATTTATTGGGAGAGGCACTCCACAAAGTCCAGCATTACCAATGAAGCTGGTTTCGCCAAGGCTCTGAAGCTGGGTGCTTAAAGGTATTCTTCCCGAGAAGTAATTATAGGATAAGTTCAAGGAATTAAGAGATGTCAAATTTGACATGGCTTGAGGAATTTTTCCAGAAAGAGAGTTTTTCGAGAGATCCAAAGATTCCAATGATGACATGCCCCCGATATTCTCTGCTATCTCTCCAATCAAGCAATTGTGAGAAATGTTCAAAAAACGTAATTGAAAAAGATCAAATATCTCAGCAGGAATGTATCCGGACAAATTGTTGCTTGAAAGGTCTATGCTCCTCACCAATTTAAGAATGCTACTATATTCAGATTCTCTCCCTTTTGTGACCAACCGAACATTTTCCATGGACACACCATTGATATATCCATAGCTCAAAGCTTCAAAATTCGAATTGTTTAATGTAGCCATCGCACTCAAATTATTGAAACATTTTGGTACGGAACCCGATAAGCTATTATCCGCAAGGTCTAGTATTAGAATTGAAGAAAGTAAGCAGAAACTATCAGGGATATTGCCATTAAATTTATTAGATCTCAAACGGAGAACCAATAGAGTTTTCGTTTCACCTATCCAGTTTGGTATGTCTCCTGTGAATTTATTTTTACCCAAGTCAATGATACCCAAAGATGTGTAGTTAAGCAAAGAGGAGGGTATATAACCAGAGAAATTGTTTTCTTGCAAGCGCAATGATTGGAGGTTATATAGAGAACCTACTGAAGTAGGAATTTCACCAGACAGGTTATTGCTCCCCAAGTTTAAGTGGGTTAAAGATTGCCAGTATATCCAGCAAGAAGAAAGTTCACCTGAAAAGAGGTTATTTGATGCATCTAGGACCAATAATTTTTTTGTTTGTTTGTTTTGGCATAGGAAAGAGGAAAGGTTTCCAGAAAATCTATTATTTGCAACAATTAACAATTTAACGTTTTCTGACAAATACGGTAGTGAACCCTTGAAGCGATTAGAGCTTAGATTGATAAAAGAAGAATTTAGTGAAATGGTAGATATATCACCATCAATCTGGTTGCCAGAGAGGTTAATGATATCCATAGATGAAGCCATGTTCCAAAGCCAATCTGGAGCTATATCTGAAATTCCCGAGTTTGACATGCCAAGCCACTTAACAGATGTTTGCGTTCTTAGCCAGTTGGGAAATTTTGGACCCATCT
This sequence comes from Ilex aquifolium, assembly GCA_951799425.1. NCBI lineage: Eukaryota > Viridiplantae > Streptophyta > Magnoliopsida > Aquifoliales > Aquifoliaceae > Ilex > Ilex aquifolium. The sequence goes on along the minus strand of OX637391.1, from coordinate 59,367,542 downwards.
CACAGGAACTCACTTGTATAGTTTTAAGTTGAAAAGGAGGAATCCAATTGTTGCTCACATTGAAGAAAAAGTGGTTCCCAGACAGTTCTAAATTCCTTAACTTTGAGTGCTTAGCAAAATGCATGTCTGAAATGCCACCTCCCAAGGAATTATATGCAATGTATAAAGTCTCTAAATTTGAGAGAAGCGCCAAATTCTTGGGAAGATTGCCGCTCAAGTTATTATAGGAAAGATATAAGTCCACCAAGGATGATAAGTTTCCCAGTGATTCAGGAATAGGCCCATAAAACGAATTGCCTCCAAGATAAAGCGCCTGTAGAGATCGAAGTTGCCCCAGCCCGTGTGTGATTTGCCCGGTAAGTTGATTCCACATCAAATTTAGATTACTTAATCTGCGGAGATTTGACAAGATAATTGGTATTTCACCTTGTAAGGAATTATCGCCTAGATAAAGATGTAGGAGGCTTGAACTGAGATTACCCAGCCAGTTTGGTACTTCATGCTTGAAATGATTAAGAGAAAGGTCAAGGGTAGTGAGAGATGTGAAATTGACATTACCAAGGGATGGGTACATGCTTTCGAGTCCACAATTGGACAAGTACAATACTGAAAGAGAAGGGAGTGTACTCATTGCTTGAAGCCAGTTGATTTCTTTGCCGAATTCGACTTTACTCATGTAGAGATACTCCAAAGAATGAAGGCGAGAAATCCAATTAAAATTATCCAGGAAAAGTCCATCATTATATCCTAAATCAAGGTAAGCCAGCCTGGAGAGATTTCCTAGTTGAAGAGGAACCATCCCATGAAATTCAGAGAAAGAGAGGTCAAGATATGTTAGACTTTTCATGGAACCCAAAAAACTTGGAATACCGCCATCTGAATTTGTGAAGTCGTTACCACTCAAGTCTAAGTGACTCAGAAACTTTACTTCGAGCAAAGAAGGATTAATCTTGCCTCTTAAATCCGTGAAATGCAGGCTGAGCTCGATAACTCGACCGGTAACATTATCACAGCGGACTCCTATCCATCGACAACAATCTTCTTGTAAGAGCCTGTCCGATGAATCATTTAGGCCATTTCTGAAGCCTAGAAGGGCTCTTCTCTCTTTCTCAATGCAAAGGATGTTTGATGATTGTGAATTGCCAACGCCAATAAGAAAAATCAAAAGAAGCGCCACAATCGGAATACAACTACTACGACTGTCCATAGCGGAGGCCAAGTGTTTTCACTAACAATGGAATATTGGATTAATGTTTGTGTTTCCCCACAATTTAATAGTCGTTGGATTGGACCTAGAAAGAAGGCTTGCATTGCATTGCATCATTTTTCTTTCCCAATTGGCTGAGGGGTCTAGTATGATTTTTCTATACTATGGGACACCGTTAATCTTGACTTTGGACTTTTCTTACCATTTACTTTCGCAGCATTTTTATTTATTTATTTATTTATAATTATAAGATTTATTTAATCTATTCTTAAAATAAAGAGTATCATAGACGTAAGGAATCCTTGTGAAAATTATTTTATTTTTTCATTAAAACTTTATCACTTATCACATCATTATTTCAATTAATTAGTTCATTTTTTAATATCCTAAATAACATTTCTCTACGCAGAATATGGAGATCAAATTCCTCATGACTATGATTTTGAGGTTCCATTAAGATATCAAAAAGTATTTTTTTAGTCTCGCATCTCCATTTTTCAACTACTAAAAATGTGTTATCATATAATATCTTATTATTTTATAATTTTTTCAGTTAATGGTTATAGATTACCTAATTCAAATGGAGAGTGATTGAAGGGTGATTATCAAGAAAAAAAATCACACATAGACATTGACTTAGACTTTTCTTTCCATTCATTTAGCATCATTTTCCAATGGTCCATAATGAAGTGTCTAAATCAAATTCAAAAACTCTGGACTTTGGAAGGTGCGGTTTTCCTTCGTCTTGGGTCACCATTGACATTGACTTAGACTTTTTTTTCCATTCATTTAGCATATTTTTTGTTTAATGTGCATTGATATATCCAAGCTATATACTCCTCAAAATGAGAATGGAAGCTAATATATATAATGTTGGGGGACTAAATTCTAATATTCGATTCCGAATTTTTTTTGTCTTGTCTTCAATAGGACTCGAACTCTCGACCGGTTACTGAGCTTCGAAAATCTCGACCTTAGTCGTATGATTCGCCTAATCCACCCCACGAATTCAATCTCCGAGCGTTAATTCGCAAATTTGAAGCGGATTCACACTAAATCTGCGAATTCAAATATCTGAATTCGCGAATTCAAAACAATAATTCACCGCTCAAAATAAACTACAGAAGTCAAGGCAACATTTTTGGCTGACCCCAATTAAGAAAAAACTTATTATTTAGTCCAACTGTACAAAGCACCACATGATGCTTTACGTGAGACCCAATGCAGGAGTAAACACAAACGGCTGCCCTTTTTTATACGCAATTTCTAACTTGATGTCTTCCTAGTCGATGTGGGATAGTGGTGTACAATGTAGATTTTAACACGGCTGAAAAATGCCATAAAACTTCTAATCAATTTTTTTTAACTTCATTCATATTATTATTTTTATGTGAGACTCAAAATCTAAATTAATAGTTAAATTTTTTTTAATAATTTTTCATATATTTGTATCTACATTTAATTTTAACATGTCTTTTAATAAGTTTTATATATGTAATTATATATAGTATGACACTCTTAAAACACTCCCGCTTTAAGAGTTTTTTGAATTTTGTCGTTCTTGCTCTCGTCTTCGCTCCTGCTCTATGTGACTTAGATCTCGACCATCCAATTTGTTTTCATTTTTTCTTAACCACTCAAATAAATTCACTTTTGTTCTCTAAAATCATTTCTATGACAAATTTATTCCAGAATGGTTTATTTCCCAAAAAAGAAAAAAACAACGAATAATTTTATTTCAATAGGATAGGACAGTCAATATTGAGAAAATAGAAATGAACCTAAAAGAAAACTATATGCACATGCATGAATGAAATAAGGATCAAAATATATAGTGAAAATTTTAAATTCAACAATTAAATGCAAAAATATCATTAATTATAAAAATCACACATATGCTCAATAAAATATATACATCCCAATTTCATCATCAAGCACATCATTCTAAGGCATACAAATGAGTGTGTAGAACTCAATTTTCATGCATGATACAACAATGTCATTTTTCTCAGTTCAATTTTATTTACACGTGTTCAAATATTGCATTTTTTATCAATTCAAGTGTAACATGTGTAAAATTAAACTCTGACACCATTAAAAATTCGTCTATATCTAATTATTAATAAAGTTCTACATGAAATTTTGAATTAGCATGACTCTAAGCAGAATATGGAGATCAAATTTCACATGACTATGATTTTGAGGTTCCATTAAGATATCGAAAAGTATTTTTTTTAGTCTCGCATCTTCATTTTTTAACTAATAAAAATGTGTTACCATATAATTTCTTATTATTTTATAATTTTTTCAGTTAATGGTCGTAGATTACCTAATTCAAAACCAATAGCCAATATTACCTTAGTCGCACACATAATTTGGTTATATTTTTGAAGTCTTGTCTCATAAAAAGGCTGGGATTCCACACCAACTGATGAGATTGAAGAGTACTATCATCGAAATGATCTCGTAGGGGTTCTTTGGAATCATTTCCATTACCGGTGACATTGACTTGGGCTTTCATCGGAGGAGTTCACTTTGGTATCGTCTTTCACTTTTTCGGTACCATATCGAAAAAGTAAAGAATTTATATACTGGACATCTGTATATCAAAAACTCATAATTGGTTCCACCAGTTTCCCCCAAAAAGTAGTATCTTACCCCCAAAAAAGTGGTACATTACCTCTAAAAAGTGGTAACTTACGCCACAAAAGTGGTACCTTACCCCAAAAAAGTGATATCTTACTCCCAAACAATTGTAACTTACTTTCAAAAAGTGGTATCTTACCCTCAAACAGTTGTATCTTTTCCGAAAAAGTGGTAACTTACCCCCAACAAGTGGTATATTTCCTCAAAAAGTGGTACCTTACGACCAAAAAAGTAATACCTTACCTCCAAAAAAATGGTACCTTACCCTCAAACAGTTATAACTTATCCTCCAAAAAATGGTACTTTACCCCCAAAAAGTTGTATCTTACCCCACCAAAGTAGTAACTTACCCCCAAAAAATGGTACCTTACTCTCAAATAATGATAACTTATCCACAAAAGTGGTAACTTACCCTCAAAAGTAATAATTTATCTCACAAAAGTGATAACTTCTCTCAAAAAAGTGGTAACTTATCTTTCAAAAGTGGTAACTTGCCCCAAAAAAGTGGTAACTTACTCTTTAAAAGCGATACTTACCCTCAAAAAATGATAACTTATCCTCCCAAACAGTTGTAACTTACCCCTAAAAGTGGTAAGACCGATCATGACAAGCTAGGATCAATCCTAATTCAAGGTAAGACCGATCCTGATTTAAGCTAAGACCGATCGTAGTGATTTTATTAGGAAAAATTTCAGCCACATCTCTTGTAATTTATCATATCTTCAAGGACATGCACCTTCTATATTATCCAAAACATCATTGACACCACTTTCTAGTTTATATTTAAACATCATTGACACACCCGCCATTAAATCACCATTTTTAACAAAAAAAAAAAACATCCAAAATACAAAAATTGTCCTTATATAAATTCCAAACACATCTGTTTACATAAAATTATATTAAAATTCGAGCCAATTAAAATTTATTTTTTTACATATTAAAATTCAAGTTGATTAAAATTTATTTTTCTACATATTAAAATTTAAGTCGATTTGAGCTCAACCTGAGCACCTAGCACCGATTAAAATTTGATTTGAGTCGATTAAAATTTGTATTTTTATCTTTTTAAAACACATGCCAATTAAAATTTGATTCTAGATGATTAAAATTCATTTTTTAGGTATTAAAATTTAAATCGATTAAATTTTATATTTTTTATGTATCAAAATTTAGTCTGTTTAAAATTCAATGCCATTTGATTAGAATTTGATTTGAGCCATTAAAAATTTTAATCAATTCGAATCGAATTTTAATTGACTCAAATTTTAATATGTAAAAAAATATAATTTTTATTCACCTCAAATTTTAATACATAATAAATAAATTTTAATTAGCTTGAATCGAATTTTAATCGACCCAAATTTTATTATGAAAATTTTTTTAGAAAAATATAGGGTCTTATTGAAGATATGTCTATCTAAAAGGGTGTGAAATTTTTTCCTAAAATATATTAATGGTAATTTGGTAAAATTGCATTCGAGTTAATGTCATTAATAGAAAGGGGGTGTCAATTATAATTCAAAAAACAGAGGGGATGTCCTTAAAAATATGGTAAACGAGAAGAAGTGTAGCTGAAATTTACCCTTTACTTTAAATCAGGACTGGTCATGAGTTATAACTCAATAATCCTAGTTTATGCTTACCGATCCAACATAGCTAAAATAAGGACCGGTCCATGACAAAACATTACCGATTGTATTACCGATCGTGATTTTATATCCAAATCAGGATCGGTCATGACAAATCATAACCGATCCAATAGAAACCCAGATGCTTTTTAAAAACATTTTTATCGCTAAATTATGCATGTTTTGTCAGTTTGATTTCTAAAGTATCAATTTTTTTAATTTAGCCCCTAAAATATTCAATTTATATTTAGAACATCTAATAAATATTCAATTTATCAAATTAACACCAAACTAACATGCAACTTTATCTGATAAATATTTAATTCATCAAACCAACACAAAATTGATATTAAATTCAACAAATTAACATTCAACTCAATCCAATTAATATCCAATTCATAAAATTAACACCAATTAAATATTCAATTCATCCAATTAATATTAAATTCATAATAATTAACACTAAATTAACATTCAGTGCATCCAATTGATATTCAAATTCATCTAATTAACATTAAATTAAATAAATTTACTTCAAAAATTATTTAATAAAGATTCAATCTATCAAATCAATATCAAAATAACATGTAATTTCATCCAATTAACATTCACTAAATTAATATTTAATTTATCAAACTAACATTCAATTTCATATAATAAACATATGTCCATTGGCAACAATCTTCTTGAGCCGACGGCCAAGATGAGAGCTTGTCATATGGATCAATGAGGACATTTCTAAAGCTTAGAAGGGTTCTTCTCTCTTTCTTTGTGCAAATGATGTTTGGTGATTGTGAATTGCCGCTGGCGATAAGCAAAATCAAAAGGAGTGTCACAATCGTAATACAATTACTGTGCTTAGCAGCAGCCAAGTGTTTAGTAATTTTGAACAAAGAGCAAGTCTACTCTTAACTATAACAATGGAATGGAAGAATAGTATTTTCACGTAGATGTGTCAATTCGTGTCGTATCATGTGATCCACATATCGTGTATTTTGGTGTAATTCACAGTGAACCTTTTTACATAATTAATGTAGTGATTCCATAAGTGTTGCTTCAACATGATGGGTCCTTCCCTTTTTAGACTCAAAAAGCCTCCTCCCTTGTAATGCCTAGGGAAATCCTATACCAAGAATTCCATACTTTGATGATAAGATTAATTGAATCTACGATGGCCCACCACTTGGAAATACTCCACCATTCCAAGGAAATTCTTTTATCACATGCCTCCTTTCTCCACTAACAAATTTTCCATTCAAAGCATTCCTACGGGAATGAAGGTTTTCAGCAACTCCATCAAAAAAAACAAAGGCCCCACCCTATCCCCACTTTTTCCAAAAAAATCCAATAAATAAACAAAAAACCATGATTATGATCCACCGACAACCAGAACTTCAATTTGATTAAAATTATATTGGGTGTAGCGTTGTTGCTTTTGAATATATGATTTTTGTGCATTGTAACACAATAAATCTTGACTTGGAATTCTCCCTCCATTATAAATTTTTTTTTCATCTTTATCGATACATCTAGTATATTCTGACGAGCCCGAAATTGACTGGGCCGAGCCTAACTTATATGGACCAAAAAAGCCCAAAGAAGCTGCAAATCTATGCGGATACAAAATCCAAGCCCATGGATCAAGGAGGCAACCACCCATTTTCGGCACCATGGCCATGCCCAAGGGGGCGCTGCCTAGAAGTTGTCCACGCCCAAGGGGGCGCCTAGGAGGTTGGCCACGCCCAAGTGGGCGCCACCCATGGGGGCGCTTGCCTTGCCTTGGCCTCCTCCTCCTCCCTTGCCTCCTTATTCCAATGAAGCCTACCTCCAACTCAAGCTTGGTCCATCTCAGGATCACCTCCAACTGAAGCTTAGTCCATCTCAGGACCACCTCCAATTCAAGCTTAGTCCATCTCAGCACCACCTCCAAATCAAGCTTAGCCCATCTCAGCACCACCTCCGATGGAATAGGGGCACGAGGGAGAAAATGTCGGGATACGCACCGGAGATCAAATCCTACCATACTTGTACTTACCAAAGTGGTGGAGTTCTACCATAGCTGTACCTACCAAAGTGGTAGAATCCTACCATAACTACACTTACCAAAATAGTGGTGACCGCCTCAACTCACCGCCTTAGTGAACCTATCTAATGTAAGATCTCTCCACTTGGAGAGGCATCTCATAATCTACACACACCACACCTCCTACAACTCTACACATTGCTCTCTCTCTCCCCCTCAATACACTGTAACTCTCCGGAGTACCCTTATTCATCAATAAAGAACATCGGCCATCGCTGCCATTCCAGAGAGTGGACGTAGGTCATCCGAGACCGAACCACTATAAATCCCTGTGTTAATTCTCTGTTTATGGTTTTGATTCATTGATTGCCATTGATTGCTTGCTAACTACTCATTAATTGCATCATTACTCATACTTGACTGTTGATCTTGTACAATACCAATTTGTGTATCATCAGTAGTACAACAGCTAGTTCTAGTATACACAGAAGTCCTAGTTTGGGAAAGAGTGGGGGCACCACGGGTCCCATCTCCTGGGAAGCAACCCAGCAATAGAACCCTAACCGAGAAGCACTGGGGGCATAAAATATCGGTCTCTTGAGAAGAGGGAAAAACTCCACTCTAAAAGCAAAGAGAACCTCCACCGTGGCCCATGCATGCCAGACAACACCAACCAGTGCCCAATCTCCTCCTGGTGCCGCCCAGCTCTCCTTCTCTCTCAAAGGAAGGGCCCAAAGCCGCTTGCAATGCTCCTGCCTCGCCTGTCAAGCTGGCGCCGCCCAACAAGTCTCCCCCTATATTTTATGCCATACAGGGGTCCATGGCAAAGAAGGCACCGCCCAGCAAGGCGCTGGCGTCGCCCATGGGGATGAGTCCTCCCATCTCGCCCGGTCTCCCATCTCACCTTCAAAATTGCCTAGTGCAAGACTCAAGCCACTAGCACATGAGAAGGCGTCGCCCACACTGCCCACGGACTCCTCGCCAAAGTCCCTCCTCACTTTGCAAAAAAAAAAAAGTGGTGTGCAGGGGGCGGCGCCCAGGGAGTCCAAGCCAAAAAAAAAAAAAAAAGGAGTCCACGCCCAAGAGGGCGGCGCCCAAGCCAAAGGAAAAAGAAAAAAAAAAAAAAAAAGAGAGAAAGAAAGAGGGAGAAGGGAGGCAGCGCCCAGGGAGACCAAGCAAGGGAAGAAAGAAAGAAAAAAAAAAAGAAAGAGAGGAAGGAGAGTCCACGCCCAAGAGGGTGGCGCCCAAGCAGCCAAGCAAATGAGAAAGAAAAAAAAAAAAAAAGAGTCCACGCCCAAGCAGCCAAGCAAAGGAGAAAGCAAAAAAAAAAAAAAGAGAGGTGGAAATGGCCCACGCCCAAGAGGGCGGCGCCCAGGGAGTCCAAGAGAAAGGAAAAGCAAAAAAAAAAAAAAAAAAAAAAAGAAGAGAAGCAGAGGGGACCAAGAAGCCAAGACCAAGAAAGAAGCTAAAAAAAAAAAAAAAAAAAGAAGGAAAAGTCAAAGAAGGTGGCGCCCAAGCAAGCCAAGAAAGGAAGAGAAAAAGAAAAAAAAAAAAAAAAGCACCGTGGAAAATAAGAAAATTTTTACTCACTCAAGTGAAGACGAAGCACATGCCCTCAACCCCTTCCTCTCGTAAAAAATCAGAGGCTTGGGGCATGGAAGGCAAATGACGAGCCCGAAATTGACTGGGCCGAGCCTAACTTATACCGACCAAAAAAACCCAAAGAAGCTGCAAATCTATACGGATACAAAGTCCAAGCCCATGGATCAAGGAGGCAACCACCCATGAGGGGCACCATGGCCACGCCCAAGGGGGCGCTGCCTAGAAGTTGTCCACGCCCAAGGGGGCGCCTAGGAGGTTGGCCACGCCCAAGTGGGCGCCTGCCTTGCCTTGGCCTCCTCCTCCTCCCTTGCCTCCTTATTCCAATGAAGCCTACCTCCAACTCAAGCTTGGTCCATCTCAGGACCACCTCCAACTCAAGCGTGGTCCTGGTCCATCTCAGCACCACCTCCAAATCAAGCTTAACCCATCTCAGCACCACCTCCGATAGAATAGGGGCACGAGGGAGAAAATGTCGGGATACGCACTGGAGATCAAATCCTACGATACTTGTACTTACCAAAGTGGTGGAGTTCTACCATAGCTGTACCTACCAAAGTGATAGAATCCTACCATAACTACACTTACCAAAATAGTGGTGACTGCCTCAACTCACCGCCTTAGTGAACCTATATAATGTAAGCTCTCTCCACTTGGAGAGGCATCTCATAATCTACACACACCACACCTCCTACACTTCTACACATTGCTCTCTCTCTCTCCCTCAATACACTGTAACTCTCCGGAGTACCCTTATTCATCAATAAAGAACACCGGCCATCGCTGCCATTCCAGAGAGTGGACGTAGGTCATCCAAGACCGAACCACTATAAATCCCTGTGTTAATTCTCTGTTTATGGTTTTGATTCATTGATTGCCATTGATTGCTTGCTAACTACTCATTAATTGCATCATTACTCATACTTGACTGTTGATCTTGTACAATACCAATTTGTGCATCATCATATTCTTAGTGAGAAAAATAAGTGACGTTAACCAAAATATAAAAATCAAAATCGAACTCATAATAAGAACTATGTTTTGGATGCATTATTGAAGTCTTTGCTATCATGTATCTATGGATCTATTTATTGTTCTTTGTTTTTAGATCACCAGATACATCGAAGATGATAATGAAGATGGTCTATGCTAGTTCCAAGGATAGATTCAAGAGGGTACTCGATGGAATTCAAGTTAAGTTGCGGGCAAACATATCCTAGTGAAACAAGCCTCGATATTTGTAAAAGGCTGAGCACTCTTTTTCTTTGATATCCAACCTTCACTTAATTCAATTTAAGCACATTTTATTTTTGGTTTTGCTTTTTGTGCCATACTAAGCATGTGATGTAATGTAATCTTATGTATCACTTTTTTCATGTTCACATTTTCAGCGTTTCATGTTGGGTATTTTTTTTTCATACAAGCTCTTGAACTTTTTTAAAAATTTGGTTACATCGCTTACAAGATCCAATATTATCTACTTAATTGAGTACATAAACAAATTGTTTTCCTCTCCCATCTTCTATTTTATTTGTTATTGTCACAAACCTTTTTCTGTGAGTTGGATTAAGCGTATTAAGGGTAATTATTGAAATGAAACCCCAAATCATTGACCAATATAGCTAGATTAACAATTTATACTTAGAACTTGCACATTTCATATCCACATACCGATCCTTTGCATATCAATCCACAAACTCAAACAAAACATGTGTGTGTTAGCACACAAAATGCTCAATATTACAAGCTCCAAAACGACCAACTTAAACGTATAGGAGAAAATCCATAATATACATAGAGTCAGTTAAAACCAGGTTAGAATCGCTCCCAGTACATCCCAGTAAGAACATAAACTAAATACTTAACCAAGAATTCAAGAATTACATGCCAAAAGCCACTCCATAAACATCATTATTGATCCTAAAATAGACAACAATCTTTAACCTTTACAAACATATGCATATATCACCAACAACAACACAAGCAAATTCAAGACGATTTGAAAGCATATCTCCCTTTCATAACCTTTCTTATAACCTGCAAAATCGTTATAGAAGAGCCATCACCCAGTAAAAAAAATAAAGCTTTGATCTAATTCAAATGCTGTGCAAAGAACACAGGGGATGATATCAATGCACTATGATGCAATTCAATGGCACAATCACACAAGTAGTACATAGTATATATATGGCCATCAATATATCTCAACATGTCAATTTCTCAACAAATATCAATCCACTTTCTATCAATTCGTTTGTGGTTTCATGTTCATTGTTTATTAGGAGAATATTTTGTTGTTTTTAGAGACTTGTTTTCAAAGCGCACATACACTATTGTTTTAGGTGTTGTAATACTCGGGATATGAGTAATGCATCAACTCAATGGGCATGAACGTCTAGGCTAAGCTTTGGGATAGTTGAGCTTTTAGGTCTTCCACTCCGGTGAAACGCAACCCATAATTATTTTCATGATTCTACAATATTCACTACAAAAAAAACTAGTTTTTACCTATGAATGTTTTACTTAGGAAAATTATTTTATAGGTAAAGAAGCTTTATACCCAAGAAATTATAATTTTGTCGGCGAAGAATGACACATAATTTGCAAACCAACGTGAAGAACAAAATTGATTTTATATAATTTTTTGATATGTTTTTTATTTTGGGCGAGAAATTAATTTTGGGTTATAAAAAAGTGAAAAGATTTCCCGAGGAAATTATTTCGTAGGGACAACAACAATCAATTAAAACGCTGCCGTTTGGGGGTCATTAGAGTTTTGGCTAGGAACTTATTTCGTAGGAAAATATACCCTCAATTTGTCGCCCAAGCCCCAAATCCATCGATCCCGTTCACTTCTCTTTCGTCAAACCCAATCCTCGGTTCTCTCTCCCATGGCGATCAATCTTCAAGGTCCTCAGTCTCCCATGATGTTCATTTAGTGTTGTTATGTTCCAGTCGATCGTTCATTTTTGGCAATAGGAAGCCGGTTCCAGTCGATCTGTTCATGTAGGACACGACGAAGCAAGTTCCAGTTCCTTGGAGATCTGTTCGCGGGTGATAGTCTAATTCTAAAATGCTAAAATGCGTTTGAGTTTGAGTTTGAGTTTGAGTTTGAGTTTTGGTCCTCAACTGTAATTTCATCGAGATCTGTTTCATTTTCTGCAGACTTGAGCTCAAACCTACTCTGCAGATTAAGCTTCTTGAATTCTTGACAGATTTTACGGAAGCCCTGCGATTACTAAATCTTGAACTTCTTCAAATTTTGAGCATCCTTCGAAGAAAGCTCAGGTCTGGTGTTGGAGTGTATCCATCAGTCGTTCTCTACCACTAACGAGTGAGAGCTTGAATGGAAATTGTGGAGAATCAGAAACCCTAGCTCAGGTCTCTGCTCTCCCTCCCAATCTCTCTCTGCTTAATCGCACGCACACAAGCATACACACATAGAGACACACACCCAATCGCTGACACACATTCACTCAATTGCTTCTTATTCTCTCTTTCTCTCTCGATGGATCATTAAAAGAAGCTGCTGTATTAGTTTCAGATATATATTTTTTTTCTTTGGGTTCCTACCTACTGTGCTTCTCTATGTGTGTTAGTATGTTGACCTTTATTTTGTTGTCTTTTGATTGTCCCGTGTTAAATTTGATGCCTCCATACTATTATATGCTTATTAAATGCTTTCTCTCTAGTTTGATGCAAATACAACGACTATTATATGTTGCTTTAAGTTTATAACATCAAGAAACTATAATCTCCACTAAAACAGCAAGAAACAATCAGTTGGAACATGAATTAGATGATGTTTTCAGCCAGATTATCTTGTCCATTTAATTGTTACTTCGCACGTTTGTCTGTCTATTTTTGAACAATTGGGATGGATTTAAATTTTATCCATCGTGTTCCATGTTCCATTTCAACTTTGATTCTTTGCATTCAACTTCTGTTGTTTTTGGTTACAACTCAGAAAAAGACTGTGTTCATCAAGAAGCATGTAATAAGCATGCCTCCAAGTCCTTTTGAAGAAAAGAACACAGCAAACGTCCCAAAAGCTTAGGGCAAATCCAATACCCATGCCAATGTAGAACCAAAACACCTCAGACTCATCTCCATCTTCACCAACATGTGTTGAACCTTGACATTCCTCCTTTTTTTGTGCAATTTATTGGGAGATGCACTCCACAAAGTCCAACATTACCAATGAAGCTTGCTTCGCCAAGGCTATGAAGTTGGGTGCTTGAAGGTATTCTTCCCGAGAAGTAATTGTAGGATAAGTTCAAGTAATTAAGAGACGTCAAATTTGACATGGTTTGAGGAATTTTTCGAGAAAGATAGTTTTTTGAGAGATTCAGAGATTCCAATGATGACATTGCCCCCTATATTCTCTGGTAGTTCTCCAACCAAACAATTATAAGAAATGTTTAAAAAACGTTGGTGAAATAGATCAAATATCTCAGCGAGAGTGGATCCAGAAAAAATTATTTCTTGAAATGTCTATGCTCCTCACCAGTTTAAGAATGCTCTTGTATTCACATTCTCTCCCTTTTGTGACCAACCAAACACTTTCTCTGGTCAATTCAGAGGCAGTGTTATATTTCACAACCTGAAAATCCGAAATAGTAACCATTGTGCTCAAATTATTGAGACATTTTGGTACGGAACCCGATAGGCTATTATCCGCAAGGTCTAGTATTATAAGAGAAGAAAGATGGCAGAAATTTCCAGGGATATTGCTATTAAATTTATTAGATCTCAAACGGAGACTCAATATATTTGTCATTTCACCTATCCAACTTGGTATGACTCTTGTAAACTCGTTTTCACTGAAATCAATGATTCTCAAAGATGTGCAATTAAGCAAGGAGAAGGGTATATACCTAGAGAAACTATTTTCTTGCAAATGCAATGATTGGAGGTTATATAGAGAACCAACTGAGTTAGGAATGTCACCAAATAGGTTATTGCTCCCCAAGTTTATGTGGCTTAAAACAGGCCAGTACATCCAGCAAGATGGAAGTTCACCTGAAATAAGGTTATTTGATGCGTCTAGGACCTCCAAAAGATTAATTTTGTTTGCTTGATAGCACAAGAAGAAGAAAGGTATCCAGAAAGAGTATTATTTGCAACATTTAACACTTCAACGTTTGTTGACAAATACGGTAGTGAACTCTTGAAGCGACTAGATCTTAGATTTATGAAAACAAAATTTTAGTGAAGTGGTAGATATATCACCACCAATCTGGTTGTCAGAGAGGTCGATCATTTCACTAGATGAAATCATGTTCCAAAACCAATCTGGAGCTATATCCAAAATCCTCAGAAGTTATCCATTTCACTAGATGAAGTCATCCATTTCACTAGATGAAGTCATGGTCTAAAGTCATTAAATTTGAGAGACGCGCCAAATCATTGGGCAGATTGCCGCTCAAGTTATTAATATTAAGCTATGAAGCACGAATACGGATACGGGATACAGATATGATACGATATAGATATGGCGATACGGCAAAAAAAAAAAAAAAACAGGATACGAGTACGGTTAGGATACGTCCATAAAATATATATTTTTTAAAATTTTATTATTATATTTAATGTAATAATTATGATTTATAAAGTGAAGGGGGGGCTGTGGAATAAAAGAAGATAGGGTTTCATAATATATATTTTTTTTTTGCAAATAAGGGTCTAAATATATTTGCTCTTGTGCCCTTATACTTTTTTAAAATTCGAGTAATACCCCGCCGTATCCTTATGCGTATCCAAGGTGTATCACACTCATATCCAAAACGTATCCGGCCGTATCCGAAAATCAAATTTATTTTTTTAATTTTAGGATATTTTTCAGACGTATTCGGTACGTATCCGAGGCGTATCCGTATTCAAAAGTATCCGTGCTTCATAGTTATTAAGCAATATGTGACTCAAGGGTGATAAGTTTCCCAGCGATTCAGGAATAGGCCCATAAAACAAGTTGCCCTGAAGAAAAAGAATATGTAGATGTTTAAATTGGCCAAGCCAATGTGGGATTTTCCCTGTAAGTTGATTCCAAGACAAAGTTAGATAACTTAAGCTGTGTAGATTTGACAATACAGTTGACATTTTACCTTGTAAAGAAGTTGCACAGAGGTTGAGAAATAGTAGGCTTGTACTCAAATTATCCAACCAATTAGGTAGTTCATGCTTGAAATGGTTACCGGCAAGATTAAGAACTTGAAGAGATGTAAAATTGATATAACCAAAGGATGGGTACATGCTTTCGAGTTGACAACCGGACAAGTGCAATTTTGAAAGAGAAGGGAGCGTACTCATTGCTTAAAGCCAGTTGACTTCCTTGTGAAGGTCGACATAACTCATGTCGAGATACTTCAAAGAATAAAGGCGAGAAATCCAACTAAGATTATCTACGAAAAGTCCATAATTATATCCGAAATGAAGGTAAGTCAGCCTCGAGAGATTTCCTTCCTAGTTGACGAGGAAACATCCCATGAAATCCACAGAAAGAGAGATCAAGATATGTTATACTTTTCATGGAACCCAAAAAACTTGGCATAGGATCAGTATCTCCAAAAGTCCATATTTATTCTTTGGCCCCAATTTTGATAAACATATTATTACCTTCTAATCCTTATAACTTAGTCAAGCAGCTCATAGTTTTTAAACATAAATTGAACATCACTGGAAGTGTGTCCAATTTTTTTTTGGCTTTACAATATTCAACTAACATCATGTTGCTATCATGTTGAACATCACTGGAAGCTCTATTTCATTTCTGTCCTAAATATTAATGATGAATTGCAGCAAACATGAACAAACTCGTTAGAAGACAAAGGACTCCAATGCTTTCATCTAAACAACTTTGAATTTTTTTACTGTCTTATAAAACCAATTCACTTCATAAATGTGGTTAGAAGTGGCAAACGGGCGGGTTGAACTGGTTATGGACCGATTCAAAATGGGATGTATGCAACAATAAATTTTTAATCCGCATAATAAACGAGTCATAATGGTTGGGGTTAAACTCATTCACTCGTAAAATAATTTAAACTATTGATATAAACACATACTAATATACTAAAAAAAAAGCCAAGAGTACAAGAATTACATGTCAAAAGCCACTCCATAACATCATTACTATTTCCAAAACAGACAACAATCTTTGTAAATAGATGCATATATCTCCAACAAAACACAGCCAAATTCAAGACAGTTCGAAAGTATATCTCCTTCCCATAACCTTTCTTATGACCTGCAAAATTGTTAAAGATGAGCCATCACCCAGTAACAAAAAATAATATTCAAAGTTCCAATTCAAATTCTATGCAAAGAACAAAGGGAATGATGTGAGTGGGCTATGATGCAATTCAATGACACAATCCCACAAGAAGTACATAGTATATGGCCATCAATGTATCTCAACATATCAAATTCCTCAACAAATATCCAATCCACATTCTATCACATCGTTCGTGGTTTCATGTCCATTGTTCATTAGGGGAATACTTTGTTAGTTTTAGAGACATAATTAGATTTAATTGTGAGAATTGTGAGAGAAAATGACTTAAATAAAATTAATGCTTTGTTTGGTAGGATGAAAAAAAAGGAAGGGTGGAATGTTGGAGGGATAGATAAAACATCATGTTTGGTAAGGAATAAAAATAGGAATGATGAAAAATTAGATGGAGTATCTGTCCTTCAAACTACCACAATCAATCCTTCCAACTTTTGGAGGAAAAGTGGATGAAAAATTAGTTATGTATTTTGAAGTATATGCTATCTACCTATTTATCCTTTAATATATGCATATATCATATTTATCAATTACATATTTTGTATACATTAATTTCATATATAAATATAATGATAAAATAAGCATCTATAATTTTTCTATCCTTTCACTATTTAATCCTACCAAACACAAAAAAAAAAAAAAAAAAAATCATTCATTTATACTTTCCATCACTCTTACCAAACACAAAGGAGGGAATGAATAATTCTTTCCTTGACGAATAAAAAATGTATTTTTATCCTTTTATTTTTTTATTCACCCTACCAAACACGCTCTAAGTTTAACAATTATTGTTCGGCCCTAAGCAGCCATTTTTAAGACTTTGAGGCACCCAATAAGTTAAGAATGAAGAATCTTAAAATTTTTCAAAATAATTATTTGCCCTATAGTTCTGCTGTGATCACTGTAACATTAGATCTTTTAATTTTTAAATCTATTTCCTGGATTATGAACTGCGAACAAAGAGTAATGGTATGACCATGTTTGTAGGTTTTAAACTTTGTTAATTTCAACTGCAATTTTTTTTTTTTTTTTGCAGTATCGTTGTTTCAATCATTCTTGACTATAATTTTTTTTTTGATGTATGTGATGCCATGATAATGAAAATTACATGAGGATTAATGTAGCAAAAGATGACAGATTACAAAGTGCATAACTTTGATATATATAGGAACAAAGTAGCAGTTGCAACATGAACAAACACTAGTTGGAAGGTTAAGAACTATGATGCATTACCTATGGAAGACGATGATGCATTCCACTACACGTCATTGAATTTCTTACGGAACCAGTTCACCTTTAGCAGTGCTGCAACATAGATCCAGTCCTTCAGTTCATCAAGGAACTTGAAATATGCATGTCTCCAACTCCTTTTGAAGAAAAGAACAACACAAACTCCCCAAAATCCCATGGGAAATCCCATACCCATGCCAATATAGAACCAAAACATCTCAGACTCATCCCAATTTTTGTGAACATGTGTTGAGCCTTGAGATTCGTCGTCTTTCGAGCAATTTATCGGGAGAGGCGCTCCACAAAGTCCAGCGTTTCCAATGAAGCCAGTTTCGTTAAGGCTCTGAAGTTGGGTGCTTGAAGGTATTCTTCCCGACAAGTGATTGTATGCTAAGTTTAGGCAATTAAGAGAAGTCAACCTAGACATGCTTTGCGGAATTTCGCCAGAAAGATTGTTATGGGAGAGATCCAAACATTCCAACATTGTCATCCCCCCAATATTCTTTGTTATCTCTCCAACCAAGTGATTATGAGACATATTTAAGAAACGCAATCGAGAAAGATCAAATATCTCAACAGGAATTGATCCAAATAAGTTATTGCTTGAAATGTCTATGCTCCTCACCAGGATAAGAATCCTACTGTATTCAGATTCTCTCCCTTTTGTGACCAACTGAACATTTTCTTGGTAAAATCCATAGCCGAAAGCATATTCCAAAGGCTCAAAAGAAACATTAACTGGAATGTCTACAGTAGCCATCACGCTTAAATTATTGAAACATTTTGGTACCAAACCTGATAGGCTATTATTCGCAAGGTCTATTATTAGGATAGAAGACAGTTGACAGATTTGTGTAGGAATATTACCATTAAATTTATTAGATCTCAAACGGAGAACCAATAAATTTGTCCTTTCACCCAACCAACTTGGTATAGTTCCTATAAACTCGTTTTCACCAAAATCAATGAGCCCCAAAGATGTGCAATTAAGCAGTGATGAGGGTACATGTCCAGAGAAACTATTGTTGTGCAAGCTCAATGATTTGAGCATAGATAAAAAACCCATTGAGTTAGGAATTCCACCCGACAGGTTATTGCTTCCCAGGTTTAAATGTGTCAAAGTTTGCCAATGCACCCAGCAAGAAGAAAGTTCACCGGACAAGAGGTTATCTGATGCATCTAGGACCTTCAAGTTATTTTTGCTATTAGCCTTACTGCATAGGAAAGATGAAATGTCCCCGTAAAAAGTATTATTTGCAATATTCAACAGTTCAACATTTCCCGTCAGACGTGGTAGCTCACCCTCGAAGCGATTAGAGCTTAGATTGATGAAAGTAGAATTAAGCAAAATAAAAGATAAATCACCATGAATCTGGTTTCCAGAGAGATTGATCAATTGAACACGTGAAGCCAAGTTCCAAAACCAGTCTGGAGCTATGTCTGAAATTTGCGTGTTTGACATGTCAAGCATCTCAACAAATGTTTGTGTTTGCAGCCACGCAGGAAATTTTGGACCCATCTTACAGGAACTCATTTGAATATATTTGAGCTGAAACGGAGGAATCCAATTGGAGCTTACACCGAAGGAAAAGTTGTTCTCAGACATGAATAATACCCATAATTTCGAGAGCTTAGCAAAATGCTCTTCTGAAATAACACCTGTTAAGGAATTATTTCCAATGTACAACAACTCCAAATTTGATAGAAGCCCCAAATTCTTTGGAAGATTCCCACTTAATTTATTGTCATGAAGATATAAACGCACCAGGGATGATAAGTTTCCCAAAGTAGCAGGAATAGGACCATGAAATGAGTTCCCGTAAAGGAAAAGATATTTCAGGTATTTATATTGCCCCACCCACTCTGGGATTTGTCCGGTAAATTTATTCCAGCTTAAATATAGATCACTTAAGCTTCGAAGATTTGACAAGGTAATTGGTATTTCACCTTGTAAGGAATTCCAGCTTAGATCAAGAGATAGGAGGCTTGAACTGAGATTACCCAGCCAGTTTGGTACTTCATGCTTGAAATGATTAAAAGAAAGATGAAGGACACTAAGAGATGTGAAATTGACATTACCAAGGGATGGGTACATGCTTTCGAGCCCACAACTGGACAAGTGCAGTTCTGAAAGAGATGGGAGCGTACTCATTGCTTGAAGCCAGTTGATTTCTTTGCCGAATTCAACTCCACTCATGTTAAGATACTTCAAAGAATGAAGGCCAGAAATCCAAAGAAGATTATCCACGAAAAGTCCACCATAGTAATATCCTAAATCAAGGTAAGTCAGCCTCGAGAGATTTCCTAGTTGATGAGGAACCATCCCATGAAATCCAGACTCAGAGAGGTCAAGATATGTAAGACTTTTCATGGAACCCAAAAAACTTAGAATGCCGCCATCTGAATGTGTGAAGTAGTTATCACTCAAATCAAGATAACGCAATCTCGAGAGATTTCCCAGTTGATGAGGAACCATCCCAAGAAATCCAGAGTAAGAGAGGTCAAGATATGTAAGACTTTTCATGGAACCCAAAAAACTTGGAATACCGCCATCTGAATCTGTGAAGTTGTTATCACTCAAGTCTAAATGACTCAGAAACTCTAATTCGAGCAAAGAAGGATTAATCTTGCCTCGTAACTGGAATTTGAGAAACGAGTTATAGTCATCATTGGGAGATACTGGATTGCGGAGGTGAAGTCTGACAACTAGACCGGTGACATTATCACAGCGGACACCTGTCCATTGGCAACAATCTTCTTGTGCCGCCGACGACCAAGATGAGAGCCTGCCCGATAAATCAATGAGGCCATTTTTGAAGCTTAGAAGGGCTCTTCTCTCTTTCTCAGCGCAAAGGATGTTCGATGATTGTGAATTACCGATGGGAATATGCAAAATCAAAAGAAACGCCACAATCGGAATACAACTACTACGATTGTCCATAGCGGAGGCCAAGTGTTTAACTAACAATGGAATATTGGATTAGTGTTTGTGTTTCCCACAATTTAATAGTCGTTGGAATGGACCCAGAAAGAAGGCTTGCATTCCGTTGCATCACTTTTCTTTCACAACTGGCTGAGGTGTCTAGTATGATTTTTCTATACTATGGGACACCGTTGACCTTAACGGTTCACCAACTGATGAGGTTTAAGAATACTCATCATCGCAAGGGTGAGCCCACCCGTATTTGTTTTGAGTGTATCTCATGTCATGTGTGTTGATTTTTAAATTCAAACTTGGTATTCCAGCATTATCTGATTAAGTTAATCTAATTTAATTTTTTAATACATAAACCAAACATGTCCAAGAGGGTCCTAAAATTAATTCTTAAAATTGAGGATGCCAAAAATATCTGCAATCCATTGAGTTAATGACTTAAAGAATTCTGCTCCAATCACTTTAACAATAATAGATCTTTTTCAATTATTTACTTGACTATGAATAGTGACTGAAGGGGGCATAATTGCAGTAGAGGGGGTCCATAATGAAGTGTCTAAATCGAATTCAGAGATGAAGACTCTGGACTTTAGAAGCTGTGGTTCCCCTTCGTCTTGGGTTACCATTGAGTCATTGACACTGACTTAGATTTTTTAACCATTTCATTTAGCATCATTTTTTTGTTTAATGTGCATGGATATATCCAAGCTACTCCTCAAAACGAGAACGGAAGATAATATACATAACGTTGGAGACCAAATTCTGTTGTTTGTGATTTTTCAATATAGCAAAATTACTTGTAAAAATCTCTGATTCGTATCATGCAAATTAGTATAAAACAGTAATAGTGAAAAACAAAACATTAATATTGAAGAACGAAATAGTTACACACAAATTTGTAAGTAAACCAATATAAAAACTGACCCGTTTGCAGATGAGAAACTGTTATTGAATTTTCTGCAGATCAAGGCTAGTGTTTGACACTATATTCTTAAGACAAATTTTGTCCACACATTTGTTACTTATGGAAATCAAAACCTCTGTTTTCAGGATCTAATGATCTTTACGCAACTGAAAGTAGCACTCTAATTCAATTGCCCAGTGAACCACAAACTGTATTGTGTACTCTCTGATATGCAAACTGCCTTAATGCCAAAAATATAATGTATGAAGCTGCCTTAATGACTACGAAAATTGGATATAGAATCATTATGGAAATCAAAGCGTTTGTTTCTCAGGATATAATGATTTTTATGCAACTGAAAGTAGTACTCTAATTCAATTGCCCAGCGAACCAGAAACTGTGTTGTGTACTCTCTGATATGCAAACTGCCTTAATGCCAAAAATATGATGTACGAGACTGCCTTAATTACTACGAAAATTGGATGCAAAATGATTATGTGGCTATGTTATTTATAGGCAGAATGATGAGTGATTTAGACAGTAAAAATGCGAACAAATGCAACCCAAAAGACACCATTGAAATCTGCCTATTGGGAACAAACACGAATTCGAAATTTTGGACTGGAGGGAAAATTAAATCCGAACAGGTGCGAAATTTGAATTCCAACAGCTACCAGAAATTAAATTATTGGTTAAGAAATTTATGCCCAATTCGTTAAATGAATTTTGTCCAAAAAGATAAGGATGAGTCTAAACCACACCCATACCCTAGCCCGACCCGATTGGGTTGTGGTGCACACGCGTGTGGTCGAACCAATGGCATGTACGTGCTCATTCTACTCATAAAAGTGTGATACCTTTTAGGGCCCAACCCATAAAACAAACTTGACATATATATGCACAAGTAAAATTTTCTTCCTCAACCTCTATTTCCACAATCCAAATGGGTCACTTTAGAGCATATTTCTAATTTATTTCTTACTTGATTTGAGCAACTGAATATACTATGTTAATCTCATCACGGAGTAGAATATGAACCCACAAAAGTTTTCGCTCAAAGTCGACAAAAAATGCAGTTTTTACACTTAAAAGACTGTTTTGGTCCAACAATTTCAAATATTCGATTCAGAAAAAATTATGTGATATGTTGTCGTGATTCCATTGTAAAACTCCTGTTTTCAACTGGACTCGAACTCTCGATCTCTTAGTGAAGTTAAAAAATTTCAACCATCCAATTTGTTTTTCTTTTTTCTTCACCACCCAAATAAACTCACATTTGTTCTCTAAAATCATTTCCTGGACTATGAATAGTGAATGAATGGGGATTATCTTTAGATGCCCTGAGTTTGAATTTTAACAATTTTTTGAGGCCAGATAATGACAGATTTATCTCTTATTAATACATTAGTTTCAGCGTAATTGATTTATCTTTGACTAAATCGAAAAGAAATTAGTCAAAATACACATAAATCGATTCAAACGTACGTCTTGACCATCGGGAAGAAAAAAGGAGTGATTATCAAAAGGAAAAAAAAGGGGCATAATTGCAATAGAGGGGGTCCAAAATGAAGTGTCTAAATCGAATTCAAAGACTCGTGACTTAGACTTTTCTTTCCATTCATTTAGCATCATTTTTCAATGGTCCATAATGAATGGACTTGACTACGGTACAATCAAAAAAATTTCGCTATCATACTTCAGAAATTTACTATTTCAAATAGTATTTTTATAATTTTTGTGGGTTATTTTATAATTAAAAATTTTATCACTTTTGTGATTAATTTACTATTTTTGTAAGTGTTTTTATCACTGTTGTGGGTGTTTCTACTATATTTGTGGTAATTATTTTTACCACTTTTCTTAAGTATAAAAAAAATTATTACTTTTTGTGGTTAATTTATCATATTTTTGGGTGTTTTTATTACATTTGTAGATCTTTTTATCACCGTTATTACAATTTTTTGAGTATCACAATAATGGTATAAATATTCATAAATGTGATAAAAATTACCACAAATATAATAAATTTTGAAATGATACCGAAATTCAAAATTTTGATACCATAGTCAAATCCATAATGAAGTGTCTAAATCAAATTCGAAGACTTGTGACTTTCGAAGGTGTGGTTCTCCTTCGTCTTGGGTCACCATTGATATTGACTTAGACTTTTCTTTCCATTTTTTTCTTTTAACAAGAGTTTTCTTTCAATTCATTTAGCATCATTTTTTGTTTAATGTGCATGGATATATCCAAGCTACTCCTCAAAATGAGAATGGAAGCTAATATATATAATGTTGGGGGACTAAATTCCAATATTTAATTCATAAAGAATTTTGTCATGGTTTTACTGTAAGACTCTTGTCTTCGATAGGACTCGAACCCTCGACCTGTTAGTGAGCTTCATAAATCTCAAACATCTAATTTGTTTTTATTTTTCTTAACCACCCAAATAAATTCACTTTTGTTCTCTAAAATCATTTCCGTGACAAATTTTCTCCAGAATGTTTTATTGCCATTAAAAAAAAAACAACGAAACTATTTCATTTCAAAAGGGTACGACAGTCAATATTGAGGAAATAGAAATGAACCTAAAAGAAAATTATATGCACATGATCAAAATATATAATGACAATTTTAAATTCAACAATTAAATGCAAAAATATCATTAATTATAAAAATCACATATATTATCAGTAAAACATATCCATCCCAATTTCATCGTCAAGCACATCATTCTAAGGCATACAAATGAATGTGTAGAACTCAATTTTCATTCATGCTACAACAATGTCCTCTTATTCAGTTCAATTTTACTTACATGTGTTCAAATATTGCATCTTTGATCAATTCAAGTGTAACGTGTATGAAATCAAACTCTGACATCATTAAAAATTCGTTTAGATCTAATTATTAATAAAGCTCTACATGAATTCTTAATGCGTCATCTAAGTGAATACATAGTCGATTAATGAGTGTCCTATATGCATCTTTTTTTAGATGATATATATATATATATTTATACTCTTCTCATAATGGCTTCAATTAACACGATTTTAATTGATAATTTCGATTTTCAATTAGCATTACTCTAAGTAGAATATGGAGATCAAATTCTACATGACTATGATTTTGAGGTTCCATTAAGGTATCAAAAAGTATTTTTTTAGTCTCGCATCTCCATTTTTTAACTAATAAAAATGTGTTACCATATAATTTTTTATTATTTTATATTTTTTTCAGTTAATGGTTATATATTAACTAATTCAAAATCGATAGCCAAGATTACCTTAGTCTCACCCATAATTTGGTTATATTTTTGAAGTCTCGTCTCCTAGAAGGACGGGGATTCCACACCAACCAATGAGATTAAAGAGTACTCATCATCAGAATTATCTCATAGTGGTTCTTTGGAATCATTTTTATTACTGGTGACATTGTGTGACGGCTCGTATAACTTTGTCATTAACACGCTAATTTGGTCGTCAATAATTATTTTATATAATTAAAGCTTATTTTTAATTTTTAAATAAATAAATGGACCTCCAATATGAATTTCGTACAACGAGAAATATATATAATAAATAATGTATAATTAGGTCATATTTCTCGTTAAAATAATAAATAAAAGAAGGAATGTCCAAATAATGTAGTAAATTGGTAAAATAATATATATATATATATATATATATATATATATATATATATATATATATATATATATATATATATATATAAGCATGTGACAAATGAGTGAGAATTATAAGAGTGACAAGTGTAAAATAAAAAAAATAAAAAAAAAGAGATGTGGATAAAAGGATGGACAAATGTCCATGATGACATAAGGAGAATACCTCACAAGTGATGTGAGGAGCCTGGCTTTGGGCTATAAATAGCTCACTTCGACAGTGAGCAAAGCAGGAGGAAAGAGAGAGAGAGAGAGACGAAGAGAGAGGGAAATTTATGAGATTTTGGGATCAAAATTTGAGCAGTGATTTTTAAGTATTTGATTCTTGGTATTTCAAATTTAATATCTATTGGAGTCATTGATGGATTTTAGATACGAGATAGTATATAATATGCTCATGTTTTTTAAATTTCTTTGTAAAGAGTGTCATTTCATTATCTGAAATTTGTATTCTTATTAATTATTCTGATTAATACGAAATTTTGTCAATGTTATTGGTTGACCTGTACATTGGGCTAAATACTTTGGGATTGATTGATACATGTACGAAGTGAACTTGGGGGCATAATTGGTGAAATGTGATTATGGCCCTGCGAGGTGCGATTGTGATTACAGCCTGGAGGAGTATAATGGTTCGATATGAGTATGAATTTTAAATGTCCAAGTGTCACTTGTCATCTCACTAAGAAACCCGAGTATAATGTTATGTTTGATAGAAATTGAGTTATGTGACTTATCGAATTGGATTCTTGATTCTTTTACTTATGATTGTCTATCGATTGAATTATTTGGTATTTGGTCATTCACATTTTTCTCGTTGAGTATATTGTTTCCTGTCATATTGTATACTTCCCCACCTTTAATATTTTTTTCAGGATTATCTCGGAGGGAAGGACCAAAATTGATATTTAAAGAATTGAAGACAGACGAATCTTGATATAATTTTTAACTTTGTATATTGAGGAAATTATTTTTATTGGTATTTGGAGATCAAAATTGTGATTATAAATTTATTGAGGCAATTAGGGCTCTGACCCTCTATTCAGAGATTTATTTGTAGTTTATTATCGATCGATTGATTTAATCAAATAACGCGACCAGAAACGGAGCGTTACACATTGACTTGGGCTTTCTTCAAAGATATACATGATTTGCGTGATGATCCAGGATTTATCTCAATTATGGTAATAAGTGGCTTGATTTGATGGTTTAGTTTATTTTAGTCCTTATCATTAAGGGATACAATTGCATTTGCTCATAAAAAATGCTATTTGAACTTAAAATAAATAGGAGTGAATGAAGGGTGATTGAGAAGAAGAAAAGAAGGGGCATAGTTGCAATAGAGGGGGCTCATAATGAAGTGTCTAAATCGAATTCAAAGACTCTGGACTTTAGACTTTAGAAGGTGTGGTTCTCCTACGTCTTGGGTCACCATTGACATTGACTTAGACTTTTCTTACCATTCAATTAGCATTATTTTTTGTTTAATGTGCATCCATCCTGAAAATGAGAATGGAAGTTAATATAAATAATGTTGGGGACTAAATTCAAATATTTGATTCAAAAAGAATTATGTGATCTGTTGTCTTGGTTCCATTGTAAGACACCTATCTTCAATAGGACTCGAATTCTCGACCCCTTAGTAAACTTTAGAAATCTCGACCACCCAATGAACCTAAGGCTTCATTTGGTTAGCGAGAAAATGGTAAAAAAAAATGGGAGAAAGATAAAAATTTTAAAATATTCTTGTGTTTGGTTAGCATAAAATGAAAAATGATGGAAAAAATAATTTTCTTTCTTGATTGGATTTTCTCACAACTAATCAAATTTTTTTTTCTTGTAAAAAATACAAGGAAATGCAAGAAAGTTTGTGATATATAACTAACTTTCCATTTTACCTTTATTTTTCTTAAAATATTTTGTTGATTATTAATTTTAAAAAATCTTGGTATGAATTTAGTTAATCATATAATTTGGTCCAAAGACTTTTGTGTTAATACTTGTCCCAAAATTAGGTTACGAGCCACTTTTTTTTAAAAAAAAATTAACTTTCAATTATAATACATATTTTTTTTCTTTTTTAGACTGATTTAATATAATTAAGGATAATTTAGATGATTTGAAAAAAAAAATTTGTGACTTTCATTTCTTTCAAACAATAGCATGAAAATTTTTTAAAACGTTCTCGTAAGTTTTTCATGCTAATCAAGTATATGAATGAAAATATATTTTCTATCATTTTTTTTTTCACTTCAATTTTTATTATTTTCAGTTTTTACCATTATTTTCTTCCTAATCAAATAGACCCTAAAAAAAAATTAAGATCTGGAGAAATTATCAAAGTAGATACTCTAGTTTGGCCCTATCAAATCAACTTAGTGGAATTAAGCCTCAACAACATGCATTGTCCATGAATGAAATAATGATCAAAATATGCAAATGCAATTTTTAAATTCAACAATTAAATGCAAAAATATCATTAATTATAAAAACCACATATATTCTCAATAAAGCATTTACATCCATATTTCATCATCAACCACATCATTCTAAGCATACAAATGAGTGTAGAACTTAATTTTCATTCATCCTACAACAATGTCTTTTCACTCAGTTTAATTTTACTTACACGTGTTCAAATATTGGATCTTTGATCAATTCAAGTGTAACGTGTATAAAATGAAATTCTTACACCATTAACAATCCGTCTAGATCTAATGATTAATAAAGTTCTACATGAATTCTTAATGAGTCCTAACTGAATACATAGTCGATTAGTGAGTGTCCTATATGCATCTTTTCTTTTTAGACACCCCCTTTTTTTTTTACATCCATTTTTCTTATAATGACTTCAATTAACGCGATTTTGAATTTTGTACTTTCAAATCTATGCGACAATAATGTGATTTGGTCTTTTATTTTTTTGGTTGACAATAAGTAAAAATAATTGTTGAAACTTCTCTGTTCTCGCTTCAAGACAAGGTAGATATTTAGCATTGTTAATGTTAATTTGCGATATATTTACTCTTAATATCCATCATATTTTTGCCCAATAAATACTGATTGAAAACTTGCACTTAGAAAATTATAAAAATATGTTTAGGACCTTCTCGGACCACTGGTTCCTATTTTTTTGGTCTTTGATGGCTTATTTGATTTAGTCCATGTTGCAATATCATCAATGTTTTCTGGTTGTGTACTTGTTTTTTTGTGACAAAACAAGTCACTGAGCTAACAATAAATATTGTACCATTATCGATCAATGTTTTATATTTGATCCATTTTATAGCGGACACACGGGAAAAAACAGTCAATTTGAAACACAAATAAAGTTCTATGGGATTCATTTATTTTTCATTTTTAACAGGTCACGAGATACATCGAAGATGATAATGAAGCCACTCCACTCCAAAACAGACAACAATCTTTGTAAATATATGCATATATCACCAACAAGAACACAAGCAAATTCAAGACAGTTCGAAAGCATATCTCCCTTCCATCACACCTTTATTATAACCTGCAAAATTGTTACAGATGAGGCATCAACCAGTAAAGAAAATAATATTCAGAGTTCTAATTCAAATTCTATGCAAAGAACAAAGGGAATGATGTCAGTGAGCAATGATGCAATTCAACGACTGAATCCCACAAGAAGTACAAAGTATATGGCTATTAGTATATTGTATTCTGAGATTTCGTATTTCTATATGAATTTAAAGTCTTATACGTGCATGGTTGCGAATAAATGATGATTTTTTTTTTTTTTTGTATCCCCCATTCACTGCTGCGCCAAGAATGCATTGGGCTTAATTACCTATGTCTAAAAATTTTTATTTGGTAATCTAAAAAGATTCGGCTTAATTGTGTGATAGAGAGATGGAGTGGCCATGTAAAATTGTGAGAGGAAAGGAGGTCGTCAGCTTTCTATGGGCCTAAAAACAAATTTAGATTTGATAGACCTAAATTTAAAAATTTTATTTATACCTTAAAAGTATAATTGGACTTAAATAAACTTTACAAAAATTATTTCTTGGCCCTAAGCAGCCATTTATTTGTCTAGCATAAGGCGGGGCCAAATTAACGACATGTTAGGCATAACAAGATGAGCAAAGTAACTGTGGGATAGAGGCCAGACCTCCAGTGGGGCGCCGCCCACAACAAACCACATTTTTTCTCTCTCTCTCTCTCTCTCCTCTGTTAACTCTAGATCCAATTTAGGCTCTACGCCTAAGACCAACTCTAAGGGGAGTTGTCATTTTGGGGTATCAAATTACTCATTTGTAATTTTGAACAGTGTTTTGATATCATTGAATTATAAATCTGTTCCAATGGCATGTGCCAAAATGGGGTGCCATTTTCATATTTTCATTCATCAATCTATATGAATCGTTCGATCTATATTCATCGTTGGATCATTCAGCAATTTAACGGATGTATATTCATCAACCTATTTGCAACCTCTCATTTTCTCTCTCCAGAGTTGCCATTTTTGCCACCCGAAGAGCCTTGATGCCATTTTCCAACCCTTGATGCCACCCCCTTTGGTGTGAAAATTTTTGAATTTGGGGTGGCATTTTGGGTTGCCACCCCTGATGCCACTCCCCCTTGGAGTTGCTCTAAGAGCATCTCCAAGGGGGGAGGCATATGGGGTGGCATACCTCATATGCCACCCCAAATTCAAAAAAGTTCACTCCAAAGGGGGTGTGGCATATGGGGTTGAAAAATGGCATCAAGGTCTTTAGGGTGGCATATTTGGCAACTCTGGAGAGAGAAAATGGGAGGTTTGAAATGGATTGGTGAATATAGATCCGTTAGATGAATATAGATCCAACGATTCATATAGATTGATGAATAAAAATATGAAAATGACACCCTATTTTTGCACCTGCCAGTGGAGCAGATTTATAATTTAGAGGTGTCAAAACACTGTTCAAGGTTGCAAAATGGTATTTGGCACCCCAAAAATAGCACTCCCCCTTGGAGATGCTCTAAGAAGCCCCATTAGATCTTCAAAAACAACATAGATTTCAGTACATCGCTCCACATAGAACCACGCCCACTAAAGCAACAATTAGGCATCGCCCACCAAGCAGCCTCCAAGTAGCCTTAAGGCGTCGCCCACCACCACAGTGCCCAAGGCGCTGCCCAGCCCTCCTGGCGTTGCCCAAGGCACCCTACCAACCTCTAGGCGTCGCCAATAGTGCCCCAGGGCGCCGCCCAGCTAGCTGTCCTGCCTCCAGCGTCACTTGCACCTGGTGCCACCACGACTCTCGTCCTAGCGTCATCTCTGCCCGTCACCCAGATCGGCCCGGGACCTAGAGTCCTAGTAAAACTCGACTCTAAGTATCAAAAGACTATTGATAAACAAAGCCTCCTAGCGAGCATATCCCTTCCTACAAGTCAGGACTCAACGTCCTAGTATGATTCTACATCGAACATTTAGGGGATTGGTGATGGGGTCTATCCTATCACAACCTAGAGTTCGATTTTACTTGGAGCACTGCTTTCTATGTCACTATAAATAAAGGTTACGGTACGAAGTATGTAATTGAATCCGAGCCTATTGATAATAAGAAATTAAATGGGGTGGGAATAGATATTTGTAGGGTGAGAATAAGCCCACCCGTATTTGTTTTGAGTGTATCTCATGTCATGTGTGTTGATTTTTAAATTCAAACTTAGTATTCCAGCATTATCTGATTAAGTTAATCTAATTTAATTTTTTAATACATAAACCAAACATGTCCAAGACCGTCCTAAAATTAATTCTTAAAATTGAGGATGCCAAAAATATCTGCAATCCATTGAGTTAATGACTTAAATAATTCTGCTCCAATCACTTTAACAATAATAGATCTTTTTCAATTATTTACTTGACTATGAATAGTAATTGAAGGGTGATTATCAAGAAGAAAAGAAGGGGGCATAGTTGCAATAGAGGGGGTCCATAATGAAGTGTCTAAATCGAATTCAGAGATAAAGACTCGACTTTAGAATTCAGAGATAAAGAATCGACGAGAACAGAAGATAATATACATAACGTTGGAGACAAAATTCTGTTGTTTGTGGTTTTTCAATACAGCAAAATTACTTATAAAAATCTCTGATTCGTATCACGCAAATTAATATAAAATAGTAATAATGAAGAACGAAACAGTTACACACGAGTTTGTAAGTAAACCAATATAAAAACTGACTCGTTTGCAGATGAGGAACTGTTATTGAACTTTCTGCAGATCAAGGCTAGTGTTTGACACTATATCCTTAAGACAGATTTCATCCCCACACTTGGTACTTATGGAAATCAAAACCTCTGTTTTTCAGGATTTAATGATCTTTACACAACTGAAAGTAGCACTCTAATTCAATTGTCCAGCGAACCACAAACTATATTGTGTGCTCTCTGATATGCAGACTGCCTTAATGCCAAAAATATAATGCATGAGACTGCCTTAATGACTACGAAAATTGGATGCAGAATCATCATGGAAATCAAAACGTCTGTTTTCCAAGATACAATGATCTTTACGCAACAGAAAGTACCACTCTAATTCAATTACTCAGCGAACCAAAAATTGTGTTGTGTCCTCTCTGATATGCAGAGTGCCTTAATGCCAAAAATATGATGTATGAGATTGCCATAATGACTACCAAAATTGGATGCAGAATGATTATGTGGAGGGGGGGATTATTTATAAGCAGAATGATGAGTGATTTAGATAGTTACCATGCGAACAGATGCAACTCAACAGACACATGTAGCCCAGAAGACACCATTGAAGTATGCCTATTGGGAACAGACATGAATTCAAAATTTCGGACCAGAGGAAAATTACATCTGAACAGGTGCGAATTTTGAATTCCAAAAGGTACCAGAAATTAAATTCTTGGTTAAAAAATTTATGCCCAATTCGTTAAATGAATTTTGCCCAAAAAGACAAGGATGGGTCTAAACCACACCCATACCCTAGCCCGATCCGACTGGGTCGTGGTGCACACGCGTGTGGTCGAACCAATGACATATACACGCTCGCTGTGCTCATAAAAGTGTGGTACATTTTAGGGCCCAACCCATAAAGCAAACTTAACATATGTATGCACAAGTAGAATTTCTTCCTCAACATCTATTTTCACAATCCAAATGGGTCACTTTAGAGCATATTTTCTCATTCATTTCTTACTCGATTTGAGTAACTGAATACACTATGTTATTCTCCTCACGGAGTAGAACACGAACCCACGAAAGTTTACGCTCAAAGTCGACCAAAAATTCAGTTTTTACACTTAAATAACTGTTTTGGTCCATCAATTTTAAATATTCGATTCAGAAAAAATTATGTGATATGTTGTCTTGGTTCAATTGTAAGACTCATGTATTCAATAGGACTCGAACTCTCAACCTCTTAGTGAGGTTCGAAAATTTCGACTATCCAATTTGTTTTTCTTTTTTCTTCACCGCCCAAATAAACTCACATTTGTTCTCTAAAATCATTTCCTGGACTATGAATAGTGAATGAATGGGGATTATCTTCAAATGTCCCAAATTTGAATCTTAGCAATTCTTTAAGGTCAGACCATGACAGATTTATCACTTATTAATACCCTAGTTTCAGCGTAGATAGTCTTTCTTTGATTAGACCGAAAAAAAATTAATCGAAATATACATAAATTGATCCAAAACGCCTTGACCATCGGGAAAAAAAAGGATTGATTATCAAAAGGAAAAGAAAGGGCATAATTGCAATGGAGGGGGTCCAAAATGAAGTGCCTAAATCGAATTCAATGACAAATTCTAGACTTTCGAAGGTGTGGTTCTCCTCTGTCTTGGGTCACCGTGGACATTGACTTAGATTTTTTTTTTCATTCATTTACTTTTTTTTTTTTTTTTTGTTTAATGTGCATGAATATATCCAAGCTACTCCTCAAAAATGAGAATGGAAGCTAATATGCATAATGTTTGGGACTGAATTCCAATATTCGATTCAGAAAGAATTATGATTTGGGTCCATTGTAAGGCTCTTGCCTTCAACAGGACTCGAACTCTCGACCTCTTAATGAGCTTTGGAAATGTCAACCACCCAATTTGTTTTTATTTTTTCTTCACCACCCAAATAAATCTCGTAAGCTTAGGAAACTTCTCTGTTCTCGCTTCAAGGCAATCCCAATAAATACTGATCGAAAACTTGCACTTAGAAAATTATAAAAACAAGTTTAGGTGACATTTTGGCCTTTTGTATATCTCCTAAAATAGAGCAAAATGTTGTTTATATGATATCAAATAATTCAATTCAATTTGATGATATGAGTAAGGTCTAAGTTTGTGAATTCCTAGTGATTGCTATGGGATTGGTTAAATCATGGATCCAAAGGTGTTTCGCAACAGAATCATTCTTGATGAAATCTTCAAAGCTTTGATCTTTTCAAACGATCGGTTCCTACCTTTTTGGTCTTTGATGGCTTGTTTGATTTAGTCCATGTTGAAATATCATCAATGTTTTCTGGCTATGTACTTGTTTTTTATGACAAAACAAGTCACTGAGCTAACAATAAACTTTGTACTATCATTGATCAATGTTTTATATTTGATCCTTTTTATATGCAGACACACGAAAAAAAAAAACAATCAATTTGGAACGCAAATATAGAGTTTTATTCATTCAAGAATATTGATAATAATATAGAGTTTTCTCATATTTCTATGTGGATTCAAAGTGTTATAGCGAAGAAATAATAATTTTTTTTGTATCCCCTATTCACTTCTGCACCAAGAATGCATCCTGATTATTGAATTTGGATTCAAATAATTGGTATTAGTCCATATCAATACAGTTGTTGTAGTCCCTAATGTGGAGTGAGAAAGAGAACTGCAAAGATAAATGGTTGTGTCAAACACTGAGAGGAAGAGAGTTCGTCATATTTGTAGAGGCCCCTAAAATAAAAATGTATAAGCATGTGTAGGAAAGACTTTGGCATATATATATACATCTCATAAAAAATGGCAAAATTAGGGTTATTAATTAAGCCGAGTTTTATGAGCTAGAGTCAAAAAAAAATTGTTGAAGTTCGCCTCATTTAGAAAATAAGTCGAGTCTGAGCCGAGCCCAAAACGAATCGAGCCCGAGCCCAAACTTTCTCACAATTTAATAGTCGTTAGATTGCACCCAGAAAGAAGGCTTGCACTGCATTGCTTCATTTTTCTTTCGCAATTGGCTGAGGGGCCTAGTATGATTTTTCTATACTATGGGACACCGTTAATTTTGACTTTGGACTTTTCTTACCATTTACTTTCTCAACATTTTATTTATTTATTTATAATTATAAGATTTATTTAGTCTATTCTTAAAATAAAAAGTATCATAGACGTAAGGTAATCCTTGTGAAAATTATTTTATTTTTTCATTAAAACTCTTTCATTTACCACATCATTATTTCAATTAATTAATTCATTTTTTAATGTCCCAAATAACATTACTCTAATCAGAATATGGAGATCAAATTTCACATGACTATGATTTTGAGGTTCCATTAAGATATCGAAAAGTATTTTTTTAGTCTCGCATCTCCATTTTTCAACTAATAAAAATGTGTTATCATATAATTTCTTATTATTTTAGAATTTTTTCAGTTAATGGTTATAGATTACCTAATTCAAATCGATAGTGATTGAAGGGTGATTATCAAGAAAAAAAATCACACATAGACATTGACTTAGACTTTTCTTTTCTTTTCATTCATTTAGCATCATTTTTCAATGGTCCATAATGAAGTGTCTAAATCAAATTCAAAAACTCTGGACTTTGGAAGGTGTGGTTCTCCTTGGTCTTGGGTCACCATTGACATTAACTTAGACTTTTCTTTCCATTCATTTAGCATATTTTTTGTTTAATGTGCGTTGATATATCCAAGCTATATATACTCCTCAAAATGAGAATGGAAGCTAATATATATAATGTTGGGGACTAAATTCTAATAATCGATTCAGAAAGAATTTTGTCTTGTCTTCAATAGGACTCGAACTCTTGACCGATTAGTGAGCTTCGAAAATCTTGACCTTAGTCGCATGATTCGCCTGATCTACCCCACAAATTCAATCTCCAAACGTTAATTCGCAAATCTAGAGCAGATTCGCATTAAATTCGCAAATTCAAATATCTGAATTTGCGAATTCAAAACAATAATTCACCACTCAAAATAAACTACAGAAGTCAAGCCAAAATTTTTGGCTGACCCCAATTAAAAAAAAACTTATTATTTAGTCCAGCTGTACAAAGCATCATGTGATGCTTTACGTGAGACCCAATGCACGAGTAAACACAAACGGCTGCCCTTTTTTATACGCAATTTCTAACTTGATGTCTTCCTAGTCGATGTGGGATAGTGGTGTACAATGTAGATTTTAACACGGCAGAAAAATGCCATAAAACTTCTAATCAATTTTTTTTTAACTTCATTTATATTATTATTTTTATGTGAGACTCAAAATCTAAATTAATAGTTAAAAAATTTTAATAATTTTTCATATAGTTGTATCTACATTTAATTTTAACATGTCTTTTAATAAGTTTTATATATGTGATTATATATAATATGACACTCTTAAGACACTCCCGCTTTCAGAGTTTTTTGAATTTTGTCGTTCTCGCTCTCATCTTCGCTCCCGCTCTATGTGACTTAGATCTCGACCATCCAATTTGTTTTCATTTTTTCTTAACCACCCAAATAAATTCACTTTTGTTCTCTAAAATTATTTCTATGACAAATTTCTTCCAGAATGGTTTATTGCCAAAAAAAAAAAAAACAATGAATAATTTTATTTCAATAGGATAGGACAGTCAATATTGAGAAAATAGAAATGAACCTAAAAGAAAATTATATGCACATGCATGAATGAAATAAGAATCAAAATATATAGTGAAAATTTTAAATGCAAAAATATCATTAATTATAAAAATCACACATATTCTCAATAAAATATATACATACCAATTTCATCATCAAGCACATCATTCTAAGGCATACAAATGAGTGCGTAGAACTCAATTTTCATGCATGCTACAACAATGTCATCTTTCTCAATTCAATTTTACTTACACTTGTTCAAATATTGCATCTTTGATCAATTCAAGTGTAACGTGTGTGAAATTAAACTCTGACACCATTAAAAATTTATCTAGATCTAATTATTAATAAAGTTCTACATGAATTCTAAATGCGTCATCTAAGTGAATACATAGTCGGTTAATGATGTCCTATATGCATCTTTTTTTTAAGACACCTTTTTTTTTTATATCCCTTCTTCTCATAATGGCTTCAATTAACACAATTTTAATTGATAATTTCGATTTTGAATTAGCATGACTCTAAGCAGAATATGGAGATCAAATTTCACATGACTATGATTTTGAGGTTCCATTAAGATATCGAAAAGTATTTTTTTTAGTCTCGCATCTTCATTTTTTAACTAATAAAAATGTGTTACCATATAATTTCTTATTATTTTATAATTTTTTCAGTTAATGGTTGTAGATTACCTAATTCAAAATCAATAGCCAAGATTACCTTAGTCTCACACATAATTTGGTTATGACTTACCCCCAACAAGTGGTATCTTTCTTCAAAAAGTGGTACCTTACTCCCAAAAAAGTAATATTTTACCTCCAAAAAAGTGGTATCTTACCCTCAAACAATGGTAACTTACCCCCAAAAAGTGATACTTATCGTCAAAAAATGATAACTTATCCCCAAACAGTTGTAACTTACCCCTAAAAGTGGTTAGACCGGTCATGACAAGTTAGGACCAATCTTGATTCAAGATAAGACCGATCCTGATTTAAGTTAGGACCGATCATGGTGATTTTGTTAGGAAAAATTTCAGCCACATCCCTTCTAATTTATCATATCTTCAAAGACATGCACCTTCTATATTATTCAAAACATCATTGACATCACCTTCTAGTTTATATTTAAACATCGTTGACACCCCGTCATTAAATCACCATTTATAACAAAAAAAATTCATCCAAAATACAAAAATATACCTTATATAAATTCCAAACACATCTTTTTACATAAAATTATATTAAAATTCGAGTTAATTAAAATTTATTTTTTTACATATTAAAATTCAAGTTAATTAAAATTTATTTTTTTACATATTAAAATTTAAGTCGATTTGAGCTCAACCTGAGCAGCTAGCACCGATTAAAATTTGATTCGAGTCGATTAAAATTTGTATTTTTATCTTATTAAAACACATGCCAATTAAAATTTGATTTTAGTTTATTAAAATTTATTTTTTAGGTATTAAAATTTAAGTCGATTAAAATTTATATTTTTTATGTATCAAAATTTAGGCCGATTAAAATTCAATGCCATTTGATTAGAATTTGATTCGAGCCGTTAAAAATTTTAATCAATTCGAATCGAATTTTAATCGATTCAAATTTTATTATGTAAAAAAATTTAGAAACATATAGGGCTTTATTGAAGATATGTCTATCTAAAAGGGTGAGAATTTTTTTCCTAAAATATATTAATGGTAATTTAGTAAAATTGCATTCTAGTTAATGTCATTAATAAACAGGGGGTGTCAATGATAATTCAGAAAATAGAGAAGGTGTTTAGAAAATAAAAAGGGTGTCCTTAAAGATATGGTAAGCTAAAAAAAGTGTAGCTGAACTTTAAATCAAGACCGGTTGTGAGTTATAACTTAACTAGGGATAACTCATGCCTGAAGGCACGGTGCAACTTAAACCAACCAATTAATTTGGAGAAGTGAGGAGTGAAAATCCTTGAGAGCAGTGGCAAAACCAAAAATATGATCTAGGGTGGACACACTTTAAGTATAATAGATAAAAATAATGTGATATATTTATATTTTTTATATCGGATTTGATACTTATAAATTCATTAAATATAAACGGGATCTATTTGAAAAAAAATAATAAGAAAACATCTATACATCAAGGATCAATTATATAATTTATTTGACACAAATAAAAACAATATTCTATAATTTTTAATCTTCTTACAAATTTCATATTTTACTCATTTTTGATTATATATTTCATAATTTTTGAACTAAAAGAGGATTCAACAAATCATACCAATACTCTAAGAAATCAATTTTAGTTTACCAATTTTAAGAGATTTGGTATGAACTTTTTGTTTTTGTTTTTTTGATCTAATACCCAACTAATTATTTGACCCAATTAATTTTGTTTTTCATAAATCATTATAGTGGGCTCAATTAATCCAAAAAAATATATAAAACATATATAAGTAAAAAAAAAATATTCTTTTTCAGGGTGGCCCTAAACTCATCTTGCCCCTTTTCCTTCCGCCACTGTCAAAGAGAGAGTGAAGAGTAAGAAGAGGAAGGTAAAATCCAATATGACTGGTTTTAAGAGAGATGCTAGTGGTTGTTGGATTAATGAATTTGAGACCGTAGGATCGGCTTGTTGAAGCCGCCCTGTTTTGTATTATAAATAGATATTGTAGATAAATCCATGAAATGTGATAGAATTGACTTAAAAAAATATTAATTTATATACATGTAATCAAAAATTGAGTCAAATCTAATACAAACTAAAAATCTAATTTATCAAAAAACATATCGCCAAAATATTTTCTATCAAAAAAAGATCTACAAATATTTTTTATAAAATATATATTTTTTAATTAGTACAAGTTATTACAAAATTATTAATTTATTACAAGGTATTACAAAATTAGTACAAGTACAAGCTAATATTTTTTTTTATTAGAGTTGAGTTTTCTTAAGAGATAAAAAAAATTAGTCTTGAACTTTTGATTCAAAATATGTGTAAAACATGTTAGTTTGAGATATTTAATTAATTAAATAAAATTAAAATTAATTATATTCAATATAAATGTGTTAAGTAGCGCCCTTGTTTTTTTTAATCAAAATATTATCATTGTGTCTTATACAAATTCATGGCAAATTTGACCCATTTAATTATTATGCCAGAGAAAATCTTGTGTTCCAAGATCAGCCGCAATCGTTGACTGGTTGGAAGAAAAAAATATTAAGGTTAAAAATGTTAATTTCTTAACCGTTTGATGAATAAATTTGAGACCGTAAGATATGTTATGAGATCAGTCGTAATCGTTGACCGGTTGGGGGAAAAATATTAAGGAAAAAAATGGTAATTTCTTGACCGTTGGATGATTGAATTTAAGACCGTATGATTGACTTATTGAAGCCGCACTGATTTTATATTATAGATATAGAATTCACTTAAAAAAATATTAATTTATATACATGTAATCAAAATCGAGTTAAATCTAATACAAACTAAAAATTTAATTTGTCAAAAAGCATATCGTCAAAATATTTTCTATCAAAAAATTATCTACAAATATCATTTATAAAATATTATTTTTTTAATTAGTAAAAGCTATTACAAAATTATTAATTTATAAGAATATATTAGCGTTGAGTTTTCTTAAGAGATAAAAAAAATTAGTCTTGAACTTTTGATTCAAGATATGTGTAAGACATGTTAGTTTCAGATAATTAATTAAATAAATAAAATTAAAATTAATTATATTCAATATAAATGTGTTAAACAGTGCCCTTGTTTTTTTTATCTTAAATTGATGAGTTTTTTTTAATCAAAATGTTATCATTGTGTCTTATACAAATTCAAAATATTACACTACACAGATGATATTAATGGCAAATTTGACCAATTTAATTATTATGTCAAAGAAAATCACGTGTTCCAAGATCAGTCATAATCGTTGACTGGTTGGGAGAGAAAATATTAAGGAAAAAAAATGTTAATTTCTTAACCGTTGGATGAATGAATTTGAGACCGTAAGATATGTTCAAGATCAACCGTAATCTTTGACTTTTGGGGGGGGGGGGAACATTAAGGAAAAAAATTATAATTTCTTGACCATTGGATTAATGAATTTGAGACCGTAGGATCGGCTTGTTGAAGCCGCCCTATTTTATATTATAGATGATCCTAATTTATGCTTATCGATCCAACATAGCTAAAATCAGGCATGACAAAACATTACCGATTGTATTACCGATCGTGATTTTGTATCCAAATCAGGTTGGTCATGACAAATTATGGATCTCCATATGCATTTTAAAAACACTTTTATCACTAAAGTATGCATGTTTTGTCAGTTTGATTTTTAAAATATCAATTTTTTTTAATTTAATCCCTAAAATATTCAATTTATATTTAGAACATCTAATAAACATTCAATTTATCAAATCAATACCAAACTAACATGCAACTTTATCCAATAAATATTTAATTCATCAAATTAACACAAAATTAATTAAATTCAACAAATTAACATTCAACTCAATCCAATTAATATTCAATTCATAAAATTAACACCAGTTAAAATTTCAATTCATTCAATTAATATTAAATTCATAATAATTAACACTAAATTAACATTCAATGCATCCAATTGATATTCAAATTCATCTAATTAACATTAAATTAAACAAATTTAATTAAAAAATTATTCAATAAAGATTCAATCTATCAAATCAATACCAAAATAACATGTAATTTCATTCAATTAATAGTTAATTAATCAAATTAACACTAAATTAATATTTAATTTATCAAATTAACATTCAATTTCATATAATAAACATATGTCCATTGGCAACAATCTTCTTGTGCCGACGGCCAAGATGAGAGCTTGCCATATGGATCAATGAGGTCATTTGTAAAGCTTAGAATGGTTCTTATCTCTTTTTTGTGCAAAGGATGTTTGATGATTGTGAATTGCCGCCGGCGATAAGTAAAATTAAAAGAAGCGCCACAATCGCAATACAACTGATGGGTCAAGTCCAAGGGCCTAGTCCACGATGTAAGCTCAGTTTAAATTAAGAGTCCAACTCTAAGAGATTCAGCGTTCAAAATGGTCCACGTCCGGTCAAGCTCATCGAGTTCGAGGAGCTACATCAGCAGGGGAGCATGCAAGGGTCATCCAAGAGCCTCCTCCTAGCTACCTTGAGGGTCATCCAAGAGCCTCCTCTTAGCCACCTTGGAGTAAGGGTCATCCAAGAGCCTCCTCCTCGCCACCTTGGGGTAAGGGTCATCCCAAGAGCCTCATCCAAGCCACCCTGGAGTAAGGGTCATCCCAAGAGCCTCATTTATGCCGCTTTGGAAGAAGTCAACCACCACCTTATCATTTGACCGAATCTAATGGAAAGCACCGTAACTGCCTCGCCCGTTGAGAAGAGGCCGTCAACTCCGCCAGACTAGCTATTTAATTACTATTAAATCGCTCCAATCCGTTATGACTATTAAATCGCCTCAATCCGTTATGACCGCCAGATTAGCTACTATTAAGTCACCCCAATCCGTTATAAGGCAACTATAAATTGTAAGCCCCGCCAATATTTGGGGGGCATCACACCCAATCGAGCACATCTCTTCTCTTCCTCTCATAGCTTGTAACTCTTTGCTCTCCCCACATACTTGAGTTAATAAAATACCCGGCGACCCTAGCCATTCAAAGTGGACGTAGGTCACATTGACCGAACTACTATAAACCTTGTCTTGTTTTTGTCTCTATCTCTCACTTATCAATTACTGCATTTTTACTGTTCAATTGACAGGTGGTGTACAAACATAATTTGTGCATCATCAACAACTACTGTGCTTAGCAACAACCAAGTATTTAATTCGTGTCGTATTGTATGACCTACATATCGTGTATGTTCGTGTATTCCACAATAAACCCTTTTACATAATTAATGTGGTGATTCCATAAGTGTTGCTTCAACATGATGGGTCCCACCCTTTTTAGACTCAAAAAGCCTCCCTCCTTGTAATGCCTAGGGAAATCCTATCCCAAGAATTCCATACTTTGATGATAAGATTAATTGAATCTACAATGGCCCACCACTTGGAAAGACTCCACCATTCCAAGGAAATTCTTTTATCACATGCCCCCTTTCTCCACTGACAAATTTTCCATTCAAAGCATTCCTACGGGAATGAAGGTTTTCAGCAACTCCATAAAAAAAGAAAGGCCCCACCCTATCCCCACTTTTTCCAAAAAATTCCAATAAATAAATAAATAAAACCATGATTATGACCTCCATGTTTGAATAATGTGTCATCCACCGAAAATCAGAACTTCAATTTGATTAAAATTTTATTGGGTGTAGCGTTGTTGCTTTTGAATATATGATTTTCGTACATTGTAACACACGGTAAACATTGACTTAGAATTCTCCCTTCATTATAATTTTTTTTTCATCTTTATCGATATATCTAGTATATTCTTACTGAGAGAAATAAGAAACGTTAACCAACATATAAAAATCAAAATTGAACTCATAATAAGAACTATGTTTTGGATGCATTATTGAAGTCTTTGCTATCCTGTTGAAGTCTATTTAGGAAGCTCTATTTCATTTCAG
The DNA here is from genome assembly GCA_951799425.1 of Ilex aquifolium. Lineage (NCBI taxonomy): Eukaryota > Viridiplantae > Streptophyta > Magnoliopsida > Aquifoliales > Aquifoliaceae > Ilex > Ilex aquifolium. The sequence continues at coordinate 59,324,954 of OX637391.1, read as the reverse complement.
TCCTAAATATTAATGATGAATTGCTGCAAACATGAACAAACTTGTTAGAAGGCAAAGAACTCCGATGCATTACCTCATCTAAATGACGATGATGTTTTCATCTAAACAACTTTGAATTTTTTTCACTATCTTATAAAACCAATTCACTTCATAGATGTGGTTAGAAGTGGCAAACAGGCGGGTTGAACTGGTTATGGACCGATTCAAAATGGGATGTATGCAACAATAAATTCAATCAATTTTTAACCCGCTTAATGAACGAGTCATAATGGTTGGGGTTAAACTCATTCATCTGTAAAATAATTTAAACTATTGATATAAACACATACTAATATACACAAAAAAAGGGGTAATTATTGAAATAAAACCCCAAATCATAACCAATATAAAGCTAAATTAACAATTTATACTTAGAATTTGTACATTTCCTATGGGAAATACCGATCCTTTGCATATCAATCCATAAACTCAAACAGAACATGTGTGTGTGTTAGCACACAAAATGCTCAATATTATAAACTCAAAACAATCAACTTAAACAGGTAGGATAAAATCTATAATATTCATAGAGCCAATTAAACCAAACTAGAATCGTTCCAAGTACATCCCAACACGAACATAAACTTAAGACTTACCCAAGAGTACAAGAATTACATGTCAAAAATCATTCCATAACATCATTACTACTTCTAAAGCAGACAACAATCTTTGTAAACATATGCATATATCACCAACAAAACACAGCCAAATTCAAGACAGTTCGAAAGTATATCTCCTTTCCATAACCTTTCTTATGACCTGCAAAATTGTTAAAGATGAGTCATCACCCAGTAACGAAAAATAATATTCAAAGTTCCAATTCAAATTCTATGCAAAGAACAAAGGGAATGATGTCAGTGGGGTATGATGCAATTCAATGACACAATCCCACAAGAAGTACATAGTATATGGCCATCAATGCATCTCAACATATCAAATTCCTCAACAAATATCCAATCCACATTCTATCATATCGTTCGTGGTTTCATGTCCATTGTTCATTAGGGGAATACTTTGCTAGTTTTAGAGAGATAATTAGATTTAATTGTGAGAATTGTGTTAGAAAATTACTTAAATAAAATTAATGCTTTGTTTGGTAGGATAAAAAAAAAAAAGAAGGGTGGAAAATTAGAGGGATAGATAAAACATCATGTTTGGTAAGGAAGGAAAATAGGAATGATGAAAAAATAGATGGAGTATTTGTCCTTCAGACTACCAAAATCAATCCCTCCAACTTTTGGAGGAAAAGTGGATGAAAAATTAGTTATGTGCTTTGAAGTATATGCTATTTACCTATTTATCCTTTAATATATCCATATATCATATTTATCTATTTTGTATACATCAATTTCATATATAAATATAATGATAAAATAGGCATCTATAATTTTTTTATCCTTTCACTATTTTATCCTACCAAACACAAAAAAAAAAAAAAATCAATCATTTGTACTTTTCATCCCTCTTACCAAATACAAAGGAGGGAAATAATGATTCTTTCCTTAACGAATAAAAAATGTATTACTCCCATTTTTTATCCTTTCATTTTTTTATTCACCCTACCAAACACGCTATAAGTTTAACAATTATTGTTTGGCCCTAACCAGCCATTTTTAATGGCGTAGCATAAGGTGGGCACAAATTAAGGAATCTGAGGCACCCAATAAGTTAAGAAAGAAGAATCTTATAATTTTTCAAAATAATTATTTGGCCTATAGTTCTGCTGTGATCACTGTAACACTAGATCTTTTAAATCTATTTCCTAGATTATGAACCGTGAATGAAGGGTAACAGTATGATCATGTTTGTAGGTTTGAAACTTTGTTAATTTCAACTGCAAATTTTTTTTTTTTTGCAGTATCGTTGTTTCAATCATTCTTGACTATAAATTTTTTTTTTTTTTTTTTGAAGTATGTGATACCATGATAATGAAAATTACATGAGGATTAATGTAGCACAAGATGACAGATTACAAAGTGCATAATTTTGATATATATAGGAACAAAGTAGTAGTTGCAACATGAACAAACACTATTTGGAAGGTTAAGAACTATGATGCATTACCTATGGAAGACGATGATGCATTCCACTACACGTCATTGAATTTCTTACGGAACCACTTCACCTTTAGCAGTGCTGCAACATAGATCCGGTCCTTCAGTTCATCAAGGAACTTGAAATATGCATGCCTCCAAGTCCTTTTGTAGAAAAGACAACAACAAACTCCCCAAAACCCCACTGCAAATCCCATACCCATGCCAATGTAGAACCAAAACATCTCAGACTGGTTTCCATCTTCACCAGTAGGTGTTGAACCTCGAGATTCCACCTCCCTTGTGCAATTTATCGGGAGAGGCTCTCCACAAAGTTCAGCATTCCCAATGAAGCCAGTTTCATCAAGGCTCTGAAGTTGAGTGCTTGAAGGTATTCTTCCCGACAAGTGATTGTATGACAAGTTTAAGCAATTAAGAGAAGTCAACTTAGACATGCTTTGAGGAATTTTGCCAGAAAGATTGTTATGTGAGAGATCCAGACATTCCATTGTTGTCATGCCACCAATATTCTCTGATATCTCTCCAAACAAGCAATTATGAGACATATTTAGGAAACGTAATCCAGAAAGATCAAATATCTCAGTAGGAATGGATCCAAATAAGTTGTTGCTTGAAAGGTCTATGCTCCTCAAAAATTTAAGAATGCTACTGTATTCTGATTCCCTCCCTTTAGTAACCAACAAAACATTTTCCATGTACGATCCATAGTCGTAGGAATATTCCAAAGCATCAGAATAAAAACCATCATCCAAATTGTCTACCATAGCCATCATGCTTAAATTATTCAAACATTTTGGTACCAAACCTGATAGGCTATTATTTGCAAGGTCTATTATTAGGATAGAAGAAAGTTGACAGATTTGTGTAGGAATATTGCCATTAAATCTGTTAGATCTCAAACGGAGAACCAACAGATTTGTCATTTCACCCATCCAACTTGGTATGATTTCTGTAAACTTGTTTTCACCGAAATCAATGAGCCCCAAAGATGTGCAGTTAAGCAATGAGGAGGGTACATGTCCAGAGAAACTATTTTTTTGCAAGCGCAATGAGTTGAGCTTAGATAAAGATCCCATTGAGTTAGGAATTCCACCTGACAGGTTATTGCTTCCCAAGTTTAAATGTGTCAAAGATTGTCAGTATTCCCAACAAGAAGAAATTTCACCAGATAAGAGGTTATTTGATGCGGCTAGTACCTCCAAGTTATTTCTTCTGTTCTCCTTACAACACAAGAAAGAGGAAATATATCCAGAAAAATTGTTGCTTTCAACATTCAACACTTTAACGTTTGCTGACAAACGTGGTAGTTGACCCTTGAAGCGATTAAAGCTTATATTGATGATAGTAGAATTTAATAAAACAGCAGATATATCACCCTGAATTTGGTTGTTAGAGAGGTCGAACCATTGAACACGTGAAGCCAAGTTCCAAAACCAGTCTGGAGCTATGTCTGAAATTTGCGTGTTTGACATGTCAAGCATCTCAACAAATGTTTGTGTTTGCAGCCACGCGGGAAATTTTGGACCAATCTTACATGAACTCATTACAATATATTTGAGTTGAAAAGGAGGAATCCAATTGGAGCTTACACTAAAGGAAAATTTGTTCTCAGACATGAATAATACCCATAATTTCGAGAGCTTAGCAAAATGCTCTTCTGAAACAACACCTGTTAAGGAATTATATCCAACGTTTAACATCTCCAAATTTGATAGAAGCCCCAAATTCTTTGGAAGATTGCCACTTAATTTATTGACAGAAAGATATAAACTCACCAGGGATGATAAGTTTCCCAAAGTAGCAGGAATAGGACCATGAAATGAGTTCCCGTAAAGGAAAAGATATTTCAGGTATTTATATTGCCCCACCCACTCTGGGATTTGTCCGGTAAATTTATTCCAGCTTAAATATAGATCACTTAAGCTTCGAAGATTTGACAAGGTAATTGGTATTTCACCTTGTAAGGAATTACCGGTTAGATCAAGAGATAGGAGACTTGAACTGAGATTAACCAGCCAATTTGGTACTTCATCCTTGAAAAGATTATTAGAAAGATCAAGGACAGTAAGAGATGTGAAATTGACATTACCAAGGGATGGGTACATGCTTTCGAGCCCACAACCGGACAAGTGCAGTTTTGAGAGAGATGGGAGCGTACTCATTGTTTGAAGCCAGTTGATTTCTTTGCCGAATTCGACTCCACTCATGTCAAGGTACTCCAATGAATGGAGACCAGAAATCCAACTTAGATTATCCACGAAAATCCCTCCAAAGCGTTCTCCTAAATCAAGATAACGTAATCTCGAGATATTTCCAAGCTGATGAGGAACCAGCCCCCCGAATACAGTACCTGAGAGGTTAAGAGATTTCAGGCTGTTGATGGAACCAAAAAAGCTTGGAATATGACTCCCTCCAAAGTCATTCCAGCTTAGGTCTAAGTAACTCAGAAATTCTAATTCGAGCAAAGAAGGATCAATCTTGCCTCCCAACTTGAACATCTCATGAGAACTACTGTCATCAGTATCATAAGGATTTCTGAGGTTGAGCTTAACGACTCGACCAGTAACGTTATCACAGTGAACTCCTGTCCATCGACAACAATCTTGTTGGACTGACCAAGATGACAGCCTGCCTGATGGATCAGTGAGGCCATTTCTGAAACTTAGAAGGGCTCTTCTCTCTTTTTCAATACAAAGGATGTTTGTGTTTGATGATTCTGAATTGCCCACAAAGAAGAAGAGAAACAAAAGAAGGGCCACAATTGTAATAGAATTGTCCATAATCGTGTGGGGGTGCTTAGATTAGATTGAACACAGAGCAAGTCTTTAAAGGAAAATTGAAGAGCTTCCCCCACACTTAAAACAAAAAGATAAGGCTCTGCATGACTTCACGAGTGAAGGTGTGGTTGTCCTTCGTGGTGGGTCATCGTTGACGTTGATTTAGATTTTTCTTCCTGTCCATGATCAAACAGTACATTGAAGTAGTACCACATTCTTAAACAAAAACAGCTTTAAAGAACGTACATTACGCAGACAAATACAAATACAGGGGGGAAGAAATGGTACCAAGAAAGGGAGAGATGGGTGCGTCCTAAGTAGGGTGTCAGCTCTAACCCATTGATACGAATTCGATACGAACAATTATAAAATTGATATGATTATTAAATATGCTAGACTAATGTTTAATACTCAGAACACATTAAATATTTTTTTTTTTTGAGTCTTGACATGAATACGACACGAATAACAATAACACGACATGTGGATCACACACGATTAACGCCCCTAATCTTAAGCAAATAGCATCCCAACATCCACTGCAAACCCCAGGAGCCACAACCACCGTTCGATCATCAACCAATGCAACAATCCTCGACAAAAGCTCCACGTATGTCCTTCCACCACCACCCCCACCCCCCCCCCCCCCCCAAAGTCCTCACTCTTTCAAACCCTCAAGGCCCATCATTTCACGCCCTTGCCTCCACAAAACTACCAAACCGAGCCTCCTTGTGTCTGTCGCCATTGATTTCCAAAGGGGTATTTGAAAGATCTTTGTGTAGTGATACGAATACACAGAACACCACAAATTTTCCACCCGCCAACCACATAGTTGAGTTTTAGAATCAGCCCGCTAAATGACCCGCCAAAGTTCAATAGGGCTGACCCGATGAGTAGGTTAAGAACCGCAGTTGTTTGGGACGGGCTAGAAACTAGACCCGTCAAAGTTCAACACGACGCGATTAATCGACACGAATTAAGCGGCTTTGGGTGAGACGTTAACGGATTCGGATGATAAACGGATTGACCCGTTATACCCGTTTGATAAACGGGTCGTATTGGGGTGAGACATGTTAATCCGTTTACCCGTTTAAGTAAAATTAATATAATAATAAATTAATAATTATTTAAAAAAATTTGCCAAATTTTTTTTTAAATGATAGCCATAAAAAATATATAAGATATCTGTCCATATTCCCTAATTCCAAACCCTAATCCTCATGCAGTCTCCCGTTTCCTCTGTACCCTTCGTCTTCAGACTTCAACGTCGCGCCTCAAATTCTGCAACTGAAGCTTTCACTCCTCCTCTCTCTCTCTCTCTTGTGCTCGACAACAACTCTGCAAGCAGCTGGTAATCATGGAGACCCTTGAGTGCTTTGCACCAGATAATACTTTCCCTTGAGAGTGCACTGCACCTGATAATACTCTGCACCTCACCTCACATTCACATTCACTCTTCAACAAGACAAATGATCAAGAATTGGTTGGATGTAGAAGTTGACCGTCTAAGGGGATCGTATTTGAGATGTCTGCTACGATATTTCCTAGGTACTTTTCAGAAATGGCTGATAATTGAATTGAAATTTGTAACTTCGAGTCGAGTTTGTCGAACTCATTTTTTTAAACGAGCCTAATAAATTGTTCAAACTCGACTAGTTTAGAAAATGAGCCGAATTCAATCTGAGTTTAAGTAACTCGACTATTTTACATATAAACTAATTGAGCTTTGTGAGCTCGAGTCAACCCTTTTTAGGCTCATTTTCTAAATGAGCCTAAAAAATTATTCAAGTTCGGCTCGTTTAGTGCACGAGCCGAGTTCGAATCGAGTCCTACCCGAGGCGAATTCAAGTTGCTCGGCTCAATTTTCAACCCTATTTTTAGAATTGAATTTTTTCAAATATATATATATATATATATATATTTTGTCAATTGTTGTATATAAATAAATTCTTCACTAATATATAATTAATAATGTTCCAAGAAAAAAAAATTATAATAGAGAAAATTTAAATCCGATAACGTGGTTGCAACTTATGAACGGAGACAATGTCACACCCTACACCCCGGATCACATTGGGTGGGCGGCGGACCGGCCACCAAGGCCTTAACCAACCAACCCTGTGCATAATAAATGCAAAATACAGCAGAAGACAAATAATAACGTGATCCATTCCACCGACCTAATGAATACGAGAGAAATAAACTAAACACCAACAATATCATTACTAAACTCATGTAAAACAATAATTAAACCATAAAGTTCACTACTCTAAACATAAGCAATATTGTTCTCAAAACTATAAAAAAAATTTATTCCTGAAGACCTACAATAAAATAAATCTTCAATTTCTCTAATCTCTTGTCTATCTGTGAACTTACTCCTTACCCTAATTCTCACCTGAAAAATATTAAATGTTTGGATGAGCACAATGGCCCCGTGAATAGCAACCACCTCTAATAAGGTGTGAAAATAAATCCCACAGTTTATATACAAAAATAAGTTTTGATACACACATAAGTACAACAAATTGTACCACAACCCCTCCCACATAATCATTTAAACAAAATGATCTCATGATCACAGATAACTTTATAAATGAAAAGACATCTATAACCCAAAAGACTTACACACACATTCAGTTCCAAATACATTTGTCAAATCATGTTTGTTACCACTAGCCTGGTAACTGGCTCAGTCTCTTGTCATCACTAGCCTGATGACTCGCCTAGTCTCTTATTACCATTCAGACCTAGTAACCCAGCCCCCATCTCAAAAACATGATTTTCACACACACTAAAATTATAGTTTTAGTCCCAACGCACACAAAATTTCTCTTTCATCACCAAAGCAATGATATAAAATCATCTCATAAGTTTTCCAACGTTCACATGTATAGCAGTTCACATTTGCAAAACATTTAATTGCAACCCCAAATATTAACACATATATCATATATATGAAAAATCTACATGCACGTACCCACACATTTAATATAGAAAATTCTCCCAAAAGAAGTAGTAAACTACTCACATTGATTCTCAAAACTCAATTCAAAGCTTTCTTTCTCAGCCTCAATGCAATCACCATCTAATCCAAAATAACATACAACGATCAATACCTATTTTTAACTTCGGTATTTAGGGATTCTATATTTAATTTTCGTATTTCCTACACATTGATATATATTTAATATATGTTTTACTTATAATATCCTTTCTAATACGAGGTAATAGGGTATAGAAGTAATCTTGGCTGTTTAGAAAAAGTTTCTAAAATTTTGGGGTTAAATCATAATTTTTGAAACTTTTGGGGTTAAAGTGTAATTTCTTTGAAAAACGAATTTTCTACTTTCAGGACTGCCATAAATTTTCCAGAATTCTATTCTTGCAACTTACCAAGTAAAAATGTGGTTAAAAATTAAATTCCAAAGAATATAGAAGTCCAACTAAAGTTCCTTGAAGTCAAAGGAGTGGATTATGTAATTTCTGAACTTTGTCTTCTTTCACCTACGAAATTCCCAAGTTGTTTATTCTGCCACAACAACTCCGATCCCTTTTCTTTTTCAACCTATTGATTAACCAACTACAAATCTAAATTCAATCTAATAATTTCAATAATAATAAACAAATACCATGAAACTCATTTTGTATATGTCTATATTTACATATTATGCATTATCATTATCATAAATTTAATACCATGTGATTGAATAAACTATAAAACCCATTAAATAAATCATAAACTCATACCTTTAAGGGACCTTACTCACTTGTTCTCTTCCTCCTTCTTTATTTTCTCTCTCTCTTTCACGCTATTTTTTTTTTCTTTGTTTACCGGACAGGCTCCTCTGCAAGTCCTGTCACCAAAAGACCCTACAAACCTAAATATATTTATATATATACGAAAGGTTTGACCTATCCAACAATAATATCCTATTTAAACCACATGTTATTAGAGACATATTAGTCTTCGTTAATTATTTTTATTCTTATATATATATATAATTACTATTAGGTAGCCAATACACTAAAATAAAATAATAATTTTTTTTAATGGGTAATTACAGTCTTACAGACAAAGTAACGAGAACCATCTTTACAAAGAGTGGTTGTAGCCCAGTTGCTTTACAACTTTTATTTCAGCCCATTGAAATTGAGACAAAGATGACTCTTTAACACCAATTTTTTTAGGGGTAATTTAGAAGCCGGTAAAAAAATTTAGACTTATTTGAGCTAAACTACATTAAAAAAACTTATTTGGCCCTAAGTGCATTTTTTTGAAAAAAGACTAAAAAGGTATTTATTACTCCATTACTCTCTCTCCTCTCTCTTCATTACTCTTTCACTCTCTCTTTCCTATTTTCTCTCTATCTATTTCTCTCTCTCTCTCTCTCTCTCATTTTGATAATTTTTTTTTAAATATGTAAAGATTTGATTTAATTTTTTCTTCTCTCTATCCCCTTATTTTTTCTCTCTCTCTCTCACTCCTCCCCTTATTTCCTTGTTCTCTCCCTTTTTCTCTCTCCTTATATCAATGTTACACAACACAATTATACTAATCAGTTACACAAATTAGTTACAATTACCCTATAATACACTAAACAGTTACTCATGTGTTCTAATAAACTAAACAGTTATACTAAACAATTATACGAAATTACAACACCAACTCAATTTGTCATTTTGTTATTTACATAAATCAAAGAGTTACACCATTTAGTATCACGACATGGTTACATCAATTATATACACCAAATTGGGTTTATCATTACACAAAAGACTTTATCATTATACTAAATTTGATATATATGATTGGTGTAACGATGTCGCGATACTAAATAGTGCAACTATTAAGTTTATGTAAACAACTGAATGACAAATTGGGTTGATATTATAAATTTGTGTAATTGTTTGGTGTAACTGTTTGGTTTATTAGAATGCATGAATAACTGTTTGGTGTATTATAAGACAATTGTAACTGATTGGTGTAACTGATTAGTGTAATTATGTTGTTGTAATGTTGATATAAGTAAAGAGAGAAAATAGGGAGAGAGAGAGAGAGAAATGGTTACAGAAAATAAGGGGAGAGAGATGAAAAATAAATCAAATATTTACATATTTGAAAATAAAATAAATTATCAATGATAGATATAGAGAGAAAATAGGGGAGAGATAGGGAAAGTAAAGGGGAAAGAGAGAGAGAGAGAGATGGAGAGAAAATAGGGGAGAGATAGTGAAAGAATCTAATGAAATCTTTACATATTTGATTAGATATATAACTGTCAATTAAGAATGCAAAATTTAAGGGAGGGTGTTTAGGTAAAAAGGATTTTAATTCATTTGAATTTTGTACCTTAACACAAAAAGTTTTATAAAAATTGTACTTAATGGAATAAACAACTTATCCATACACTTTTACCTAAATAAGTCTAAAAAATTGTACCTACACCTAAAAAACCCTTTTTTTTTTTTGGCTCTTGAAAGTTGAAAAACCACCACTTAGAGATGGGTCCATCAAAAATCCAACAGGACTGCAACCGTTGATATGCTTAGACCAACAAACAGTACCCCATTGATAGTCAACGACCTTTTAAGTTCTTTGTTTTAACTGCTTCTTAGGGTGTAAAACCAGGACTCATGAAAAAATGTCAACCAATGATCTAGCGGCTGAAAATATTCTCTAGTTTTAGTATTACATTTTTTCAGTAAATAAATATCATATTTTATAGAAAAAGAGTATATATAGGTGCACATATAATTCAATAGATGTTCAAAAACTCGCTGATTTTAAAAGAAAATAAGGTATCTGATGTGATTCGATCGATCTTAGACATTTGCACGATATGCGAACGGAAAAACTTATATTTAAAGGATGCATCTAAACTCATAAACGACACTCCCACAGCCAAACCCACCTCACATCTGTCACTCTATAAAACACCAAGCCCTCTAAGCTTCACTCACTTTTGTTCTTTCCTTCAAAGTTCATGTTGTTATTCTCTTCAAACTAACGGCGCAGGTATTGTTTTTCCCTCTCTATATCCACATTTATTTCTCTATGCTAGATGTAAATATGCAAAAGTTATGCATCTTCTAATGTATTCACTTCTGTCTATGATCTATATTGTTTGGAATTCCTTAGCAGAAGGTGGTATTAAAGGTCATGACCATGACTGATGAGAAGACAAAGCAAAAGGCTATTGAAGCTGCTGCGGATATTTATGGTACTTTTTTTTTTCCTTTGAACTGTAATATTAATTAATGCATGGGTTGCTTGCATCTCTCTCTCAACCCTAAAAAGCAATGGACAATGGCTTATATGTTCCTTTGTTTACATAATTTACGATCCCATTTGGTGTATTTATGAGCAGGTGTTGATTCGATTGCTGCAGATCTGAAGGAGCAGAAACTAACAGTGGTAGGAGAGATGGACACAGTTGCGGTGGTGAAGAAGTTGACGAAAGTAGGGAAGGTCGATATAATATCAGTTGGGCCAGCAAAAGAAGAGAAGAAAGAAGAAAAGAAAGAGGAAAAGAAAGAAGAACCCAAAGAAGATAAGAAATAAACACCAAATTGCAGTTACTAGTACTACTGCTGAGCTTTTTCTTAGGCATATGCCACGATATTACAAGAACATAGTGCAATAAATTCTTGGAAAATCTGCCGAAGATATAGATGAACGTATAAGCCCCTTATTCAGAGGAAATTTAAGGTTGGTTCTCTTGAAAATTTTGATCAGATATTATGGATAGATTCCATGACAATTTGTTGTTTTTATCGGGTATAAAAATGTAATAAAAAGGGAAGGCAGAGGGGTGATTTGGGTTTAGTTATGTTATAGAGATGTTTATTTGATAAGATCCTAATGAAAGAGAAAAACCTTTGGCTGTCACGACGCTTACCATGTTCCTCTTTAGGGCTCAATGCCTTATTCTCATACGGCTCTTTGATAATCTAGTGCAATTTGGGTCCAAATACGATCCAAAACATTCTTGGTAGAAATTAACTCAATCCCAACCCGATCCTCTAATTATAGTTTAAGTCAAAGTGAGCCCAAAGTTACACCAAAATTGTGTAACCCTCTAATAAAACCCGAAGTCAACCCAAAAATTGATGCCAATTAATTAAATTTTTATTGATATCTGAATTAAAAACCGATTCTGAAAATATAAACATAAATAAGTCTCGAGTTAGAAGTTCGGGTTAAAAAATAAAACTCTTAACCCCTAATCCACCCGAACTGCACCCCACGACTATTAGAGAAAGAGATGGTTGTTGGAAATTGGACGTGTATGAATAAGCATGAGATGATTTCATGATCAACTGGACCTAGACAATGCTAATTGTGTTGGTGAGTCTGTGCATGCGTGTGTAGATAATATTTGATTATTGTTTGGTCAACTGTTCTGCATGTATCTAGACGCAACCTCTTTAACAAACAGGAAGCACAACATCGTCATGAAAGATGGAGGCTACAACTCTTCCCTCTATCGAAAGCTAAGAGAATATTCAATACAACAGTGATATTATATTAGAATTGATGACATAATATTTTTTATTTTTATTTTTAAATTAATGACATAGTATCACTACCTAATAATAAAACATTAAATGGGTAAAGTGAACTCCACTTGATTAGTTATTGGCTTGTGTGGAGTCAATTTTCTTATTTGTCTGCATACTATTAGTTGGTGATACCACATAACAATGCTAACGATATACCACTGTTACATTCAATATTTACTCCAATTTCTCCTTCCTTCCCTCTCCTATATTTTCTCTCCCCACTCTCTCATTCTAGAATCTTGAGAGAGAAAACATCAGAATTCTTTCTCTCTCAAGTCTCAACCCTTATATTTTCTCATCCCCTCTATCTCATTATTGCGTGATGCGTCAAAAAAGACGATATTATCTTAAAAAGCACAAACCCTAAAGAAGATAACTACCAACAATATCAATAGTCGGGTAGGGCCATGTAAATACCGACTTGAAAATTGTGGACCGGTTGCCTTCTAGCCTCATACTTATTTACGACTAGGAAGGGATTAAGTGAAACATGTAACAGATGATGCCAATTATGTGCTGCTAACCCTAAGTTCAAAATCAAAAGGGTTCAGTAGTAATGTCTAGAAAGTTCCTTGGAGAAGACCTAGAGTTCTCTAGAACCGACTTCATTTGAGAATCCTCTGAATCCTTCTAGAAGCGGGCTTCTGAGGTCATACAGTTCATTGCCATTTGTTTCATAAGGGGTGCAAAACCTTCGAGGACATCCAGAGATTTTTGTACATCAAAGATCTCTTTGAAAAGGATGCAATCCACTTCACGTCCTTGGTGAAAGAATGGGGCGAGGGAGCAATCCGATTTGCATATTTTCTGTGACAGTTTGCACGCAACACAATGCGTGGTACCGCTAGGACCTACCATTGTTGGTGTCGTTGGTGCTCAAGGTTGTCAATATAATGGTGTTTTGACTGTTTTGTTTCAAGAAAGAAAGAGAGAGTGTGAGAAAGAACAAGAAAGTAAAGTGAAAGAGAGAACAAAGGGAAAATCTTGTTAGCTTCTATAGTGTTGTTGGCCGTGATTATTTTTAGGGTTATGATTTCCATGATAATGGTGTTTTGACTATTTTCTTTCAAGAAAGAGAGAGTGTGTGAGAGAAAGGACGAGAAAATAAAGTGGCAGAAACAGCAGATGGACAATATTGTCAGCTTCTATAGGGTTTTTTTTGGGTAAACCTAGAGTAGTCTAGAGAAATCTTGAAATACTCTAGAGTATTATTGTACTTCTAGTTATCTAGATATTTGTAGAGAACATTCAAGAGATAGCCTAGATGTGGGACACTTGGGAACCTATAAATTGGGAAAATGAGTTTTATTTGCACTCACCATGTCACCAAGTCTCAAATTGTAATAATCTCTCTTCAAGAATTAGATCTCTCTTCCACTTTACTTTCTCATTCCTTCTCTCAGAAAACAGTTAAAACACCATTATCTTGAAAACAACAACCTTGAAATGAACACCATAAATGGGTAGGTTCTAGCGGCACCATACGTTGTGCTACATGCAAGATGCAAACCAAATTGCTCCCTCACCTCATTCTTTCTCAGAAGCTGTGAAGTAGGTTTGTCCTCTTCAAAAACATCTTTGATGTACAAAATGCCTTGGATGTTCTCGAATGTTTTCCACCTCTATGAAACATATGTATGATCTCAAAAGCCACTGTCATGGCCCATTTCTAGAAGGATTCGGAGCACTGTAGAATGGAGGTTCCGGATAACTCTAGATCTTCTTCAAGGAACATTCTAGAGAATACTAAAAAAGGAAAGAGAATACAAGAAAAACCTAGACTATTTATACTAGAGGGAGAGGGAGGAGAAATAAATATGAGAGTGAAAAGATGCTAGAAGAGATAAAATCATAGTAGTTATCAGCGGGTAATTAGTATGGTTAAGTCCAGTTAAAGAGAAAACTTAAGAGTGGCATTATAGATTTTTTGTGAAAGAAGAGAATAGAAATCACATTAACAATTTTAAAAGAAGCTAGCAAACTCCCTCTAAAATAGTCAAAACACAATAAAAACCACAACCCAGAAAATAATAATCACTGTTAACAACACCTTAGACTCTGACAAAATTCTCCATTTGCACTCCACTTTCCCATCCTTTCTCTTTCTTTCTTGAAAGAAAACACTCAAAAATTTCCGAAGCACCAAAAAAAGAAAGAAAACACTCGAACACCATTTTTTTTTAAAACCAAAACCAAAACCTTCAAAATGAGCACCAACAATGGGGTCTCCACGCATTGTGTTGCATGCCAACTATCACGAAAAATATGCAAACCCGATTGCTCCTTCACCCCCTTCTTTCCAATAGCGCGTGAAGTGGAGATGTTTGAGGTACAAAATGCCTTGGATGTCGTCGCATGTTTTGAACCCCTGAAACAAGTGGCCATGAAGTGTATGATCATAGAAACACACGCTCGTTTTCTTGAACCGGTTACGTTACCTTGAGCGTGAAGTCGAATCCTTGACTGCGGAACTGACACAAACAAGAGCACTCATAGACATGCATCGCCAAAATCTTCCTTACGAGAACCCAAATAGGAGCGATGCGAATGTGAATCTTTTTTTTGGTCTTGAAGATCTTGATCTTTCGTTAAATTTGGACTAGGGTAAGTTTTCAATGTCACTAATCTTTGGTTACGTAGGTACTATTTAAAGTAGCTTTTGATTAGATTATAAATATATTATCAATTCTTTCTACCGAGGAAATACTTATTAGGATTTGCTGATTGTTTTTAAGTATTTTGACAATATATATTGGTTTTATGCCAAATAAATCTTTGGTTGGGTTAATGTACATCAGTGCAGTTTTTGTGTGTGTAATGTGATGGCCTTTTGATTTAGTTGTAACATCCATGACTCATCCTCCCTCTTAAATAGAAATCCTTTTTTTCTCTTTCCAACTTAAACCTAAATTGTTTTCCTCTGAATTCATTCCCCACCGCCTCTACTTCCTTGCTGCCTTTCTCTCTCTCAACAGTGTTTTTGTTCTTTTTGGCCTAATTTCATGCTTGCATACACATTATGACACAATTTTTACAAATCTTTTATTTTGTTGTATTTTGTGAAAAATTATCATTTAAATATTATTTTTTTGTCTTTGCCTGTTATGTAATTAACATAATGTAAGCACTGCAAGAAAAAAGACATTTACTGGCGTTTAATAAATACCAGTAAATGTAAATAAACGCCGCAAAATATTATTATTGACGTTTGCTATTAACGCCGTCGAAACCTCCGTCGGCAAAATTACCGGCGTATAATTAAACGCCACAAAAATTAAAGTGACGTTTATTAAACACTGAAGTGACACTTATTTAATCGACGACTTCCTTTTAAAATTTTGGTGATCGGAGCTATTTTACAGCATTTATTTAAACGCCAGTAATTATTATTTCTGGGCAACTGATTTCCGGCGTTTAAATAAACGCCGGTAATGATAATTTTTTTTTTTTTTAAACTTCCTTCGCCATGTAGTTGCAGGAAACTATGCCATGTAGAGCTGATATTAAGCCGACTGACTGACCAGAGGGCTGGTGATGCAGAAATCTGCTATTAAGAATAAAATCTTGTCCTTTTCCTTCTTTGGAATCATTCATTCTTCTTTACCTCAAAGGTGTTTGTGATACCCTCCTGCTGTAATTGAAACAATTGTACTTGATGTTATTTTTCCCCAAGGGAGCTTATTTATGTACAGGGGTTGTTGCATATCATAAGGACCATGAGGTACTACTCCAGGACCATATTGGAGACCGGTATCAGCAACACCCGGAGCCTGAAGCATACGAAAGAAAAACAGGAATAAGTATTTACTATAGATCATTATTAGTACAATTGCAAATTCCATGACTCAGCAGAACAAGAAACAACATACGTAACTCCAACCAGACAAATTAGAAAAAATATCTTGATGATATCATTATTTTTTTTAAAAGGAATCAATTCTTTAGAATAAATATCAATAGGAAACTAAAGGATTGGTGTATATAAGTTGGAATACTCTCAACACCAAAGAAAACAAATAAAAGGGCCTCAATTGGGATTTATTGAAAATATATCAGCTACTATATACCTGATGCATGGCATAAGGATCAGGATACGAGCTTCCCCCATATACCATCTCAGTGTTTCCATAGCCAGCTGCCTCAGCAAAGTCCAGTACTTCCAGGCTCTCAAATGCCCTCATGGGACTCTACCTTCAAGTCTCGAAGCAGTGGAATAACATGCTGTGTAACTGCAGCAAATGTCCACAGCATCTAGAAATCCTCAAAATTCAAAAAATATCATTGTTTCAGCAGCATTAAAATTGAAGGACTGCAATCTGAGCACAGTGCATATTCTCAAAATTCAAAAAATAAGCTTCAGCAACATCCTCCAATCCATAAAAAAACACCAGCAACACTAGCATAAAAAATCAACAGATCCACACTGAATTTAAAGCTCTACCAAAAAATCAACAGATCAACACTAGCATATACTGCATCTCTCCATTTCAACTCCCCCATTGGATAATACTCAGCAAAATTACCCCATATCATCAAAAACAACAGCACTCCTCTTTCGCTCTCAAACACCCGACAAGACAACAAAACAAGAAAATTTAATTTTCAAAAAAAAAAAATCAAACTCAATGCATTTGGTATATTTTCACATGCAAACTTGATAAAATTCTTAACTCCTTGTTCGTACAACGGGTCCAGTCTATGTAAATGTATCCAACTCTTATCCATAAACGTATTCCAATATGATATGCTTGCAAATCTGAACCATCAAACATATGCAGTTTCAAGATACCAAAATAATCGAACACAAAAAAAAAAATAAGTTTAGTTTTCAAAAATCTAACAGAAAAAAAGGATGAACATAAAAGTTCATATACTCATGAGCTATTTGAGAATATATTGAAGTTATTCATCATTCTAATATAGGGCCATTTGAAGTTATTCATCATTCTAATACTCGATTAATTATTTAAATCATGAGGTACAGGGAAAAAAAATAGCTAGAAGCCCAAAGCAAATTATCAATTCTATGAAAGCATTAATCAGGGGATAAAATTGCTGGAACTGTGGTAAACAAATTAGTCACATAAGCAAAAAATGGAATCACAACTTACAGGATCTGGATGATGCTTTGTGATTTAAGGTTCAGTATGTATCAATTGATACAGATTACAGTGTCGGTAGCTATATCCTGTTTCCTCCTCTGCACAAGAGGCTTAGAATCAGGAGCATTTCTACCATTCCAAATATACATCATGTGACCTTCCAATCAGCATAAGGAAGAACTTCGTGAAATACAAAATATAAATTTCAAATGTAAACACCACTTATAGTACATAAGTGAGATGGAACTCAAAAGCTTCCCCTATGTAATTTATAGGGACTTTGGATTCCAAATCATTTCACGCCGAAGTGAGATGGACAGACTGGTGTTCAGTCACTGGTGTTCATAACCTAAGACGCTATTCTTAAATTTTATGAAAAGAATGATGTTAGCTCGTAGGTTCTCTTGTAATCCGAAGTGGAGCTGGTGAACTAGAGGCCCCTTTCACACTCCAACCTTAAGTTATGTGAATATGGCAACCGTAATCAACACCACATTCTTTCAGGCATTTTCTCAAACAGGTGGAGGGTGGGGAGGTGTGTGAGTGAGATGTGCTTGAAGGAGACAGAGGGAGGCAGGGAGAGAGATGAGAAAGTAGAAAATATGTAATCAAACCAGTAATTTAAACATGCGTATTTAAATTCAGATTCACACAATTGAAACATACTCAGTTGGATAATCGTGTGGATTGCCGGGAAAGCAAGGGGGCTGAATTTGGATTGAGAGACCTGTTTGAGACACAATTGAAGTTGCCGGACACTTTGGAGCAGCCTGAGGTAATCGGAATTGCCTGTCGCCTTAGGTAGTCTCGAATGAGTTCGTTGGAGAGAGAGAGAGAAAAGTCCAGAGAATGAATTTAGTTTTATGTTGGGGAGGATAAAAAAACGAAAAAACTATTTATTATTTTTATTTATGAATATGTGGCGTTTGACTTAAACGTCGTAAATTAAGCGAAATTTTTTTTTTATTATTATTTTTATTAATAATTTGTGGCGTTTGACTTAAACGTCAAAAATTAAGCCAAAAAAAATTATTATTATTATTTTTATTAATAATTTCTAGCGTGTATAAATAAACGCCATTTTTAGTGGCGTTTAACTTAAACGCCGGCAATTAAATGCCGAATTTTTCCATTTTTCTTGTAGTGAAGGTTCTTGGTTTTCCCCTTTGTTTCTTGTTAAATTGTTGAGGGAATTTGCCTCAAATTATTTTAATTTATTGAGAACGAATCAGAATTTTGGATTTTTGCTAACCCAGCGTATTGATTGAAATTTTACTGGGATTGTCATATTTTCTTCTTATGTGTTTCTAGTTTGTTCTTGCCTTTAGTTTACTAATATGGTTTGGTAAGTTTTGAATCTTTATATTTGTGATGTCTGGATGTTTTCTTGAGGATGTATTGTTGGTCGGTTTCATGGTATCTGATGATTATGTATTTCTTGAATTGTTTGCTGGATGCAAGCTTTATTTTCCATTTATACTCATTTGACCACCATTTCTCTGAGAAACACCAGTGCACTAAAAGAAGGAGTGGTGTCTATTACTTCTTTACTATAACGCGTTTGATTTTATGAGAAGATTAGAAATACTTTCTGCTTACAGTCTTTTGACATTGTTGCAGGTAAGATGGATTAGCTACTACTATTCTGAATTCAAGAGGTATTATGACTTATCCATTAATTAGCTAGTTTGTCTGTATGAGTGCATGCATCTAAATAGATAAGATGTGGTGTACTATGTTCGGGTAGACTTTTGTGTGTATTTTCCTTTGATGATTGCATTCCTAGTGTGACTTTTGGTGGCTGATCTTGTGTGAGTTTAAAAAATTCCGTTGGAGTTTTCTACATTGACTTTTAGTTAATGTAGAAAATGTTAGAATTTTGGGTTCTTGAATCCAAGGATGCCACCATGTGTTAGCACAAGTTCTATTTATAGAGGTGTAGTTTCACTTTGCATTATGGGAATAGTTTTTCAAATCAGATGAGTCAGGGTGTGTGTGGTGTTCTGTGTTTAAATTCTAAGGGCGTTTTCCTGGCCTTTTCTATCCTTTGTATCTATCCGATGATCTGTTCCCAGCTTCATTGTAAGCTCTGCTAACACTAGCTTAATTGATGTTAGAGAGTTCAATTGTTGCTATATTTCTAGGGAATGTTGAGTACCTCTTGAAGGATTCTGAGTTCGCTTTTTAATCCTTTGATTGTTCTTGTAGTTTAAACCAAGTTATGTATTTCTTCATCTTATTCCTATCTGGTTGCGTACATTAAACTTGTCAACATCTATATAATGAAATATAATATAATTCAAATATTAAAAGATAAATAAAATAACTTTTACTTTTCACTGTTGAGATCTTTTTAAATTTTACTTTAAAGTTAATCCGACAGTGAATATTAACACCCTAAATTTAATAGAGAAAATAGGCCCCTAAGGATGTGTTTGGGGTAACTTTTTAAAAGTGTTTATAGGACTTATAACTTCTCATAACATAAATATTTTTTTAAAAAAATAGTGTTTGGAACATAGTTTTAAAACCCGGCCCGGACATCAACCCGGCAAAGGGACCGGGTCAACGGGTTACTGGTTCAACCGCTGGGTCACAGGTCGAACCGGTAATATAATAAAAAATAATAAATAAATAATAATAATAATAAATAAGTTAAAAAATCAAGAACAGTGGAAACAAAATGTATTCTGCAAGTTCTGAGGACTCCTCCATGAACGAATTCAAGCAACTGAACAGAGGTTATCCTATCTTCCAAAAAAAAAAACAGAGGTTATCCTTAATGCATATTAAATCAAACAAAAATCCCAAAATCATCAAATTGAATCTAACCACTGTCATCAAATCAAATTTAACTAAAATTTTCAAATCAAATTTAACTAAAAATCCCAAAATTATCAAATCAAATTTAACTAAAATTTTCACCAAATCAAACCTAAATACAAACAATCTAGTTTTACTGAATCAACAAAGTCATAATCAATCAACCTGTAACCATACAATACAATATTAGTGTGTATAATATACCAATTGTAATATGCAGATAGAAGGGGGGAGAGAACGTACCTGCTGGTGCCTGGAGTCTCGCTTGAGGGAAGAAAATGTGTAGAGAATGAGTACCGAAGCCGATGGAGGTCCGATCGAGTCCATGTCCAACCCTCCCTTTCGATCGAGGCTGATCGAGTCCACGTCCAGCCCTCCCTTTTCGATCAAGTACTGAAGATGATGAAGGTCTGAATGAGTCTTCGATCGAGAGTCTGAGAGTGAGAGAGAGAGAGAAAGGAACGAACGACGCAAAAGGGGCTGCTAGGCAACACAATTTAGGGCAAAATGTCCAAAAGGACCAAAAATCTACCTTTTATAATAAATTAAATGACCCGCCTGGTTTTATGGAACCCGTCCGATTTGATGGTTTTCTCCGGGTTTTTACCAGTTCACCGGGTTGACTCCGGTTCTTATGCATAAACGGTCCAATAGGTGAACCAGCCCGGTTTAGGCACCGGTTCACCAGGTCAACCCGCCAGGCCAGACCGGGTTTTAAAACACTGGTTTGAAACTACCCAACCACCACCACTACCACCACCACTATTACCCCACCACCACAACTACCCCTACCTCCACCACCACCACCACCCCCACCACCACTATCACCACCACTTGTGCCACAACAACCATCACCATTGTCGCCACCCCACCACCCCCATCGCCCCACCACAACCATCACCATCGTTGCCGCCACCACTGCCACCTTACCATCACCACCACCACCGTTATCACCACTGTCGCCACCCCACCACTACCATCCCCACTACCACCACGCCCATTACCACCACTGTTGCCGCCACCTTACCACCACCCTTACCGCCCCACTACCACCATCACCATTGTCACACAAGACTGCCACCATTACAATTGGTCGTCGTCACCCATCACAACCATCACCGTCTCCCACCACCACTATCATCGCTTGCCCCTATTACTATCAATACTTAAATTCATTTCTCTCTCCTCTATCTTTGTAATTTGATTTTGGATGTGAATACAAATATGTTTATTATTAACTATTTTTTATTACTATGTATCTTTAGGCACAAGAAATAACTAATATTTTGATATGATATAAATTTGTATCTTGTAGGGAGAACAATGTGCCTATAGATGACGTTGAGTCGATCCAGCTCGAGCAAGAGAAGGGTGTTGCTTCTCTATTTTCTCGTACGATTGAGAATAGGTTTAGTGGATGAAGTTTTGTGCCGTAGATTGGTACAAATTCTTGTTAAAGCCTAACAATAAAGTTGTTTTCTTGGGATTGTTTTATTAGGTTCATTTTTCGGAAGAGCAATTTACTTCCCATAATTTTTTTTTTTAAATAAAGAATTGAGAACAAGATGGGTTTAAGAAGTTCATCTCAGCTGAATAGTGCATGGTATATTAGAAAAGATGAAAGATATATATTTTTTTTTCTTGTTTATCATGCATCATTTTGTCAATAAGATTTACGAGCTCTTGGTGCAGGAAAAGAAAAATGAATATGAAAAAAATTAACCACAACCTTAACCTTATCGCACTTCACCCATCTTGACAGTTTGACTCAAGAATCTTAGTGTTACGATCTCACATTGATTAAAAATAAGATTAAATATATTTATATGAATTCTAAAACACCCTTCTCTTGCAAACCGATTTGCCGATTTCTGGTCTTGGTGTTGCTCATAATCCTTTTATTATTGAGAATTATTTGTTTTTTAACTAATGATGTTACCTCAGTGGCTTGCCCTAGCGGATTTTCCTGTTTTCTCTCTCTCTCTCTGAACAAAGACATTAAATTTTCAGAAAGAGGCATTAAATTTCAATTTTTTTTGGTATAATCTATTTATTAATTGTCAAATATATTAGAGCAATGCTATGTATCCCAAATTTACAACTCAAATTTGCATCACAAATGAAAGGGACCATTGGATCAGTGGATCTCATTTAAAAAAGTTGATGGGACCCACTCATCCAATGGTCCTCCTTAATTTGGGATATAAATTTAGGTTACAAATTTGAGTTACATAGTATTTCCCAATATATTAACCCGCCGTTCAATTTGATATAAATATGTCCAATTGTAACATGCTAGTCCGCTACTTAATTTAATATTAGTTTATTATCCAATTATAAAATATTAATCAATTGCTCAATTTTTGTTGGATCTTATTATTAATATTTTTATATATAAAAAATATATATAATATTATTTAAATTAGTGATATCCTTCTTATACTTATGTCTTATATTTTAAAACTTTATCATATTCTTATCGGATACACCACTAATAATATCTCTATTCATGCTTCTCAAAGCCTTACGGTACACGTGTAAGTACCGAACGAGTTGCTAATTAGACGTAGATAGATTCCAAGTTCCAACGGTCACGTCCGAGCTGAGAATGACAGTATTTATTTGCTACTCCACTTGTGGTTTGGCGGGGTCCTTTTATATAACGATTGAACTACGTTACCGACGTGTTCAAAAAAAAAAAAAAAAAACTACGTTACCGACATAATAAAGAGGGCATCATACCTCTAAAATTTATTATTTTAAAAAATATTTTTATAATTATTGTGAGTTATTTTATAATTAAAAAATTTATTATTTTTGTAGATGATTTACAACTTTTGTGGATATTTTTATTATTATTGTTGATGTTTTTATCACTGTTGTGAATGTTTTTACTATCTTTGTGATAATTATTTTTATCATTTTTCTTTCCTACAGAAAAAATTTTCGCTTTTGTGAGGATTTTACCATATTTACGACTGTTTTTATCACATTTGTGAATATTTTTATCCCTATTATTCTATTTATTTTTACCATTTTTTGAGTATCACAATAATAACGATAAAAATAATCGTAATAAATAGAAATATGGTACCAAAAATAAAAATTTCGGTAGCGTAATCCAACTTTTTATAACCAAGATGGCGGCTTAAACACAGACAACTGATTCGCCAAAGAATCTTCAAGTATCAGCGCCCCCACAACTTGCGAGTTGCTGAGTTGCTCCTTTTAATCTCTCTCAAATAGCGACAGTGGTTGACAATCTGTCGGCTGAATATAACCATTAGAACGGAATCATCTGCATCTCTCTCTCTTTCTCTTGACTCGTACATAGAATCATCTGAACCTAAACGACCCAGAAGTTTTTACATCAATTCTTCTGTTGGGACACCATTTCTATTGTTGCCCGTACCCGGGGCAGCTTGTGGTGTCTCGCAACCGGGCTAAAAATGACCCGTCTACCAGCTCTGTTGAAAAATCCATTTGCCCATGGGCTGGACCTAAAAATGCAACAACCCAAGACTTCTATGACTGTAGCTCACAATAGTTGGTTGAATTAGATTGAGGTGTTAAATCTATGTATTTAGTATTAGTAATCAAAAAGGAAAAGCTTGTTTTAATTGCAAAGGGGCAACCTATAGAGAGAGAGAAGGGGAGGGATGAACAAATATGAGAGTGGAAAGAAGGTAGAAGAGATAAAATTATAGTAGTTATTAGCGGGTAATTAGTATGATTAAGCGCAAGTAAAAGAGAAAGTCTAGAGTGATGTAAAGAGAATAAAGGTGTAGGGGGTATTATAGATATTTCAAAAAGAAGATAACAAACTCCTCTCTATTTTTCTAAATAATAACACATAATAATATTGCATTAAATCAACTCATATGCTCCCATTTTTAATAAGATTCTGATTAAGAGCATACAAGTACTGTTATGTACTTCTTAGTGGGTATCTGATAACCATGTATGTAGGAGTATAATCGGTGATTTGACATCAAGACGTGCATTAAAATTATGTCGATAAATCCAAAATAGACGATAGATGCTTCGCTATCAACTTTAAAAGCTTATACCATACATGATCGCATATCTTCTCAAGATATTTTGTGTGTTAGAAAAATGAAAAAAATCTTAACAGCAAAGCCAATTGCTTTATATGTGGACCATTCTTGGTCTCCCCCCAACAAAGTAAGTTATTAGTGATTTGTGGTTGGGAAGGGGTTGTCAAGCCAGCATTTTAGCCCCAATGGTGATGATTGTGGAGGATGGGGGTTTTGATGATTTCTTGACTATAGTGTGTCCCACCGAATATAACAAAATTATCATAAATGCTATTTAGATTTAATATATTGTAATAATTTACGAATGATACTAATAATTCAGAGGTCTCAAATTTAATTCCTTATCGCAATTCATAAAGGTTAGTAGTCACTCTTGTTCTTCAGGGACATGTTCTAATCCAGTTCAAGTCACGGTGATAACCACTGAATTCGAACAAGTAATCAGTACAAGCATAGACACCTTATAAGGAAAAAAATGTACATGTATAAAGAGTTTGAGCTTAGAAATTAGGTCAATCAATTTAGTTTAATTGAAGTTTTTGCATAAATTAAATGAACCCAATATGATATAAATAAGGATAGATTTCATTATAAATGGGTTAAATATAGATTGAACAAACTTTAAAATAAGAATATTTAAATACGATATAAAGATGACTTGAACCGAAGAGCACTCGGCCATTGTCAATCCCAGAGTCAATTACAAGAGCAATGTTATATATTCTAAATTTGTATTCCAAATGTACATCCCAAATTAATAAGGATGGTTGGATCAGTGGGTCCCAATTAAAAAAATTAGTGGGACCCACTCATCCAATGGTTCCCATTCATTTGGGTTGCACATTTGGGATACAAATTTAGAATATAAAACATTATTCCAATTACAAAACTAGCAGATATTTCCCGGCGGCTGATTGAATAACTCGCCGACGTTTCCTCGGGTTTCTATTGCGAAACGGATAATGATTCTACTTTACAGCTAGGCCACCATCTATCATTTCCATAATAAATGAAAGAAATTTTTTTTTTTTTTTTTTCTGTTATAAATGAAAGAATCTGCTGAACTAAAGTGGATTCTCTGGACAAGTTGAAAAGGGAAATAAAGCAAGTACTTTGTAAGGTCAGGATCCAGTATGTGCATAAACTCATATCCAATCGTAGTTAAAATAGTAACAAATATAAATCGTAAACCCTAGTCTCGGTGTGAATATATTGTTTTTTGATTAGATCAATGAGAAGATTAGTCGAAATGCACGTACTCGAACACTCCTTACGGTTGGGAAAAAAAAAAAATCATATCCAAAATAATATATGGGGGCTAAAGTTCTGATTTCAGTTATTTTTCTGATTTCTTTAACTCTTGATCACCTATTATATTAGTGAAAATTTGACATTCATAAAGTAGTAATTGAATATTGTGAATTCAAATTGAATAATCTACTATGGTGAAGTTGTCATATAGCAACGGGGTCATATACTACTCATCTTCTGGTATAAATGTTTCATATAGATATTGAAGAAACTTGCATGCTCTAAAATCCTTCATCAGATTTCTTTTGCTAACTGATTTGACCCATTAAGATCAGTTGATGTTTAGTGAAAGTTAACAAACCCTGTTTATCCACCAATTCACAATGATTAAATTTAAAAAAGTGGGTAATTGTAGCGTTATTGATTAGTACGAGCGATCGTTATAAATTACAAACTAAGAGACTAGTTAAAATTGAGAAAAACAACATTGAAAAGATCGCAACTTTTGAAGAAGGTGGTGGAAACCCATGTCCTACTCTGCCCTCGACATCGATAAGCATCAGAGAAGAAGTGGACAACACATGTGATGACTCCCTCTTAAGGAAGCAAAGTGAAGACAAATTAAATTAATCCTATCACATATATAGGCTACAAAACTGATATTTATGGTATGGATATATGAAAGGAAATAAGCCTAAATTAAAATTTTTTTCACCTTTTCTATTCTACACCGAAAAGATTCATTTCCTTTTTTATATCAATTTAGATCTCTTTCAAAATATTTTTCTTTAAATTTTTTTTAATGTGAGATTATACCTTTTATGACGGGACATCACTTAAATAGATTATATTACAATTGAATTCATAGCGAATGATTTATAATAGGAAAAAAAATGTGAAAAAAACCGTATTGATGGGAATATGAATCCATGTCCCCCCAAATGTTGAATACCTATTTCCTTCTTTCTCCTGCCCTAAGCTTTTACACATCTTTTTCACGAGGGAAAGGGGTTGCCCTCCATTTCTTTAGTTCCTTTTCCTATCAATAGGGTAGCAATCTTTATACATGCAATGCAAATATGGAAAGCTACAAGAAACGGTCATTGATGTGGTAAATAGGGTTGTTAATCAAACTGAGCTATTCGAGCTTGGCTTGAGTTCAGCTCGAATTTGGCTCGTTCAAGTTCAGTTCGTTTTTTAAACGAGCTCGAACTTGAACAAATTTTTAGGCTCATTTAGAAAACAAGTCCTACAAGTTCAGTTCAAACTCGACGGGCTCAACTCATTTATGTGCAAATACTCCAGCTCGATTTATTTTTGACTCGTTCAGGTTTGACTCATTTCCTAAATAAGTTAAATTTAAGCAATTTTTTAGATACAATTAAAAAATAATTTTTTTCAAGTTCGGTTCGGACTCATTCCAACATAGTGGTAAAAGCCCTACTGCAGCACGTTATAAAGGAGTATCTCATCTCACTGCTTTAACCCTTTTTAGCACGTCTCTCCTCTCTCTCTCTCTCTCTCTCTCTCTCTCTCTCTCTCCTCTGTGCGTGTGGGGTGGTGCCAACTCATAATTGGCCAATCTATAACAATCATCCAGCTAGTCTTTCAAACGACAGTTACCTTCCTCCCACCCATAGTATCTTCACCTACACGCACCTATACATAATATCTCTGTATTTCTATCCATCTCTCTCTCCACTGTTTGCTTCATTTCCTTATACCCTAAACTTTATCCAATTCTCGATTCACATCCTTCAATTTCAGAAAAAGACATGGCAGAAGAGGAGCAGAAGAAGATAGAATCTGAGGCACCATCATCAGAGCCTCCACCGGCTCCGGACACTCCACCTCCGGCACCGGAACCCGTCCAAACTCCAGCTCCAAAAGATGTCGCCGAGGAGAAAGCCGTAGTTCCACCTCCTGAAGAGAAACCTGATGAGTCCAAAGCACTCGACCTTGTTGAAAGTACTCTCTCTCTCTCTCTCTCTCTCTCTCTCACACACACACACACACAGAGCCATCCATCTTCCATCCCCAAACACAGTAGCCATCTTCATTTTTTGCTTTTCTGTGTCCTCTAATTGTTTGATTTTTTGTGCATGTGACAGAGGCACCTGAATCAGCTGCGGAGAAAGGTCCTGAAGGCTCTATCAACAGAGGTAATCAAGATTAATTCATCTCAAAAGTTCAATTTCTCCCCTTTCTTATAGATTCATGTTGTAAGTCGATGATTCAATCTCTTGCTTTGAGTGATTTCCTTAATTTTTTCTTCAGATGCTGTACTTCAAAGAGTAGCGACAGAGAAGAGGCTGTCATTAGTCCGGGCATGGGAAGAAAGTGAGAAATCAAAAGCCGAGAACAAGTAAGCTTCTTGGTAGATTCTTTCTCTTGAACATGTACTTAGAATCATTTACTAAGATGGGCTAAATATAACACTTAAAAGTCATATTTCAATTTGAATCTCAGAAAAAAGTCTGTTGTATGAATTTGTGTTTGCTAAGTCTAACAATCTGAAACCCTTCAACAGAGCTCACAAAAAACTATCTGCCATTGGCGCTTGGGAGAACAGCAAGAAAGCAACGATAGAGGCTGAGCTAAAACAGATTGAGGTAACAAAATGTAAATTATTAGGTATGAGGGTATTATGAAATTGAAAAGGCCTAAGTTATTGGAGCTGATTTTATTTTGATTTTACTTATGGTGAGCAGGAGAAATTGGAGAAGAAGAAAGCAGAATATGTGGAGAAGATGAAAAACAAGGTTGCTCTCATTCACAAGTCAGCAGAAGAAAAGAGGGCAATGACCGAAGCTAAACGTGGTGAAGATCTTCTTAAGGCAGAGGAGATGGCAGCAAAGTACCGCGCCACTGGAACTGCTCCAAAGAAACTCCTTGGTTTGTTTTGAATCTGAAATTATCAGGTCTGATTTGAAAATTGCTGTGAAGTTCCATTTGTAAATTTCCTTTTGGCATTGTTTGATAGTTTTGGTGTATTGTGTGCTTATATGTTGGAGAATTGGATGTTGTTCTTTTATTATGTGTGAAGGGTGGTGTATTTTTGTGTACATACCATTTGGATGAAAATAGCTGCTTCAATTTATCAGTTAACCTGCAAGCTATAGTTATATTTTCTGTACAATGAAAAATAAAAAGATATGACAAAAATGTTGCCGTTAACAAAATCAAGAGAAACAAAGCTTTATACATATTTGATGGGCTATTGAGAGCATACAACCATGCAATTCATTGTATGATGAAAGCTGCTGGTGAATGAAAATCTCAAACTGTAATTTCTGAATCCTAGTAAGCTTCACCAGAAAATCAAAACCCTACTCTGGCTTCTGATAGGTTCTTGTTCATCATGAAGTTATAGCCAGCCCCATATGAAAATGAAAACACCAAGCAGAGTGAATGCTAGGATTCATTACAGGATTGCATGTATAGCACCTCACACAGCACCCTCTAGGCAGTCGGATTTAATGTTGAGATAAATGGAGACTTCATCTAATTTCTCCTCCTAGGAATTCCAAATAATTACCACTGGGAATATCTAGCAGCCGCTCCTGTGCCGTGTCTGAGAAATCATCCAATTCATGCGAAATTGAGGAGCTTGAACCAGATTCAACATTTGTTGAGGAGGATATCTGATACATTGGGCTTTGACATGCCACTCCATCTGGTTCATTTGTTTTTCAACATGTTTCTAACTGGGAATTCCATAAACGGATAAAGTAATCACAATTGGTTTTATCTGTTGAACATGGGTTGAGGAGCAACGATTCCATTGACAGCTGGGCCTCAGCCTCAACTCTGACACTCTCCCATTGTAGCATATGGCAAGTTGATGGGGACTCGGATTTCATGTCCACTGATCAAGTATCAGAGGATGGCCCATGAATCTGGAACTTCAGACCTTCATTGAGGAAGCACTTCTTTAGATGAGAGTTCCCGAAGTCCTCTATCTCATCATCCGTTCTTCCTGGTAAAATGGGAGGCTATGGCAGCGCACCTGAAAAACTCAAGAACTTAGGATGTGCAACAAACCAAAATTGCTCAAATGCACAAAAAACTAATCACTTCACCCGGAGAAGGACATAAATTATAACACACAAAAGCATGATATTGAATATACTGCTTCTTCATAGACCGCAAAAAATACACTTTAGTCTTCGTTCAACTTCTGATGTCAAGAGGCAAATAGTACTCAAGATGCTGTATGTGACAAAGGTTGCATATCAAACATGAACATCCCATGCTCTTATTCCATTGCAGCAACTGAAAAGGAAGTGGGAGAGATAAAATAGATTACTTGTTACCAAGCATGCCACGCAATTGGAAAATAGTGTTCCCTTCCTCTGACTGAAAGGACCACGCTTTAATGTCAGGGCAGAGATAATTTGTCCACCGGAGCCAACAGCTCTTTATGCATCAGAGTAGACCTGGAGAAACTTGTGGTTAGGTTGACCATTACAACAATCCTAACCCCGCCCATAAAAACCCAACCCACACAACCCCAACAAAGAATGATGAAAGGGAAATCACGATACCTCAGAACGTAAAGTTGTCAAAACAAGAGCTCCTTTCAGGTTTTATTAGAAAACAAAATATAGGTGCAATTCTTTCTGTGCAACTTGTTAACAACTTCTGTTCCAAAAAAAAAAAATTTGAACTTGGTGTAGTTGTGTGGGTAGACAGCACATTAGCTGCCTAATCTGGAAATAGATACGGAAAGCAAGGATCATAAGTAGCTTGATTTTCTGGAGTTTAAGAAAATTTGCAAAAAAGGAAAAAAGCAGAATAAAAAAAGAAAACAGAGGTCTGTCCCACTATGCACAAATCAGAATTCTAGGCTAAAACATAATAAGCTATGTTTTAAAGATTCATTGATACTGATCAAATGAACAAACCATGGGCAATCCTTTCTTTGGACAAGGTAGCCCGGCCTGTTTACTGGTCAAAAAGGTCACAATGAGATTCGCAGTGTAAATCTATCTGCAGATTCATGAGCACAACTGAGGAAGGCGAATGTGGCTCATATGCTTATATGACCTTAAACCTGGAAAAACAGTACTAGTGTGGAAATCGAATTTTCAGTGGCTTAAATTTGTTAGAAGTCAATGAAACTGGTATCCATCCATTTTCAGGGAAAACATAAATTTTCAGACTGCACAAAAGGAAGTCAGTAAGAGATGAATCATATTGAAACACAAGAAAGAACCAATTGTAAACTTGAAAAGAATAAATTGCCCGGCACTGCACTTCCCTACTCTAATTATTTTGGGCTATCCCGAAACAGGAATAGATTAAACAACCAAGTCCACTTAAAGGGGCAGTGACTGCACGACGCTCCCTCCACTGCTGCTATATAAATTAGATTGCACAATAAAGGGGGTGCAGTATGCAATGCAACTAATTCAGCTGCTTAAACTGGTGAAAAGCATGAAACTGATTAAATTATCATGCCTTCATCAAACACATGAAGGTTAATAACATCTAGCTGAGAACACATCTAGCTCTTTGAAGCATGCCAGAGACATTTGATACTGACCTATTTAATTTCTCATCAGTGCAATAGAAGTAGAGTAAAAACAACGAGCACATCACAAGTTCTTTGTGGTTGCGAACTCTGGTGGTTGTTGGAAATCAGTTCCTTTACTTTAAACTTATGGAATCTTCACTATTCGAGTTCTTTTTAAGTTTTGGTTTGCTGCTTTCATCAAGAGTCAGCTGTCTCTAGCTGAGCATTAAGACTTTATTTGTGTAACCCCCCTTTTCTGTGATTTTCTACCTTCTTATCTTCAATTTCTTACAGTAAGTGTTACGATCAATTCAATAAAGGAGAATTGCTTCCTTAAAAACTAGCAAACCGTTACAGAGACCATGCATTTGACTCTTGCATATAAGAAAATAGGGAGTTCTTGAAGGCAACTTCCTGGGAAGTGGGAACAATAACGACTAATTGATCTTCTATGATTTCTGATGGTCTACATCAAATGATTCTTCCCATGAAACCATCAAATAATTTTTTCTTTTATTGAAGGAAAAAGTTGTGAATTTACATCAAACGATTCTTCATGCCCTGTTTCACCAGTCAATGTGGTTACTCAATAGTGTAATCCAAAGTTCATATGTACATTACATCATTGTTCATTTCAAAATCCCCTGAGATTAAATCAAAGAAACTGCTTTCTGAAATCTGATCCTCGAATTTCAGTTGTGGATGAAACATATCATCAACAGAACCACTGCTTATCCCTTGGTTAACGTTGCTGCAGAACGTCACTTCATTTTGCAATGAACCATACGTAAAAGAATTTTGGAACTGTGAATCATAGTTAAGATTATCCTTTGAAACTGCTCGATTGCTTGAATTCACGGACTCCTGGCCATGAAATTCATCCATTGACAACCACTCGGCAAACATTAGCTTTGGTAAACTGCTTTGGTGAGATTCTTTTGGAAGGTCAAAAAACTGTGATACAGATTGATCTGTATTTGTTGATGATCCTTCCATATGTTCAAATGATTCCAGACTTGGATTTCTGATGGTGGAATTCAGGGAAAAAACTGAACTGTTTATGTCTTCCATGTTTGGACTTGTGTGTCTAGATTCATTCTGAGCTTCAATCTCTTCGGCTTTTGCCACTTTTTTCTTCAGATAAGAATGCCAATAGTTCTTTATTTCATTATCAGTTCTTCCAGGCAAATGCTGTGCTATCTGAGACCACCTGACCAATATAAAAACATGTACTTCATGAGTGCCTTTTGCTGGTCGACTATTTGCAATAATGTACTTAGTTATTTCGATTTAAAATTCAACAGGAAAGCTATTGATTGAATTCTTGTAAAAGGTTTTCTCGACGATTCATTAAGGTTTGGTCACCAAGATATTAATCCCACAATTGTCTTGAGTTGTTTGATGGCTTTTGAATTGCAAGTAACTAAATTTATAATCAACTCTCAAGCTATCCAGAGTATGCACACAGGTTGGCTTGTTTGCCCGTGTTAAAGTATAAATACTTAAGTTACACACTTTCCAACAACTTAAACTTTTAGAATAGATTGTTGTTTAACAACTCAGTTACCTACTGTACAGCTAGCCAGGTTAATTAACCTGTACTAATGTCAAATGACTCAGATGTTACCTAAGTCAACTTTAAAAGCCCTCTGAGACAGTGGTGGGCCCACCATCTGGAAGATTAATGGTTTCATTACAATGAGATTCCATATAAGATATAAGTGCACCAAAGTTGCTTACTTGTTGCCTAACATGCCATGAAGGGTCAGGATTGTCTCCTCTTCTTGAATGGTAAACGTCCCTCTCTTTAGTCCTGGCCTTAGATAATTAATCCACCGCAGTCTGCAACTCTTTCCATTTCTTTGCAAACCTGCATGTGTTTTAACAAGAAGACCATAAAATCACAGCCCAAAAAATACACCATAAAAGTAAACTACAAGGTTATTTCAGTCAATATGTCATCATCATCCATCTTTTATACTTGTACATCCCAGAATTGCAACAAAATTTTACTGTTGTCGACTCTATGCAGCCGCCCTATTATTCCCTAAACTTAAAATAAATAGGAATATAGTTCGGGATTTCAGATGACAAGGTTTCGGTAGTTATTTGAGTCGATACAGGATATCCACAAATACAAAGACATGGTTAGAATGAAAATACATCATGGTTAGCCCAGCTTTTTGAAATACCATTTGATGGTATTCATCCATGAATTTTAGATGTTTTTCACCTTTCCCAGTACCATTAATACAATGAGAAAGGTCAGAAATCAAATTATCATCTTAATCTTTGCTTACTGTATCTCCTGGCCTTGGCCCTAACAATCTGATCAATGTAATCATCAATCCTTTAAGTCATATTAATCTAGTCTCATTACATTTCATTGAAATGGAAAACACACAACCCTATTCACATTGCAAACACTACAAAACACATCTATCATTCATGGCACCAATATGATATGTACAATGCCTTTAAGCGGGATAATATGGAAGTCAACTCACCGGCGTTGATGGGTACAGAGCTCCAGCAGCCATGGCTATGCTTGACAATGTAATTTCTAAGTTTTAGGTCTTCATCTGGTGACCATAAGCCCTTCCTGTGCTTCAGCTTTGGCTTCTCCAATGGCTTACAACCCATTTTGCGCATAAGAATTATTCAAGAGGACTTAAAAAGAAATGTAGTCTCAGATATTAGCCACCCTAATGAACTTCTGTCCTTATGAGCTATGAACTGTGTGTGTGGAGAGAGAGAGAGAGGAAGTTATGGACAGCCCACCCCAGATGCTTTGGAATTTAAAGGGAAGATTAGTTGTAGTTTACTCTTCCTAACTGACAAAAACTATAAATCAAATGAACTGTTCTTCCACCAGAAAAAGAAAAAGAACAAGATATTATAAAATGAAGGGTGGACGAGTTCTTGGTTGTAACATGTAAGAACATCATCGAAAATATAAGAATGTCAATAATCAAAGTTATGGGACTATACTTTTTGCTCTTTTTTCTATGTCAGTGTGAACTTTTAGAGTATTGAAAACAGGTTATATGTGATTGACTTTGTGATATAACTATTAAGTATTACTATTAGGTGTCACCTTCATAGAATTTTTTGAAGCCCTCAGGACCACAAAGGGCAGGCGGTCTTCTCGTATGAAATCTCTCTCGTGTTATGTCATGAAGCAGGCTTTAAAGTTACAATAATAGCAGCAACACCACTAGAAATTCAATGGCTGAGGCCACCAACTATTGCTGATCCAGAGACAACATCCGTACAATCCAGTGTCAAAAAGTCTTGTCCGGGACTTCGCGGTAGCATAGATGATCAAAATTTTGATTGTGAAGCAGAAAATGTTCTTACGTTTTGTGAATAATTTCAAGATATAGTGTGTATCTTCTCTGCTAGTTTCATACAAACCTGGGATATTTGAGCATTACAGTTCAAATAACAAAAATATTTTTTGTCATATATTTGAGCATTACAGTTCAATAAGGGTTGTTATCAAATATTTTATAACCATCAATCTAATGAAAATTCGCACAGGTGTGCACATTATATGAGCCTTTAAAGGTAGTAACTTATCAATGGAACAGTGATACCACATTATCATTGACTTCTCATATCATCGATTGTTGATCATATGAGATGTTCGAGGGACTAAAATTTAGAGGCTAAAACTTGAAAGGAGGGCAAGTTTCATGAACAGTGACTTCTATGCATGTTTTCTGCTGTAGCTGTAAGGAAATCATATGATAAGGGCCACTAGAGAAATATAATTCATGATAAAAAAGCCTGAGGTCATAGGCTTTACCTCACACAAACCGAACTGTTAAATCAACAAATTGACAGGTCCAGCAGTTAGAACTTTTGGATAACATCAGCTGATGTTCATTTGATATGCAGCAAGTGGCATCCAGTACTTCACAAAACACTCTCACTTTCTTACCAAATGACTTTAAAACTAGTGGTACCTTTCGAGGAAAAAAAGACTCATTAACACTGGTGTGATACATATGTGGTGTGGGCAGATGCTCATTCCAGCAATTTAGATCAACACTTTTCAGCTTGGTTTGACCAAGTACTACACCTAGCCTTGGATAGTTAATGGTAGAATTTAGGCATTGAATTGGTCTGCAATGGTGATGTTGAGTTGTGTTGTGTGACAGATTTGTCACTTATGTAAGTTGTGTCATGTTAAAATTTGTTTTACCCATCATTGATCAATAGATAATCATGTATAATCAGGTTCATAGTGTGTTTTTTCGGGTTCATATCAACCTTTTCACGAACGGGTTTATCTAGTCAACCCGTTTATTGTTCCACGTTAAGAATAAACCTATATTCGATAACTTCGTGTGAAGTTGACGGGTCATGTTAAAAATTATCAACCCTAGTGTTAGTAAGCAATATATAAGTAAATGCATTATACTAGCCAAACATTTTCTCAGATCAAGGCATTAAAGGCAGACTATTCTCCTATGATTCAACAACTTTTTGATGTAGTTTCTTTCAATTCTCAAGATCTAAATAGCAATATAAAAGCTCGTGCTTCTCACCATACCAACTTGACAGTTCACATTTCATCTGCAGAATCCCAACCACTAAAAATTACGAAGTTCAACTGTGATCATCCAATAATCTTCTGATCGTATGTAGTCAAATATGCCTTCATTTCTTTGTGAGCCTAACGAATTTTCGAGCAAGATCATGATAATATACTATTGATTAGTATAAGTTGCAATCATTTATCAATCATTGTCGCAAACCAAGCAATAATGCCTCCCCAGCTTAGAAGAAGAAAAAATTAAAAGATCGGAAACCAAACTATTAATCATGGTGGGCGCATAAAAAAAACGTCAAAAAGATATTGCGTATGATGTTTCCAATCACAACATTAAGAAACTTCTAAGATGAATAAAACTAATATTGTTATGTCAACCCGAATTCCCATTTGTCTGTGAAGAATTAACAAAGCTTCTGTCACAAGTAATCTTGAATAGTCTAAGCATTTCCACTTGCATTATGATCCTAGTTGCGATTAGACTAATGTAGATGTGTATGAGACCAAGTCATTTTTTTGTATAACACGTTGCCA
The DNA here is from genome assembly GCA_951799425.1 of Ilex aquifolium. NCBI lineage: Eukaryota > Viridiplantae > Streptophyta > Magnoliopsida > Aquifoliales > Aquifoliaceae > Ilex > Ilex aquifolium. The sequence continues at coordinate 59,288,671 of OX637391.1, read as the reverse complement.
AAATGGAATTGCTTTGTTTGACAATCTCAATTATTACTCTATTGCAGCCATAGAAAAAAAATTCATTTAACCCCAATTGTATTTTTTTTTTAGTGTCCTTGAGAGTCTGTGTTCATACTTGCAAGGGCATTGATTTGTTTCATATTAACCATAATGGAGATTGTGCAATTCAAACCTAAAGTGTGTACACTTTTTCTTTTTCTTTTTCTTTAACGGTTAGAAGTGTTCGAGCCGACTTGTGCACACCTCGACTAGTTCCCTATCTGATCCTGTCAAAAGCAGGTTATTCACGCCAAACTCAGGACATCTGAATTTACAGCTCGTCCTCATTACCACCACTTGAGCTATCTTAGGGTTGTACACTCTCTCTTTATGTTTCTCAATTCAATCAGAAGTTTATGAGAGAGAGAGAGAGAGAGACTCAAAAATAAATAGAAATCACATTAGATCGGGAAAAACTATTCAAAAAAAAAAACACAGTAATTTGAAAAAGATAATGAAAAACATCTCTGTGCCTGTTGCACCTTTTTTCCGCCCTGTAATGCATGCTTCATCAACTGTATAAATAAGGCTACCAACCAACAGTAAAAGTTCAACATAATAGCTTTAGAAGATTTGTTTTAGTTCTTTATTGATCTCGTGCATCATCGGTTCATAAAATTCCAGACTTTTATCAACCATTCACACACACAAAAAAAAAAAAAAACACCTTGACTTTCAAGGATAAGCATATTATATATATATACATACACCATGTATATCATCTACAGACAACCACTTGGGATTATGATTCACATTATTCAATACTATGATGAAAGGGTTTTCGTGATGAGTTGACAGGGCTAAAATGACTATTCATCAATACGATAAACGTATATATCTACATACACCATGTAATCTTACAAATTATGCTAGATATAATTTCGTCTCCCTCGGTTTTGTGATCATGTCCATCCTTGATGACTGCCTGCCCTCCTGAAGTTTAGTAGGACATCATTCCCCTGAAGTGTAGCAGTAATTTCCTCATGCTCTGAAAATAGAATGTAAGGTGCAAGTTACTGGCCATCAGTACAATAATTGGAGGATAAATCAGAAAGAGAAAATTATTGGCGAGATCCGAAAAAAGCATACATGAAATGCATCTGTAGTAATATTCGGTTGTTTTCGAGAGAGACTTTTTACTCAAGTGGCAAGTATACTCATTCATACATCTGTGTACATACTAATTTTTTGGTGGGGTGGGGTAATGGAGGAATGGAACCAGAGTTTTTTGTAACTAATTCAATGTGACTTTTGCTCAACATTTAGCATCTAGAGAAGGAAGTTCAAACATTGAAATAGTCTAAGATTCTGGCTTCCATGGGGTGAGAGTTATTTTAGTTGAATAGGGTAAATTACACTTTACCCCCTTGAACTATTACCCTTGTTATACTTTGTACCCTCAACTATAAAATTTCTCACATTGCACCCTAAAGTATCAATTTTGTCTCATATCACTCCAATTGATAACGAATGCCACTTTTTTGACGGTAAATGCGCACGTGAATGGTTTTTACTATCAATAAGCAACTGCCTATTACATACGTGTATGTCAAAAATCAAGAAAAATATCTATCTATGACTTTACCCCTTCTTAAACTTCAAATTTTCTTCCTCTTAGGCCGACCTTTTTTTTCTTCCCAACAACCATTTGGTTGCAAAAGAGGTAAAATAAAGTAGTACTAGGCACTTGACGGAAAGCTCTTTGAAATTCCCCTCCCTTATTTCACAGATTTTCAAGTTTGTCGTTATCTATTATTAGAATGATATGAAAGAAAATTGATACTTTAAGGTACGATGTGAAAAATTTTATAGTTAAAGGTACAAAGTGAAATAAGGGTAATAAGTCAGGGGATAAAGTGTAATTTACCCTTCAGAATATAGAGGGAAGTACATTGAGAAGAAACAATCATTAGAAGGTTCAATTTATAACTCGAAGAGCTGTTTGTATTATATTTTACACTAAAGCAGAGAGTTGTCGTCGGGTAGTTCTGAAACTTAGAATAGCAGCCTTAAAAATAATAGACATGACAAAAAACAAAGTACTATGAAAGGCAACGAAATCAATAGATGTGAAACAAGAAACTAAATATTGCAGTCAACTTTGCAGTGCATAGTGATAATTTAATACTTACTGAGAGAATTTATATTACAATGCTCTCTTTTCCTTTGCGCGTCTCTGCAAAGATGGCTCTGAGCAGAAAAAAAAATGGTGCTATTGATGGACATAAAACTCATTCTGGAAGTACCACAAAGACAAAGGCTGAATCAATTGAAAAGTGAAAGACTTCCATGTTATTCATGGAAATTAAAAGCATTACCAAATCTTACTGTGAATCTGCAGGGGAAATCGAAGTAGGAGTGTACGTAGAACGTATGGCTCGTGTACCTGTTCCTGCACCATTTTTGACAGCACGGTTGTTACAATTACTACAACTGCGACTTCTGAGCCCAATTTTAGTGGCTGGTTTTTTAATTGTGATATTTCTGCAAATTGTAAGAATACTCTATTCAACAGATATAAGTGCCATAAATTAATCAAATATACTTTTTTTCTCACAAGGCGGCCTCTTTCCCTCAGTTGAAAACTGAATAGATTCCAAATGATTGTATAATGATGAAGCACTCTATGTGGCATTTCTTATCTTGCTACTCCTCGTCAATGAAGATTCTGGTCTGCTCCCTTACCAGGATAAAATACATCACATACGTAAAGTAGCTGCAAAAAACAGTGTGACAGTTGTTATATTCTCCCTATGATTACAAAATACCTCTATGATGTAATTTTTAATGAGAAAGGGAAAATGCTTTTTGGATAGAGAGTCAGACTGGCAGAATATTGAAATAGCAAGTCTTATGCAATCTGCTGGTTTGGACGGTGCGCTGTGTGTAAAAACAATGGAATTTTGTATTATTAAAATCAAGTCATCCTTTGTTCTAAGAAAGTTAAATGATCATCAGAAACAAAAAATACTCAGCAGACAGGCTTACTGCAAGATAATGAGAGATAACATATTGAATAAAGACCAGCATAAGCGTGGGGTAATTCGTGCCATGTCCTATGTGAGGATTGATGATGCAACTTAGACTGCAAGATGCCATTAAGTAACACCTCTTTTTTCAACTAAAAAATTAGTAACATGGATTTAATTGGACAAGCATAGGCTATTCATGCCTTGTCTCCATTTAAGGGTCAATGACGAAGTTCAAGGGTACACCTGGCTCGCTCACTCTCTCCCTCCATCTCTGCTCTCTTTCTCTCAACATAAAATAGCAAAGGCAGCTTCACAATAATAATTAAGTTTATGAGCTGCAACAGAATCTTTTCCTATAAGCTGCAAGGCCATCTGTTGGTCATCAGCAAAGAGCAAGTTATTATTGAACATAAATTCCCCGGTCCATTTTTCCTGATACACATTGTTACCTAGTAATAAACTTCATACATATGTAGTTTATTCCATCTTCTACCACCTCAATCTCTAAATTCTCACCTCATAATATCCAAACGGGTAACACCAAATCGTGTTGTTTAATCTTGATCAAGAAACTATCCAGGATTTTAGAAAGGAGAGGAGTCGGGAGAGGGGAAGACAGGAGGTGAAATCCAGATCACAGTCCAGTGGTCATCAACTCAACCCTATATGACAGTTAATAGGAAAACAAATGATAAGGTGATTTAGGCAGATGACAATACTATTTTTAATAGTCATCAAAAACCCATATCGCCAAAATGACTTCCTTAGTTAAACAGTTTCAAGTTTTAAACTCCAAATTTAATTGCGCAGACCTTTCCCCTTTTTTAAGTGTGATGATTATCTTACTTCAAAATAATTAATTATGTTTTCAAGATACATGTAACACGATAAACTGATAAAGTTATTTTAATTCAAGTTCAACAGAAACTCAAACAACTACACAGGTCAGGTATAGAATATTCAAATGTCAGCAGCCATATTCTAAACCAACAAACATTTTCAACAGAAATAAACAAAGGAACAATCATTTTCAACAGAAATAAACAAAGGTGGCCTGTTGGAAATTGCTGCATTAAGCAACAATAAGAAATTTATGGGTACTTACACACTCAAAGTTCTCAGTCAATCTTTTACTTAGCACTGCAAATAAAAATAGTCTCAGTAGCCAAAGCTTGCCAATCAACAAATTAGTTAATAAGTGAGAAAAATTTCCTGTTCAAAAGAAGATCTCTCTTCTCCTTCATTCTCAACAGGAATGCATCAACAAATCTGCCTTTCCATATAGATCGTTGTGGCATGAACTCATTTCTGCCTTCCGTTCCCCCCCCCCCCCAAAAGTTCAGAATTATTGAAAATGTGAAGACCTTTTAACTGTTGTTATGATTGGTCGCATTCTATTAGCTTTTCTATATGGTCACTTCAAAATCAAGAAAGTTGTTGTCAATATACCAATAAATTATTGTTTTTATTTTTGAGTTAAGTTATAATTTTTTTGCTCAATTTATAATAAAAATTGAATTATTCGGATAGATCTTAAAATAAATTATTGGGATCAATCTTGATATTTTAAGATTGATCCTGACTTTTTTTTTATATTTTGACATCATATTTTAACTTAAGAACATAATAAGCATGGTACCGTACCTCCTTCCGTACGGAAGCCTAAACCAGGTTGAGTTGATGTTTTTGTCCTCAAACCATAATCTTACATTATGTCACTAAAACTTGCATATCCTTAGTCCTTCTTTTGGGTCCAAGTCCCAGACCAAAGAAACAATAAGCTAGTTAATTTTAAGTATATTTCAACACCAACTTGTACATGCCTTGTTCCTTAGAAATCAAAATAATACCTCTTGCAACAATGCACCTTCAAACAGTTGAGACAGATACATGCCTTCATTATCACAACATCCAAATTCAATCAAAGCTTCTGCAACAAAGCACCAAATTTGGTCGAATGGAATATTCCAATCTCTTATTTACTAAAATAGGTAGCTTATGTAGTACAAATATGAACCTTTGGAAAGCCATTATTAGAGGTTATGCTTACAATGGTCCATTTGAGAAGTGCATATCAATGTATGATGAAACGCCTCACAGAGGACTCAAAACCAATAATTTTACATACCCATATGTCCTAAACTCATTCTGAGTTGGGTTGGTTTAGAATAGGAAGAGCAGTGCAGTGCTAAATTCTAAAGGCTGGGTTTGAGTATGGTCCCGCGGCTGCCATTGCACTTTTTAATCTCTACCTAAAGACAGTTGATTCTCTTGGAATGGGTCTTGCAGAAAGTGGAAAAAAAACAATGCTAGTAAATACAACATACTCACCCAACAATTTCTCAGATTAAGTCATTGAAGGCAGACTAATTAATAAGGAAAACATCTCTGATAATTCAACTATTTTTTGCTGCAATTTCTTCTCAATTGCCAATAAAAAAGAAAGAAAAAAAAAGTTAGCAATATAAAAGCTTGAGATTCATAGAATATGCAGTTTAGTGAGCCTCAACTAATAAATCAACTTGATGGTTTACATTTACCCGCAAAATCCCAACCACTAAAAATTATGAAAATTCAACTCGGATCATCCAATAATCTCCTGATCAAGTGTACTCAAACATGCCTTTCTTTCCTTGTGATCATAACGAATTTCCCAGCAAGATCATGATAAAATACCATTGATTAGCATCACATCGAATGATTTACCAATCGTTGCAAACCACCAATTCTGCCTTGCCAGCTTAGAGGAAAGAAAAATAAAACATTGGACCAAAATTTTAATCATGGTGGGAGCATAAAATAACAACAAAAAGATACTGCATATGTTGCTGCTAATCAAAATATTAAGAAACTTCTAAGATGAATAAAACTACTATTGTTATGTCAACCCAAATTCCCATTTGTCTTCGAAGAATTAACAAGGTTTCTTTCATAAGTAATCCTTAATAGTCTAAGCATTTCTATTTGCATTATAATCATAGTTGCTATTAGAATAATCTGAATGTATACACAAGCCATTTTTATACTAAACATGCGAAAACTGAGCCATTTAACTAAAACTGTAAAGACAATTGGTCGGATTTCCTTGCCTCCTATGGTATAACAACAGCAATGCAATAGAAAATTTTGATGAGAGGTTATGAAACTTAGAATAACAGCCCCAAAACTAATAGGCCTAAGAAAGAAAGAAATCTATGGAAGGCAATGATACTGACATATGAAGCAAAAGCTCAGAAAAACTAAAAGAAGTTGAAGTTAAACAAGAACCAAAGATTGTAGTCAATTTTGGAGCGATGCATGATGATACTTTATCCGAGAGTTCTGCAAGAATTTACATTCCAGTCACTTTATGAAGGCAATGAACAATGTTATCTTTTCCTTAGCATGTCTATGCAAATATGGATCTGAGCAGAAAATAAAATGTTCTATTTTTCGGCATAAAACTCAATTTCGACGTAATACAAAAACAAAGGCTGAATCAATTGAAAAGCAAAAGAATTACATGTCGTAAAAATTAAAAATCTTTACCATTGGGAATATAAGATTAAATAAAATCATACTAAGAATCTGCAGGGAAATTAAGTTAGGAGTCAAACTCCTGTCACTGCAACCATTTTTGACAGCACAACCCTACCATTTACCATTGCTTTGACTTCTGAGCCAAATCATACTGGCCAGAATTATAACTAGGCTAGCTTCTGCAAATTATAAGAATACTTCAATCAACAGACCATAAGGGCCATAAATTAATCAACTATACTTTTTCCAGCAAGAAGGCCTCTTTCCTAAGTACGTAATGTGGCTGCAAAAAACCATTATCATAGTTGTTAAATTCAACATATGATTCAACAATATCTCCACGATGCTCCTTTGAATGATAAAGGCACAATGATTTTTGGATGGCGAGTGAGAATATCAAGTGTAAAACAATCTGTTGGTGTGGATGGTGCTGTGTGTTCTAAAAGAACAAACAAAATGGGATTTTTGTATTATTAAAAAATAAAGTCGCCCTTTGTTCTAACAAAGTGAAATGATTGTCACAAGAATGCAAATGCAGACAAAAATGACTCAGCAGGCTGGCATGCTTTAAAGAAATCACAATTTGGAAGAGACTGATTAGAGATAATGAGAGATACAGAATTGAATAAAGATCAGCATAAGCATGAAGTATTTCATGTGGTCTCCTATGTGAGAGTTGATGATGCAACTTAGACCACGCCATACCGTTAAGTAACCATCTTTTTGTCAACTAAAAAAATTAGTAACAGAGATTTTAATTGAACCGAAGTTCAGATAAGCATGGTCTAATTCATGCCTTATCCCCTAGTTAGGGGTAAATGATGAAATCTAACAGTACACTTGGCTCGCCTTATCTATCTCTCCATCTCTGCTCTCACTCCCTCAAACATAAAATAGCAAAGGCAGCTTCACAGCGATAATCAAATTTATGGGCTGCAATAGTGTTTTTTTTTTTTTTTTGCTACAAGCTGCAGAGCCATTTGTTGGTCAGCAAAGAGCAAGATATTGTTGTGCACTCTACACCACCACCACCCCCAGGTCCATTTTGCATAGAACACACTATTACCTAGTAACACAATCCATTTGGAGTTTATTGCATATTGTGCCACCTCATAGTAATTTACTAATTTTAATGAGGAAGTATACAGGTTTTGAGAAAGGAAGATGAGCGGAAGAGGGAAAGAAAGGGAGTCGAAGCTAGTCCCCGTAAGAGTGGTGATCAAGTCAATTATATATGAGTACGACAACTCATGGAGAAACAAATAACAAGGTAATTTAGGCAGATGACAAAACAAAGATGGAATAGGTTGTACCTTACCAGATTGAAAATTGACACAGAAACATTTACTACAGTCGTATAAAGAATTTGCCTAGTAAAAATAAACAAGGTAATGCTGTGAGTCATACGCCTCAAGTCCGATCTCAGATTTTTATGATTGCAAGACCTTCATTAGTACGACCGTTTGTTCCAACGAAAAAGAAAGAAAATAAAAAATTGATCCAATAACTATTAAAAACCCAACTCAATTGAACAAAGAACTATCCCAATTATTTATTTGAGACTGACTACATGAATTATATTTCACCGTTTTACTCTATCAAAATGCATTATTTTACATAACCATAACAAACCCATATGCCCCAAGTGACTTGCTTAACTAAATAGTTTGAAGTTTCAAAAACCTAACATATTTCTAGTCCTTTACCCATTTGTAATTAAGGTGTAATGATGCCTGTTCTCTTACATCATAACTTGTTAATGAAATTTTGGAGATACATTGTACACAAATGAGAAATTTAATATAATATATGTTCAACAGCTACCCAGAAAACTACACAGGTCAAGTATAGAAGCTTCGAATGTCAACAGCTATACTTAATCCAACAATCATTGTCAACAAAAATTAAACAAAGACTGCCTGTTGGAAATGGATGAATTAAGCAACAAAAAACAAGTTTATGGGTACTTACTAAAAGTTATCTGTCAATCTTTAATTGGCACTGTACATAAAAATACAGTCTGAGGAGCCACGCGGAGAGTATCGAACTCTATCGCCATTGGAATAAAGCTTGAGGTCGGCATTATTGAAAATGTAAAGACCCTGTAACTGCGGTTACCAATGATCGCGTTCTGTTGTCTTCTCTATCTTGTCCCTTCCGAATCAAGATGGCCGTTGTGGTTATATACCTGTGTTGAAAATAATTGGCCGCACATAGGACAAAGATTGAGGTTTTTAAATCATAGGGTTAAATGCAAAACTAAATCCCCGTAATTAGGGTTATTTACACGGAACACCCTCGTAATTTTAACTGTTGTACTCAGACCCCTCAACTTAAAATAAAGTACAACAGTAGATGGACGTTATAGAATTTATAAAAATACCAAAATACTCTCATTTAGCCATTTAATTTTTATTTAAATACCCTTCTTCTATTTCAAGCCCTTCTCTCTCTATACTTTTCATTATCTCTCTACAAACACTTTCTTCCTTCCTCACCAAAACCCACCCATTGAAACTCCTCCATCTCATATTCATGATTGCAATAATATTAGATACATACAAAGACACATAATTTAAAAAATTCAAACCTTCTCTCTCTATCCCTCTCTATCACTCTCTACAATCCCTCTCTCCCTTCCTCATCGAAACCCACCCACTAAAACTCACCCACTCCACTAAAACTCCCCCACCCCAACCATATCTCTCTCTCTCTCTTTGAAAATGCTTCCAACAATTCAACAAAATACTACATACCCATCAATCAAAACACAAAAGAGAATATATGGTGGTGGTGGTGGTGGTTGTGGTAGTGAAGAGAAGGCTTTGAGGTGGTGGTGGGTTAGAGTTTCTAGGTTCTCTCTCTAAAAATCCCCCAGTTGAAGGGAGAATTGCAAGGGGGTGGGCTGGCGTGGGGGAGGTGCAGTAGAAGTGGGTTGGGGGTAGGGTTATTGCAAGTGGTGGATTTTGTTGGGGAAGGGAGTGAGGGTTTGTAGAAAGAGATGGAGGAATAGAGCGAGAAACAGAGAGAGATGGTTGGGTTGGGGAAGGCAGGGTCCTTGAGGGTATTTTAGGAATTATATATTATAATTTTAACACATTTTATCCTCACGTGCATTTTTTAGCGCGTGATTCACACGCGTCATTAAATTAGTAACGTTCATCCTTTTTTGCACTTTATTTTTAAGTTGAAAGGGGCTGAGTACAACAGTTAAAACTACGAGAAGATTACATGCAAATGACTATAAGTAGAGGAATTTTTTTTGCATTTAATCCTAAATCATACTTATAGGGTCTATTTGATTTAAGCATTAGAAACAACCCAATTGGATAAACTCGTCCATTCCATACCCACCTCCCTAAATTCCTCATTTATGAGGGCTTTTATAGGGGTGGGTTGAGTGTGATTTAAGCCCAAAGAGTGATGATTAGAAGTAATAATTCAAGGTTGAGTGCGTAGAAAGCTAACGACATGCAAGAGCCTCCATCACTGATGTTTGTCAGCTTCCCTGAAGCCCATGTGTGGAGTCAGGGATGTGGTGCCAAGTATCAGCTTCTCTGACTGGAATCATGCAAGTAGTGGCTGATGTAGCACAGTCATTCTACCAAGCTGTAACCGTGTTGCGATCTTCGAGGTCCGGAGCATATCCATCACACTAATTTTCATACCACACTCCACCTATGGCTGAATGAAGCATAGGAATAAAAGATGAAAGATATGAACGGATAGTTAACAAAGCAACACAAAGAAATCACTATTTTACACTCACACAAATTAAAATTTACAAGGAATATAAGGGAAAATATTGAAAAAATTTGTTAATGAATGAATTAAATGTCAATATGTTAAGTACGATTTGAATATCCTAAACATTCAAAATACAAAAATGTAAAATTATGATGGGATGTAAGTCGACGAACCTATCATTGGAAGACACGTGTATTTGGGGTGGACCCCACCAGATGCTCCCAATCCCTCGAAAGCTCTCAGACTGAGAAGGTACATAATAAACCGAATATCATCAAACCGGGCCTTATCAGACAGAAAAGACATCCTTGTAGTTGCTGGCTATTAGGATTTTGGGATGTTAGTGGGATTGATCCAACTCCATCTATGGGATCCACTGACGTCAACTGAAGCAATGGGATGAGTGGTAGGGAATGATTAATTGCGCTATCATCCCTACATGGGGATCAGCACTAGATCTCGCGAACAACAGAAGAAACGATTGGCATGACCCTCACTTACATGGACTAATTGGGTGGTACTGAAGAGGTGCCTTATTGAATGGCCGGTGCTCTTCATTAAATGTTGAGCATGCTTCATGAAATGTTTAGCCCCCGATTAGGATTATCATTACAATGTTGACTTCGAGCGTCTACAGACTATTCTTAAACTTAATAAATGTACTATTCGAGGCCACTCAACGAGGAGCCAGCCACTAACACAATGGTTACGTCGTACATGTGGACTAGTAGGAGGATTTCACTCAAAAAATATTGTCAAACTTTTCGAGTGGACATAACCCAAAAAGATTCCATGTTAGCATCCTTCAAAGTATAAATAACCCAAATGGTTGAGTCTTAGATAGACAAGTGTAATTTAGTTTATACAATAGCACTTATATACTATCTCTCACACCGACTAACTTAATCTATTAAACCGAGACAATGTTTTCGAACATCACATACGCAATACACAAGTAATTAATAACGAAATCCAGATAAAGCAACCTAAAGAAGCTTAAATCTCTCCAAATTTATGACCTACCTGTCATTCAGTAATCGCACAACGAACACAAGTTTTTCCATTAGTCCAAGAACAATGACATAATTATCATGGGCGTGCTTTACTGTTGAGCTAATAGCCCATTGTGCGAGTCTCCCACTGGAGGCCTGCTATGCCAAAAACGAGAGAAACCTCATCTCTTTCTTTCCTTTTAAGTAGAACCAAATCAATATGATACAGATCAACCCTTGTTTTCTTGTGTCAAAGATTTTGAATTGAGTCAAACTTTTCTTTTCTCTTAGTTAGCTATATTCTTGTTCCAGTCGATAAGGCTAATACATTCCTAGCACTTCTAGGCTACATAAGATAAAAAAAACCTTCACTCGAGATTGGTCTTGTGACACCCCAAAATTCGGGTGTTCGTAATTATCCGGTTGATCACCCACCAACCCGCGAAATACCCGTGGATACCGTGTAATTCGATACTACGCCGTTATGCCCCATATACCGGGATCCATAACTTAACAAAATTTGGGCAAAGTCTCTTTTGTACGGGGAGCTCTACCCAAAACGTAACATGTACAATCATACAACATTGACCACACCGGGTCCATTCATCCATACTCGATTGCATAGTATTGGATACTACCATAATCATCATCACTACGTACATTCATTCATAAAAGAATAAATGTCTCAAAAGAGTCTCATATACATGCCTTTTAAATATAAACAAGTTTTTGTTACAAAAATTATACAAGGCCAAAAGTAAACATATACAAGGGACTACAAAGTCAAAATAAAAGTCACAGATCGGCTCTGTCGTCAAAGCGGGCCCATAACCTCGCCTTCGGTGGACGCCTGAGCAATACCTGAAAAATGTTCCCATAAAAGGTGAGCCAACGCTCAATAGGGTAACTCCTATAGAGAAATACCTCTCAACCTAAATGCATATGAAATGTCACATGCAACAATCATTTCATGAATTCATTCATATATGTATATTATGAACAATGTCATAAATCATGTCATGCCATGAGATGAGACTCATGCAAGCAATACCAACACCGAGCCCCATCCTGAGCTCCCACAACACATGTAATGTCATGCATATGTATCTGGGTATTCCAAGCCCCCGTCATTAGTGTTATGTACATTAAATGACTAATTAATTCATTTTCTTGTGTCTTTATGGGGAGATGATTTATGGTATTACACCAATGGGACCCCAATCATCAACGGATTTTCAGGACATCCCACCTGCAACTCCGTTTTCGCCGTTACACTTTTCTGGAATTACACCGCCGGAAAGTGTATAAACCAAGTAAGCGGGTCTTGCACCCGAGGGAGAATCTAGCCCTTTTTGCTATTCCCGACACGTTTATCCATTTAATTTTCTATGCGACTCAGTTGGACCTTGGTACGACTTTCCCGAGTCCACGATCAACCAACTATGTGGTGATTAATTTCATACCATGAACACACTCTCACCCAAGTCAATGCCCATGAAATGTAGTGCAACACATGCATAATGCAATGCAATGTGCAATTGCCTTTGGTACCATTTACAATGTCCATTACATAATGAATGCAATATAATGACATTTTCAACACAATTCTAAGCATGTTATATAAGATAATTAACTCAACTAACATACTTATATTCACCTAGGCATTTAAACAAACACCTAGAGGGCACATCAATTTACACAAATAGCATGTTTATTACTTCCAACATGACAACATGTTTATTAATTCTATAAACATGAGCACAAGTCCACCACAATAATCATATGCTAAATAATCATTTAACATACATATTATTTCATAATCACATAACAGACTAATAATTTTATTAAACTTGATATGTCATTAAAACATTAAGTCATGCTAATGTACAATTAACATATTTTAAACCACTAACATTAACTTACACCAAGCTAATTACAATAGGATTTTACTAATTACAAGGTTAATTATAAATCCTATATTTGACCCACTAGTTACACTAGTCAAGGCCTAACATGTGATATACACCCTTAGCCTACCCATTCCATATGCCATATTTTAGGTTGAAATTACATCTAAATAGGGGAAATCCTACGTCTCGTTGCGTGAGCCCACGTAGTAGACTCCAAGGAAAGCCCAAATTTAGTTTCCCAAGCTTTAAGACTAGATTTTCATACTTGATATTTTTGGAGAAAAATACGATCTTTGGTGCGGTTGCGTAGAGCAACTTTAATTCTTAGCCCGAAGCGATTAAACGGTTAATAGACTACAATATTAAGTAAGATATCCCTTACTTAATTCTAAAAGCTGAAAGCACTCAGCAAAACCATCTTTAATAATATTTACAATATTACAATTATACCCCGAAATATTTTACAATCCTATTAAAACTCTAATTAGTCTTCTCTCCAAAACTCATAACCTATATATTCTCCTTCTCGATCTCTTTTTTTTTTTTCCTTTCCCTTGTCTTATAACAAAAATATACATACATAATTATAATTACACACACAAATGAACGCACTGCACACACTGCACACACACATACTTACACACATGGACTGCACACACACACACACACACACACACACACACACACACACACACACACATTATTAATGAAATCTAATTAATTGTATTTTTTCAATATTATTTGGTTATTTCTTAGTTATTATTATTTTTTTTTTATCAGATGTTATTGTTCACTTATTATATTATTCAATTTGTTATTGTTCACTTATTGTGTTATTCATATTTTTATTTTTTTTTATTTTGATCAAATATTTGTTAAATGTAGACTACAATATAATAATAGTGATTATGATTTATGTTATGACATATTTTATAATTTTTTTCAAATTAAATAGTGGAAGGGTAACACTGAAAATTAATTTATTTTCAGACGTCAGCTCTATATAGTTATCAAATAGTTTAGTTCAATTCAATACTTAAATTTCAGTGAATACCAAACAGTTCACAAATTCAGCATTCAGCTTTCAGACTTCAGCTTTCAGTTTTATCAAACACCACCTAAGTGGAAGACTTGTCTTCCACTTTATATAGTTTTAATTATTTTGCCCACATCGCGCCACACATTCAATTTTAATGGATCCAATTTTATTTCAATTCAATTAAATTTCGTCTCATGTTAAATTTAGTATATTTTTATTGAACTATTTTTAAATTATTTTTCGGGTCCCGCGAATAAAATCTAATCGAAATTATTTTAGTCGCGTTACCCTCGATCGCTTTGTAACACGCAATCTGTCTCAGAATTTTACAAAAATTTACTGAGTAGCTAGATTTCGCGAGACGAATCCACCGTTAAGGTCCGTTTCGTCATCTGAATTTTATAAAAATTCACGTTTTTGACCCGTGTTTTAACAATTAATTCCTATTTTACCCCTATAATTATGATTTTTTAATAAAAAAAAAATTTCGGGTTTTACAGGTCTAAGACCATCCCTCTCGTAGTATGAGGACATCTTAATCTACAACTGATTGTTTCAAAGACTTAGTTGTGTAATAGAATAGGTTGGACCCTTCCTAATCCAAGTCAGGATGAGCTAGTCAGTCTTTCATTTCTTCCTAAAGACGCATCCAACTCCTTCCTAACCTAGTTCCTCGTTTTATGAATTTCAAGTGAGATCCAGCCAAATGATGTTATCTCAACGATTGCATTGAAATCACTCCGTGCAAATCATAATCATAAAAAAATTACAAAAGTAGGAAATTGTGAATTACGTAAGGTATAAAAATGCATATTAGCTAAAGTTAAAAGAGAGTTGATGAAAGACTAATTGGAAGTTATGTGTAATGCTTAAACAACATAATCCACTATATAGTGATATGTTTTTATAAAAATGGTCTTTTGGAAGCTGAAAGTACACAAAAAAAATGTGTTGTAAAAAAGTACACTACTGAGATGCAAAGATTTAACTACCAATTTTCTAAAATTTACTTTCCTAAAAACGATTTTAGGATTATATCTTAACATTAATTAGTTACACAATGATAAGACTTAACAGCTGGATTTTAGGAACATTACTTTCCTAAAAACGGTTTTAGGAAGAGTAATGCTACATAGACTTAAAAATTAGACTTGATAATTACAACCATTAATTTCACTGTAGGTTCCAGCATTTATTGGGACACACTATCTATTCAATGGTTGTGATTATCAAGTCTAATTTTTAAATCTAATTTTTAGGTCCATGTAGCATTACCTTTTTAGGAATATATCTTAAAATTAATTAGGTACACAGTGATAAGGCTTAACCGCTGGATTTTAGGACCATTAATTCGCGAAAAGCTTCATCTTCGGAAAATGGTTACCGCTTCTTCTTTCTATCCAAAAACTGATTCATCTTCCTCAGCGAGAAGCCCTAAATCCTTTCATAAACATTTATAGGGTTTCGTCTTTGCAAGGAAAATCCTACTGGTCCATCATTGTAGATGTAAGTTCGTCTGTGTTTTTCGCATAGTGTAACAATACAGTGTTATACTGTAACATAGACAGTGTTCAATGATAACAAATTGAAAACAGAACTGGACTATTACAATGAAGTTATATGCAAATATATGTTTGACAAAATGTAACAGTACAATATTTTGTGTAAGTAAATTTTTACACTGTTATTGTTACATTGTAAACGCATAACAGACTTGCACTAATAAATTGCTTTCAGACTGAAGAAGAAGAAAACAACAACTGATACTCTTGCAAAATTTAAAATTCAAACCTACTGATTTATCATCAAAATAAACGGAAGAATCAAATCTTCCATCAAATTAGGAGATTTTTAATGCATAAATATAATTTGAAAAAAAAAAAGTTTTCAAAAATAATCGTATGATTTAAGGGAGGATACAAATCTCAAAGGAAAATCCAAAAATTTAAAATTTTGTACTTTTACACAATTAAGATCTAAAATTAAGAACTTCCTTACTTTACATTTTTTTGTGTACTTTTTAACAATTAAACTCAATTTAGTGTATCCCTTTCAATTTATCCTTATAAAAATTGTCATATTAGTAAAATTCTATTTTTAAATTAAAAATATCAATGGATCACTTTACTGCATCAGATCACATGCGGCCCACTGGGCCTACCTTTAGTTGAAACAGTAACGGACAGGCCCACGTTATTTGAGGATCTACCGCCGAGAATAAAGGCCGTCATCACCAACGGTGACGGCCGACATTAAACCCAGAGAGGAGGAGGAGAGAGAGAAAGAGAGAGAAGATGGTGACCTCGTCGGTGGTGAACACGTACCCACTATCGAGCTACACATTCGGTACGAAGGAGCCCAAGATGGAGAAAGACACTTCTGTTGCTGATCGCCTTGCTCGCATGAAAGTCAAGTAAGTCCAACTTCACCACTTCTTCAAATTAACTATCATTCCCATCTTGTAGAAACCCTAGATAATCCCTGTGAGCTCCAATTCATATGCATAAGCCATTGTAGATTTCACACTATCTAGGGTTTTCTTTTTTGATCGCTGAATAGCTTCTTTCTCTTTTTCTTTTTTGGGAAATTCGTTAATAGTTCTGCTGTTTAATTGTGAATATGTTTTGGGGGTAAAATCTTTACAACGTGACACTATGAATTGGATATTGAGTTGCAGCTATTCGAAAGAGGGCATGAGGACTAGCGTCGAAGGAATCTTACTGGTATGTTTAACAAAACTCGAAAACCATATTTTTATGTTTTCAACTTGTCATTGGTAGATAGTGCATTTTATATTTCTCTACTCAATTTTTGATGAGCCCCTGTTTATTTGTTCAATTCATATTTCTCTCAAAGCCATTGCACCATGCGTTCTTGGGTGATTGGGGGCATTCGAGATTTACTTTGTAGCCAAGAGATCAAAGAGGGCGAGGGTGGGATGATTTCCATTATCCAAAAAAACTTTTGGAGTGGTAGTGTAGTTTTCAGTTCGGAGCAATCAGGTTTTGATATCCTTGGGGGAATTAGGTCTTACATTATGCCATTATCTCACAGGGACTCAACGTATTCTACTAAATTTCATGTTAATATTTTGACCTACGAGGGGATACAAATTGTTTTTTGGTGCTTAGGGGAAGCAATTATCTCAAGGAAAATGTGTAATTCTTCTCCTTCCATTTCCTAGAGCATTGGGCTAAAATGTGGCATACATTGATAGTCATACTCTACTTTGGTTACATATTGAATACATGATTCCCTATTACAGGTGCAGGAACATAATCATCCCCATATTCTTCTTCTGCAAATTGGAAACACATTTTGTAAACTTCCTGGTGGGCGTCTAAAGCCAGGAGAGAATGGTATAATGTTATTTTTCTCTCTCATTGACCATTTTTATTCTCTTTCTGACTATGTGCATTTTGATTTTGATCTTAATGTTCAACTATGCTCTTCTTGTAATATGCAGAAATTGAGGGATTAAAAAGAAAACTTTCCAGCAAACTTGCTGCTAATTCACCTTCTCTTCAGCCAGATTGGCAGGTATTGTTTAGAGGCTGGACATAGGTTTAAGAGATTTGGGTAATATATGTGGATACTAGGAATGTATCATGAAATTCACCAGAACTTAGTGGGGGTAGCAAACGAAAGGGTGGTAAAAATACCCAAAAATGGAGTGAGATTGCAAAAATTACCAAGCATGCTAATGTGATGTGTGTCTGGGAAACTCAGCTGGAAGCTATCCTGTATCAACTGTGTACCCTTTTGCTGGGGTAATTTGTGTTTATGTTCTTTAGGATGCTCGTTGATTTGTGTTCCTTACACTTGTAGTTTTATGTGATTGCAGATAGGTGAGTGTGTGGCTACTTGGTGGAGGCCGAATTTCGAAACCATAATGTACCCGTACTGTCCTCCACATATAACAAAACCCAAGGTAATGGATAATAGATCCAAGCTAAGTCTAATTTATGTGTATTTTTCTCTTCCTATTTCATTACACTTACCCTCCACCCCATCCTCCTATTTGGCTAACAATGTTAGTTGGCACTTTTCTTGGTAATGCAGGAGTGTAAGAAACTTTTCCTTGTTCACCTGTCTGAGAGGGAGTACTTTGCCGTTCCAAAAAATTTGAAACTTCTTGCTGTCCCATTGTTTGAGCTCTATGATAATGTTCAGGTAATATAAATTGTAGCTTTTTTGTTCTCAGCATAGTTGTTAAATCGCATATCAGAAGACATACCGTTTTTTAAAAATAGTGTATCGTATCATATCGTATTGTGGATCGTATATCGTAAGATATGCGTAATTTTAATTTTTAAATAATTATTAATAAAATACACACACACACATATATATACACACCTTTGTAAAAAAGTTATAGACTCATAATAATATAGCATTTTATTAATATTAGTTCTCAACATAATTTAGTAATATCAAAATGTAAAGGCCTCTAATTCAAACTTCTAACATTAATTGCTTGAACAACCTTTATATTAATCAAGAATTTTGAATTCAATTGAACAACATTAACAGCAGACTTTATTTATTTTTTTTAAACCATAACCACTGAAACGACGTTGTTTCACTTACTAGTGATTTAAAAATAAGTTTTAGGGTAAAACGATGTCATTTCAGCTCCAAAAAACTAAAAAAAAAAAAAAAAAAAAAACAGAATCGTCACGTATCGTATCTTATATCGTACGATATGGTGCAAAAACGATACAAAGACATGATATGTATTATTTTTCAAGTATATCGTGACGTATCGTACGATATGTATTGCGTATCATACGATACTAATAACTATGGTTCTCGGAGCATTTACACAGTAAGCACTAACTTTTTATGGTCTAGTCTTATCATCTAATATATTAGAGGCAAATTATGCCCTTTTGTACAGTAGGTAAATTGTAATCCTTTCTGAAACTTTTTTTTAATTGTAACGGCCATTTTGCCTCAGCTGTGATTTCCTCTAGTTTGTTTATTTTTGTTTCCCTAACCGAGTATATACTGTCTTAGATGTGGCAGGATCATTTCCTTGTTTCCCACCCCAACTGTCAGCTTTAATGGTGTAAATAATCTCCATTTTTTGTTTATAGAATCTTATGGGATTCATTTTTTACTTTGTGGCAGAGATATGGACCTGTTATATCCACCATTCCCCAGCAGCTGTCTAGATTCCAGTTCAGCATGCTTCAAGCATAAATTTTTGAGGGACTCCAATGACTCGTATGTCTTGGTTGAACTCCATAAAAGTTTTTAGACCTGCTAGTGTGCCAATGCTAAGTGTTGCAGATGACTGAAGCAAATCTGACTGGCGTTGTGACTTACTCTATCCATCTAAACTGAGTAGTTAAACCTTCTTATATCAGATGTGTATTTGTTGGCCATTGATTGTTCGAGTTACCATAGTTGTATGTTGTTTATGACATTCATCAGAATTATAAGCTTTTTCTAGCTTCGTAATGTGCTGACTCAGAGAGTTTGAAGGAAGATTCATTGGTCTAGTCATCACTAGTGTTATTGATGTCGGTGTGCCTGTTTTTGTAATCCTGAGAATGAGAATTGAGAATTATCATTCATTTAAAAGGAAAAAATAGCATTCATGACGGAGCAATCTTCCATTCACAAATTCCCTTCCCCAACATTAAGGTTTTGTTTGTCGCGGAAGCTCAGAGCATCCAACATCAGCTTCGTAAAATGACAGTCCCCCCTGTTCTCTTATATATGCTCTTCTCTTCCATCTTCTTTCTAGTATACAAGGCCTCCGGCCACTGACCAACTGAAGCGTGCATGTTGGACATGAGAACATAAACTCCAGATTCATTTGCTTTCAACTCAGAGGCCCTTTCTGTTATGTGCTCCGCCAACTTGAGATCACCTCTTACCCTGCAACCACCCAGTAAAGCTCCCCAAATAGCAACATCAGGCTCGAATGGCATATCTTTCACTGTAGAATCTGCTTCCTCCAGCTTTCCATTTCGGCAGAGTAAATCAATCAAACAACCATAATGTTCAAGCTTTGGACTAACCCCAAAATCTCTCTCCATGCTATAAAATATCTTTCGACCTTCTTCTACCAAACCACCATGACTACACGCGAACAAAACGTTATTAAACGTGAAGTCATTTGGCTGCAGTCCTCTCTTCTGCATCAAACAGAAAATTTTGATAGCATCTTCTGTTCTTCCATGGATAGCTAGTGATTTGATCATAACATTATAACAAAACACATCCTTATTTCCAATTTTAATAAAAGTAGTAAAAGCTCTAGTAACATCTCCACATTTGGCATACATTTCTGTGACGGCAGTTCCTACTATAACTGCCAATTTAGGCCAATCTTTGATTAGTGAGTGTACCCATTTTCCAAACTCTAGGGCACCCAAGTGGGAACAAGCTGACAGAGTTGAAACAAAGGTGAACCCATCTGCACCCACATCATCCAACTGCATTTGTGCGAAAAGATTCAATGCTTCTTCAAAATTCCCAGTCTGGGTGTAACTCGAAATCATAGAATTCCAAGAAACTGCATTCCTCTCCGGCATTTTCTCAAAAAAATTTCTTGCTGTCTCAAGGTCTCCACAACTGGCATATACTCCAATCATGGTAGTCCAAGACACTACATCCTTTTCCGGCATCCTCTCAAACAAATTTCTTGCATTTGCTATATCGCCAACCCTGGCATAACCCGAGATCATTGAATTCCAAGAAACAACATCTCTTTCACACATATCATCGAACAACTGTGTCGCAGACACGACATCACCAACACTTGCATACTCGGAAATCATTTTATTCCATAACTCTATTGGCTTAAAATATATATCGTTAAATATCTTCCTAAGATCATTTATGCTTCCGCTTTTGGCAAGACTCGCTCCAAAAGAATCAACCATCTTTACATAAAGATTAAAAAGTGCAGTGGCAACCGCAAGAACACACTCAAACCCAGTCTTTACAATTTGGCATTGCACTTTCCTTCCTATTCTAAACCAACCCAACTCAGAGCACGAGTTTAGGACATATGGGTATGTAAAATTATTGGGTTTGAGTCCTCTGTGAGGCATTTCATCATACATCGATAAGCACTTCTCAGATGGACCATTGTAAGCATAGCCTCTAATCATGGCATTCCAAAGGGTGATATTTGTGTTATATTTGCTATCCATTTGAGTAAATACGAAATGTGAATAATCCATTCCACCAAATTCGGTGTTTCGTCGGAGAAACTTCAATTGAATTCGGGTGTTTTGGTTCAGGGATGTTGTGATAATGTAGGCATGTATCTGTCTCAACTGTTTGAAGGTGCATTGCTGCAAAAGGAATGATATTTTGAGCTCTAAGGAGCAAGGCATGTACCAATTGTGGTGTTGGAATAGACAAAAAATTAACTTCCTTCTCCCTTTATATATGATGTTGTTATTGCCCTGGACTTGGACCCAAAAGAAGGATATGCAAGTTCTGGTGACATATGTATTGTACGATTATGGGGTTGGGGTGCCCACATAAGTGATGGGTGCTGTGATCTAAGAGTAAAGGAAAGTGGCAAAATAATTAATACACACAAAATGAATGGGTCAAAGAGTCAATAATCATCACCTTGCATACCCAAGTTGTTTCTGTAACCCTTAAAAATAATTTAGTGGTTGAGTATGATTTTTTGATAATTCAGAGGTTTTAGGTTCAAATTTTTTCTACACCCCTCAAGGGTCAGTCACCATGGGACATTCTTTAACCCAGCTCAAGACATGATGATAGTCGTTGAATTTGAGAAAATAATCGGTGCAAATTTTGACACCCGGTAATAAAAAAAAATTATTTTCTCTCAAACTTTCATGGTATGGTATAGATCTTCATATTAGTTTATTTGCATGTTTTGGAAAGTTTGCTATTAATCATCGGTCAGCCATACGGCAGTGAATTCGTTCTCAAGTCTTGTACACATCGCCCGTCATAATATGGGAGTTGGGCATATCCGAAGTCGTTACCTTAACTGCAAGGAAGGAGATGCCAAAGGCGAGATTGATGACAAGAGTGAAGTCGTAACAAAGTGGCTGACTGTAATTCAAGAACTTAGCTTGATGTTCAAACAAGAGATTCTATGGAGCTAGTCATGCCAAGTAAAAAGTTAAGAGCAGACAACGACAGCGACAACAACAGTTGTAATGCATAATAGCAGAATTGGTTGTAACTGTTGCTCTCTCTTCCACTCTTTGTCTAGTAATTTATTCCAAAGAATAAAGATTTAATTATTAATCGATGAGTTGAAGAAGTGGGTTATACGACCTTCTGGAAAAAAAGAGAGAAAGAAATAGACTTCTGCATTTATTGAAACAATTTTAAAAATCTAGTGATCAATTATATGATTCCAAGAGATTAAAATTATGATGCAATAAGTTTCCATTTTTTTTAAATTATTTGGTGTTAATTGCATTTTTTGTCATTAAATTATGCTCATTTTGTCACTTTGGTTCTCAATATATTAATTTTTTCAATTTGATCTCTGAACTTTTAAATTCGTGTTTAAATGTTCCTTACACAGACGTGTCGTTAGTATTTTAATGGAAATGACCATGTGTCATTCTTTCAAACGATATCACGTAATCATTTTGTAAAAAACTTGACAGTTCATTTGTGTAGGAACTATTTAAACAAGAATTGAATAATTTAGAGACTAAATTAATAAAATTAATACATTAAAAACTAAACCAACAAAATAAGTGTACATTTGGGATTAAAAATGTTATTAACCCAATAACACCTAAACAATCTTATTCAATGGTGGTGATCTATTAGGCTATTATATTTGAGTCGAAATTTCACACAATTTGATCCTAATTCTTAAACTTCTATTTTGTATTTACTTTTTGGTACCCTATAAATTCTAAAATGCCAAGTCCCATCCTGTAAATTGGAGAGCGCGCCAAACCAACCACCCAATATATAACCGCCCTTCGTCCCAAACCGCCAAAAGACTCCCAAAACAGAGACCGCTAGAGGCCACCACCGCCATGGGAAAGCAGAAGCAACAGGTGATTTCTCGCTTCTTTGCTCCAAAACCCAAAAACCCTTCAACTTCCTCTTCACCATCACAATCTTCTCCACCAAACCCACCTACCCCTCCCCCGAAAATCTCAGCCACAGTCACTTTCTCACCTTCCAAACGCCTCAGAACTTCCCAACTCACTTCCCCTAATACCAAACCTCCCAAAATCCCAAAGCTCTCTGATTTCCACACTCACAATCCTCAACCCTCCATAGTCAATCCCTCCCTTGAACGTCTTTCCAACAAACCTACCAAAAACCCTAAGCTTTCACCCCACACCCACAACCCCATACCCCCTCAATCAGATCCCACCCTTCACCAAAGATTTCTAAACAAACTTCTAGAACCATCCCATGACCTTCTAGAACCTTGGTCCACTTCAAAACCCTCAATTTCAAATCCTAAGTACACCCCATTGGAGCAACAAGTAGTGGAGCTCAAGGCCAAGTACCCAGATGTTCTTTTGATGGTTGAAGTTGGGTACAAGTATCGATTTTTCGGTGAAGATGCAGAAAATGCTGCCAGAGTGTTGGGGATTTTTGCCCATATGGATCACAATTTCTTGACCGCAAGCATACCCACTTTTCGGTTGAATGTTCATGTTAGAAGACTTGTGAGTGCCGGATATAAGGTGGGTGTTGTTAAACAAACAGAAACTGCGGCTATTAAGGCTCATGGTTCTAACAAGTTAGGGCCTTTTTGTCGCGGATTATCGGCATTGTACACGAAGGCGACGTTGGAGGCCTCAGAGGATGTGGGGGGTGGAGAGGAGGGCTGTGGATCATGTAATAATTACATGGTTTGTGTTGTTGAAGTGGAAAATGTGGATGGTGGCATTGAGAGTGGATTTGATGCGAAGATTGGGGTTGTTGGGGTCGAGATTTCCACTGGGGATGTTGTTTATGGGGTGTTCAACGATAATTTTATGAGGGCTGGCCTTGAGGCTATAATGTTAAGCGTGTCTCCTGCTGAGTTGCTTCTTGGGGAGCCTCTCTCCAAACCGACAGAGAAGGTACCGTTTACTTGCATCAAAGTTTCAGTGACATAGAATAAGTGACAGAAATACGATTCTCGGTTGTCAGCTCTATCTTGGAATTGTCACTTGTCATTTTTGTAAATGAGTCCTTTTTATGACTAAAGTGTTTGGCTTGCTGTTGATTGAGAGATTATAAGCATTAAGTTTCACTGAAAGAGTAAGGCATGTGATGGTCTTGCTTTGAAGAATTCATGTGCGAGATGGGGCCAAATATTAAACTTTTGCCAGAAGTTAGGGAATTTGAGTGGGCCTTGTATGGTTTGAGTTCTTAATTACCCCTTTTGTTGAGGACATAAATATGATAGTATAACCCACCAATAGTATATTTCAAGCCAAAGC
Source organism: Ilex aquifolium (assembly GCA_951799425.1). Taxonomy (NCBI): domain Eukaryota; kingdom Viridiplantae; phylum Streptophyta; class Magnoliopsida; order Aquifoliales; family Aquifoliaceae; genus Ilex; species Ilex aquifolium. The sequence goes on along the minus strand of OX637391.1, from coordinate 59,264,026 downwards.
TGTGGGGTAATTGTGGAATGTTTCTACGACCAACATCATATTAGTTGTTCGTATAATGCAAGTTTTTGGTGTTGGCTGCATCATGCATTTCTCCTCGTATCTGTGTACTCAGCAGGCAGGACCAGCTGTACAACATTTTGATCAACAATAATCAAGACATTCAGGAAAAAGAATTTTTCAGTTCAAATTATTTAAGCTAATATTTTTTCTCATATGCTTAGCTTTCTGATGAAATCAACCTCCTTCTAGGAAAAAATCAAACATCAACCTATTTTTAACTTGAGATGTGATGTTGCTATTCTGAATCTTGGTTGGCTGTTACAGTGTTACTAAGAAAAGGATTTCTGTCTCGAGTTTCTTGTCCAACTTTTAACTCAGTGACAAAAATAATTATATAGAAGAAACACTTAGAAATGATGAGATTTTACTAAAAAAAATAGTAGTCTATTGTTATTCACAAAGATGTGAAGAGGAAGGCAATATTGCTGGTCAAAGCATGATAACACCTTCTTAACTCAAAAGGATTATCTGGAGCTAACTGGAGTAATTTCACTTTAAAGATCTACATTGGACTAAGAGACTCCCAGGGTTAGATGTTCTAAACTATTTCATATTTAAACGAAGGATCAGTATTTTTTGGTATCATTTCAGAGTAAGTTTAGTTTGGGAACAGGGTGTGGTCTTGTATTCATCCTTTTCTTGTTAAATATTGATGGTGATATTTACAGGAAAGCATGCATGCTGTCAATTTCTTTTAGACTTTGGTGCCATAAATTTTGGCTTCCCCCACCAAAATGGTTTGAGGTGCTCTTTATGTGATTTGGAAATGTACTTAACATGTAGTAATCTAATAAGTTTTCTGTTCCAACCCAACATCAACAGAATTGACATGTGTCCATTTATAGCACGATATTTAATTTTCTCTTTATTTACCTGGTTTTTCTGATTGAACGAGATGTTTTATCCTTAGTTACTATTAGCATATGCTGGACCAGCCTCAAATGTCCGTGTGGAGCGTGTCTCACAAGATTGCTTCGGTACAGTTGGTGCACTTGCTGAAGTAATTTCTTTGTACGAGAACATGAATAATCATCAAGACGAAGGTTTGGAGGTGAAAGAGCAGGGGTATAATCGCTTCGCAATTGAGGTAGTCCAGATATGTATGTATTTACTTTATGAACTGAATTATAGTGAATATGAGAAAATACTTGTTTGGGGCCTTTGGGCAGACATTTTTCTCAAGTGGCTACTGCCAGCTATGTGGCGGATATCTTAATAGTCAATTATAGTTTCCAACTTGCTTCATTCTGACAACTCAGTTTATTTATTGTCCATGAATGGAAAAAGTTTCCAACTTGTATGCCTATGTTTGGGTGCAAAACCCCAGTGGTAATTACACAATTACTGGAAAAAAAAAAACGCCATGTTTTTCAAGGTTTTGCCAGCTACTTTCAGTTTCCTCAAAGGTCTTTGTTTACCATATTACAGGTAACAAAATATTGGGAAATAGGGAATTGAAATCTTAAATTAAAATTAATGAATTAGTGAGCTGCTATTTTGCCATATATTTTCCTGTTGTGTGTCGTTTACTATTTTGTTATTTTTAAAGCTTTTTGGTTATACATTTCAATTTTGAAGGGAATTATGGCCATGCCTGATTTGGCTGTCCAAGCTTTGGCCTTGACTATTCGTCATTTAAAACAATTCGGTTTTGAAAGAATACTGTGCATGGGAGCTTCTTTTCGGGCCTTATCTAGCAACATGGAGATGACGCTGTCAGCCAATACACTTCAACAGTTAGAGGTGAGAGACGCACTGAATATATCCCGCTGTATGCAATTGCACATCTTTTGGTATCACTGATAGAGGTCTGAACATGTGTCTTATTCATACCAATGTCACAAACCATGACTGGTGATAGCAACTGAATATGTCAAATAGCCATATTGACTGTGTTCATGAAAAAAGACTTAGCATGCTTTGCTCGTGCTTCCATGGGGCTTGCAACTTGCCCCCCTGGTGCAAAGCATGGTGGTATAAACTTTGTATCATTTGTAACTAGTTGAAAGTATGAGGAAGTTTATGTAAGAGATATATGCTCAATTTTACCTTGTTAGAAGAGAATCAGTTCTTATTCTTTTCATTAAGATTTACAAGTTTGGCAACTATAGAGCCGCATGAAGCTAGAAGAGTTCCTCAAATATTCAGTTAAATACAAATTTATATCCATGCATTATACCCTTTTAAAAAAAATTCCACTTTTGCCTTGTGTTCATACTTAATTTAATGGGTTAAATGCTTTTAGGTTCTCAAGAGTACCTCTGATGGGTTGGAGTCTGGCTCCTTGCTGCAGTGTATGAATCATACTCTTACTATATATGGTTCAAGGCTTCTTAGGCACTGGGTATGGGGTGCATTTGATTCTGGTTAATTATATTATTATGCATTCTTTATATTTCAATACATGATTCGAGCTCTACTGCATGGTACAGGTGACTCATCCTTTACGTGATAGAAACATGATCTATGCACGTCTTGATGCTGTTTCTGAGATTGCGGAATCCATGGTTTCTTGTACAGATGCTCATGACTTTATCTTTGACGAGGGTGCTTCTGATGTCACTATTGTGCGATCTGAGGTTTATTACTTGATTTCTTCAGTTTTGACTACTTTAGGAAGGTCACCTGACATTCAGCGTGGAATTGCAAGAATCTTCCATCGAACAGCAACAGCATCCGAGGTAATTAATGGCCCTAAGGCACTCTAAGATGTATCTGTACCTGTCTATCTATTATTTATCTCCATACAGATGTAATAAACCCTATATGTTGCTCTGTTGTCCAAACTCTATCTTCAATCCCTTTTTTCACTGGGAGGAGAGGAAGGGCCTTAAATGCTATGCCTCACCTTTGTATCAATGCCTATCTTTCTTGTTGAGCTATTGCCTCCATTATCTCTAAGAGTCCAGCATTTGATATGATTGAAATCTTCTAGTGTTCACTGATCTGTCATCTGTATCAAAATGAAATCTTCTTCAATGAATACTATCATTTCCGCATTGAATCAAGGCATGAACTCTGACCAAAAAAAATAAGGGATGAATTTACTGAATTACTGATTCGTTATGGTCTCTTACACATTGTTATGGTTTTAGACTTCCGGATTCTTGGGAGTCGCCCCATCATTAGAATTATGTTCTGTCAGTCATTTTCCCTATGGTAATCTAAATCTGTTTATCTACATTTTCTCAGTCAGGTGTAGTAACCCCATAGTTATCTGCAGCTATTTATTGTTGCCATGAAAACCATACCCTTGATAGTGCTTGATGACAGTGTCTGCATCATGAAATTGTACAGTTCATTACAATCATTCAAGCTATCTTGGTCGCTGGAAAACAACTTCAGCAACTTTGCATTGAAGAAGGGGACAAAGAGAAGAATGTGCAAGCGAGGACCCTGCACTCTGTGTTGTTGAGGAAGTTGATCTTGACAGCTTCTTCATCTTGTGTAATCAGTAGAGCTGCAAAACTTTTGTCCAGCCTAAACAAAGAAGCTGCTGATCAACGGGATCTTCATAACTTATTTATCGTTTCTGATGGACAGTACACAGAGGTTTTCATAAGCAATTTTTTTTATAATCACTGTTTTGGCACTGTACAGTATCTTGCCTTCATACATAATCCCCTAGTCCTCTTTGGATGATTTGTTTTTGTGCAGGTTGCTAAAGCGAGGACAAAAGTTCAGTTGGCCAAGGAGAAATTAGAGTTGTTAATTGGTTTGTACCGTAAACAGCTTGGAATACGTAAATTAGAATTCATGAATGTGTCTGGAGTGACACATTTGATAGAGGTATTTCTGTTTAAACTTGATGTTGGGAGAACTATTATCCTTATGCTTTCTTAGGTTGAAGTTTAATGATTTCAATTCAATTTGATATGCCTCTCTTTTTTTTTGGCTGAAAAGTCTTTCAGTGTGAATGAAAATTTTCTTCCCAAACACCAAAAAAAATTGTCTTTCATTTTTTCTTTTTCTATTGTATTCTGGTCTAATCTGTTGTTGGTTCCCCATTATGTCTTTGACAAAGTGTTTGTTTGAATTGTCAAATTTAGAGATGTACAAAGTTGCCAATGTCATCTGTTTGATGATTTGGAACATAGCCAGAAGATTATTTGCAATTATTCTTAGGTCTGAACAGAGTACCAATGTTTATTTTTTAAGATTTAGTATTAGCTGATTTTCTGATCTTTTTGTGTGTTTTATTTATGGGGCCAATAATAGGATTGAAGGACATTATACTTTCACTATTTTTACTAATATAATACAGTTAGCCATGTTTTTGTTGGCTGCTTGTCTTTATAAAGCCATTGCCTATTAACTTGATTCTTCAAATAACTTTCTGCAGATCTCTTCTTTCAAATTCGACTTTAATGAATTAAGATTGTTATTTCCTGTTTTGTTGTAAATAGCAATTGTGTTTGGTATTGCTGGTCATATTTTGTTGTTCATTTAATGCTTCATGATGAACTGGCCATCTTTGCCACCATTTGAGGTTGCTCAGCTGGTTATTAGCATGCCTTTCTTGTTATGCTGATCTTTATGTTCTTCTTATGGCACGTGTTCATTTGGATCTCATTGAATGTAGCTTCAATTGCAGTTGCCTTTAGATGTGAAGGTACCTTCAGACTGGGTGAAGGTAAATAGTACTAAAAAGACAATACGCTATCATCCACCTGAAGTATTGGCTAGTTTAGACCAGTTATGGCTCACAAATGAGGAGCTCACTCTTGTCTGCCGTGCTGCTTGGGATAGCTTTCTTGGGACATTTGGTAGACATTATGCTGAGTTCCAAGCTACTGTTCAAGCACTAGCTGCTTTGGATTGTCTACATTCACTTGCCATTCTTTCCAGAAATAAGGTTCAGTCTTGGATGGCTTTGAAAACTTAGTGTTACAACTTGCAATATATGATGTTTTTCTTGTTTGATGTTGATTGTCTCCTCTGACTTTTTGCTGCAGAATTACGTCCGTCCCATTTTTGTAAACGATAATGAACCTGTTCAGATACATATCTGTTCTGGTCGTCACCAGGTATGTACTATGTACACATAGATGTCATGTGCTCAACAAAAAGATTTTATTGAATGCCATATCAGATATGCCTTGTTTGAATGCGCCAGTTTATATCATATCATGATAAGAAGTCATTTCCATACACATTTGGGCTTAAGAAGAAAGGGGGCAGGGTTGGACCTTGGTGGCTTCCCTCCAGCAAATTTATGCGTGACCTGTAGCAATTATCTGGCTGTTGTGTTTAGTTTTTTTGCATGTTTCATCACTGTTTGGTTAGTTTTTGTCAAAACAATTTATAGTTTGGTGCTCACGTAAATTTTGACAGGTTATGGAGACTATAATACCAGATACTTTTGTCCCAAATGATACAAACTTGCATGCTGATAGAGAGTACTGTCAGATTGTCACTGGACCAAACATGGGAGGAAAGAGTTGCTATATTCGCCAAGTTGCTCTTATTGCTATCATGGCTCAGGTACAAGCAGTATTCAGTGCTCCCATCAAGATTATATGGATGACCTTAGTTCCAATAGACCACCAATTGATTCCTCCCATCCCCTGCTCAGCATGATATTCTCGTTATATTGCCAAAAATGTACTTAAGATCTGCTTTAGTCAATATTACTTGAATAATGGAAGGAAACCATGGGTGTATGCTGCTTGATACGTATCACACTATCATAGTCGTGAAAGTTATTTTCTTAGGCCTTCCTGTATTATCTCACTGGTTTGGACTTCTGGGGGCTAAACTTGACTGCATTGCTGATTATCTTTTTATTAGAAGAAGTATGATACGCACTGAATTTCTATTTCAAATTTATCACTGAGCAACAAAAGAAACAAGTGAGGAATGAGGGAAAAATTTATTTCCAAGAACCTGATATCCCAGCGTTCGAGAGAGGCTAGCAGCTCTCCAAAAGTGAGCAAGCTCAATACAAGTAAAAAAATCACCCCTCTTCTAACTAACCTTCCCGTATTTATTCTTTTCCCCTCCTCAAACCAAAAACGTGAACAACAACTCAACCCAATAAATTGCCAGCAAATCCATAACAGAAAATCAGTTAGGTTTTTCCCACAATACCCCTGCGTCTAGAATAGGTGAAACGCACATGTGGCCTAACATTACCCCCCGCCCAAACATTCACCTTGTCCTCAAGGTGAAAGTCAGGGAATTGTTGCTGAATTAAATGAAAATTCTCCCAAGTCGCTTCATACTCCGGAAGTGACTTCCATTTCAATAACACTTCCATGTCTCCCGGCTGTCCTTGAGCTTTAGGACGTAATCCCAGCAATTCCTCCGGTTCCACCACTAGTTCCAGCTCAGGGGTGAGTTGGGGTGGTAAAATTGGAGACGAGGACGAGATGCCACGTGCTGGTCTCAGCTGCGAAATGTGGAAGACAGGATGTATTGCTGCTGAATGCGGCAGCTCTAGCTTATAGGCCACCTTCCCGATTCGCTGAAGAACTTTGAATGGGCCGTAGTAACGGGCGGCTAGTTTCTCAAACTTACGTTGAGCGAGTGATCGTTGCCGGTAAGGTCTTAATTTCAAGAATACCAAGTCACCTTCTTTGAATTCCTCATGGTGACGCTTGACGTCAGCTTGCAGTTTCATCCGCTGCTGAGCTTGCAGCAAGTGCATCCGTAGGTCATCCAAAATGGCATCACGATCCTCCAACAACTGATCCACTAAGGACACCGAAGCAGCTCCTGGTTCGTAACGAATAAGGGGGGGTGGATCTCGGCCATAAAGTGCACGAAAAGGGGTGCACTGAGTAGAGGAATGAAAAGAGGTGTTATACCAGTATTCTGCCCAGGCCAACCAGCGAGCCCAGCTCTTAGGCTTTCCAGAAGCAAAACAACGCAGGTAGGTTTCCAAGCAACGATTGACAACCTCAGTCTGCCCATCGGATTGAGGGTGGTAGGCGGTGCTTCGTTTTAGAGAAGTGCCCTGCAGCCGAAACAACTCATTCCAAAAATGACTTAAGAATACTCTGTCTCGGTCCGAGATGATTGATTGGGGAATACCGTGAAGCCGCACAACCTCGCGAATAAAAATGCCAGCCACCGTAACCGCAGTAAAGGGGTGTTTCAGCCCGATGAAATGAGCATACTTGCTTAATCGATCCACCACTACCAAGATAACATCCCAGCCATCGGAACGTGGCAGCCCTTCAATGAAATCCATCGTGACTTCATCCCAAACCTGTGCCGGAAGTGGGATAGGTTGCAGTAACCCAGCTGGGGTAGTAGCCAAATACTTATTCTGTTGGCAGACTGTGCATTCTCTTACAAATCCCGCTACATCCTTGCGCATGCCTACCCAATACAACTCCGCTGCCAGACGTTGGTACGTTTTTGTTTCACCTGAATGTCCCCCAATGGGAGTGGCATGAAATTCTTCCAGTAAAGTAGTAATGAGTTTAGAGGTCCGTGGAATAACAAGGCGGCTCTTATAGAATAGTATTCCCTGCTCTACTGTAAACCCCGTATGGCTTTGTGCTCCGGAAGTAATGTCCTCTCTTAGTTGCCTTAGAAAATTATCCTTCTCCAATTCTTCCTTTAGAGAAGCCCAATACTGCCACTGCGGTATAGCCAATGTGGAGCATTCCACTTCATCTGTTACACGAGAAAGTGCATCCGCTACCTGATTACTTGCCCTACTATGGTATTGAATCTCGAAGTCAAAGCCCATGATTTTAGTGATCCATTTCTGATATTCAGTCCCAACAATCCGCTGCTCCAGCAGGAACTTCAAACTCTGCTGATCAGTCCGCACAATGAAATGCCTTCCCAGCAAATATGGTCGCCATTTCAACACTGCGAACACAATTGCCATTAACTCCTTCTCATATATGGACTTAAGTCGAGCTCGGGGACCCAAGACTTGGCTATAGTAAGCCACTGGTTGCTGTCCCTGGATCAATACAGCTCCTAATCCGAACCCCGACGCATCGGTTTCAATAATGAAGGGTTTCGCGAAATCTGGCATTGCCAAGACAGGAACCGAAGACATAGCCTGCTTAAGCTCCTCAAAAGCTGTTGCCGCTTCCGGATTCCACCCAAATTTATCTTTTTTAAGCTGATCAGTCAATGGAAACGCAATTTGAGCATACCCAGCCACAAACTTCCGATAGTATCCTGTCAAACCCAAGAACCCTCTTAATGCTTTCAAATTTTTGGGTGTTGGCCAAGAAATCATGGCCTGAATTTTACTTGGGTCTGCTGTTACTCCCTGCCCAGAAATGATATGACCTAAATAGGCCACCTGAGCCTTCCCAAATTCGCATTTCTTTCGGTTGGCGTAGAGACTATTGGCCTTCAGGATTTCCAATACTTGTGCTAGATGTTGCTGATGACTCTCCTCTGAGGGACTATAGATTAGTATATCATCGAAGAACACGAGTACGAATTTCCGAAGGAAAGGCCGGAAAATGTCATTCATCAGGGATTGGAAAGTAGCTGGAGCATTCGTAAGCCCGAAGGGCATGACAAGGAATTCGTAGTGTCCATCGTGAGTTCGAAAAGCAGTTTTATAGACATCCTGACTGCGGACCCTGATTTGATGATATCCAGACTTCAAATCCACTTTAGAAAAAAATTTCGCTCCATGTAACTCGTCCAATAGCTCCTCAATGACAGGAATTGGATATTTATCAGGCACGGTAGACTTGTTTAGAGCTCTGTAATCCACACAAAAACGCCAGGAACCATCCTTCTTCTTAACCAGCAAAACGGGACTCGAAAATGGGCTTCTGCTAACTTGAATGATTCCGGCAGCAAGCATCTCCTTGATCAAGCGCTCAATCTCATCCTTCTGGGCGTGTGGATAGCGATATGGTCACACACTAACCGGTTGACACCCTTCTCTGAGCACAATAGAGTGTTCACGTCCCCTAGTAGGAAGTAGCCCCACTGGCATGTCGAAGACAACTCCATAATTTGCCAAAGTTTGGTGAAGAAATTGTGGTACCTCGGATCTCACTTCTTTCAATCCTTCTAGCTGATTGAGCTCCACTAGAATTCCAGCTCCCTCGTGCTTAATGGTTCGCATCATCGTCTTTAGGGAGACCAGAGTTTTCCCAAGGGAGGGATCCCCTCGCAGAGTGACAGAATCATTTCCAAGTCTAAATTTCATCACCTTTGTTTTCCAGTTGGTATGAGTCATCCCCAAAGTTTCTAGCCACTGAATGCCCAAAATCACGTCGGAACTCCCTAACCCCAAAGGCAAGAACTCTTCCACAATACTAATCCCCTGCAGGTGAAGGGTTACACCTCGGCATAAGCCTTCTGCCTGTACCGCCTCTCCAGTACCCATAGCCACCCCATACCTCTCGGTTCGAACAATAGGTATCTGGATTTTATTAACCAAATCTAAGGAAATGAAATTGTGGGTTGCCCCTGGGTCAATTAATACCACTACCTTTTGCTCACCTATCATCCCTTTCAATTTCATCGTCTTTGGATTAGTCAAACCCACCACCGAATTGAGCGAGACTTCTGCCCTCTGATTGAGCTCAGATGCCTCCATTTCGGGTTCTGCCTCTTCCGACTCTTCGCCCTCTCCTTGCTCTCCATCTTCGCCGTCTTGGGTTAGGAGGACATTTAGTTCCTTCTTCTTGCAGATGTGCCCAGGCCCCCATTTTTCATCACACCTATAGCAAAGCCCTTTGTCTCGTTTTCGCTGAAGTTCCGAATCGGAAAGCCTTCGCACCTCACCGGCGAATTTCCCTGTGGATCGATTTGCCCTAGCATCCGATCGTGAAGGCTCCGAGTGAGTATGGTGAGAGTAGGTGCTCTGTGTGGAGAACCCTGCTCGATGAACCCCATGGGGCGATTTGTGGGCTTTGGTCACCCACAATTTGTCTTCTACCTTTTGGGCCAAATCCATGGCTCGGCCCAAGTTGTTGGGTTCTAAAATTCGGAGCTCCATTTTGATCTCGGGTTTTAACCCGTTGATATAAATCCCTAAGGCTACTTCATCAGAGACGTCTTCCAAGGGCGCCGATAACTCAATGAATCTCCGGCGATATTCTCGCACGCTGCCGTCTTGGACAAGAGCCAGCCACTGTTCATGGAGGGAACCGGTCTGGTTTGTTCGAAATTGCTTCAAGAGGAGCATTTTCATCTCTTCCCACAAGATAATGGAGCGCTTCCTGTTTTCCCACTGGTACCACAATAAGGCATCTCCTTCGAACGCCATTATCGCCGCTTCAAGCTTCTCCTCGTTGGTCAGTCGGTGTAGGGTGTAGTATCTCTCTGCCTTGAAGATCCAGCCATCCGGATTCGAGCCATCAAACAAAGGCATCTCCAACCTACGAAATCGGACTTCATGGCGAAATCCGTGTGAATTCGAACCGCCCTCTATGCTCTGAGATTCGCCCCTGTTTGAATTCGATTCACCCTTGTTTGAAATCGATTCGCCTCGAACCGTTTCCTTCTGCGATTTGAGGAATTGCTCGATTAGTTTGTTCATGTTTTGCACCTCCTCCTTCAGCGTTCCCACCTCTCGTTGGAACTCTTCTTGGACGGCACCAACCATTTCCTCCATGGAGTCTATCCGCTGAGCCACGTTTTTGGCCGCCATCTCCCAGGTACGACTGCTCTGATACCAATTTGATACGCACTGAATTTCTATTTCAAATTTATCACTGAGCAACAAAAGAAACAAGTGAGGAATGAGGGAAAAATTTATTTCCAAGAACCTGATATCCCAGCGTTCGAGAGGCTAGGAGCTCTCCAAAAGTGAGCAAGCTCAATACAAGTAAAAAAATCACCCCTCTTCTAACTAACCTTCCCGTATTTATTCTTTTCCCCTCCTCAAACCAAAAACGTGAACAACAACTCAACCCAATAAATTGCCAGCAAATCCATAACAGAAAATCAGTTAGGTTTTTCCCACAATACCCCTGCGTCTAGAATAGGTGAAACGCACCTGTGGCCTAACAAAGTATTCATCCTGCCAAAGGCAAACCTAATGATATTGGAATTTATGACATGGCTACTTATAAGTGCTTGCTTGTTTCTTTTCTTTCAAGTAACCATCACATGTCTTGGTTTATTTTTTGAAATGGATGATTGTAAGTGGCTTCTTCTCTCCAAATGGTTAGTGTTAGTGTTGAAATTGTTAATCGTGAAGTCCAGAATTTACCTATTCATTTCCTTTGCTTGACAAAAAGAATCTGCGACTGTCTTAGCTTCATCAAAATGTGCCTTCTGATCCCTCTAGGTTGGTTCCTTTGTACCAGCATCATCAGCAAAACTGCATGTGCTAGATGGCATCTACACTCGAATGGGAGCCTCTGACAGTATTCAGCAAGGAAGGAGTACTTTTTTAGAAGAACTTAGTGAGGCTTCTCACATACTTCACAATAGCACAGCCCAGTCATTGGTTATTATCGATGAGCTTGGGAGAGGAACAAGTACGCACGATGGTGTAGCAATTGCTTACGCTACATTGCAGTATCTTCTGGAGCATAAAAAATGCATGGTCCTCTTTGTTACCCATTACCCTAAAATAGTTGATATCAAGAATGAATTCCCACAATCTGTGGGGGCATACCATGTTTCATACCTGACATCAGAAAGACATATGTACAAGGACTTAGAATATGATCAGAAAATTGACAATTTGGATCATGAAGATGTCACTTACCTGTACAAGCTTGTGCCTGGTGTTTCAGAGAGGAGTTTTGGATTCAAAGTTGCTCAGCTTGCGCAGGTTAGTTGCCTTCATCCCTTGCTACCTGGGGGGAACTAATTCATAGCAATCACTTATAAAGCTGAATACACTTTGCATAACATGGTGGTTGTGGGAATTTGGTTGCATAAAATCCATAAGGAAATGAGGCTTGGTCAAAGCTGGGGTTGCTTTGACCTTGAAGTTTGCTCTTGCTTGTTCTTTCTGAATTTGGTAGTTTATGGTATCTTCGTTTTTTCAGATTTTCACCCATTTTTTAGTGAGTTGGCATAAATTCTCTGTTGCAGTTGCCTTCTTCGTGTATTCGCCAAGCCATTGTCATGGCTGCAAGGCTGGAAGCAGCAGTAGCCAGCAGAGGGAGAAATATGTTGGCAACACTGCCAATGTATGAAGCAGAAGAGGCAGATGATACCCTGAAACCTCTTGATTGCTCCTGTGTAGGAGGGATCGAGGGCATACAAGAACTCAGTAGTGGTTACAGGGAATTCTTTTCGAATATAAAATTTGCATGTACTGGAGATGCTGATGTCACAAAAAGTGTCCAGTTTTTGGAACATGCTAAAATCCTTGCAATCGAGTTGATAAAGAGGTAAGGGTGAAAGTCTTTGGCCCATCTTATACTTCTTTTGTTATTGTGGAATTAAATCATTATTTCGAAAATTTCATTTGTTTTTAGTTTATGGGTTTGTGAACTAGCCCAGTTTCATGAGGGATGAGAGCATTTTTGTTAAGATTTTAACGGTGGGAACTCTTATACTTGTTTAAGATTTTTGTTAAGATTTTTGTTTATGGATTTCATTTGTTTTGTTCGTGGGATTGATATTTAGTTAATTGTGAATATCAGCTGCAATTGCTGTAAGCCTTCCTCATGTTTCCTGGGTTACTACTTACTAGTATCTTGTACTTTGTGGGTAAAAGCAGATCCTGAAAGCGAAATGGCACGTATAGTACACTGGAGACAACAATCTCCAAAACAATTAAAACAGAGAGAACAAGTGATGAGTACCTTCTACTTTGTGAACATTATTTTGGTATGACAATTTGTAATTCATTATTTCGCTGGAAATATTCCCTTGCCTTCATTTTATCTCCGTGAAATGTTATTTATTAAATCTCTTCCCCATTTCTGTTCCTTTCTAGCTCATTCACGGAGACAGCAGACGCATACGCAGATTTAGTTGCATGCTGTGGACAAGTCACCAGTTGACGGCATAAAACTGCAAATTATAGTTGGTTGAACTTTAGAGTATGCGTGAGCGATGCAATGAGAATTAACTGACACCAGGTGGTGGAAAGTAAAACGAAGCAGCATGCATGTATTTTTTACCTTCTCCTTATTCTATAGCCCATATTTAGATGGTGTATGATTTAAAGCAGAAAACGAGGAACATTTTAGGAGGAAAAACGGCTCACTGGTCTTCTGCATGGTAGTATTCCAATGTAAAATTATAGGTGTCTTCTGTTATGCTACCTGTGGCCCTTTGTTGATAGTATTGTAGGGCTAATTGTGTTTTCAAGCCAACGCCTGCCAAGTCTTTGGCTTGATTTGCCTTTAAGCTGAAATTCTAATTGAAAAGGTGGCTGTTTTGGTAAAATCACCACTACGGCTATTACTGTGTTTATTATTTAGTTTTCTTGTAATTTGGCTTTGGCAGTTAGAAAAAAGCATATGAAAATCTTTAGTTTGGACTGTATCTCTCTTTGGAGTTGTGGAGTTTTGGGTAAGACATTTTTTTCTGAATTTTGCTAGTATATTACTTTATTACTGTCTGCTACGAACTGATCTGTATTACAAGTGGGCATAAAATCATAAGCTACAAATTATTAGCCTCCACAGTCAAGCCACAACCTTTGTCGAGCTAGTACATGACAAGTCTTGGCTGTGCATTACCCTCGTCGAGCTAGTTCATGACACGCCTTGGCTGTGCATAGTTGGTTTGATTTGTTCCACATTAAACTGCTTCATAAGGACCTGCATTTTCAAGAATCAATGCACTCTTGAACGATGATGGTCTGGCGGCTCTTGTCAGACCAGTTCAACCACGATTGCATCCTTCTCAATTACCAACTTTCTTGTGTTGCAAGCCACCTCTTAGACATCATAGTTCTCCCACAACACTGCCATCTACTCCTAGCCTGCCATCCACTATCCATGTATGACTTTTGATTATGGCTCCACAACATGTTGGTCCTAGTTACCCTGCACAGCAATATCTGTATTGAGTTTCATGTGGGCACAAACAATGACAATTATGTAGTTATATTTGAACCATAAGAGGGTGAAGTCCAAAAAGAGTATACCACAGGTAAAGTGGAATTTGCATTATGTTATGAAGTTATAAATGATAAATGCATACTACATGCAAGTATACATACACTTTCCTCCATTTGGTATTCAAGAGATGTCTTCTCTAATGCTGGCCAAGAACAATCTCAACTCTCTTGCCTTCCTTGCATGTTCAGGTGACGTGTCAGGTTCCGACTCACTCAAGTCAATCACATCAATACATCGAGGCTCCTGACATTTTGAAACACCACGGGCATGTATCGTTGGTGAAGGGCTCATTAGATCAATGATTTCTGTTTCAGCAACAATGGAAGTTGTCGAAGAGCAACCTGTGGTAGCATTTCTTTTGATATTGTTTTCTGACTCGGGATTGAGCACCACAGCCTCGTTCATGAGATCATTATGGGTCACATTACTTGTCTTCTCTGATATTGTTCCTCTAGATGAGGGTACATTACAAATGGCAGTGCTTTCTTGTTCGATATCAAGCAGCAGCTTTTGGAGCTTGAGGTCAATTTCATTTGCAGATACTTTGTTCTCTGATTTTTTAGGTCTTCGTCTGCAATAATTTGGTTTCTTCCCTTGAGCTATTCTCTCCTCAAACCCCAGAATCTTTTCAGGACACGCACTGAAGGCATAAAGAAAAAACAATCATTCCCAATGCAGTTGCTCAATGAAAGTGGAAGAAACTTTGTCTTACAGCTTGTGAGATGAACATGCTTTTATTCTAATTCTGCTTTCCACTTATAGATCTCATTTTTCCTTTTAACATTTCTATGTCTCCAAACACATTCTAATTAATTCTAAAGCCACTCCACCAGGTAGAATAACTAAATGAGCTGCTGCATCAGTCACTTCACTCCTATCCTCGGACATCCATGGGCTCAAAGCTACAACTGGCAAAGTGATTGCTAAATACTAGTTTGACTTTCAGGACAAACCTTTGGCTAGTAATCACTTATGGAACTAAACGAGTAGCCACACACACACAACAGCAGGGTCAAAACATAGTGCAGCTAATCTGAACAATAAGAAGATGGGAGTGCATGTCAGTACAGATGGCAGGCAAGTTCAAATGAGTTGCATAAGTGAAGGAAGATTCATTCTACCTACATGTACTTTTCAGTTAAACATAAAAAATTGAAAACAAACATAACTTGCAAATCGTCAAAAGCTATTGGTATTTATTGCAGATTACTCATGTTTCTGTCAATCTCCAGTGTTCTGGTATTACTTGCAAATAATATTATCCATTACCTTTTTACAAGATCAGCGGGCACTACAGAGGTTTTCAGTCCATCCATTTCTTCCCAGGAAACCTCAAAGCAATCTCTTCCCTGAACTTTTCTGTGCTTGACAACTTGAGATATAGGACACTTAACTGGCATCTGTCATAGGGAAAGATAAGATCAGTCAATAGAGGGACTAAACATATGGTCTATGCCACAACATATCACAACTGAAGTAGAGGAGCAGCATATCAAGATCAAATTTTCTCAGTTGTTCTAGGCACAAAAGTTGGGCATGTTTCAACATCACAAGATAATGCAAGTCTAAACCACCCCTTCCCTCCCCCCAACAAAAAAAAAAAATGCACACACAAACAAACCTGAATGACAACAGAACCCAACCCCAGACTTCACCCCTTCAAAGTGTACACAAATTCCATAGCTGACAAGTCAAGCGATGAAAGACGAGATTCACAGCACATTATCGGTGATGTCTCCATTGTAGCCTCACTGGTTCATGGGATAGCATGCTGCACTACAGGTTATACAAGAGCCTCAAGAGACACTCAACCTGATCAACCTTGCCCATCAGGCATCCAATTATCCATTCATTCCAGTTATATAAGCAATGTATCATGCATTCTCTTCTATTTTGTACCCCAAAACATGTGAAATTATTGAAGTAGCTAAGTTGGGGAAGGAGGTTGTTCATCTTTATAGCAGGACAAACATATATCTTACAGACTAAGAAACAAAGGGAGGCAATCAGATAATAATTCCTTTTCCCCCGAATGTCCAAAGACTCAAATTAAGCCTCAGTAGGATTAGAAGTTTTGAAAGAAAAGGGTGTAAATGTAAGATAAAAGTTCAACAGGTCACACAAGAGTGTAAAATGTAAGATAGCAGTAAAGAAAGCAATACCTCATCCAGTGAAAGTCGAACTCCTAGTTCTGATGAAGTAGCACGCAGATTAGAAAACCTCCGCAAGTCTCTTTCAGCAATCTTAGGAAGTATGTACTCGTCTGAACCACAAATCACACACAAAGCAACCACTAATTCAAAAGACAGAACAGCATCCACATTAATGGCAGTAAAATGCACTAAGCGAGAAGTTTTGTTGATGCTCTCCATCTTAGAGATCTAAAGTTCCTCTCCCAAAGCTCAGTCTTGAATGTACAACAGATGATACTCGTCTGCTTTTACATAATTACAAGTCTGCAAATTGTTTAGTGAAAAAAAACTTAATGCTGAATCTGGGAGCATGGAACTCAAGCCTTTCTATTGCAGTGGGTAAATTATGTCCTAACCCCTGCTAACCTAAACCATTGACACTTTACCTCCCTACAGTTTGGAAGCATACACTACACCCTCTTAAGAGTTCTAGACTAAAGTGTATCAGAATGTCCGCTGCAGTTAACGATCAAAGGTCGAAAGTCAAAAATATAATGTCACAAGGACTTTTATACCATTCTACATTTTCATATTTCTCTTTTTTTCCTCTTTGAAATAAACAAACTCTCTCTCTCCTCTTTCTACGTATTTTGTAGATTCCTCAATTTGTAGAAAAAATTAAAAGAAAATTCTAAAAGAATGAAAATGATAGGTATTATTCTCTTTTTATACTAAATTGTTATCCTATTAGCTGTTGCACTTTAGTCTTAAATTCTAAGGGGGTCACATGTAGGCTTCTAAAATATAGGGAGATAAAGTACAACTGACACAAACTACAAGGAGCTAAAAGTAATTTACCCTATCGGAATTGGACACTACACTCAAGTGTTAAATTTCTTCTAATTTCAATTCCAGATATAAACCCATCCTCCCAACAGAAAGAAAGTTCAGACATCATTTTAGCATTTTGTTCTAACTTCGACCAAGAGATAATTTAATGGCATTAGCAGAATTTACAACGCTGTCTCCATCATGTAGACTTATCACTATACATTTAATGGCACAGTTGCAATGATCTTTCTTACTGACTATTTGGCAACCCAACCATTCCCTATAATCATTGAACAACTAAACAAAAATCATAACACAGATTATGATCACCTGGTCAGCATTATCAAAAAGAAGTCCAAAAGAACGTTCAGTTGTCAATACTGTAAGGACTAGTCCAGAAGATTATGCCATCCTATGATGGGGCTAAATTATAGATTGTTTTGACAATGGACCAGCTGCCTAACTGAATTAGTGCATTACAGATACCTAAAAAAAAAACCCACAGAATCCACATAACGCATGTATGAATATCTTGCACCAGCATGCACAACACATTCATGCATGTGCACAGATTGTGTGCATAACTAAATAGGTCAGTGGAAAGAAGAACTGACCTGTTTTCTCAGGAGGCCACTCAAAATATTGGGTGCATATCTGCTGAAGTCTGCTTCGTTGAAATGAACATGTAGCAAGAACGCTGCAATATTGGTTATAAACATCAAACTTGCATGAACTGAAAACATAAATCAAATTTTGTACCCTCTCAGGTATGAAGCAACTAGCATAAATACAGATAAAAACACATTTAAAGAACTGAACTCTACCTATGCACAGCATCTGAGTCTGCCGAGTGGCACTTAGGTGTCAAATATGCCTTGATGACTTGCATGAACTGATCATTCTGTTGTGAAGGAGGTTCATTCCCTACCAAAAATAACCAGTATTCAAAGGCAAAATTTTGATGTCATAAACTTATTATGAAACACATAAGTTCATGCATATTGGAACGACCCTAGAAGTACGATGAAAACTAATACCAAATCTCCCTCCAGAGAGAGACAGAGAGAGAGGGGGAGAGCGAGCTGGCATATTGCATATTGGCACTCATATTTGAATTACAAAAACTTGTAAAAAGTTGGAAAAACAGCAATATGACCAACTTCTCCAGTTCTGTATCTGAGTTAGGATAAATTCCACTCTAGTAGGCTCTACACTTCACATTTCGCATAGTCAAATATGCTCACATAACACTTGTATGGTGTGTACCAAAGAGCACCATTGCAATTAATGTCTGACTTTGACAAAAATTGTGACCCGAGTGCCAAAATTTTGAGTCAAAATCAAATTTCAATGCAAAAAGACAAATATGCCCTTTGTAATCTTTAGGGAAGACAAAAACGTCCCTATCTTCTTCAAGTTATTTTTTCTGTTTAAAAAAATCAAATCTGCACCAGGTCAGCAAATTCCAGCAAAACATGTATCAAAGAATGCTAATACTTGACAAGATTTAGTAAAGGGGATTCTACAAGTCATCTTAGAATTCAATAACCTAATCAAATCCTTAGAGATCACTTGATTAATCGTAACCAATTATTTAATTTAGAAATAACCTTGGCAAGTGAATTCAGAAACTTCTTGAGAATAATCATTGCATATGGTTCCAACATGTGGGAACATATGCAAACTATGGGAGAATATAATTAATGCCAGATTTTATTTGCATACCATTACCTTGTTTTTTTGAACCCTTTGGCTTCCTTGCAAATGACAGTCCCTCTGACGCAATTCGTTGAAGAACGTTACCATCACCTGCTGATTTCACTATCTGACATGCTGACTCCTGTAGCCAAGATGAAAACTTTACGACAGCATAGGCATCCATTTACTCGCCCATTGCATGGCAGAAAGAGCCTTTTGTTGAAGAATAAGACATTATTTGACTCTGAGACGCAACAATTTTTGCAAACTTACCGGACCAAGCCCATGAACTCCCTGAGAGTAATCACTGCCAAGAAGAACAGCCAGAGCAATCTGGAATATGATCCAAATCAAAACAATGGATTTTATAGGAGAAATCAATCAGTTGAAAAAATGCGACTCACTGGCTATGGTGAAATCACAGCGGCTATAGAAAAAATAAAACACTGTGTAAAAATACCAGCTTCATGGCAAATCATTTTAAAATTGACTGACACTTACAGAACCCACTAAAATAAACAGTATATCTTCCTTCTTTTAAAATATGAAATAACACAGTTTCAATCAAGGGAACAGGAGCGAGTGTCCCACAATCTGATAAAACAGCTCCATTTTGCCACTGAAAATCCATAACTGAATCCACTTCCTAGTTGATAAAATTGTCCCTCATTAGGATGAGTAAAACACTTCGTTTGAAAATACCAATTTAAACCATCACTTAACCTTGTCACTTACCAAAAAAAAATCATTAATGCACCTTGTAGGGTTTCAACCTTTAATTTTTTATTATTATTATTTTTTTTTTGGGGGGGGGAGAGAGAGGGGAGAGGGGAGGGGGAATTGAATTATTTTGCACATTCTTGCTAGGACATCTCATCACAATTTTTAATGTTTATTTTTATAGAACAAGGCTCACACATAGTAGTCGATGTTATAATAGTAAATTCACGAAAGTCTCCAAAAGCAATTACCAAGGAATTCCTTCCAAAGCCAAGTCTTCTCTCAATGTCACCCATTTCATAACAAACGACATAACCACCTTCCCCTGAATCATCAGCACATAGTTACCATTATTAAATATTAATATTCAAAAGAATGATCAAACATAGAATAATTTTATGGTCTGAATGAATGAACTGAAAATCAAAAATCTCCATAGACACACCGAGGCAAATATCTCTATAGACTGTTCTTGCACCAAACAGGAAGACATCAGAATCTGAAGTGAAACATCCATCCTGATGACCATAACGTTAATACCAAGGTATTCCCAATGCTTATCAAATATAAGATGAAAGAACAATATAATTGCTTCCACTTACACATAAAGATTCTGAGTTCAGTAATGCACATTGAGCTTCAGCTTCCTCAATCCTGAATGTTATTGTGGGGGATAAAGAATACAACTACAAGAATTAGTCACTTTAGATTAGGATTCCTATTTTCTGATAGATGATGATAACTTAAGTCTTAAGGTATCGGTGATATTTTGATCAGACCCAGAGTTTCATGGCTGCAATGGTTTGTGATATAAGGATAAATATTTTGTCATCTACCGAAAATTTAACGTAAAAGATGCAGATAAGACATGGGAAGAGTCACATAGCAACTTAACAGGGAACATGATGTCAGTGTGTCAAAAAATATAATACCTTTAAAAGATCAAAGTTGATGTTACCATTTTTACCTGTTATTCTTACTTCTTGAGTACGTTTTAGTAGCATGTGCGATAAATTAAAATTTTACCACAAAATTGAAGATTACCCATCTAAGCAGGCAATCCCGAGCGCCATGCCAAGGACTTTAGCCTCTTTTATCATACATGAAAACTCGGATCCCATATTTCTTCGAAGTGATGATGCTTTATGTGAATTTGGTTCATCATGGGTGACCTGCCTTTGTTAAGTAGTTAAAGTTAGGAGGGTAAAACTTCTGAGCCAAAATGGAAAAGGAGACGAAACGAAGGAAAATAACATTAAGATTGACTCACAGGATCCCTACCTCAATTCCCAATTTCAAGCGGCGTCTATACGTAGCTAATTTGATGGCAGGAATTGACCCATCTATGAAACAATGTACATTACATTAATTCTGGAAATAGTGCATCCATTATTAGAAAGCGAAAAATAGAACTCAGAGCCTTACATTAACAGAAAAATCACAGCTAGTTTAGTTGCCATTTAGGGGGGTCTGGTGGAGGTATACTGGATACAACCTTAGAAAATATAACATAATTGATATAAACCATTTAAAGACTATCTCAAGCAATGAAAATTAACTAAACTTTCTTGGATAAAAACGATAAAAGGCAGAACTTGAAATAGTGCAAACGCAGCAGACTTGAGACTTCAAAAGCTAATATAACATTTTTAAATGGCAGCATGAATTTCCTTCCACCCATTAGTATTATTTGTGATGAATTGCCACTAGATACTATCCATATACTTTGTATGCCAATAGATATGATTACCCTCCCATTTTTGCCTTCTTTATTTCCAGGAAATACTTGTGTCTGACAGGTTTGCACATCAAGCACAACTCCCCAGGCTTATCCCACCACAAGGTTCATCATATTCTGTGATTTCAAGTGATAGACTTACTATCTAAATTTGAAGACAAATTACGTTACATGGTTGTGAAATTTATCACCTGAATTGGCTTGGTAACTGCTATCTCTCTGCGATGCTTATTGGGTATCAACACTCATTGCAACTAATATTCATCAGGACTCGTAGCTAATGGATGGCAGGAATTAAACCAACTATATGCAATGGCACTTGTTCCTGTTACCCGATTTTTCCACTTTAGGAGCACTTGACACCAACCACTTCACTAAAACTTTTTGAACTTATCAGCACAATATCATTAACTCAAACATGTCAATCACAGATATTACCAAGATTACAATACTCCCAAGTGCAACAATTTGTTTGAAAAAGGAAAAAAATCAAATCTTTGTCAGCCATGAAACAGATAATTGTGGACAGAACTACAATAAAGAAAGCGTAAATATAAAACAGAGTACCTGCAACAAATATGAGACTACAATTCAAGGCAATGAGAGCTCTGAGGCGGTGAAAAAGACCCCTAAGATAAACCTTATCTCTCATGGCACAGTGCGATTTGTTGACATTTTGAAGTTGAATTATCCAACATGACAGATCTATGCATACCCTCTTGTTCCTAGTATACACCGAAAAAAGTATACATTCATATCTAAACGAGTTAATCATTCTTGGTTTTGTAGAGAACGTAAGGAGAAGTAGATTGAAGAGGAATATCGAGTAGAAGAAAACAGAGGTAGGGTATAAGTATAGGGGGAAGAGACTTACTGGAGATGGTGAAGAGGGAGAGTTTTCTTGCAGGATTCTAAGATGTCCCATAGGTTTTTCACCCCCATCTCTGTCAATCTATGTGAAGAGGGAGAGTTTTCTGAGAGTTGAGAGGGAAGTTTTGAAGGGCGAGGGCAAAGTCCAAGGTTGAATTTTGAAAAAAAAAAAAAAAACGAACTGTATCGGTAAAGTCTCTGGCTTCTTCAATTTCTGTTTTACAGATCGAGAGACGTTCAAGGGTTACAAAAAATGGGAAAAGGAATTTGCCCCAAACGAAGAGTGTGAAGACGTATTTACCCAAAGTGCACGGTAACTTCCTGCAATAGTTTGAGATAATTTTGTATCATAATACAGGTTGTGGGAATTTGTTCGATGCCTAATTCAGTAGGCATTCAAAAGGGAGGATAAAAGTTTTACTATATTAGATTATTCACAAATGCCTACTTGTGACGTAATTCATAGAGATATTCATACCTTTTAATAGCATGCCGTATCACTATAGAAATTTCATCAAGCTGGTAGATGAAGTCTTTATAAGAGTAATCATCAGTGAGCCATATTTCTCTCGAACCACACAATTACTAAACTTGGGAAGGTTCTGAGGCTAGTCCTGCAATGATTATCCCCTTCAAGATGTTGAACGCTTAATGCACATCCTTTCAGCATTTAATGATCTCTAGGCATTTATTAAGTTGTGCCAAATACTCATTTGCGTTGACACCAAAACATTAAGTTTGCGTGATCCTAAGAAATTCATGTCAATCAGGATCATGTTTTTATCCTACATTTTTGATATTTTTAAGTACATTTTGATGTGACTTGTCGGCGGAAACAATCATTCTCTAGGACTTGTTGCATCATGGTGAGCCTACATACCCCCTAGCTTAAATGCTCACTCATATTGGGGTATGCCACCTCCATGTTCTATCCTTGGGCTCGGTCTGTTTCCTCAGTTTTTCACTGTTTGTGTCCACGTGTCATATTCTGATACGAGAGTTGTTTCGTGTCTTATTACAAAAATAAAATAAAATAATAGTGCCAAAATTTTTCTAATTTTTTTAAGGCATAAAATGAGAACGGGTAGCCCCGACTTCTATAGGTCCTTGGTTCGACCTCCTAATGAGAATTGAGGTCTTTGCACGGGCATCTCCTCCCTAAGATATGTTTGCTTTCGTTAAGACTCTACGTTTCAAGTTCGTTTATCCTAACCGTCTTCTCTGCTCCACCGGGTATCTAGCCCTTTCTTTTATCTTATCTATTGCCTTAATCCCCGCTCCATTCTACTCTAACCCGCTCGCTATTAACTGTTAGTTATATGTATAAGTTCTTGTTCGCGAAAATAGAAGCCATTACATGACCCCAAAGAGTTGAGACATGGCATTGGCATACTCCTCAACCGTCATAAGATTTAAGTATGTGATCACCAACTTTACCATCTGAGCTAGTCCTGCGGGTGTTGTTCTTATGAAAGCTTTGAAAAGTGATTTTGGAAGTTCTACAAGGCAATGAAATTACATCCCTCCATTGAAGCTATGCTTTATTATTATTTGAAATGTTTAAGTGATGTGGATGGAATACAAGGATACGAGGTTAAATGTTCTGTATTTTTTCTTCTTCCTTTTTTGTGAAGCATTAACGATGAGAGATTTGAACCCAGACATCCACTCTTCCTTTCAGAAGATTTGCCACCCACTCTTTTGGAGAGAGAGAATGTGAGAACATCATAACAACCATACCAATGTTAATACTGTTTTGGAACATTCCAATGTTAATACTGTTTTGGAAGACATTGGTGAGCATACACCCCTAGGAAACAACAGAAAAAGATGTTATGTACAGAGTTCAGTGCAGGCTTACCATAAACTCTGGAGATACAAGAGGACTTTGCCTCACCCATGCCAATAGATCGGGTTATTCTTGAGACATATTTGTCCATAAAGCTTTGAGTAGGGAAGAATATATTGTACAGGCCGTGAGAAAAGGTGAAGAGTTTCTTGACAAATGACTTGCTCAAAGCAAGGATGATCATATAATACATTAATTTATCACTCAATTATGTTACCAAAAAAAAAAAATCAAAACACAATGGAGCAAGCTCAAGGGTCATTCTCTTATTCAATTGGACATATAATCTTCATAATGATCCACATAATCCCAAAGCAAACCATCAGCAGAAACAAATACATGAAATGCATAAAACCCACTACACAAGGCAAGATGACTCTTTGCCTTGTAGCAATTTTTTATACATACTTTTACTAAACATTGCAAATCAGTATTCCTTGTTCCCAAAATTCTTGCACCAGAGCTGTGAGGGAATCGGGCGAACTGGATGATGAGGCCGTTGCTGCAAGCAAACAGACTCGTTAATACTTTTGACAACAAAATCAAAATATGCACATGATATAGGATACACTGCAACAAATATTTGAAGTGTCGAGAATTAATCAACCAATGGACATTATGCCTACAAACATGACCAGATAAAAACTGCATATCTACGGATATACATCATTTTTCCTGATGGGGGAAAAAGGATCGCAAAAATTCCACTCACAGCCAAATGAAACCCACTTAATTGCAAACAATGATATTCGTCCACTTGGAAGAAAATAAAATTCTAAAACTTGGGAGTTGTGATGCTATGCAAGAAAGAAAGGCAAGTAACATCTTTTGTTTTTTGCTTTGAACTGGACAAATGAGTAACATCGAGTGGCTGGATGCTAAAGCTATGATACCAATAGCATTTCGAAGGAGGACTGCAGTATTGGGGCTTGAAAAATCGTCCAGCAACAGTCATGGAGTGGAAAAAAGACAGATATCTGCTATTAAAATTAAGGTCTAACTACAACTATACTTTCTTAACTACTTGTGCATACTTATCTACCCAGCAGTCATATCTTTTGATTCATGAGAAGCTAGAATTGGCATCAAATAGAGTATGATACAATGGAAACTCTTACATTGTATTGTTGTAGGCCATGAAGACAATGATTTACTTGAAATCAAAGATGCTCCAGAAATAATATGAGCCGAGCTACGTGACCAAAACTTTAATTAAGGAGGATCCAACCCTATATGAAGCTGAATGGTGAAAATGATTGGTACAACTGGCCCAAAGCTTCAAATAGTTATGATTTGAGAGTTAGTAGAATCCAATTGAGTTAATCAAAGCTATAAACAAAAGTGCTCCCAACCTCATTAGTCGTTACGATAGTTCAAACGTAGTTTATGAATTGAATTAGCACACAATCTCATCTTGTGAGATCGTGATCTACTTATCTTGGGATTGTCATGTTAATATGTCAATAAACAACATCATTGGAACATAGGACTAAGATATAATATCCTAGGGCTTCCACAAAAAGAAGAGCAATCACATATTACTTTTTCCATCATCTCCAATAAACGAATAAGCACCTAAACTCGCCTTCTTTTGACCAACCACATAGCAAGGCTCACGAATTGGGTGAAAAAGGAAAGTTGAAGTAAAAATACAGATGCAATTGTGCCATCCCATAATTAACGGATCCATACATGGTAACATGCCCAACAGTCTGACCACTGGGCAATACCTATTTTCTAGTTCAACCAAATGATGTTGCGTCTCCTGAGATATCCATGAAGCAATATTGGCAATAGGGGGTGTTTGGGAATCCCCAAATTTGCTTCGGTGCTAGATTTGCCCCAATCTGTTATCTAGTTCACATAACAAGCAACAATGAGTTGGTTTAGAAACAGACTAATTTATTGCTACTCGTTGGATTCAGATTTAAATTAGTCCACAAGCTAAGGACTTTGGCAACCATTGATCACTTCAAACCAGTCAGGCTCTTCCTCGGCAAGCCCGATTCAATTAAGATACCAACTCGGTAGAATGAAATGTATATGAGAAGGAGAAAATCATCCATCTTCAATGTCAATAGTCATGTCGAAAAGCAAAAACCATCAAAATTCCCCCTTTGAGCAAAATCCTTATCCCAATAATATGCGATTGTAGTAACCCAACTTTATATTTTGCACATCAAAATAATCAGAAAGAACAAAAGTTCTATTAGAATTGGATACATCAGAATTACAATAACAATAAATCTCATCACAGATATGCAAATACATTGAGAGGGAGAGGGAGAGGGAGAGGGAGAGGGAGAAGAGAGTGACCTCGAGCTCGGCCGATTTCATGGCGATGGGAATACAGATGAGGAAGATGCCAGCCATGGCTATGGCAGTGTTGCGCTTCCAGTGCTTGGGCCTACAGTTGGGACCGCCACTCATGGTCCATACTTTGGTCCTGAAGTCACCTCCGTGGGCCCCATCTGCGTGGTGTCCGTGATGATCTCCTCCTCCGGCCATGTCTTCGTTCTTCTCTCTCTCTCCTTCCTCTTTTTCTTCTTCTGATTCTTCTTCAACTACTACGCTGAAGCAAGCAGGAGGAAGATCGAATGGGTGTTTCAGCCCTAATTAGCGGACCAGATGGGTCCATTGGGCCCTATCTTGGGCCGTTGGTCGGTTATTCGCATATAGTGTAGCCCAATATAGGGCCCAATCGACCCATCACTGGATGATAACATTTGAATAACTCGACCTGAATTGAGTCTTAGTTCAATTTTAATTCCTTCTGATACATTCAAAATGTGATGTCCATCAAAATTTTTATAGTATAAACTCGTCTTGGTTATTCAAAATAATGTGTGATTCGATTTGAGCAAGTCGAGCGTGACTTGAATTGTTTCCATCGATCCATCACTGGGTGATAACATTTGAATAACACGATCTCAACTGAGTCTTGATCCAATTTTAATTCTTTTTTATACATTCAAAATGTGTTGTCCATCAAATTTTTTGTAATATAAACTCGTCTTGCTTATTAAAAACAATGTGGGACTCGATTCGAGTAAGTCCAACGCGATTTGAATTATTTCCTAGATTGTCATTTTCTTTTAGAGATTATTTTTGGATGTAAAACAATTTTAATTAATGTTGTTAAATAATTCGAACAACTCGCTCGACTCATTTAGAATATTTATCAAATTATATAATCAATTGACTTTTATTCAATTTCAAGGTAGGTTTTGTAAATGAATTGAAACCAATCCAATTAATATTTAACTTAGATTGTATTGGCTCTACTCTACTTGAATAAATTTATTTTTCTAAATAGTTTTAATTTTTAAAAATAAACAACTTTAGATTTATCCCATTGATAGCATACAACTTTAGATTTATCCCATTGATAGCATACATAGTTCCCTCCCTCAATATTTTTCTACAATATTTTTGGAAATTTTGAACTTTCAAGGTTTGGGTTTTTTTTCTTTTCTTTTTGCAAAAAGGTTTTGAGTTTAAAGTTGAGTGCATAGATTTTAAGGATTTTTTTTTAATTATTTATTTCAGCACTAATTATTAGGTTCTAAAGTTTAATATTTGAAAAACATTTTGTTGAAAGAATTAGACTTAGTTTTGATTCTAACTCAATTCGAATGACCACAAACTTTTACCAAGCTCATTTTGAATGAGAATGTAAAGTTGATGCTTAATCTCGATTAATAATAATCGACATGTATCTAATAAACAGATTCAAACTTAATCGAATTAACTCAAGTAATGCCCCTATTTTCAACAATAATAAATAAAAAAATCGCAACAAAAATTCATCCTAATTGTACAAAATCCATATACTCGTTATAATTCAAATTTTGGACTTAGGCAATTTTGCCTATTATCTATAAAACCCAAGTACCTAATAAAATCAGAATCATAATTAGTATGAATTTATTTGAAGTTATTTAAATCAAAGAAAATTAATAAGTGTTTTTTACTTTTTATAACTATTTTCTGCCACAAGATTTATTTTCCAGCGTTGACCAAAAATATGTTCGTTTCACGTAACAATGGTGGCGCGTGGGCATTGGTTCCTATGTACATGGTACCATGGTAGTTGAGTTCAATGGACATTAAAGGAAACAACTATGACAGCCGGTTCTGTATGTCAGAATAATCCTAAGGTTGAAAATACTTTGTGTCTTAAAAAATTACAAAAAATTCAGTCACATCCCCTCTAATTTATCATATCTTTAAAGATATTCTTTCTATTATCCAAAATATCACTGACACTCCCTCTATTAAACTACCATTTCTAATAAAAAAAAATTATCTAAAATATAAAAAATGCCCTACATAAATCCCAAACAATTTTTTTTACATAAAATTCTATTAAAATTTAATACAATTTATTTTTTTTTACATATTAAAATTCAAGCTGATTAAATTTTATTTTTTTTACGTATTAAAATTTGAGCCCATCAAAATCTCTTTTTTTACGTATTAAAATTTGAGTCGATTTGAGGTCAACCTGAGCTATTAGCGCCGATTAAAATTCAATTTGAGTTAATTATAATTTATATTTTTCTACTTATTAAAATCCGTGCCAATTAGAATTCGATTCATGTTGATTAAAAATTATTTTCTACGTATTAAAATTTTGAGTCGATTAAAATTTATATTTTTTACGTATAAGAATTTGAGCTGATTAAAATTCAATGCGAGATAATTAAAATTTGATTCAAGTTGATTAAAAATAAATTTTATTTGGCTCGAATGAAATTTTAGTTGGCCCGAACTTTAATACGTAAAAAAATTTATAAAATACAAGAGGTCTCATTGAAGATATGTCTATCTAAAGGGGGTATAGATGAAATTTTTCCTAATAAAATATATAATGGGTAATTTAGTATTCTAGTTAAGATCTTTAATTTGACAAGGATGTCGGCGAAGATTCAAAACTAGAAGGGGTGCCCTGGAAGTTTATTATAAACTAGAGGTCGCGAGACTAAAATTTTTATTTTATACTCTTAAAAATTAATTTTTTTATATTTTTTTCTTGTGAAAAAGGTGGTCAAGGTGATAAGAAGTACCAACTCTCTCAAAACGTTATCTTGAGGTTGTCACTAGCTGTAGAATGTTCGATTTGAACCATAATTACTGATATAAGATAGTCGAGTTAGTCACTACAACACCATTGATGGCAAGTTTGGCATTCAGTCATTCCAATGGTATCTGGTTCACAAAAATCACTATCGTAAGCAGGTTCGAACCAATGCAGGGGTGACTTTAGGCAATTGGAGGCCTAAAACGAAAACTTTTAACTGAAAAAAATTTATTATACGAGAAAAAACTTTTAAAGCGAAAATTTCAATTTATTATATGAGAGAGACCTAAGAAGGATGTGCTAGTGTTACTGAAAAAAATATTTTAACTTTTGTTTTTGTTTTTTATTAGAAAAAGAGTTTAATTTAAATTTTTTTTTAATGTTTTGTACTAATTTTTACACGGAGAGAGAGAATGGGTAAATATGAGTTGACTTTTGAGTATTTTTTATTTTTTCAACTTATGATTTTTAGATTTCTAATGTTATGAATTGAATCATGGATCCAAATTATTACAATAAAAATGTTGATTGTCCTTAATATATTTGGGGCCTTTTTTTAGGGTTTAAAATTTAAAAGATTTAATTTTTTTATGGGTTAGTAATGTACCTAAAAATTTGGGGCCTTCTAAAAATTTGGAGCCTAAAGCCGATGCTTTTTTTTCTTATATTATACACTTACTATATAAATTAAAAATGTTTTAATGTGACCATTTTATTATCTTTTGTTGCTCATTTTATCAATATCAAATAGGTGATTTTTGATGAAATAAGCAACGAAATGTCACATTATAATATTTTTAATACATTAATAATACAATATAAAAAATTTAATCACTAAAGTAAGAATTCTTAAATCTTTTGGGGTATAAAGTGTGATTCTCTCTAATCCTAAAATGGTTGGCTAAGTAGGTTGTGAACAAACCACGGGACTTTTCTGGTAACTTCACATCTGTTGGAATTTGATTCTCTCTCCTCATCTCGGTTACTTGTTACGCGAAGTCTATGGCGAAGATTTCTACAACACCCCGAGACTGGGACACAGGCACAAATCAAAAAGACAAGGAAGAAGAAGAAGAAGAAGAAGAAGAACAAAAATTCTCCAAGGTACTTATTGTCTTCCTTCTATCTCTGTCTTCTTACTTGTTTAAATTTGCATTTCTCTGGGTGTAATTGCATAATTGGGTGGTGAAAGTGTGTATCTGATCTATGTGGATCTCTTTGATCAAGAACATTTTTTTGGGGGATGTGAAAGAAGTTTTGTTGTTCAAAATTGAATATGACCCAGAAACATTTTGAGCCTGAATGCTTGTTATTTATGGTTTTGGATTCTCAGATTTCAGGGTATATATGATTTTGATTGGTTATGTATGTATATATGCATTATCATGTCCTGATTATTATTATTTTTTTTTGATGGATTGAAACTCTGCCATGGTTGTTTTTGTTGATTGGGATTTAGATAATTGTACTGATATTAACAATGATAACATGTCAATGCAAGGCTTGTAATTGAGAAATTTTGGCAGCATATAGTTTGGAATTGTATGTGTAATGACGTGCATTGGCGAGTGTTAAATCCTACATCGAAAGTTTGCATATGGATGTAGGATATATGTGTTAGAGCAATGGCCCTAAATGGCACCTCCTTGGTTATGCCTTTTGGTGAGTTCCCGTGGTTACTACAGTATGCAACATCACTGACGTATAGGTTTCACTTGATCTTTTGATGGTGTTATTTCATTTTCCAAACACAAGGTGATCAAAGAATCCTTCACTTCCTCTTTCGTGAAGATGTATGTGGAATTATGTAAATGCAGCCAAGTTACTGTAAAATCTGTTTGCACTTATTTTAGAGTCACCATTTTATCTTGTGTAGCGACATTTCATAAGTGATCTGATCTGATCTCTCTCTCCCGTGGGCCGGGGGGGGGGGGGGGGGGGGGGGGATGGAGGCTCACTGTGATCTAGATAAATCAGAAGCCACTATAATTAACTGGTAAGTGAATATGACACTTATGTATATATGTTTTGGAATATGTTATGGTATCACATTGGTAATGGGATTGCCAATCTATAATTCTTAGGTAAAGTTTTCATGGTTCTTCTGACCTACCCGACCACGCACAATTTTTTCTACACACAGGAAAGTTGTTTGTTACTTTGTTTCCGATGGAAGTGTGAGCATACATGTGTTTTGGAAGTTGTGTTTCGATCACAAAATCCATCACAAACCCATCATTTAAGAGTGTATGACATATTGATGGATATGGGTGTCCATTATAGTGTGTCAGTTTCTTAAGTCAAACAACCACATGCTTTATCATTTGCTAAGCATTCTTTCTTTAAATCTATTATTTACCTCATATTCTGGAATGTCAATCCATTTGTAAGTCTTAGTCATCTCTCAAATTTTCGTCGGAAATGATGCATATTTTACAAATTTTGGACAGAGAATTTCAGTCAAAAAGCATAATTTGTCAAGTTGCATGACATTAGTGTTCAAGAGAGTAGATCACGCTTTTAGAAAATTTTTGGCACGACAAGTCTATTAGTTTCAATCTTAAATGTGACAACCTGTAGCTCTGGTAAGGAAAATTTGCAATCCAGAAGCTTTTTGAATACCCTTCATACTTCTAAGACAAAGTGAAGTGATGGATTAGAAGTTTCAGTATGGGAAGGAAGATTGGAGGGTTTGTTCACAATTTGACTGAACTCAAAGAAGTCTTGGCTTCTGGCCAAAAAAAAAAAGGAATTCTTGGCTTGTCCCAATGTGGTTGGCTAAATGAATACTATTTCAATATTTTCTTTCTCTAAGCCCATAATTTACATCAGACTATGGGTTACCACATCAACTTTCCCTTTTCCTTAAATAGCTATCTTGTTACGTATTAATTTTGGTCTATTCTGACCTACATACTATAGTCAATTAGTACCGTGTCACTTCCCATTGATGCAGTTATTGGTCTTCACTTCACCTGCCTAAACCACGTATATTTTTCCCAGTCTATTGCTAGTTATTGCTACTTCTAGTGTCCCATGGGTCTTTATTCCTTATTTATCATATTAGGCTTACGACACATCCATCTCAATATTTGTTCACACTTGTTAACATGTTTGTTTCTTAACTGCCCAACTTGAGAAGTATTACAATATATGTTCTTTAGAACAATGAGAACAAATACTGAGAAAGGTATGATAAACTAAGCATTTTGACTTGGGAGTGACCCTTTCTACTGATATAATGATGGATTGTTATAAGGATGGTTAATTCAACCGGAAAGAGAGCTGATGGTTTATCTGGATTACTGTTTAAAAATGCTAAGCGGGCAGGTTTTGTTTTACTATGGCAACTTCTCATAATTTAGAACGATCCCTTATGCTTGAATAGGTGCATTAGCTACTGGGATTTGTTTTTTCCTTAAGTCTTCTTCATTATTCATTTCTTAAGCATTAATCAGTTCTCCTTCTCTCTCCTACTGTTGTAAACATTTTTGGGGCAACTGCTTCATGTTCTTATATGTTTGCTTCCTTGAGTTGCTACTGTACTAAATGCTTATTGATATCCCATGCATGCCTTTGAATGCTTATCATGAATTGTTCACTGATCTCCTATCTCTTTTTTGCGGTGCTTAGTGATCTTCTATCTCAACTTGGCCCTAAAGCATTTCTGTTCTGTTCCACTGGTTCTTATGAATCATAACTGTTGAATTGCTAAAACTCTCAGATTATGCAAGGTCATGAAATGGAAGATGGTGATTCTACTGGGAGGAAATGGGAAGACCTGGACATCGATATTCTGGTGAAGATATTCCAATCTTTCGATGTTTTTGAGTTGACCTCTGGCCTCGCGCAAGTTTGTAGTACATGGCGTTTGGCTTGTTGCGACCCTCTGCTGTGGAAAAATCTTGACCTATCGATGATGAAATCTAACTTCATAAAAATCCCATTGGAGCCATACGTCTATGTGGATAACCGGTCTGACAAAACACTGACACGAGTGTTAAAGATTGCTTTGAATCTTAGCCGTGGAAGCATATTAACCTTGATTTTCCATTTCAATCTGTACGTCAGCGATGAACAGTTTACTTACACCGCTGAAAGGTACTTCTGAAAATGTTGCGTAACTGTAGATATCGCATGTTTTATATTCCCTCAGGGTTTCTTGTTATATTAGTATTGATCTCTCTTCAGTTTCCTTAAATCTGAAGTTGATGTCAATGCTGTACATACCCTAGGCTAATATTATGCCCCTTTGAAATGTTTCTCTTTGAAATAATGTTGCATTTTAGTGGGCTAAATTGGTGTTCCATGTTTTATCACATTATGCCATGGTGATTGGCATCCTCACATCTGGAGTTACAACCATCAATTTTTATTGAGGTCTAACGGGTGGGGCTCTAGATGCAAATGTGTTGAAATTCATTGTTGTTACTCATGCCCCCTACCCCGCATGGGCAGCGGTCTGCTGAAGGTTTGAAATTTGAAGGACCTAGCTTTATGTCCAAGTTTTGTCTAGATTGTTTTATTCTAATAGCAATGTCATAGGCATGGGCTACACTTTGCATGATTACAACATGTTATTAAGAAGAAGTCATGAGCACCTAATTCAGGGGGAAAAAAAAAAAAGAGGGAGTAGAAGGAGAAAAAGGGGGGGTTGAAAATGACTACATGGAATTTTTCTTGGAACGAATTTATTTATTTTGTTCCTTTATTAAATAGGACTTCACTCTGAATGGAATATGTGAGGTATATCATGTATCTCTATGATTCCCCTTATCTTTATCAAGGTTTGCACACTATGTAGGCATGATGATTGGTGACCCACAGAATGCCTTTATTGCAGGTGCCCACGGCTCAAAAGATTAGTCATGCCTGCTTGGAATCGAATAAAAAGGGCTGGAATGTGCAGAGCTATTAGCTTGTGGGAAGATCTCGAGTCTCTGACGATGCCTAGCATAGGAAATCCTTCATACCTCATGGATGAAATTGCTAAGAACTGCAAGAACTTTTCTGAACTCAAGATCATGGGTCCTTGTGACATTCTGTGTGCAACTACATTAGTCACACATCTTCCTAACCTGAAAGTTTTAAGCCTCCGGTGCTCGATGCTCTTGAAGGATGCTTTGATAATTATCTTGGAGGGCTTACGGCAGTTACAAGTGCTCAACATATCTCATTGCCTCGTTGTTGAGGTCCCTCCACCTCCTGCACCTAGAAAAGCTCTGAAGCAGCTTGATAAGTCAATTCTTGATAGGGCTTCTCATTTACGCGAATTTTTAACGTGCATAAATGCTTCATGCATTATGTGCCAACGGACAAGAAGCGATGAGGGGCTCTTAAGATGGTACAGGTATGAAGAAGGGCTTTGGAAAGTAGACGAGGTGAGATCTCTTGTAATCTGACTGGAGCATTCTGAGGTAGTATTTCTGTAGTTTAGGTTACCTTTCTTCTTCTTTGGTAATTATAATCAGACTAAAACTAAATTTGATTGAATGTAACAGTTGTTCTCTTTTAGTTTTTATTGCATAAAACATATCTTCCCTTAGAATGGCTGAGCTGAGGTTTGGGGGGGAAGTGTTTCAATAGATTAGCTGCTTCCTTTCGGGAGATTTGTTTAGTTTGTACGATTTTCGACTCTTTGTACATATATGAAATAAATGGTTCTGGTTTTCATAAGGTGATTTTCAATTTTGTTTCTGCTATTATCTATTTTTAATGTTATTTCGTAAGGTGATTTTCATTACAAATACGTAAGTTCTGCCTTCTGCAAAATTTAACATAATAAGACTTGGACACGGCATAAACCCGACATGACCAGACTCATTACCTGGAAGTTGATGAATCTTCTAAACTACATAAAGTAGGTAAACACGAGAAACTTGCTTGAGACACCACGGCAAGAAGACACATGAAGCCACACAACTAACACTGAGCAAACACAAACACATACCCATTACTGTTCAGTATTAGTTGTGTGGCTTCATGTATCTTCTTGCCGTGGTATCTCGAGCAAGTTTCTTGTTTTTACCTACTTTATGTAGTTTAGAAGATTCATCAACTTCCAGGTAATGAGTCAGGTCATGTCGGGTTTATGTCGTGTCCAAGTCTTATTATGTTAAATTTTGCTCTACGCACAATCAACTTCTTTGTAATGTGTATAGCTAAGTTTGTGTTTTAGTGCGTTCATACCGTGTCGTGTTTAGTAAGTTTGTGTTGTGTCTAATAAAATTTTTGTTAATTAATTTATTTAACACATCTAAAAAATCGTTTATTACTGAACTCGCTGAGATTAAATCTCAACAAATCAATTTCTCATCCGTTTTGGAAGACCAAAGGATTTTTTTTTGGGTAAGTAAAAGACCAAAGGGATTTGTGGACTTGAATCTGTCATTTTTTTTTTTTTTGGGAGAATTACATTTAGACCCCCTGAGGTTTGTCACTTAATCATTCAAACCCCTGACATTTAAAATATTACACACATACCCTCTAAGGTTTGTGCGCGCGTAACACTTAGACCCCTGCTGTAAATATATCAGTTAATAAATTACACTTAGACCCCTCTAAAGTTTGTAGGTATATAATATTTAGACCCCTTAAGTTTAAAATATTATACTTAAACAAAAAAATATTTCAATTAAAGATAAAATATCAAATATTTTAAACTTTACAACCAAAATTTATGTTTTATTGTATCATTTATTGAAATAAAATCAAAAATCAAAATTTAATTTTTTTCTTTAAAAATCATAATTAGTATACTATTATATTGTCTATCGTAATTGTAGATAGTATAATTATATACTAATTACGATTTTTTAAGAAAAAAATAAATTTTTAATTTTAATTTTATTTCAATAAATGATACAATAGAACTTGAATTTTGGTTATAAAATTTAAAATATTTGATATTCTATCTTTGATTGAAGTATTTTTTGTCTAAGTATAATATTTTAAACTTAAGGGGTCTAAATATTATATACTTACAAACTTCAGGGGGTCTAAGTATAATTTATTAACAGATATATTTACAATAGGGGTTTAAGTGTTACGCCGTACAAATTTTACGGGGTCTGTATGTAATATTTTAAATGTCAAGAGATCTAAGTGATTAAGTGACAAACCTCAGGAGGTCTTCGTGTAATTCTCCCTTTTTTTTTTTGTGGGGGGGGGGGGGAAACAACCTGCATCGGTCAGTCGTCTTGATCGTCATCACTACTGACTACTTTAGTTGCTTAATTTGACTGTGTTTTAAAATAGTAAATGAGGGTTTTATTCAAATTTGGAGTTCATACTAGTTCAATCTTGACGGCTATCTTCACTGTATTTTCTGTCTAATGTTTTTTTTTTCTGTTTTTTGTCGGGCACTATTGTAAATAGAGGAATGACGACGTTCAAACCCGTAACGTTAAAGTTCAAAAATAGAGATGGTGGTTATTATACAAACCGCTAATCTCAATTTATGTTTTATGAATATCATTTAATTTAAGAAATTTGAATTTGTTCTTTGTTTGGTATAATTATTATGAGGAATCTGCAGGAGGAAGAAAAAATAAAGCTTTTTATTTCTTTGTAAAGTTTATTATTTTGGTTGAGGTCATGAAGTTCGTGTATTTTTATGATTATATAAATGGGTACCGTGAGGCACGTTGATTTCAAAATTTTCACCCACAAAATAATGAAAACAATAATAATGTATAGATTAATGAAGATAATAATAAATAATTTTTCATAATACCCGAAAACACTCGTATTCGGAAAGGAATTTTCAAGATTTAAAATTTGTAGATCAATAATATTAAATTGACCAAAAAAATAAGACTCGAATAAAATCAAATGATGTGGTGTCAATATGGTGAACAAAGTTCGATTTTTAAATGAATAAAATTGAGATCAAGAGCACCAATACATTAACACGACATCATTTAGTTCATATTTTTTATTTATTATTTGTGTCAATCTAATATTACCCCATTTTAGAGTGTTCAACTCTTCTCCAATTTTAAAATAACCAGAGATATGTTTGGTTAGGAAGAAAAAATCGATGAAAAATAAAAATGATAGAAATTAAAGTGAAAGAAAATACAATGAAAAAAAAAAAATATTTCATGTATTTATTTGGTTCACATGAAAAACTTACAAGAAAGTTTTAAAAAAAATAATTCTATTGTTTGAAAGAAATGAAAGTTACAATAAATTTTTTCTAATTGTCTAGATTACTCTTAATTATATTAAATTGGTCTAAAGAAAAAAAATATATGTATTATAATTAAAAGTTAAAATTTTTTAAAAAAGTGACTCCTGACCAAATTTTAGGCCAAATTATATAGTTAATCAAATTCATACCATGATTTTTTAAAATTAATAACCAATAAAATATTTTTTTAAAATAAAGGTCAAATGAGAAGTTACTTATAGATCACAACTTTCTTGTATTTTCTTGTGTTTTTTATAAGAAAAAAAAATTGGTTAATTTTGAGAAATCTAAGCATGTAAGAATTTTTTTTTTTTAATCATTTTGTATTTCATGTTAACCAAACACATAAAAAATAAAAAATAAATATTTCTTGTAATTTCTCCCATTATCCCGTTATAAAAAAATTCGTTTCAATGGTGAGGATCAATAATATAAAATATGGTAAATTTTAATAAATTCATTCGACGATATCAAATAGACTCATCTAACGACGACAAACATCCTTCTAAAAACCATTTACATTAAACCATATTTTCAAACACAAACTACGTTAACATCAACCTTCCCACGAATTTATTGATGGGAATCTATTTTGAATATTCGAAAAAGCAAAGTAAACGAAATTTATTGATGGGACAGATCCTCACCTCACTTTTTAAAAATAATTGGAACCTAACCCTTTTAGCACCAACCTTGCCACTGCCAATTTTAAGTACATTTGGTATTTGGACCAACCATTTACCTACCACCAGGCCAACTCAAATGACCAAATAACCCCTCAAAGATGGACTCATTATTAGGCGACATAGAGGATTGAATGGGATTTATATTTTTCTAATATTCCTGTATTTGATAGAATACTCACTATATATATATATTTAAAAAAATTATTTTATACACAATAAATCTCATTTAATTTTACGACAAAGGATATATTAGAAAGAACCTTACTCCAATTGAGCTTCGATCAGATGGTTTTAACGAGGCTAAGGAGGGATGATGTTTATTTTTTATTATTCACAGAGAATAGATGATTGAAGCTCTTTTTAAAAAAATAAAAAGAGAGGGGAGTTGTGATCTTCTCTCTATATTCAGTATATTGAGTAGTTAATTAATAGTAACCTAAAATTTATAATTAATAAATTAATTTTTTTTATCCCTGTATTGACTCTGTCACTTTTTCAAATTTTCTATTTTTTTAATTTTTTTTATCTTTTTTTTACCTACAAATAAATATTATGTGTGCACGACACGACAACCAATAATATATTAATTAACAATAGATTTTAGTTGGTGCAACTTTTTTTTTTTTTGAAAGATAGTTGGTGCAACTTCAATCATCTACTTTCGTGGGTAATAAAAAAGAGAAATACTATGTAATTTAAATTTGTATTTTAAATGAAATGGGGTTATTAAATCAGTGAGTCTCATCAATTTTTTTAAATGAGACCCACTAATCTAATTATCTCCCTTCATTTAGGTTAACATTGCTCAATAAAGAAATTAATTTGCTATGCATTCCATTAAATAGCCAATTAATATCATAAGCTTCCAGAAAATAGAATCTTGTGACCCCCTCACCAACGCCAAAGGGCAAAAATAATTCAGAAAATATATACAAGTAATCTATGCGAATGATACTTCGATTTTTAATTTATATCATTAAACATTAAAAAATTTAATTTGTACCCTTCATTGTTATGAATCTGTGACAATATGGACCTAACTCAGACTTTCGTTTAATTTTTTGTTATAAATTAAAGCAAGTGAGTTACAAATGCTTCAGACATGAACTTATGTGTAAATTCACAAACTATGGACTCCTCATATGCGGATTAGTCTTTATGTGATTAATAAAATCATAATTTCAATATACAAAAAAGGTGTCAAATTATTTTTAAACGAAGATATGTAGGGAACATATCTTATTTTATGCACGAAAGAGTTGCATTTCACTTGTTTTAATTTATGACAAAAAATTAAATGATAGTCTAAGTCAGGTCTATATTGCTACTAATTTTATAATATTAATGCTCCGTTTGGTAGGAATGATGAAAAGTAGAAGGGATACACTTTCTATCTTTTAAGGAAGAAAAGTAGGAATGATACACTTTCATTCATTTGTGTTTGGTTGGATGGATGAAAAATAAAAATGACAATTTTTTTTTTGTGCTCGCTAAGATTAGGAGTGACAATCGAGTCGTGTCGTGTTAGATTCGTGTTGAGTCATTACAGGTTTGTGTCGAATATTAATCAAACCTAATTCAACTCATTTAATTAATTGTGTCGTGTCGAGTTGCGAGTTGACCTGTTTATTTTTATTTTTATTTAAAATATATATATATATAAATACATATTTTATCATTGTATTTTTATATGAAATTAATGTATATATAATATATGTATATATTAAAAGATATATAGACAAATAAGATATATCTCCACACAAATAATTAACTTTCCATTTACTTTCTTTCCGATTTTGGAGGGATTGATTTTTGGTGAGTTGGAAGGAAAATTAATCCATCCTTCCTACTTTCCTTCCTTATCAAACATGATGTTTTATCTATCCCTCCCACTTTCCATCCTTCTAACTTTCCATCATTCTATTTTTTCATCGTACCAAACGGAGCGTAAAAGTGTAAATTAAAATTTTTAATAATTAAGAGGATAAATTGAGAAATAATTTTTTGGGGGTGCAAAGGGAGATCAGTCCAAATATATAATTAAAAAATAAATTAGTCAAAAAAGTACAAAACCACACCATACCATACAATGCATACCCTGAGAAATTCGCGAGCAAATAAAGAAAGATAACCACAGAATCACCATCAGTCCAACACAATACTACTCCTCCTCCTCCTCCTCCTCCTCTCTCTCTCTCTCTCTCTCTCTCTCTCTCTCTATCATCATGGCCGTAGAACTGTGGGAGACTTTGAAGGAATCAATCGTAGCCTACACGGGTCTCTCTCCGGCGACTTTCTTTACAGTTGTTGCTTTGGTTCTTGCCGTCTACTATATGGTATCTGGGATTTTACCCTCCTCCGATCCTGGTCGTCATCAGAGGTCTAGGGAATCCGAGGAACAGATGCAGCCTTTGCCGCCTCCTGTTCAGCTTGGAGAGATCACTGAGGAGGAGTTGAAGGTGTACGATGGGTCTGATCCTAAGAAGCCTTTGCTCATGGCAATCAAGGGTCAAATCTATGATGTGTCACAAAGCAGGTATATCATATGTATTTGTACATCTATTCATGTTTTGAATTTTGGTTATGTGGGTTTTTTGGTGTTATTTCGATGTTTAGCTTGTGGGTGTGAAATTTTTTAGGGTTTGACTTTGAAGTGTTGTATTATTAACTTCAGGCTATCATTAATGTTGAGGCTTTTGTCGAAATTTGGGTCTTTTGTCTGATGCTTCCTCTCTCTCTCTCTCTCTCTCTCTTGCTTGCACATCTATATGTATAGATTGCTTTATGCCTTCTCGCCTGTTGTTTTACGCTCAATTTTGATGCTGGTTTGTGTCCGTG
This sequence comes from Ilex aquifolium, assembly GCA_951799425.1. Classification (NCBI taxonomy): domain Eukaryota; kingdom Viridiplantae; phylum Streptophyta; class Magnoliopsida; order Aquifoliales; family Aquifoliaceae; genus Ilex; species Ilex aquifolium. The sequence goes on along the minus strand of OX637391.1, from coordinate 59,223,345 downwards.
ACAAAAGCCCATGGTTTTCTGGGGTATTTGGGATTTTTGACTCTGATGATGACTTGTATTTAAGTTTGGATCCGGATTTTCTCAATTTCAAATTATTTGAATTTATCCACCGACGAATTCATTGGCTCCAACTGATGAATTTTGTATGGATTCCATGACATCTAGGGTAGATTGGATGATTGAGTTTAATCCAAATTTTGGATATGTGGGATTTTGTGTTATTTCGATGTTTTAGCTTCTGAGTGTGAAATTTATGGGGTCTGACTTCGAATTTTGGTATTTTTTAGCTTCCTGCTGTCATAAACGTTCTAGGTTTTGTTAAAATTTTGGGTCTTTTGTGGAGGGTTGGTGTGATTTTGGTATTTTGTTCATGTAGGTGCTCTCTCTCTCTCTCTCTCTCTCTCTCTCTCTCTCTCTCTCTCGTGTGTTTGTAGGATTGCTTTTTTGGCTTTTTGTTCTTTTTCATTAGCCTCAATCTTGAGACTCGTTTGTTGTCCGTGAGAAAAAAAAGCACATGATTATGTTAGAACCGGGATCCTGTCAATTTCTAATTGTTTATTTTGGTCAAACTCAACCATCCACTATTCACTGTGAAATTCATTCGCTCTAAATGAATTTTTTTTATGCAGTCCATACAAGCCAGGGTAGATTGGATGATAGAGTTTAACCAAAATTGATAAGATTTGAAATTGAGTGGCTCCAATTCCTATAAGGTTTATGTGATTGAATTCTGTTCGTGGGGTGTTAGAATATGAAGATTTGAGCATATATGTCTGTTTGGTTTGATGTTGGATCTAGTGTATGATTCGCAGAAATGGGAAGCAAGTACAAATTATCCAGAATTTATTCTCTTTATCCTCTGTTTTCTGGCCAACCAAATTTAGCCTTTTCCTATTTTATATGTACAGTTTCCTGACTTTTTTGGCCTTTTTCTTTTCTCCAAGAATTGTTTTATGAGATTTAATTATACATTTCTGCCAGCTTGTCCTAGAAGAAACGAGTTCTATATTTTTGGATTGTTATTTCTCAAATTGTGAACCTGTCAACTGAGATTTCCATTCTCAAACTTTGAACATCAAGCTATTTCAAAAATTGAACTCTATTGAGTTTGGCTTGCTCTAACTGAGAAGGTTGGTTTGCCATAAGTATATTGGACATAGCGTGTCATCTACTAATGATCTCCTACTGGATCTAAGAGAGTATTTGAGAAACCCCAAAACCCAATCAAAGGCGATTTTGTCCTCAAGTTATTACTACCATTATTGGTGTCATTGCAGAATTTTGATGTGTCATGCACTTTTTATTATAAAAAAAACTTGGTGATTTTGGTGAATGCAATATGAGGTTTGAGAACTGTAGAAAGTTGAACTTCATTTCCTTATTATTCGTTGTCTGTCTCCTTTTTCTTTTTTTTGTTTAAAAAGCCTCCTATAGTGAGTCTCTATGCATATGTGTAGCGTATTTTCTACCTAGCCATTTCAGCTGGATTGGAATGCTACGTATTATGTGAACTAACTGAAGTCTTCCTACCCTTAAATTGATGTTTATGTGTGCTAGAATTCTGCACGTTGTTTATATGAATCCAATTTATTGTTGCTGGATGTCTATTGCCCTAGTATTTGAACTTTTGAACCCATTTTCCTTGCAGGATGTTTTATGGACCTGGTGGGCCTTATGCCCTGTTTGCGGGGAAAGATGCTAGCAGAGCTCTTGCAAAGATGTCCTTTGAAGACAAAGATCTGACAGGGGATATCTCTGGCCTTGGTGTATTTGAGCTCGAGGCCTTGCAAGATTGGGAATACAAGTTTATGAGCAAATATGTTAAGGTTGGCACTGTCAAAACTACAGTACCTGTAACCGACGCATCGAACGCTAGTGAACCTGCTGAAGCTATTGACCGTGATGCTGCTAAGCCCGCAGAAGATATTCCATCAGAGAATGCAGCTGTTGAAACCGTGGAGAGCACATCGAATGGTGATGCCGACAAAAAAGAGTAATTGTTGTTAATGTACTTCTAAAACTGCTTTTCGGAACTAAGGGGAACATGTTCTGATGGAGAATGCCAAGAAAGCATAATGCGGGTTGCATATGTTTTGTGAATCTGTTCGCATATCAGTATTTTGCGAGTGTAGGATACTTTTACCATAATCAAACTTACTTGAGTATTTAGTTTGCTGTATTAAATAACGGATCAGACATGTTCTACGTTTGGGGTTCGTGGCAGTATTCAAATCATATGTTGAGTTTATGATTAGTTATTAAAGCCAAGAATGTAGCATTGCATCTTTAGCTATTGAAACCATTTTTGCGTTTCCCCAGTGCTCATGGTTTCTCTTTCTGTAGTGAGGGTTGGAGTAACTGCTATATCTTGTGGTCGATCAATGACTCATGAATGGCAAAATGTATGGTTTCATGCGGGTTGTAGTGGTACTAATTTTCCTAGTGAGTTGTGAAGAAAGCTGGGTGATGATGTTTGAAAGCAGCGGTGGAGCTTGAGGTGTAGGGGCGGAGGAGGGTGGTGTAATGGTGGTGGAACCTAGAATGTACGAGATATGGAGCAGGTTGGTAGTGATATGGTGATAGTAGTGGCTGAATATTCAGTCTACAAAGATCTGAATATGTAAGGTTTGCACTCTTGTCCAAAATGAGATCTGAGTTCATAATCGAACCTGTTCTTTGCAGTTTTTGAAATTTTTACTCATTTTCTTGTATGTGATTATTGATTGTGTGTGAAATTAATGATCCCAACTTGCTTGAACATTAGCTACTCATCTTTTAGCTGAACTCATCATATGAAATAGTTCAGTTACCAGTCACTGGGAGCAGACCCTGCTAACAGAGCATCCATTCGAGGTTGCAATTCGATCACGAGGCCAACGCTAGGTTTCACCTGCCAAATGGAATATAGTTTTGAGTTATCTAATCAATGTACATTCATGTCATACACAACTGAATGTTCGAGCTAGCTGGTGTTCTCTCAACTTGGTCTCTTAGCCTTCCCCATTGTTATAGATCATCTTCCTTCCTACAGTGCCATGTCACATCAGACAAGTGATAACTTGGCCTGAACCTCCAGAACTGATCTCTAAGACTAGATGGTATATCAGAAAATACCCGACCAGGGGAAACCATGTAAACTCAAAGAGATTAACCGAAAAATAAGCAAATGCTTCCCATGTTATACTATGCTTCTCTGAGAGTCATGACAGATGATAATCAGTTAATGACATGAGAGAGTAGTCAGGGACATCAGGGTTAATGTGGTAATGTGTAAATGTATGCATAATTAATGGGTATCTATGTCAATTTGTTATGATTGATTCTGAATTTGGGCTCAATTTTCTTCACCCAAGGTCGCCTAATTTATTATAAATAGACTGCCAAACTAACCAACTAAGACATGCTAACAAACGGAATAAACCTGTTTCTTTCGTTAGTCCTTTTCTCTGCATTTTCTATGATGAGACTTCAAAAATCTTCACTTGCAGCTCTGATTTTTATTATCTTACTGGCTACATCTCATCTTGCCAATTGCCGGCAGATCAAACTGGCAACAACTGGAGAGAAAGAACGAAAGATAACTACAACTGAGGTTTCTTTTCCGTTTTCACGCCGTTTAAGCAGTTTATCTCAGTCTGAGTACTTTAGCAACTACAAGGTTGGTCCAATCCATAGTGTTTCACACCAAACAGTACCAGCTGGCCCTAACCCACTTCACAACTGATTGGATTTTGACAATCGAATCTGTTTCCAGGAAGAATGGAGGTTCTATGATATCAGAAGGCAGAGAGAAAAGAGTTTTGTGGTGTACGGAGATCATGTCAAGGCAAGAAGTTCTATGAGTAATGTACAATATACAGTTTGGAAGAGATGTAATTTTTCTTGTGTTTCATATTAGCATGAAGAAATTGTACTAGATAGCCAGAAAAATAAATATGTGTGCACCAAGAAGCATCACACCAGGCCATATTCTGTATATACATCAAAGTTTGTTCTTTTTTCCAGCGGATTACTTCAGAATCGTGCAGTTGAAGAATTACGTTATATATCAGTGTGTTCAACAAATTGATCCATACACAAATGATAAAACCAGAGACCAAAAGTTTCCGAACTTTTGAAACGTCTCCGATAAATGCTATTTCTTCATCATCTGTTCTGCTAGGAAATGGAAATTGGAACATTAGATTGGGGTTGAAGTCATAGTCGAAAACATGAAGTCAATGAATAAAAGGAAGCAATCAATGGCAAGATGAGAAAATTGAAGGGATGGTGTGCTCATTTGCAAACAAATAGCATCAATAGATGGTGATTTGTTTTGACTAAAAGTTTTGACTAAAAGCTCTACAGGAACGTGAGGAACCAGAAAAAACACGTGTAAGCAGGGGTATCATGATTCATGACATACAATGAACAATGGATGTCCTAGATGGATAAAAATAGTGAAGAAGGATTTAAATAGCCTGAGTACTTGAATCCCTCATGTCACAGAGTATGGAATACCTCTCCCAATTGGGAATAAGGCTACCTACCAGTTAACTCTCTCAAACTCCGCTATAGACGGGAGTATTATCCACTGGTATGACTCTTCTTAGCCTTCTATGTTAGGATGAGAGTCCTAATACTTTGCCAAATAGAGCTTGACTTCTGGTATTGAACACACACTGGGCTAACCAAGAGTTTGTCATCATGATTGTCTTCTAGAATTTTCCAAGACAAATTTATAGGGTATATATTTGATTCCAAACATGATGTCCTGGCTGCAACTTGGAAAGGGCATAGGAGTAATTTCTTTTTTCTTTTCCCTTTTCTTTCTTTTCTGAATTCTATGGGATTAAAATGGGTTAGACCAGAAAGAGAAAAAATTGTTCCAAGTCAATAGCCAAAGATTAGAATACTTATTAAAGAAACAAAGTAAAATGATAATAAGTCAACCCTTATTGCAAAAAATAATTATGCATCTGTTGCAATGTTAGATCTTCGCGTCATTTCCCTGTTTATATATAGGAGCAGCCTGCAAGATGACCTCAATCTGGCTTCTAAAAGGTTTGGAAATTAGGATTATTTAATCAACTGTTGACTTGATTCATGTATCCAAACCTCTTACCTGTTTTATTCTCTTTAGATAGTAAGATACCACGGCTTTGGACGCATTGCATATGCTTCCATAGAGAACAATAAATAAACTATCAGTAGTTAAATTTTGCTTTCTAAGAATATCCTGGCAGACATTGCTATTTTAAAGTTAGTTTACTTTCTGGGAGAAGGAATGGCATCAGATACACTGATGAACAAACATGAAATAGCATGACTCGTTCCCAGAAACCTACTGGGCGGCTGCAACAACTTCTATTAAGTACTATTGAATTGGCTATTCTATGTCAACCATGTATGATTTATACTGCATTTAGGCTGTATCTTCTTCACCAAAGGTGGCCTGATCTGTTATAAATAGACTGTCAACTAGCAAATGCAAACAAACCAAACCAACCTGTTTTCTTTCTTTCAGAAGCCCTTTTTCTCAGCTTCTTTTCCTGTCATTTTAGAGGATGAGCCTTCAAAAATCTTCACTTCTAGTTTTGGTTTTCATTATATTGCTAGCTACGTTTCATCTTGCAAATTGCCGGCATATCAAACTGGCAACAACTGAAGAGACAACAACTAAGTTTTCTTTTCAGTTTTCACGCCATTTAAGCAGTGTATCTCATTTTGAGGACTTCAGCAGCAGCAAAGTTGGTCCAATGCAGAGTGTTTCACACCAATTAGTACCAGCTGGACCAAACCCACTTCACAACTGATTGGATTTTCACAATCCAATACGTGTCAAGAAAGAATGAGGTTCTCTTTTCGTCTGAAGGCAGAGAGACAGTTTTGGTCTATATCAAGCCAAGAAGATCTATATGAGATATGTATAATATTATACTGTTTCAAAGAAATGTAATTTTTCTGGTGTTTCCTCTTAGCATGAAGACATTGTATTAGGCTCAGAAATGAGAATGTGCGCGAAAGCATCACAAAATGCATTGTTTTAACTATTTTTGCTTTGTATATACATCAATGGTTGATCTTTTTCCAGAGGGATTATTTCAGAACCATGGAGTCGAAGTAACGTTTCATACTTATTGAAGTTTCTAATCTCCTTGTATACAGTGCCATGATTTACCCAGCAATTTATGGTAGCACATAAACGTTATCAGGAGTGTGTTCAACAAATTGATTCATACAGGCAAAACCAAAACCATAGACCAAATGTTTCTGAATTTTCGAAAGATATCCAATTAACATGCTCTTACTATATTAATCTGTTCAACTGATCGGAAATGGAAACTTGGATATTAGGCCAAGGTTGAAGTAATGTTCGAAAACATTGAGTTTCACTGCACAAAAGTAGGAATCAAATTAAGATGAGAAAATTGAGCAGTTTGCGAAAAATAGCATCAGTAGAGAGTGATTTCTTCCACTAAAAGCTCTACATGGACGAAAGGAACCACAGACGAAAACTTATATAATGTGTAAGCAGGGATATTGTGGCATACAATAAGCAAAGAATGTTCCAGATAGACAAAAACAGTGATGAAGGACTAACAAACCCGAGCATTCGATGTTTGGAAGAGAGTTGTTCTGGTATTCATTAACCATGGCCAAAACTTGGAGAGGCTATAGGATTTATTTCTTTTCTTTTTTTTCCCGTTCCCTCTTCTTTCTTTTGCTAATTCTCTGCATTTGAAATGGATTACATTAAAAAAAACCTAAACTGTTCGAAGTCAATAGCCATTAAAATACTGGTTCAAATAACTAAAAGTAAAATGTGATTAAGTCAACTCTTACTGATAAAAAAAACAATCATGCCCTTTATTCTACACAGATCTTTGCGTCACTTCCCCATTTATAAATTGGAAAAGCCTGCAACATGACCTCAGTCTGGCTCTCACCATGTTTGACAGGTATATTGTTTAATCAACTGGATCAGGATGGAGCCTTTAAGCATGCCGATGAGTGTTTGTTGTCATCCTCAATCCTCCAGTTTCTCGATTTGAATAACGAGTTCAATGTAATGCAGAGGCTTCATTCTAGCAAATTGTAGTCATGTATTTAAACCTCTGCCTGTTTTATTCAGTTGAGACGAGCATGTACCCCAGTTTTGGAAGCATTACATTATGCTTAATGCTTCCATGTTAGAATAATACACAACCAAAGGTGAAGTTTTGCTGTCTAAGGATATATATCCTGGCACCTACTTCCATTTTGTAATTTGGGTCACTGTCTGGGAGAAGAATGGCATCTGATACACTAATGAACAATGGAATCAGTACGGCTTGCTAGGACAAGCACACCGGGTTTTTTATATAATACTGCCATGAGCATGCTTAGCAAAATGGCTGGCTTCCTACCTTTGTGTGACGAAAGACTAGTTCAAAACAGAACTGTCCTGTTACATGAACCTAAATCTTAGTAGACTTAGGCGGCTGCAACAACTTTTAATAATCTATTACTGAATTGGCTATTTTATGCCTTCATGAATGGATCAGCATTCCAACATACCCTTACCATGGAATCTCATGAGTCGATAACCATATTTTCAGAGCCAGGTTCCAAATTCAACTGTCTAAACTCAAATACCTTGCATCCCAAGCCGCATGGGTTGGTTGAGTGGTCCAACAAGCGGGGCGAGGCATGATTCTGCACGTCTTGAGTTTGCGTCTCACTGACCAGGTTTAATCTATATATGCACGAGGCTAGCAGACAAATGCGTGCATCTAGGATTTGCGTTAACACGAGTCTAAAGGACACTTGGCAGTTGTAAACGATTTCCTACCAGAAAAACCTGGCATCTCTTCCCTCAGTCTAAATCTTTCACAAAAAAACAACGATTGCTCAACAGAAAATGATGTAACTAGGGGGTTTACCTTTGTGCAGGGAAAATGAAAATTAAACAATGTCAACTTTCTTCAAAATTTGAAATAGGATTTGAGAATTCTCAATCGGTGGTAGAGTTATTTGAGACTGGCCTCTGACTTTCCCACACGGATGACCCTTCAAATTATAAATAGACTTTGATCCTGCTAGAATTAAACTAACAAACCTAGCTTTCTCTTCCCCTGGTCTATATCTTTTAAAAAAAAGCTAACCATGCACTCAGCAAGAATGTACCTGGAGGGTTTTCTTTGGAGAATCTGATGAATTGATAAGCATACTTTTAGAGTCAGGTTCCAACTTTCAAGAGTCTAAATACCTGGTATCTCTACTCAAGCCGTTGGTTTGGTCAAACAAGGAGCGAGGCTTGAACCCCGCGTGTCTTATGTTCAAGCCTCATGAAAGTGCATAAAATCAGAGATTAACCTATGCACATGGCTGGTAGATGATTGTGTCTATCTAAGACTTGCATTCTTCCATACATAAGTCCAAAAAATGCGTGGTTTGAATTATTTCCTGTCGAAAAAAACTGACATCTCTTCCCTTGATCTAAAGTTTTTATAAAAAATTAACTAACCATGCTCAACAAGAAACGATGTATCAGGAGGGTTTACTTTGGTGAAGGACAATAAAAATTTAAGAATGTCAACTTTCTTCAAAATTTGAAACAAAAGAAAAAAATATTTGAAAATTCTCAATTGGTGGTACATTTATTTGTGAGCTTGGCTATGACTTTCCCACCTATAAAATGGACTTTGATCCTGCTAACATCTAACAGCTCAAAACTCTTAACTTTCTCTGTTCCAGCTCTTTGTTTTAGCTCTTTTTCTTTGTTTTCATCATGAGAAATCAAACATGTTCATTCACATTCACATTCTTCATGATCATGCTACTAGTCCACATGTGCAGCTGCCGGTACATTGGCCATCCTACCAACGATGATGAAGCAGAAGAAAGATTAAGAGCAAAGTTCTCCTCTACGTTTTCGCGTTACTTCTCTGTCATTCCTGACTTTGCAAAATCCATGAATCGCGAGAATGACCAAATGCACACAGTTTCACACCGACTTGTCCCTGCTGGACCAAACCCACTTCACAACTGATTCTGATTGTTTGTATTATGCTCTAAGAAAATGAGAATCCAGTCTTCATTTGAAACCAGAAAAATACATAAATGGGTCACAGAATTATAGTTTACAGGAGGTGAGTCTTAGGGTGTTTTCTTGAGAGTACATTAAAGTTGCACCTGATTGAGGCAAGGCAAAGGTGAACACACATACTAAAAGGAAGTGACTTCTAGCTATGAAGAGCTGTCAGAAGCTCTTAAATTCTCAGCAGGGAGAATTCATGTACTTCAAAACTTCAGTCTTTATTTATCAGATTCATTATATTTTTCAGTAAATGAAATTTGGGTACTTTGACTTTAATCCATCAACAATGCTATGCCTTGTATTATCCCACTGTCATGTTTCTAAATTATACATCCAAATACACACGTTCGTTACAAATTGCAGAAGCTGGTGAAAACTTGCAGCACCAGGAGAGATGGAAATTGACTGTATTTTTATGTCATTTACGAGTCATTTACATCCTACTGTGGGCTTGTTTTATTCTATTTGGTAGATAAAGTGATGGGACACTCTGGTTTTTATGATAGATTATGCTCTACCTAACGTAGTCTTATGTTCCCATGACATCCTTGACGAGGGATCTCTGCAAATATACCGCTTACAGTTAGGTATGGTAACAAACAAAGCATGCACTGCCAAAATAATACAAATCACAAACAACTCAGATGCTTTCAAATGAGAGTTCATGAGTCAAATCTCGTCTTAGACGAAGAATTTGTGTCTCAATTTTGGATGCTCTCTTGTTCATCCCTCTTGTGCTTGTTCTCTTGGCCCTTTTCGAATATTTTCTCCTCTTCTTACAGTGTGTAGGTTGACAGTAAACTACTGTAATTTTGACATATCTATGACTGCAGTATTAAAATCACAAATCCCCAATCTGAGTGAACAATTGGTCATCTAATTGAGTTAAATCTTCTATTTTTGATATGCAAGATGCTGGCCCTCCATCCTCTTTCAGAAAAAAATATTGCCTCCCTCAATTGTTTGTGTTGGGCCATTTGTGGAGTCAAGTTTCTGAGGCGTAATGGAAGGCGCGTCCGGACGGCAGAAGAGCGCGCGTCCGGACGCAAGTGGCAGAACGTTGAAGGAGCAAAACTGAACTCACTGGAAGTCGCGTCCGGACGCGGTATAGTCATGCGTCCGGACGCGTGTCTGTTTCGTGGCTTAGTGCACAGAATGTATAAAAACCCTTTGTCTTGGTGATTAGGGTTATGAGAGTGGTGTGAGATATTACATAGCCTCCTTCTTTGTATTTTTTGTCTCTCCTAATAGTGAAATCCCTGCAGCGTCGTGGATGTAGGCAAATTGCCGAACCACGTAAATATTGTGTGTCTTGTTCTTCCTTGCTTGTTATTGTTTTCTGTTCTTGATTTGCTCTTGGATTGTGTGTGTGTTTCTGTGGGTTTTAATAACGGTTAAATCCCCAACAACTGGTATCAGAGCTCCGGGTTAGGAGGTCAAGGGTTTGCACAATGACCGAAGACAAAGTCAAGATCGAGAAATTCAATGGTTCGAACTACGCGTTCTGGAAGATGCAGATGGAGGATATTCTGTATCAGAAGGATCTTTATCTGCCTATCGATGGCGAAAAGCCAGCGGATATGGAGCAAGCAAAGTGGGATGTTCTGGATCGCAAAGCCCTAGGGACTGTGCGACTGTGTCTCGCGCCGTCAGTTGCGTCGAACATCGCCAAAGAAAAGACTACATCAGGTTTATTCAAAGCCCTAGAAAAGATGTATGAAAAGCCTTCAGCGGTGAATAAGGTATATCTCATGAAGAAGTTATTTAATTTAAAGATGTCTGAAAACTCTATTGTTGCTGAACATATCAATGAATTCAATACGGTCACGAATCAGTTAGAATCTGTGAGTATTGTCTTTGATGATGAAATTAGAGCTCTTGTACTTTTATCAAGTTTGCCAGAAAGTTGGAATGGACTTGTCGTGGCAGTGAGCAATTCTTCCGGATCTGTAAAGATAAAACTGGAGGATGTCGTGTCATTGATATTAGGAGAAGAGGCTCGGAGAAAAGCATCGGGTGAGGATGTTGTTTCAGGTTCAGCACTCAATACGGAGGAAAGGGGCAGGTCTACGAAAAAGGGAGGTAATAAAAAGGACAAGAAAAAATCGTCTTCGAGAAACAGAGGTCGAAGTAAATCTCGTGGCGGAGATGAGGGCTGCTGGAATTGTGGTCAGAAGGGGCACTGGAAGCGGGATTGCAAGGCACCGAGAAAAGAGCAGAATGGGAACAATCAAAGAGGTAAAGATACTGCTAATATCTCGGAAGAGTCTGATAATGATGCCTTGATTTGCTCGCTGGATTCTCGCAGTGAGTCTTGGATTATAGACTCTGGAGCTTCATTCCATGCTACTCCACGCATGGATGTGCTACGAAACTATGTGCAGGGTAACTTCGGTAAAGTGTATCTTGGTGATGATGAAGCCTGCAATATAGTTGGGAAAGGAGATGTGCAGATTACTCAGACAGACGGGACAGTTCTGAAATTGAAGGATGTTAGACACGTGCCTAGTCTAACACGGAATCTTATTTCAGTGGGTCAGTTGTCAGAGGGTGGAGTGGTCACATCGTTTACATCAGATGCTTGGAAGATGAGCAAGGGGGCTTTGGTTCTAGCCCGTGGTAAAAAAGAAGGAACCTTATATGTATCTTCGGGTACCTACAGTAGCATCGCGGTGACGGCATCAGGGATTGATTGCACTACGTGGCATCGTAGGTTGGGTCACATGAGCGAAAAGGGGATGAAAGTAATGATGTCAAAGGGGAAATTGCCGGGTTGTAAGTCGCTGGATTTGGACTTCTGTGAGGACTGTGTCCTCGGGAAACAGAAGAAGGTCAGCTTTACAAAGGTGGCAAGGACTCTAAAGACGGAGAGGTTGGAGCTTGTTCACACCGACGTGTGGGGACCATCAAAGGTACCTTCTGTTGGTGGCTCAAATTATTTTGTTACTCTCATTGATAACGCTACTAGGAAATTATGGATTTATTTTCTTAAGCAGAAATCTGATGTGTTTGATGTTTTCAAGAATTGGAAAGCATTGGTTGAGAATGAAACAGGGTTGAAACTGAAGTGTCTAAAATCAGATAACGGTGGGGAGTATTGTAGCAGTGAGTTTGAGGCTTACTGTGCTGCAAGTGGGATTCGAAGGTTGAAAACGGTCCCAAAGAAGCCAAGGCAGAATGGAGTTGCTGAGCGCATGAACAGGACAATCCTAGAGCGTGCTAGGAGCATGAGGTTGCATGCCGGGTTACCTAAGCAATTCTGGGCTGATGCAGTAAATACAGCTGTGTATTTGATCAACAGGGGACCTTCAGTTCCGCTGAATTGTGGATTGCCAGAGGAGGCTTGGACAGGCAAAGAGGTAAATTTATCTCATTTACGAGTTTTTGGTTGCATTGCCTATATGCATGTAGAATTGGATAATAGGGATAAACTCGATGCTAAGTCTCGTAAGTGCGTGTTCATAGGCTATGATACTAATAGCTATGGGTATAGGTTGTATGATTTTGAGAATCGAAAAACACGCAGGAGTATTGATGTGGTATTTAATGAGTCAGTTTTGTATAAAGACAGACTAAGTCAACCCAAGGAGGCTGAGACAAAATCAGACTGTGTAGAGTTTGAAGGGAATCCTAACAGGAATGTCTTAGAGCCTTAGGATACTAATACACAATCTACTCCACCGGTAGATCCACAGACTCCTATTCTTAGAAGGAGTACACGGACGGTAAAAACCCCAGCGCGTTATTCTCCATCCTTGTATTATTTGTTGTTGACTGATAGTGGTGAACCAGAATGCTTTGAGGAAGCATTGCAGGCTGAGTCCAACAAGGAGTGGGAGCATGCGATGGATGATGAGATGGATTCTCTCTCATCTAATGAGACCTGGAAATTAGTTGAATTGCCCAAAGGGAAGAGAGCTTTGCACAACAAGTGGGTTTACAGAATTAAGGAAGAATCTGATGGGAGCAAACGGTACAAGGCAAGGTTAGTAGTAAAAGGTTTCGAGCAGAAACAAGGTATTGACTACACTGAAATCTTTTCTCCTGTTGTTAAGATTTCTACTATCAGATGTGTTCTTAATATTGTGGCTGTTGAGAATTTGCATTTGGAGCAGTTGGATGTTAAAACTGCTTTCCTTCATGGGGATTTGGAGGAGGATATTTATATGTATCAGCCAGAGGGCTATGCTGTGAAAGGAAAGGAGAATCAGGTATGCAAGCTAGGGAAGAGTCTGTACGGGTTGAAACAGGCTCCAAGGCAGTGGTATAAAAAGTTTGATACTTTTATGGCAGCTACGGGGTTTAGCAGATGTCATGGGGACCATTGTTGTTACTTTAAGAAGCTTGGTATGTCATATCTCATACTTTTGTTGTATGTAGATGATATGCTTGTTGCAGGTTCAAGCATGGAAGAGATTGTTAATCTCAAGGAACAACTGTCAAAGGAATTTGCAATGAAGGATTTGGGCTCTGCGAAGAAAATCCTTGGGATGCGAATCAGTAGAGACAGGGCAAACATGAAGTTGAAGTTGTCACAGGAAGAGTATATTGGAAAGGTGCTGAAAAGGTTCAACATGGAGAATGCTAAGCCAGTCAGCACACCTTTGGCAAGTCACTTCAAGCTTTCGAAGGAAAAGGGAGCAGTAACAGATGAAGACCAGAACTTCATGGCAAAGGTCCCATATGCCTCGGCGGTAGGGAGCTTGATGTATGCCATGGTTAACACAAGGCCAGACATTGCTCAAGCAGTGGGAGTTGTCAGCAGGTTCATGGCAAATCCGGGCAAGGAGCATTGGGAAGCAGTCAAGTGGATTCTGCGCTACTTGAGAGGTACTTCAGACTTGGCTTTGAATTTTGGGGGTTCTGATATTTGTTTGCAAGGATTTGTGGATTCAGATTTAGCAGGGGACATTGACAGCAGAAAGAGCACTACAGGGTATGTTTTTACATTGGGTAGGGCAGCGGTCAGTTGGGTCTCAAGGCTACAGAGAATAGTAACTATTTCAACAACAGAGGCGGAGTATGTTGCAGCCACGGAGGCGTGCAAGGAAATGGTATGGTTGAGGAGCTTCATGAAAGAGTTGGGTAAGGATCAAGACAATTCAAAATTGTTCAGTGATAGTCAGAGTGCGATACATCTGGCAAAGAACGCAGCCTTTCATTCGAGGACCAAGCATATTGACATAAAGTATCACTTCATTCGCTCTTTGTTGGAAGATGGACAGTTTATTTTGGAGAAGATTCACACAAGGGATAATCCGGCAGACATGTTCACAAAGGTAGTTACTGTCGAGAAGCTGAAGTCTTGTTCAGCTTCCGTGGGTCTCTCAGTTTGAGGACAGGAGGATGAGCTGCAGGGATGAGGGACTATTGTTCGGGAGGATTGCGATTGATGGTGATCAAACTAGTCTCCAAGTGGGAGAATTGTTGGGCCATTTGTGGAGTCAAGTTTCTGAGGCGTACTGGAAGGCGCGTCCGGACGGCAGAAGAGCGCGCGTCCGGACGCAAGTGGCAGAACGTTGAAGGAGCAAAACTGAACTCACTGGAAGTCGCGTCCGGACGCGGTATAGTCATGCGTCCGGACGCGTGTCTGTTTCGTGGCTTAGTGCACAGAATGTATAAAAACCCTTTGTCTTGGTGATTAGGGTTATGAGAGTGGTGTGAGATATTACATAGCCTCCTTCTTTGTATTTTTTGTCTCTCCTAATAGTGAAATCCCTGCAGCGTCGTGGATGTAGGCAAATTGCCGAACCACGTAAATATTGTGTGTCTTGTTCTTCCTTGCTTGTTATTGTTTTCTGTTCTTGATTTGCTCTTGGATTGTGTGTGTGTTTCTGTGGGTTTTAATAACGGTTAAATCCCCAACAGTTTGGCTCCTTGTTTTATTTTCTTTCTTTTTTTTTTGTTTGAAATTTACGAGTGGCAAATCCCATAAACAAAATTACTGCTGCAATTTAATCAAACTGCCTTTAATTACTTAAACACTAACTTACAGCCATGTTATGAGAAGCATAATTAAAGACAAACTTGAAGTCTTAGTGGCATCATTATAGAGATCGCCATTCATTACACCATGAAAAAATAGCTACACTTCAATATAATGGCTATACAATAAAGAAAAAAGGAAAGAAAGAAAGAAACCCCTGGTTGCACTAACCTTAAGTTAAACCCCATTTTTGTGTCGGCAAAATTTCTCTCTGAAGACAAACAAAACCTAAGCAATACATGTTGATCCTATTATTTGTGAAGTAGTTGCGACAGCAGTGACTGCTCTCCTTTGCACTATGCCATTATCTGCAAGTCACCGTTGTAACATGAACTCCCACCCTGACCAAGCGGGGCAGTAAGGCTCACAAGCTGAAGTACCAATAACAACCCACTATGAGTATGAAGCACACGTACCATTTTAATCCCAGAGGAGCTCAGGAAGGTGGGTATTGGTTGGATTCTTTATCCTCTTGCCATTGCACTGCTTCTTTTCAAGCTTGGGCTTGAAGGAACACCGTGGACTTTAGTCATGGCCTGCCTGTTGTCGGTGTGTGTTGCAGGCTTCATGCTGTTCTGATGCAGGTACTTTTGAATATCAATCCTATCAGCTGGTAGTGAAATTTCCCTGAATAGGTGCTTCAAGTCATCATCAACTTTGATGGGGGAACCTAGTGTCATCAGGGTAGACAACATCTCCATGTGGGTGGCCATTCGAGAGCAACCAAAAATGCTTCCTTCAGCCTTCAGGACCTACAACAATATCATCATCATCATCATCGATATTGTTACTACTATTACAAATACAAATAACCATTGTTTCTGATACTACAACAATTAGACCATGATATTTCAGGCTCTTAATAACAAGTTCATTTTGAAAATATACCATCAAGTTCTTCAAAACTTTTGGGCGTGCGTCCTGCACATCTTTCACATCAATGCCATCCGGGAACTTTCTTATCAGGCCACGAAGCTGATCTATGCCCTCCAAATGGTATTTGGGCTGTAGGCGAATTTAAAAGATTTTAAAACAGAGGAAGCCTGAATCATTGTCTTCCAACAAATCTAAAAATATAACTTGCATCTCATTTGTTGTTATTTTTGGAAGAGAAGATGCCACACATGGCGGATAAATATTTCTCCCATAGTCCTCATGTGCATCAAAGTAGGATTTACCTTGTACTGGAATAGCCTCCCATCATAATGGACTTTACAATAATTCTTCAAACGGTCAAGCACAACCGTGCTGGAATTTTCATCAACTTTACAAAACTTCATATACTTGCTCCACAGTAAGGGCTTGCCTAGTCTGCAAAAACAACATAGTAAGAGCTGAATTCTATTCCAATGAGTTCTGGCAAGGTATTAAGTACAACTCCAGATGCAAGTAATAATAAACACCAACAGCCAGGTGATATCGTTCCACAAATTCACCATGCACTTCGAAATACAAAACAAACCAAGACATACCTCCCGCAGTAAGTCTAGAACCAGCTTGAGCTGAACATCTACGGAAGGTTTCTTTTTTGGAAAGAGATCTACTGAGGATTTGTGTAGGCTGAAAAGGGGTGGCTTTCTGTCATGATCTTCTCCCATGGTGGAATCTGAAATAAAATGTCAAACACAATAAGAACCAAAACAAGCACAACTGCATAGTAGCATACTATACTACATTTTGCAGATTGTCAACCTGATTGTTTCAATAAAACTACAAGAAGCCCATCAACCATGTGTTGCAGTCTTAGTCTTCTACACAAAAAACAATCATAAATGTAGCACAGTATCTTCACATTCCATGCAAGATCATAGGAATATCACTGACTGAACAACTTAAATACAACGCAATTCAGTAATAGAGTAATATTAGGAGATGTTTGATTTGGGGTTGCGGTATCCGGGGTTAATGCTATTGTTTTTTGCAGACTTTGATTGATTGAATTATATACATTGATTCTCCTTTGATGATACCTAAAATAAACCCCCGACATGAGCTCGGGAAGTGAGCTCAGCTCGGGAGCTCAGGTAAGATACGCTGAGCTCCTCCAGCCATAGTCTGAGCTCATACAGCTGGTATTAGAGCTCCTCCAGGTAAGAGAATAGGAGAAAGAGGCAAGAAGACAGCGAGATGACAACAGACACCCCTGGAGTAGGGGTCAAGCTGGAATCAAGGCATAAAACCCTCAACCAACCAAGATCCTCTCTAGTGATTAAGGAGGATCCCACGGTAAGAGGCAAAGATCTCGGGATATAGACCATGGAAGCCAATCGAATGGAGTTATGGTAATTCCGGGATCGAAGAGGGAGAGATACGGGAAATCCCTTCATTATAGGAAGAAAATTCGGATTAGAGGTAAGCAAGAGACTATAAAAGGGGGGTGAGGCCTCCATTGAAGAGGAGGGGCATTAGAGCCACGAAAAACCCTAATTTCCTCCAGATCACACTGTAATACATTCAACACCATAAATAAGAAGAAAAGGAGTAGAGACTCCATGGCAGAGTGGACTAGCCGAGCTCAGGCCGGTGAACCACTGTAATTATGTTGTGTTATCATCCCTTTCCTCAGCCCCCAGAAAATCCATCAGCATTATTTGATACGAGCCTTGCAGCTCAGATACCAAACTTCGCTCCACGCAGATTGTTCATACGAATTAATCCTGTTCAATAGCTCATTCGCGTAGATTTACGCCATCAGTTTGGCGCCGTCTGTGGGAACGATAGTTCTTGTTACAAATATACTGATTCTTCAGTAACTGATGGTCTCTACATGAAACATGAGTAAAATTCAGATGAATCCCCCAAGACCTCAGAATCCCCAGGAGGTCACCAGTGGGAGGCAACCGGAAGATTTCATCCCTACTGCTGAAAACGACCATCCTATGGTGGATCCTCCCCCCAACAATGAACTGGACGCTCTTCGCCTGGTCAATCAACGCTTACTCCAACAAAATGAAGAGCTCTTGAAGCTCTTACAAGATCCTCAACAGACGCAACCAGCTCGACAAGGCCCAAACAATCTTCCTCCTAGGGAACGGCAGGACCTTAACCCCCTCAGGGAAGCAAACGAAGGAGGGGAAAATAGCCAAGCACCACGTCAGCCGCCTAGAAGGGAAATCAACGAAGAAGCTCAAAGCCATAACGAGGGACCGGAGAGGAATGATTTCCATCATTTCCAACAGGAAAGAATGGAGCAATATTGGGAGCACCGCTTCCAGGATATCCAGCAAGAGCTCAGCCACATGAGAGAGGCAGTGAAAGTCAAAACCCCAGTAATAATGGATGCCTTGGTGCAGCAAACCGAATCCCCATTCACCCTTGGGGTATTGCATTTCCCCCTTCCTCCGAAGTTCAGAGTACCTCAGATAGAGGTCTTTGATGGGACAAAAGATCCCGTGGATCACCTCAATACCTACAAGAATCAAATAGAGTTGCACGGATACCAGGACCCTGTGCGGTGCAGGGCCTTCGCCATCACCTTGAAAGGGTCAGCCTTGGCATGGTTCAATAGGCTCCCCCCAGCCTCGATTTCTTCTTTCAAAGAACCCTCCATTTCCTTCGTGTCTCACTTCATTGGAGCTCGGATCTATAGGAAGCCGAGCTATTACTTATTGAATATAAAGCAGAGGCCAGACGAGAACCTGCGATCCTATGTGCAGAGGTTCAATTCAGAATCTTTGAAGGTAGATATCCCAGATGAAAAGTTTGTCATTACCGCTTTCATCGCAGGATTGGGAGTGCAATCAAAGGACTTAATGTTCTCTATATCGAAGAATCCTCAGGCAAGCATGGCTGAAGTATTAGCCAAGGCAGAAAAGTATATAAATGGTGAAGAGGCGCTCCTTTCCAAAGTGGGGAGTACATCCTCACGAAAGGAGAAGGAAAAAGAAGAAAAAAGAAGGGAACGAAGTCCCAGGAAGGAAAAAGGGAGAGAAAGATCTCCAAGGAAGGATAGGGACCGTTCACCGAAGAGAAGAAGGAATGTCAGAGATCGTTTGGGCCCCATGCAGCCTGAACTACAGCCCAGATACGGACCTCAGCGATTCACCCCCCTCACTGCCGCTGTGTCACAAGTTTTGTATGAAGTCCAAAACGAGAAGTTCTTAAGATGACCACCTCGGATGAAGGCAGATCCGGCCAAGAGAGACCCTACGAAGTATTGCGATTATCACAGAGATCATGGTCACCACACTGATGACTGCATCCAACTAAAGAAAGAAATCGAATTCTTGATCCAGCGAGGATAGTTACGTCGCTTTGTAGCCCATGACAACCAGAACCGAGCTCTTCCACCTCCGCCACCTCCATAACAGGCACCTGCGCCACATCAACGACCTCTAGGTGAGATTAGAGTAATATCCGGAGGATTCGCGGGTGGTGGAGAGTCCAGTTCAGCCAGGAAAGCACACCTCCGACGAATCAGAGCCGAAGAAGCTCTCGAAGTACACACTGTATCCAAAGCACCACGCTTAGATACAGTTATCACTTTTTCAGATTCTGATTTGGAGGGATGCCAGTACTCTCATGATGATCCATTGGTGGTACGAGTTGTGGTGGCTAATAGGACCGTTCATCGAGTCCTAATCGATAACGGGAGCTCGGCAGACATCATTTTCGCGCCTGCCTTCGACAAAATGGACATAGGAAGAGAAAAGCTCGAACCTGTAAGCACTCACTTGCTGGGATTCTCTAGGGAAAGGGTGCTTCCCCTGGGCTCAATCCAGCTCGTGCTCACCCTAGGGGACCCACCTTGCCAAGCCACCACAACCGTAAAATTCCTAGTGGTCGATGCACCCTCTGCATACAACATCTTGCTGGGAAGGCCATCCCTTAATTCTATGAAGGCAGTCCCATCTGCCTATCACTTGGTCGTGAAATTCCCGACAGAAAATGGAATCGGAACAGTCCGAGGAGACCAGCGTGTGGCAAGAGAATGCTACATGGCTTCTGTAAAGATGAAGGAGGTTGAGAACATCCAATTGGATGAACTCGACATGAGGGATGAGATGGAAACAAGACCCATGCCATCGGAAGAGCTGGAACCGATTCAGCTTGATGGGGAGCCAGAACACCTCGTTTATGTGGGTTCCAAACTAAACGATGAGCTCAAAGGTTTCCTCATCCAGTTCTTGAAGGAGAATATGGGAGTGTTTGCTTGGAAGCAAAAAGACATGGAATGTGTTGACCTTTCGGTTATTACCCATAAGCTAAGCGTGAACCCAACGTGCAAACCCGTCAAGCAGAAGAGAAGGAGTTTTGCTTCAGAAAGGTAAAGGGCAATAAATGAGGAGGTCGGCAAGCTCCTCCGTGCCAAGGCCATCAGGGAAGTTGACTACCCTACTTGGTTGGCAAATGTGGTTCTTGTCAAAAAGACCAATGGTAAATGGCGACTGTGCATCGACTTTACTGACCTCAACCGAGCATGCCCCAAGGACAGCTTTCCCTTACCTCGGATCGACTTAATAGTGGACGCCACAGCCGGACACGAGCTCCTTAGCTTCATGAACGCCTTCTCAGGTTATAACCAGATCAGGATGGATCCCAACGACCAAGAGAAGACCTCATTCGTGACTGAACAGGGAACGTACTGTTATCAGGTCATGCCTTTTGGATTAAAGAACGCTGGAGCCACTTACCAGCGGTTGGTGAATAGGATGTTCCAAAAGCTGATAGGTGCATCCATGGAGGTCTACATCGACGACATGTTAGTAAAGTCACTAAAGGCAGAGCTCCACATCGAACACCTAGCTGAATCATTCCAGATTCTAAAGGAATATAAGATGAAGCTCAACCCTGCGAAGTGTGCATTCGGGGTATCAGCAGGAAAGTTTTTGGGTTTTATAGTTAGCAGCAGAGGAATTGAAGCTAACCCAGAGAAGGTTAGGGCAGTGTTAGATATGCAGCCACCATCCAACACAAGGGAGGTACAACGCCTGACAGGTAGAATAGCTGCCCTGAGTCGTTTTGTGTCTAGGTCAAGCGACAAATGCTAATCATTCTTCCAAGTCTTGAAGAAAGCATTACAGTGGGATACCAAATGCAAAGAAGCATTCAAAGCCCTGAAAAATTATATGAGCTCTCCTCCTGTTTTGGTGAGCCCTCTAGAAGGGGAGATCCTTACTCTCTACCTGGCAATTTCGGATTTTTCAACAAGCGCAGCGCTGGTTAGGGAGCGAGATAGAGCTCAGCAACCAGTCTACTACTGCAGCAGAGCTCTGAGGGGGGCAGAGGAGAGATATCTAAAGATGAATAAACTCGTTCTAGCTTTGGTTACAACAGCTAGGAGACTTAGACCATACTTTCAGGCTCATACTATCGAAGTTCCAACAGATAAGCCATTGAAACAAGTGCTACATAAGCCAGAATCTTCGGGGAGGTTGGTTAAATGGGCCATAGAGCTCAGTGAGTTCGATATCAAATATAAACCAAGAACTGCCATTAAAGGACAAATTCTGGCGGATTTCATCGCAGAGTTCACAGCAGCAGCACCTATGGAGACCGCAGATTTAGTACCAGACCTCCCCATATGGAGGCTTTCAGTGGATGGAGCTGCCAACGCACAGGGAAACGATGCAGGTATAATCTTGACCTCGCCAGAAGGAATAGATGTCGAGTACGCCCTTAGATTTGGGTTCAAAGCCTCAAATAACGAGGCAGAATATGAAGCTGTCTTTGCCGGGCTCAATCTTGCTCATTCTATGGAAGCAGAACAGCTGGAGATTTGCAGCGACTCTCAACTAGTGGTAAAGCAGATAGAGGAATCCTACGAAGCAAGAGGCGAAAAAATGATCCTTTATCTCAGAAAGGTACGAGAAATAATAAAGAAGTTTGTGCAGTTTAAGGTCAGACACGTGCCCAGAGCAGAGAATTCACGAGCAGATGCGTTGGCAAGGTTAGCAACTGCCTCACAAGAAGACCTGGATAGGCTAATACCAGTGGAGCACCTTCCGGAGCCTTCAGTAAGCATTGAAATGGAGGACGTGCTGCCAATCGTAGCCCAGCCGAGCTGGATGGACCCTATCGTAGAATACCTACAGAATGGAACCTTGCCAAGCGATGCTAAAGAGGCCTCCAAGCTCAAAACCAGTTCAGCCAGATTTTCTTTGTTGCAAGGAAACCTGTACAAACGAGGATTCTCAGCACCTCTCCTTAAATGCGTGGGAGATGAAGACGCCAATTATATACTCAGAGAAATACATGAGGGAATATGTGGCAATCATATCGGAGCTAGGGCCTTGGCAGGAAAAACGCTAAGACAAGGGTATTATTGGTCAACCATGCTCAAAGATGCCACCGATTTGGTCAAAAAGTGCAAGACTTGCCAGGAACATGTCAATGTTTCCCACTGTCCTCCCGAGCTGCTAACCTCGGTGGTAAGCCCATGGCCCTTTCAGCAGTGGGGTTTGGACATTCTTGGACCCTTTCCCACCGGTATGGGACAATGCAAGTTCGCTATCATAGGAGTGGATTACTTCACTAAATGGGCAGAGGTCGAACCTTTGGCAACAATCACCGAACAAAAAGTCCAAAACTTCGTTTGGAAGTCGATAGTTTGCAGGTTTGGGGTTCCCAGAGCAGTCGTGTCTGACAATGGAAAGCAGTTTGACAATTCAAAATTTAAAGGGTTTTGTGCTGAGCTCGGGATAAAAAACTATTTCTCAGCTCCTGCGCATCCTCAATCCAATGAGCAAGCAGAGGTCACAATCAGAACCAAGACAGCTCTGAAGACCAAACTAGAAAACCTAAAAGGCAAGTGGGTGGAATACATCCCTGAGGTATTGTGGGCCTACAGGACCACCGTCAGATCTGCAACTAAGGAAACCCCCTTCGCCTTGGCCTTTGGAACCGAGGCAGTAGCCCCTGTTGAGGTGGGGCTCCAATCACCAAGGGTAGAACTTGCAGATGCCGAGCATAACGATGAGTCTCTCCTATTGAACCTCGATCTCCTGGATGAAAAAAGAGACAGAGCTCTGCATCGCGTCCAAATTTATCAAAGGAAAACTGCAAGATACTACAACATGAAGGTAAGGCACCGAAGTTTCAAGGTTGGAGACTTGGTGCTTAGGAGGCTTCTACTTGCGAAGAAGGATCCTACGCATGGGAAGCTGAGACCCAACTGGGAAGGTCCCTATATCGTGTCAAGGGTAGTCAGACCAGGAAACTACGAGCTACGAACAGAGGAAGGAAAGGTCCTACCTCACTCTTGAAATGCCGAACACCTTAACAAGTTCTTTCAGTAAGTTTTCCATGTAACATAGCTATTTTCAATAAAAATAAACGAGTGTTTTCCTCACATGATTTCCGAAGTAAAAGAATGGGCAACAAAGAACGATAAGCTTTTCAGTTTATAAAATTCAAGATGAGCTCTTCAGCTCATAAACGAACGATAAGCTTTTCAGCTTATAAAATTCAAGATGAGCTCTTCAGCTCATAAACAAACGATAAGCTTCTCAGCTTATAAAATTCAAGATGAGCTCTTCAGCTCATAAACAAATGATAAGCTTTTCAGCTTATAAAATTCAAGATGAGCTCTTCGGCTCATAAAACAAAGAAACGATAAGCTTTTCAGCTTATAAAATTCAAGATGAGCTCTTCGGCTCATAAAACAAAGAACAATAAGCTTTTCAGCTTATAAAATTCAAGATAAGCTATTCGGCTCATAAAACAAAGAACGATAAGCTTTTCAGCTTATAAAATTCAAGATGAGCTCTTCAGCTCATAAAGAAATGATAAGCTTCTCAGCTTATAAAGTTCAAGATGAGCTCTTCAGCTCATAAACAAACGATAAGCTTCTCAGCTTAAAAAATTCAAGATGAGCTCTTCAGCTCATAAAGCAAGGAACGATAAACTTCTAAGCTCATAAAAATCGAGATGAGCTCTTCAGCTCATGTACAAATAATAAAGCTTCTAAGATCCAAGCTAATCTCTTCTTGGAGACACCAACAGTCTTTCCCCCACGACCAGTGGTCCTCGTATGCTGCCTACGCATGTCTAGTGCAGTGGAGATCATCTGGGGAACCAGTCAGGGACTAAGGTCAGTGCAAACATGATCTTCTGTTTTCCATCCACGTTCGTGCCCTGAACACGAAGAATGTGCTGAAATAAGCCTACAGAATTCAGAAGGAACTACTTAGCTCAAAAGAGATGAGCCCCTCAGCTCATACATCAACATGCATATTCAAAAAGAAAGATCTGACATTCAAAACATCCAAGAATACAGGCGTTCAAGGAAATGCAAGGAGAAACAAAGTTTGACATTAATTAAGAAGAAAATACAAGGGGGTAGAGCTCCTAGTCCTTCTTAAGCTGTGACCTCAGCTCAGCCATTTCCTCCTTCAGGCGAGCATTCTCCTCTTTCAGCTCATCTCTTTCTTGCTCAGTCTTATAGAGCGAATCAAGAAGTTTTTGACCTGCGGGGGTAAGAAAAATGGTGGACAGAGATTCAGGAGAGAAAGAGTCATCCCTCTTACGCCTTTTGGAGCTCGCACCAACATCCCCATCCTCGTCAGAATCCCCATCCTCGTCAGAGTCAGAGAAAGAGGTCCAGGAAGAGTAAGGAACGAAGGAAAATTCAAATTCAGTAGCCTCAGCCCCAAGCAAATAAATGTTTGCACTCGTCATTAACTCAGAGTAAGACCTGGGCTCAACAAGCAGCAATTCATCAATGTTTATCATCTCGGGCACATCCAGATCAGGGGGACCTGAGCAACAAGGATACAATAAGAATATATCTTCAAGGAAAGTATATACTCAAGAGAGCTCAGCTCGAACCTACCAATACGAGAGAAGCTCTTCTAGGACCGTGGGATCCTAGCTTCACGGCAACGATCTTCAGTGGACCGCCAAGACTCCCCAGAAGCGAAAAAGAAACGTTTAGACCATCCCTCAGGATTGGAGGGAAGGCCTAGAATCAAAGGGCGTAATTTAAAATTCCTCCAACGGAAGAAGCTGAAGCAGGGGGCATCGTCTTCCTCGATCTCGAAGAAGTATAAAAACTCGGAGACATAGGGGAACCTGCCGATGGCATGTAGGCGGCAGAACAGGAAGAAGCTTACCATAGCGGCCCATCCTCGTGGGGAAAGGCGAGAAGGGCATAGGCCATAATAGGCAAGAACTCGTCCTATGGCCAGATGAATGGGAAGACGAAGTCCCATATCCATGGCACCTTCAAAGAAGCAGACTTCCCCTCGAGGAAGGAAGTTGCAGGGCTCGTCAGGGGTAGGGACTCGCAAAGGCAAATCAAGATCAGAAAAAAACCATTTCTGGATGGCTTTCAAATCAGAGGGCTCTAAGGTTGAAGGAGACAGGTAGCGACAGTGCCACTTCCATTCGATCCCAAAGGAAGTGCGCCCCTCGAACAAAGAAGAAGCAGGGGTAGCCATTAGAGATCACGATGAAAACAGAGGGTAACCACGAAGGATCAAGAAAAAGGAACTCAGAAGCATTTTTCGCAAAAGATGAAGGGACTCAGCAGATGTTAGGAGATTTAAAGAAGGTTAGGAGTTTTTAGGAAACCAAGAACCACGCGAAAGGGAGTCAGCTGTCTTTTTGGGTTTCTTAATTAATAAAGGTGGTTGCGGTTTTGGAAAACGGTTGAAAAAAAAAAAAGCGAGAAAAGGAATCAGCACAAGATTACCCCTCCTATTGCACTCAAAACAATCGAAGAGAATTCTGACCCCACCCAAGCAGAATATACCTCATATTTGAGCTCAGCCCGGTCGACAACATATCACCTCTATAGCAAGACTTTGAGACCTGCAGTTCCAAGGACCTTGCACACATCAGAATGATAAAGTTCCTAAGGGGTTCCTCAGTTCATCAAGAGAACTTGGCAGCTCATGAAGTCCATAATCTTGCTTCAAGAAGGACTGAAGTACTTCTCAAAGCAAGTGGGGCAAGGGAAGTATAAGAAAACCCAGAAGAAAATTCAGAAAAACAGAACCAAACAGAACCATGTGAGTTATGTCTCAAAGTCGCAACACATCATCACAATTCAAAACGAAATTTAGAAATTACTTCATGAAGAATTGTATTCCAAAAGCGCAAGTTCGAAGTACAAGAATAAAAAAAAAGATAGGATTACATGAATAAACAGAAAGAGCTCTAAGTGTCTAAAGAAGGAGTAATTGAAGGATCTCGCAGCTCGGTAGATGAGCCCTCAGCAACAGAAGCAAGGGAAGAGCTTCCAGAAATGCCTGCCACACGGGTCCTTGTTTCCGTTGATTCCGGATCTTGAGCAAGGGCCTCAGTCACCAAGTCAGCTGAAAACGGTGTAGGGACAGGAACAGCAGGAGCTGCAGTGGGGAGCTCAGGAGTCGTAGTTAAGGGCTCAGGAATTACGGCAAGAGCTCCAGAAGTCCCAGTGGCAGGAACGTCTTGATTCAAGGCTTCAGCTGGCGGGACCAAGACTTCTTCTCCGTTATCAGAGTTTGAGCCCTCCATTTCTTCCTCAGTAGGGATAGAGAAATTGAAGTCAAGGTCAGGAAAAGTTTTAATAGCCTGACGCCTAAAGGCGAGCCACCCAGTAGCCCATAAGGTGGTAGCCTCATCTTTCAGCTCAGCCACCTCGCCATCCCTCTGCTTGACCAGGTCTTTCTGCACCTCGAGTTCCTCGCAAAGCTTGCCATTGGCTTCGCTAAGAGTGAGATACTCCTGCCTTGCCTGCGTAAGGGAGTTTTTGGCATCAAAAGCTTCTTGACTGGCCTTGGACCACGCCTCAGTCTTGAACTGAAGATCCTCCTTAACTAGCCGTAGCTCATCTCGAGCTTTCTTTTCCCCTTCCTCAGCTCTGACTTTGACGGTTAATGTATGTTTGAGGTCGGAGGCTTGCTTCGTTGATTGCTCTCTGAGGCTTTGCACCTGAGCCCTAAGGTCCTCATTCTCAAGGGACAGTTCAGTAGCCCTGACCTTATACGTCTTCAGAGCCTTAACAGAGCTTTCATGAGACCGAATCCGGTGCAGCAGATCTCTCGCATGAAGGGCAGCCTGGGAATATAAAGAAAGTTCAGCAAATTGCGTGAGACCATGAAATAAAAATAAGTAAAAAGGGAAAAGTGCTAGCACTTACAGCAGCTGCTCCTTGAAGGGCTGAAGAGATGGATTCCTCAAGGGGCATAGAAGCAGCCTTCAGGACATCAGAGTCAGAAAAAATAGAAGAAAGGGCTCCTGCAGCAAGATCCATGTTATCAAAGTAGGAATCTTCATCTCCCTCTTCGGATCTTTCCCCTTTCTCAACTCTCTTCCCAGAAGCACTGTACGTGAAATTATCGGGCTGGAGTTCGGGGATCAGTCTCAAAGCTTTTTCGACCTCGGAAGAGGAGGGGGAAGCCTGACCTCCCGTCTGAGCTGGCACCAACACAGGCTGGGCCTCTGGAGGAGAGGAGGCGACTGCAGTGTGAGGGGTGCCGGATGAGGAAGGTGGTGCCTTGATGGGAGCCGGTTCTTTAGCAGGCGAGGAGGGCGAAGGCATCTCCAATCTAGGGATTTTAGCCCTGGTGTTTGGGCCACTCCCAGAGCCGACCTGGGCCTTCCGTTTGTCGGACTTACCACCCTTCATCAGCTCCGCAACCTTTGCCTGAAGCTCTTCAGAAGTAGACTTCATGGTAGAAGGACCTGGAAGGTCTAATTGGAATCAGAAGGAATAAAAAGAAAACGAAAGAGGAAAAGAAAGAAAGTGACAGTGGTATTACCTTCTTCAGCTCCTACAACAGATATTGGAATAGCTAAGGTTGCCGAAGGAGGACTCAGACCTAGCCTCACCAGATTCCGAAAATCAATAAGGTCAGCATACCTCTCAGGCTTGATTTTCCCCAACCTCGCTAGCACTTTCTTATCTTCGGGGCTGAGCTCAGGTCGGCCACCAAAATAAATAAAAAAATAAAATATATATACAAGTAAAAGACATGCAAGAGGCCAATGAATTCCAAATCAGAGCTCAGTCAGCTCGAGTAAAGACTCACGCAAGTTTTCTGGGGTAGTCCAAGCTTTAGGGATACCAAGAGTATCCGTTTTATCCGCAGGATTGTACTCCCAGTTGGTACCCCCAATATAAAAGAAATGCTTTTTCCACGCTTTGTGAGAAGAGGGGAGGTCGGTAATAATCTTCCTAGCATTAGTTCGCTTGGAGATATATAGAAAACCTTCAGAAGAGGTCAGTTTGACGTTGAAAAGCTCCATGAGCAGAGAAATGCTAGGAACCCTGAGGTCATGCTTCTTAAATAAGACTAAGAGGCCTACCATAATGCCAAAGAAGTTGGGAGAAATCTGGGAGGGGCATACATTAAAATGTTGGAGAACGGCCTTGATAAAGGGATGCAAAGGAAAGCGAAGACCGTTCTCAAAGGCAGCAAGGAAGAAGCAAACCCTATTACGCATTTGTTCTACATAGTAGATAGACCTATGAGGACACCAGGGTTCAACCCCAGGAGGAAAACCGTAGCGAGCTTTGTAAGCTATCATTAACCCAGGAACCTCTCTACTATAACCAACAGACTGGACGTGACTGAAGGCAAGCCCCAAATATAAGACTTTTTCTTCAATCCCAACTCCGCTCACCTTGCCCTTGCCCTTGTCAGGTCTGGGGGGCATGGGAGATGATGTAGAGGGAGGTTCCTCGATGCCAACCTCGGTTTCTACAGCCTCCACACCAGGAAAGTTATCAATTTCATCGCCTACATCCCCTAGATCGATGTCCTCAGACCGATCGCCTAATAGGGAAACAGAAGAGTGGGTAGCACCAGAAGAGGCAGACATGATTGGGCAAGAAAATGGAAGATTAAAGGAAAGGTAAAGAGGGGGAACACTAAACAAACTCTCCCTGATAACCCTGGGGTCAGCACAGTAACTCCCAACAACGAGAATGTGCACAATGGAGCTCCAATCCACAAAATGGGGGAGGGGAGACAAACAACAATCACGGGACCAGAAATAAAAGAACCTATGGGCCAAAAAACGCAACAACCACCTAGAACTTGAAGGGTCCAGAGTTGGAGAAGTCGAAAAGAGGATAGGGAAAACGTACCTAGTTGGGGAAAAACGACGAACAACAGTCCGGGGCCAAATCAAGAGGGGAAGCACTACGAGTCCTCGAATCGAACACAGAAAGACCGGTTTTGGGGCAAGAATCAGAAAGCTTCGAGACAGGGGTTCAAGAATTCGTATAGGCAAGAAGTTCGGAGTAGCAGAGAAAAAGATGAATAGTGGAAAGGGGCGGTTCAGGTAGTCGTTTGAGTATTTAAAGCTTGAAAGACGTGGGCTGAGACATGCGTGGGAATCGAGGAATGTCATGAGTGCTGCAAACCGTCAAAGGGCTTCAAGTCACGTGCGAAGCCCAGGGTAGCCACATGCAGATCTAGCTGGGTTTGGGAAGCAGGTCAGCCCCTGCCTAAGCTAACTTAAGGCAAGGGCTGGGGGGCAACTGATGATACCTAAAATAAACCCCCGACATGAGCTAGGGAAGTGAGCTCAGCTCGGGAGCTCAGGTAAGATACGCTGAGCTCCTCCAGCCATAGTCTGAGCTCATACAGCCGGTATTAGAGCTCCTCCAGGTAAGAGAATAGGAGAAAGAGGCAAGAAGACAGTGAGATGACAACAGACACCCCTGGAGTAAGGGTCAAGCTGGAATCAAGGCATAAAACCCTCAACCAACCAAGATCCTCTCTAGTGATTAAGGAGGATCACACGGTAAGAGGCAAAGATCTCGGGATATAGACCATGGAAGCCAATCGAATGGAGTTATGGTAATTCCGGGATCGAAGAGGGAGAGATACGGGAAATCCTTTCATTATAGGAAGAAAATTCGGATTAGAGGTAAGCAAGAGGCTATAAGAGGGGGGGTGAGGCCTCCATTGAAGAGGAGGGGCATTAGAGCCACGAAAAACCCTAATTTCCTCCAGATCACATTGTAATACATTCAACACCATAAATAAGAAGAAAATGAGCTAGAGACTCCATGGCAGAGTGGACTAGCCGAGCTCAGACCGGTGAACCACTGTAATTACGTTGTGTTATCATCCCTTTCCTCAGCCCCCAGAAAATCCATCAGCATTATTTGATACGAGCCTTGCAGCTCAGATACCAAACTTCGCTCCGCGCAGATTGTTCATACGAATTAATCCTGTTCAATAGCTCATTCGCGTAGATTTACGCCATCATCCTTCTTCCTAAATTCATGCTAATCTTTTATCTTCATATCTTGTTTTCTTCTTCTCTCCCATTCCTTCTTCGCAAGGGTGAGGGAGGATCCTCTGTTACCACAGAGGTGCGGTTGATCAAAACAACGTTGTTTTGTACCTCTTCGCCGGACCCTCCGGTCTACATCACATACTTGCATAACTTGGTCACAAAACACCTCTGAAAATCCATAAAAACTCCGAAACAATGGAGAATCTAAAGGAAAGATAAAGAAATCACATATTGAGTATACATAAACATACTCACAGACAGATAGATGATTAAGAAGGGTTTTGAACCTGTCGTTTGAATCAACCGAAACCTCGCTGATACCATGTTGAAGCGGTTGTTAGTTTTATGCTTCTTCGGCTTGCACATGGAGCTCCAAAATTGCAACAGGTCTGGTCTTTTGCCTATATGCAATTTCTTGGACGATGTGGCTCAAATAATGAGGGTGTTTTGGGAAAATAACAAATATTGTACGAACTATAAAATAGAAAAACAGGATATTTTGGGAAAATAGCAAAAAAATATTCTATATAACCAAAATAAAACCCAAAAATTTAAATTTAAATTTAAATGTATTAAAGGTTAATTGCACCAGAGGTTGATAATAGGGTTAATTGCATTAGAGGTTTTCGAAATATAGAGTTTATCTTATTTTGATCTCTAATATTTTAATTATATCATTTTGAATCCTAAATTTTCATCATAAATTTGTCATATAATAGGAAAAAAATAATTTGGATGATAAATGTATATATAGGGTATAAATATATATTTTTTTAAAAAAATAGGGTTAATAGCATTTGTTGTTTACTAAAGAATGTATTTTTTATTAATTTAGTCATTAATGTATTAATTTTATCAATTTGATCTTTAAATTATTTAATTTATGTCATTTTAATCCTTACATAGACCGACTATTATTTTTTTTGACGAAAGTGCCTATATATTATTTTTTTAGATGATATTACGTGTCAGATTCATGATTTATATCAAAAACTTAACCATATTAAACTGATAAAAAATACTTAGAATTAAAAATACTATTAACCTTACAAAATATCTTCAAAATATATACAAAATATATGTGTTAACGTGTGCACAAAAATCCTAAAATCCATAAGGGCCTCCTCCTCTTCGAGTCTCAGAGACTTTCGCCTCTTTCTGCTTTTTTCAGTCGATCGATCGATCCCTAGTGCCTCCTCCTCGTCGAGTCTCGCCTCTCTCGCCGCCTCCTCTTCGAAGCCACAAGCATCCCAGGTTCTCTCTCTCTCTCTCTCTCTCTCTCTCTCTCTCTCTGTCTGTATGACAGTCTCTGTGTGAGTCTTAATTCATTTTTTGTTTTTCTGAAATTGAAATCATATGATGAGAGTTTATGGAGTTTTTTGTTAAGCTGAATTGTAATGAGTTTTAATCTTTGATCTATATCTCATTATTGAACTCTAAAATTTGGGGCCTTTATAATATGTAGGGCTTAAAGCCCGTGCTTTTTTTTTGAATCTACTGTTGAGCCAGCCATGGATTGGGGATTGTGTTCTAATCTTAGATTTTAGCTTACAGGTGGTAAAGGATATTTCATCCAGCTTGTGGGAATATTTTAGATTTACGTGTCACACAGAGCAATTTAGATCTGTTGCCTTCCTTGATCTTCTTCACAGTTTATCTACATTCATTATTACACATACTATTAGCTTGATTTTGGGGTGAGCATTGGCCATCAAGAGAAGTTAAAGTCACAATACTTAACCAGTCAATATCTGGAAATGATTGTAATAATAACGTTGAGGACACCCATCAGTGGAGCATAGAAGCTATAAGCCTTCTTATTTGTACGGTCATTAACAGGATTCGTTGCTTTTAGTGTAGAAGTAGTTCCATCAAGATTTGTATGTTGGGCCTTGCATTGGATATGAGATGAAGCTCACAATTTTCTAACCCTGTATTGTCACAATATTTAACTGATTAATTAAAATAAGTAATTTAGTTGCAAGCTAAAAGTATCGGGGCTAGAGAAAAAGGCTAATAAGGGGGGAGAGGATGTGAAACTGAACCAAGTACAATTACATTACAGTTTTGTAAATATTCATCTTTCAGTGGAGAGGGACAATTAGGTGCTTTAGCATCAAAAGATTATATTGGCTTGTGCATATACATATACTCCACATTCCAGGTAACGAACATGTTGTTCGGTCTTCATGGAATAGTTTTGATTGAATACTGTCATTCAAATAAGTCACATCACAGAACAATCCCCCCCCCCAAAAAAAAAAAACCAACACACACACAGTAACAACAAAAAAACAAAAGAAAAGGAAAAAAGTTTCTCCCTGGCTTATACATACTTTTTTCCAACTTATTTACATAATTGGATATATTTCTTTTGCCCAGAAGTAATTTGCCTTCGAAATTTTTGTTAGTGTCATTGTGTCTTTTCAAACTTATTGTAGTCACTTTTAATCATGTTAAAATCTATTTCAGGATCCTTGTGTTGCTGTATGGTTCTTTTGCTTTCAGTTTTGTATTTATATTTTTTCCTTATTATATGTTTTTGCACCTTAGTGGTGTTTTACTTCTGTGCATTCAGTTTTGCCATTACTATTCTTTAATTTAACCACCCAGATGGGTAGTCGCCTTGCTCATAGTTTAGCTAAGGGCATGTCAATATAAGCTTGAGTATAGCTAATCTATAAACTGCTAGTTGCTTATTTGTGTTCCTGTTAATCTGAAAATTTAGGTTTGCTTGAAATCTGATGAATGGTTTTGTCTCTGTTGTTTCAGTAATCAGGCTATTCCTCAGCCAGACAGCTACTTGGCTGAGCGTCCGCGAGAAAGATACTGTGATGAAGTAATTCATGCTTACTCTTTCATTTAGATGGTTGCTTTTACTTGTAGGTAGATTGTTTATGCTTTTGTTTTCTTTTGTTAAACGATTAGGGAGAACTATTGTAGACATGGCATTGTGTTATTTAGCTCCACTAGATCACCTATGTTGTATTGGGGGGTGACAATAGTCGAGCCACCATAGTTTGACTATCAGTTAGGTTTTGTTCTTTTGTTTCCAGTGGTAATAGCCCTGCTCAAAAAAAAAGGAGAATACATGATTCTAATAGGCAACCAAAAAGTGTGCAAATATTTCATTCCATGTTGCGATTGCTATTCTTGCAGTGTTATTCTCTACGCAAAAGAATGCACTGTATTATATGTTTTGACTCTGTATTCTCCCATTTGTGTTCTTAACTTCTTCGGTTCTTCTTATGCTTATTTATTGTACATTTACGTGGGTATTTCATCAGTATGCTAATGTGAGAATT
The DNA here is from genome assembly GCA_951799425.1 of Ilex aquifolium. Lineage (NCBI taxonomy): Eukaryota > Viridiplantae > Streptophyta > Magnoliopsida > Aquifoliales > Aquifoliaceae > Ilex > Ilex aquifolium. Next base: position 59,189,813 of record OX637391.1, on the reverse strand, counting down.
TTTACTGGGGCACCAGGGGTCGTGTAAGATGGGATGAGGCTAATCTGGGTGAAATTGAAGCAAATAAACCCGAGAGGCAGAAAATAACTGAACCGAAGACACCATACTACCCTATAATTCCTGATGATGGTATGCTGATTTACTTTCTTTTATTTGCATGCATGTGCATTATTGTCCATCTTCACTGTATGTTTGTGGTTGCCTTCTAAATTATAAAATGGGCCTTTAAAGTTCGGTAGTACCTGGATCCTATATTGTTCACATGTTTTCTGAGGATTTGCCTTTTTTTGCGAGCTGGAGTTTGTTAGAAAAGACTTATTTCATTGAACAATTCATAGAAATTTTCTCCTCCCTACGATGAGTTTGTTTTCGTTTATTTTTATTTTTTTTGGAATCAGGCCATGAGTTTGCTTTCATGTCTCAGATGTTTATGTGCACACTTAAATGATTTGTAATGATCTTCAGCTATCATACATTATTCAACTCCACGAAGTTCTTGCTCCCCTGTGAAGTCACTTAGGAGTGACAATGATGCAAACATGGGCTACATGAGAAGAGACCGATGTGCCTTTACCTGATGTGTGTTTGTGTGGCCTGTGCACTCCCTTGAAGAGAGAAAAGGGGAAAGAAAAAAGGGTATTTTTTTGGGGGGGGGTCTATTTAGAAGATCATATGCTTTGTCACAATTTGACTAATGAAATGATTCTATACATATTCTCGTGTCTGCTGAGAGGGAGTCGTGTCTGCTGAGATGGATGATCTTAAGTGGTTATAGGACAACATGATCTAAAATTGAACTGTTACTGTTAGAAATAAGTCTAGATTCACCCACTCTTTTACATAGGACTTCCGCAATCTTTTGGAAAACATAGCTGGGTTATACATGGATTTAGTGGAGGACAAGATCTAACACTTTCCCACATGTGGAATCCCCACCTGCATGCGGATAGATAAACAGAAGTATCAAAGGGCAAATTCTTAGTCATAAACGAACTTGTGGCATGAACAAAAGGAGAATCAATTTTAAAATTGATGACATTGAGTTTTACTTAAATCTTTCTAAAGCCCAACTCTAATACCATGTCATTGTATGTCAGTTTACTGGGTTAAAGGCCCACTCTCATATCTCCTATATTGCTATATATATCATCTGTATTGCATTGATTACTGTAGGATCACTGTCTCCTATAAGAGATAGTTTCGAATATGGCACCAGCGATGCCATGCACACAGAAGCCATACTTTCTGCGCTGAAGGATGTTGCTTCCTCTAGTAGAGGTAACTCACACCATACTGGCTGGACAACATCTGAAGACGAGGCAGATGATATAAATCAAGATGATGAAGGTTCATCACTAATCCCTTCTTGATTAGTTGCATTTACACATTAGTTAGGTGTTTTTGTCTGATATCCTTTTGTATTGGGCTTGTATTGTCATTCATTGTTTCACGTCATCTAACTGTTGTACATGTAATTGCATCAAGCTTTTCTGATAAATCTTATCCTGTTCTTTTATTCGATCAGTTAAACAATTACAATGTTGATGATAATTGGGAGGGAATTTTTCCTGTTAGACTTCCTAGAGTATTTAAGGGCTGCACAGATTATGTGCTTGCCGCTAGCTAATTTGACCTTCACAATGTGTCTTCAGTAAAGGCATCAGAAATTGGAGATTGTGCGAGTTTTAATGATCGCGCTTTTGATTACAAGTTATATGTTGTTGAAACTGTTAGCCTCACGTCTATACATGATAAGACCCATTGCAAGCGGGTACAAAGCTTGAAAATCTTTCATGGGGGGGCCAACATGTATTCCAAATTTTCATGTTAAGGCTTACACCGAATTTTTAACCGACTGTTTTTTTTATACATTTCAAAACTTTGGGGGCCTATGGCCACCCAATACCCTTCTGTTACTTCGTTTGCCTCCTCCTTTGGGATGTCACACAGTCACAGTATTTTTTTTTTCTTGCTTTGATCTTTTGCTCGACTGTAGAAAACAACAACGTGCTATTATTTTGTTAGGTCCCCCAATTTCCACACATGATTCATTTGTATTTTTGTCAGATTCTGATAGCGAGAGAAGCAGGAGTTTCAAGGAACAGAGGCGAGTCCACTATGATGAGTTTCAGAAAGTGAAAGAACTCCGACGAAAGGGATCCTTACTTGAAGATGCATCTGATGAGGATGTTGTTGGTGAGAAAAATAGTGGTAGATCTGACCCATCGTCATCTTTAACTACCGGTGTAAAAGAGATGGACATTGAAGAAGGCGGCGGTGCAACTGTCCCTCAACAAACGTCAGGCCTGGCTGATGGAATATAGAGGAGGAGGTTAAAGCACCACCTTGAATTGATGAATTCTATCATCTCAGTTACTGTGTTATCACTATTCTGAAAAACAATTCAACCTCTCTGATCCGTCGCCTCGCCCCAGCGACCCTCTTGATTGTAAATAGGCATTTCAAAATGTGAGACTTTGTAATTTTCCTCCGAATTATTCTGTTCGTGTTGCATTCTTAAACCTAAATGAGGGCCAACTTGATATATTCTTAACAATAATGATATATGGAAGCTTGAGGTTATACAATCTTCTTTCTGCTCAAGGTCCAACCAACCCTTTGGAGTAGTCCATTGATTTAGGTGTGGCTCAAGGGGTATCGTTTAGCCTTTATAAGTGATGTTCCAGCTTTTGATTATCCTTCGTGAATATTCTAGGTTTATGAAGAATTTATTTTTTATGAATATTCTAATTTTGGTAGAGATGGTTTTTTTTTTGACCGGATCAGAAAATGGATTGGTCAACATTTTTGCCTATTGAACAAAAAAAAAATGTAAGTTTAACTTCTGCCTTGTGTCTTATCCATTAATGTCTTTTAATACTAGATCATCTATCATGAACTGAATGAAATTTATTGTGTATAAATCATATATAAACGAGTCGTATTATGTATGATTTAAAAAATATTTTAATATTTTAATTTTGTGTTATATTCGCGTTATGTTAACAAGTACTATATTTTTTGGAATATGGATCCTCCCTAATAAGAACAGCTCTAAAACCACATAAACCAACCCAAATCCACAATTGTATATACTACTAGTCTGGATAAGGCTCATATATCCAAGACCAGAGGAAAAGGCAGAGAGAAAAACACAGTGATCTCAATGGAGTCATCCAACACTCCGATGTTAACGCTAGCCACCCAAATATGCAACCAGATAAGCTCCGTCTTCGCCAAACCCACCTCAACCCCACCAGCGCTAGACATCATGGTTGAAGAAATCGCCGCCGCGTCTCACCGGAAAGGTAAAGTCTTCGTCTACGGCGTTGGCCGCGAGGGCCTAATGCTAAAAGCCTTCTGCATGAGACTATTCCATCTGGGCCTCTCTGCTCACTGCGTCTTCGACATGACAACGCCACCAATCTCCTCCACCGACCTCCTCATCGCCTCCGCTGGGCCTGGTGGGTTCTCCACCGTCGAGGCCATATGTGGGGTGGCGCGATCCGACGGTGCTCGTGTGCTGTTGTTGACGGCTCAGCCGGAGACTGGATCGGCGGTGAAATATGCGAGTGTTGTGGGTTGTATTCCGGCGCAGACTATGGCGAATGATGGTGGTGATGGGATGGGAATGGGAGGATCTAGGCCGTTGCTTCCGATGGGGAGTGTTTATGAAGGTGCCATGTTTGTATTGTTTGAGATGGTGGTGTACAAACTGGCTGAGGTTTTGGGTCAAAGCCCTGAAGCCGTCCGAGCTCGCCATACCAACCTTGAATGAAATTGGCGCAGGAGAGAGAAATAGTGTTAAAGGCCATTCGTAACCGTCTGTTACTCCGAATGGACTCGACCAGTATCGCAATTCCTGGAGCCAACACGAAGTGGGGGAGAGAAGGTGTTTGTAAAAAGTTCTCAATCAAGAAAATAAGAAAGAGTGTAATTTCTGTGGCTGCCTACGCTCTTTTTCTAGTTAGCAATATGATTTTTATTGAAAACCCAAAAAAAGAAATATAATTTTAGTTTAATTGTTATATATATTTTTGTTAGTGTAAACTGATGGTGTAATCTGCGCTATTGAGTAAATGTAAATGGATTGGAGATCTAGGAGATTACTGGAGTATTCAGGTAGAGCTTCTTGGTTCTTGGAGATTGAACAATCAATTCAGGGATAATAACTGTGAGTAGAATTTAATAACACATGAGGTTTATAGTAGTTCATCAGCTTGAAAATTTGGTTAGTCAACTTTAATGGAGTCTCTTACTCATAAGAGAATTCTCTATCACTTGGAAATAAAGGTTATAGAATCAGAAAGTGTCAATGTATGGACGCTTGATGTCCTTCAATGTGAGGGATTTGATCCCTCTTTATACTGTATAGTTACCTTGTGTAATCTCTGCGATCCTCTCGTAATCAACACGATCCTTACATAATCCACGTGATTCTTTTGGGGTTGTTACGATCCATGTGATAGAATATTTGGTCGTTAAAAAATACATTCTATAGATGTGACATGACTCTTTAGAGGGCGTGAGTTGTCATTGTAATAGTGCACACGAGGGTCACGTTGGTGACGATTCTCGACCTGCGCCTCCCGAACTAGGAGTCTCGAGCTAAGGTGTTTGAGGTATGAAGTCCGACCTGGGACGTTTGAGCTAAAGTGTCTGAACCGAGGTGACCACCTGGGATTGAGAGGTTGGCTCGTTCTCCCGAGTTTAGCTGTCTCGACTGGAACTCAGATTCTGATAATATATCGTAGGCCCTTATTGATGGTAAACTCTCGATCTGCTACTAGGCCAAGTTTAGCCTTGTCTAATTTTTAGTATCATCAGTTATCCCTAGACAAGTAAGTCTTGCCAGAAATGGATTGGGAATGACCTGCGCTACTGATTGTGGATAAGCTGGGCTTGTTTTTTTTTTTTACTTGGAAGGTGCACTATGGGACGTTTCTCAGGTTTTTTAGCGGTGCACGCATGCGTGGAATCATCTTTGCCTTGATAATCAGGCATGTTCGATGTTGTCGCGCCATGTGTCCAATTTGTACGTACACCTTAAATGCTTCCGCAAGCAAAAATGGCCAAAAATTTCCCTAATTTCAGCTTTTTGCCTTTTCAGATTTCTTCTTACTTTACCCACAAACTTTTTTGTTTCTGCTTCTTGCGATTTCATTTTCTTCCTCTCTTCTCCTGCGGCTCAAGTTGCCTCAGAGAGTTACTAGGTCACTTGGAGGTCTTCTAAAGCTCACTCTACTTTTTCCTAGCGTCTTTCTTGGGTTTTCAATCGTCGATCGTCCTCGATTTCTAGGTATGCCCTCTAACTTGTTTTTTTTTTTTGCTTCTCTCTCTTAGGGTTTCTTGTTTGACCCTAGATTCTCCGAATTCGAGGTGATTATTCCATTTTTTGATATTCTACTTCCGTTATTTTAAGAGCTTAGGTCGTTCTTTGTCATTTCTTCCTTTTTTCTTGGATCCCTACGCAACTGCTAGGGTTTTCCTATTTGGGTGCTGGTGTTTGGATCCTCGAGCAATTGAGGATTGCTCTCTGAACGTTCCTTCTCACTATTATAGCTTTGGGTATTTCATTCCTCGTGTCTTCATGTTTGCTTCTTCTGAGGCTACCGGGTCTTTTGTTTCCCTTGTTATGTCTGATAGATCTCCCTATGACCAATTTCGTCGTTGTAGACAAACTGGTTATGATGACGAGGACGATCTACCGAGCTCTTCCGAGGTGAGTAAAAAGTTGTTTTTTCTGACCCTAATGAGGTCGATGACCTTGGAGACGTAGGCAATGAAATAGATAACTTTCATGGGGTTGACGTGGTTGAAACCTAGGGCTCCCTTACTCCTTCTTGGCTCAACCATGAAGCCTAAGAGGTCTCGAAAAAGACGGGCCAAAAAAATTGTGGTCGGAACCTCGGGTACGTCAGGGGAGTATGAGGCCAGTTTGGGCACCTCTAACACCTTGGGACCCAGTAGAGTTACCTTTCTTTTGCTTGGCGCATTCTTTGCCACGTTGGGCTTCCCTAGGAACATGCGCGTCTGGTGTCTCAACGTAGACAACCGATATGACATCGTACTTCCTAGGAAGACCTGCTTCTTCTTTGTCGCCTTTACGAACGACTTTAGGTTTCCTATGCACCCTTTCTTTAAGTCTGTACTCCAGCATTTTAATGTTTGTCCTGCTCAGCTCTCTTCCAACTTTTAGGGTATCCTAGTAGGCTTTACGATTTTCTTCAAGAAAAACGACCTTGTTGGTTTTCCCTCCATTCGTTTAGTTATGCATTTCTTTAATGTCAAATTCCCTCATGTCGATGGCTTTCTTTACATCTCAAAACGGGCGAAGACACAACTTCTGATTACCAACTTGCCAACCTCCCACAAAGATTGGAAATATAGCTTCTTTTGTGTTTGGCAAGGAATGAGAGTTCAATCCAAGCGATGTCTCAGATACACTTCCAATACCTCAAGCTTAGCCATGCCCAAATAATTTGGGTGAATCCGTGCTGAGGTGCCTTAGTTGATCTCTTCTTATTTTATTTTTTTTAAATGTTGATGTCTTCCTTTGTTGTTTCAGGTATTTGCCTCGAACTTGGTGCCAACAAGAAGCTTTTCCTTAGAGACCTTAAGGATTGCCCTTCTGAGAAATACGTTAGGCTCCTCATGCCCTCGATTCTAGCCAAGCATAACTTTGGACCATTGGAGACAAGGGGTGAAGCTACTGTATCTCTATCTGTTCGTAGAAGAGAAGAACTGACTGGTAAGACCTTCGCCTTTGGAATTTTGTTCTATTTTGTTGGGTTTCAGGTCTGACACTTTATTTCTCTTTCCTTCTTAGATCTCGATGTCATGGCTCCAGATGTTGACACCCTAAAAGCTAAGCGCACTAGATCGTGGTATCCATGCAGTTCCATCTGATTCTTGTATGTGTTGAGATGATCCATGAGATCATTTGTCCCGTCAAATGTTTCGATTTAGAGCATTTTAAATTTTTGGGGAAAAGAAAAGTTTAGCACCTTCGGGGTGAATGATGACTCTGTTTGCTGAACCAGAGCATCCATGGTCATTGGAATTTTGTTTTTCACTGCCTCCTTCATGTGGCTTAGCTTATGCTGGATCTCTCTGAAATGTTGTTCCCAGAACTGATCCCTCCCATTTTGCTGGAGAGGATCCGAGATACACTCGTTTTTGTGGACTCCTCGGATTTGACTCTAGACCTCATCTTCCTCCCCATTTCCCTAGCCTTGTGATGAACATTATCACCCGAGTGACTAATATCGTTTCTTCTGTAATTTCTTTCAAAGATTTTTGACGATGATGTTCCTTTCGTAAGGGATCATCCGGGGCTGGTTGTGCCCCTTGGGGATTCTGAGCGCAAATGAGATTTATTAGATCCTTATTTTGCTAGAAGAGGCGCTCATTGGCTTAATGCAGTGCTTCGAATTTGTTGTTTGGAGGGAGATTTGCCATTGGCAGATTGTCTTCTAGGTTCGGCAGAGGATTTATTGGAATTATTTACTGTCCTATGGCGGTGGCTGCCTGCTTGTTTTGCAAACATAGTGGATTTTCCTATTTTTACTCATGTTGCACGTAGAGACCATCAATTACTGAAAATCAGTAGAATTTTAGCAGAAATCGAAACAACATTTCCCATAGACGACACCAAACTAATGGTGTATTCTGCGCGATTGAATAGAGGTAAATGAATTGGGGATCTATTGATGGGGATTACTGGAGCATCCAATCAGAGCTTTTTGGCTCTTGGCGGTTGAACAATCAATTCAGGGATAATAGCTGTGAATAGAACTTAATAGACAAAAGGTTTATAGTGTTCACCAGCTCGGAAGCTTAGTTAGTCCACTTTTATGGAGTTTCTTGCTCCTAGGGAAATTCTCTATTACTTGGGGAAGAAGGTTATAGAATTACAAAGTGTCAATGTATGGACGCTTGATGCCCTTCAATGTGAGGGATTAGATCCCTATTTATAGTGTCTGTGATCCTCCTATAATCAACGCGATCTTTGTGTAATCCATGTGATCCCTTTGGAGTTGTTACAACCCATGTGGTGAAATATTTGTCGTTAGGAACTACATTCCATATGTATGACGTGACCCTCTAGAAGGTGTGTCCCGACCTGCACCTCCTGAACTAAGAGTTTCGAGCTAAGGTGTCTGAACCGAGGTCACCACTTGGAATTGAGAGGTCGGCTTGTTCACCCGACCTTAACTATCTCGACTAAAACCCAAATTATGACAATATACCGTGGACTCTTATTGAGGGTAAACCCCCGACCCAACAACATTTAAAAAAAATGTGGGCTTTAGGCCTTAAATTTTTGAAAGGTCCTATAATTTTAAATACATAACTAGTCCATATAAAAAATTTAAATCCATGAAAATTTTAGGTCTTACAAAAAGGCCCCAAAAAATTTAAGCTCAATCAAAAAATTATAATTTCAATAATTTGAGCCTGCAATTCAATTCATAACATTAGAAATTCAAAAATTAAAAATTTTAAAAACAAATAAAAAAAATATTCAAAAGTCAACTTATATTTACTCGCATCCATTCTCTCTCTCTTAAAAAACAAAAATAAAGTATCACATCTTCCTCTTTCACTTAAAAAAATTAAAAATATTTTTTATTTTTTTTTAAATAATGCTAAAAATAAAAAAGCATCATTTAGTATTACTGTTTTAAACCTCAAATTACCTTAAGCCGTTCTTGATTTAGCCTTAACTAATCTTTAGCATCATCATAAACAAATAGCATTAAGAAGACTTGTGTATTGGCATTATTATATTAAAATTTACGTATTATAGAATTTTGTCACGAAAATAGTCTTTTTCAGTTTTTTGGCATCGAGTGTACGGTTGTGCACATCTTAGATTTTACCGTAACAAAAATCATAAGTACATTTAAACTTTCTTGTTTAAAAAAGAATGGTGAAATCCCAATTGGGTCCTTGCCTTCTAAACATAAGAGTCCTATGTGAAACAGAGTTAACTACTGATTCACATAACTGCAGAAAAGTGAAATTTGAGCAGCCAGCCTAACGTCCAAATTTATAGTTCAATTGTAGAAAACAATCATCTACTTAAAAAATTTAAGTAATTAAAGAGAGTATAATTTAAATATTCATATTTCCAGACGTCTCTATAATATCATGTTAAACAATCATCTATTCTAAAAGATTAAACTATTAAAAAAGTCTATCCAACTATTTTCATATCTTCTAAAGCATGTCCACATATTTCGACCTCACAACTAGATCATTGGTACCTTATAAACTATGGTTAATCAATCCACACTGATTTTAAGTTTTCACTTCAGTTTGTTCAAATAATTTTGATGCAGGGTCCGAATCTCTGTATGTGACTTAAGGAGCCATCACCGAAAACATTTTGCACTTCTCTCTCTCTCTCTCTAAACAACAGACCAATCAAGATAATATTTGACTATTAATTGGACAAAATCTGTTATTATTATTCGATTGACAATAACATGTTATAATATTATAATCTATTGTTTAATCTTAGAATAACGGTGGATTAGATTTTCAAATTAATCTAAGGAATATTAATTGATCGATATAAACAGGCAAATGTACAAACAGTCATTAACAACAAAATATCTCACCAAGCAGCTTTCCGGGTTTGCAATAACAAAAAAAAAAAAAAAACTAATATGAATCTTTAATAAACTAATATAATCATGCAAACCCCAGACCGACCCTACTGGGTTCAAACACAACTTGCTTTGGCACACACCAAACTATTTTTAATCATTTAATCTGTTATAGATATATATATCTCTAATATTGTCTGGACCCATCATAATGCCCTTACACAGTCAAGAACCCACTTGGTGTGTGCTTTATGGGGAATCTCACTTTGCACCAAAACACTAGAAATGGGTCTTTACAAATCTACAATAATGCCCCCAAAAAATCAAAACACTCAGAAAAAATCCAATTCCAACCCCCCCCCCCCCCACAAAAAAAAAAAACAAAGAAACCCTAATAGTGGAAGAATCTTTCTCAGTTGGAAGGTGTAGCCTGAGTGACGGGGACACCACGGCGGTCTCTCCCTTTCTTATCATCCTTTTTGTTTTCCAACTGTGGGACCACCTGTGGAGACCAATACATCCCTCTCTTAAATATGAGTTAGTTAACATAAAACAATCATCTCATTAAGACTAATTATATAATTGTCCAACGAAAAGATATTTGATGAACTAACAAGAGTTATACAATCATCTAATCATGTCTTATGATTTTTGGTTTAAGGGATATTCAGATCAGTGGATACGCACCTCGACTAATTCTTTTTTCGATCTAGTCAAAAACAAATCATCCCGGGTTAAGACTAAAGTATTCCAAAAAAAATGCTAAGATTCGAACACACACACACATATATATATATATAAATAAAATAAATTTCAATAAGCTCATCTGACAGTGTTAAATAAATTCATTCAACAGTCATTAATATTTTCTCAAAATTATTTATATTACACCATATTTTCAGTCACAAAATATTCATATTTTATATTATAGATATTTGTGATCAGGAGGCAACAAACCTGATCTTTTGATGAAATGTACGATTGGGATAAGGGTCTTCTGATCTTCTTGTCGGTCCTTATTCTTGGATCCATAATATCTAGTACAGCAAACATATGGAAAGTTTAAAGTAAAATCGAAGAAAAAAGTATTACGTACGACGTTAATTCCGTTAAAAGTGAAGATATTGTGCAACAAATATCTTCCAAGCATATTCGGCATTCCCACATATAGATTAGGTACTGTTTGGGGCGGTGTCAAAACTCTTTTTTCATACTACCCAGCATGTGTATCAAATGTACAGAAAGTACCAAATGTTAAAGCTTGAACCATTCAACCACGGAAGTAAAAATAATGTTTACCCAAACACGCCCTAACAAGCTCCGACGTGAGATTTCGGAGAAATTCTATGCGAAATACAAAAAATGGAGACATATATATCATTACCTGAGGTGGAAAATCTTCTTCTTCTTTCTTTCGTCAAGTCTAGGGTTGATTCAGAACTGTCCGGCAAATAACGGTCTAGAGGAAGAAGACGATCATTATTTTCATACATTGTTTGAACAAATGAAGCCTCCATTGAATTCAAGAAATCCACGTGCCTCTCGTTTGTCCAACACCAGCTTCCACCGCTATTCTCCATCGGTTACCGGAAAACTGCTTTTATTGTTGCCGGAAGATTTCAGTAACCGGTGGTGATCGCCGGAGAGCCAGCTCGTGGGGGTCTTGTGCTGTGGTAATGAAATTTCAATACAATGTGTTGGTGTGTCAAGGTTTTATACTATAGCGTTCTCCGAGTAGTTTTGCTTTCATACGTCGAATTTTCAACTGTACCTAAGAAGAGAGTATAATAAGGAGCATACACTCGGTCTGTTTGATGGACACGTGTTTACGATAATTAGCGTGGGCCCAAGTTGGTGAAAATATCTAAGGTACGAGATTTTTTTAGAGTTTCTGGAAGAGTTGGAAGATATTTTGAGAGAATCCGTCCTCTCCAATCCAAGAGAAATAAATAATAAAAATCCACCCGATCAGACCCCCCTTTATAATGAGACTGCGATTGATTGTTATCATGTTCTGACTCTGAGTTGCCGTCATCAACTTCATCAATTTACATACGTACCAACAGAGGTGTAAATATGACATATTAACACAAACACGACATAGGAATTCCGAATTTAGTCTACTCCAGGAATTTAATATGATAAGATTTTAAAATTCATATTTATTGGGTTTGTCAATGGTATTAAAAAATAAATTATATCATACTCTGAAATTTATTGTTTTAAAAGTATTTTAAAAAATTTTATGAATTATTTTACAACTAAAATATTTATTATTTTTGTGGATAATTTATCACTTTTTTTTAGTACAAAAAAATTATTACTTTTGTGGTAGATTTTTATCACTATTGTGAGTCTTTTTATTACTATTGTGATAACTATTTTTACCATTTTTTACGTATCACAACAATGATAAAAATACTCACAAATATGATAAATACTTATAATAAATTAATTTTTTAATTTTTAATTTTTTTGAGTAATTACATGAAATAAAAATAAGGGACAATTATACTCAGACTCCCTAAATATTACTCTTGTTGTTAATGTTCGTTAGTATATCTGTTAATAAATTACATTCAGATCCTTGAATTTTGAAGTATATAATATTTACACCCTTTAAGTTTAAAATATTACACTTAGACAAAAAAACCCCAATTAAAGATAGAATATCAAATATTATAAATTTTATAATTAAAATTTATGTTCTATTGTGTCATTTATTAAAATAAAATTAAAAATAAAAATTCATTTTTTCTTTAAAAAATCATAATTAATACTATTGATGCCAAAATTTGGATGACTTCTACGTTAGTTTGTTAGACTTTGATCATCTGAAAAAGAAGTCGAAAATCGGAGGGGAGCTTCAAGAGTCAACTCTCCAATGCCTAAATCAGTAAGTGACTCAAATGTATAAATTGCGTTTAGAAAGTATGAATAAACTCTAAACCCTAAACATACCTAGAACATCTTAAACTAAATGAATTTTTCACTTTGGACAAATTTTTCCATCATTAAGTATGAATATATGAAATAATTCTAATCCATATTTTATTATATCATCCATTGACATAAAATCCAAACAATTCAATTTTTTTGAAAAATAGTAATCAGTAGAAATACATCAAAGAACTCAATTCAATACTTATTTGCATATAATTATACTGGCTATTAGAATAAAACTAAAAAAATCAAACAAGATGTCAAATTATAATGAACAAAATATCTTATATCTTTAATTGGTGTAATTTAATCGTTTAATAGATTTTATTATTTTCGTAACTAATAAGGATTCTAAATGTAATATTTTAATCTTGAAAGGTCTAAGTGTTACGTACCTACAAGTTTTAGGGAGTCTGAGTAAAATTTACTAACAGATAACCGACATTAACGACAAGGGTATAAATGTCACGTATGTACAAATCTCAGGAGTCTGTATGTAATATTTTAAATATCAGGCGTCTAAATGATTAAATGACAAATCTCAAGAATTTGGATATAATTTTTCCTAAAAATAACAACACGTGACACGACACTAACTAACACCCCTCTATATCAAAATAAATTGAAAGTTATTCAAAATGACTTGGGATTAAATTATAAATTAATGGAAATTAGATACAACTCAGTGTGTTATGGCCTTACAACAAGTAAGTAGTGATTTAATATGTCCAACAACTATTAGCTTTTTATCGGTTATATTTTCTTTAGTTTCAACATTCAACAATACCCAACGCTTCATTAAGGCCAATGCATGGTGTAGAAATAAAGCGACTAAGGGGAGAGTGATCTAATAACTATTATGCCCCGTTTGGTAGGAAGAATAGAAAGTAGGAAGGATGGAAAGTACGAGAGATACACTTTCTATCCTTTAAGGAAGAAAAGTATGAATGATATAATTTCCTTCCTTTGTGTTTGGTTGGATGGATGGAAAATAAAAATGACTAATTTTTTTTTTTTTTTTTTTTGTGCTGGCTAAGATTAGAGATGACAATCGAGTCGTGTCTTGTCGTGTCAGATTCGTATTGAGTCATTACGAGTTTGTGTCGAACATTAGTCAAATTTAACTCAATTTATTTAACTAATTGTGTCGTGTCGAGTTGCGAGTTGACCTGTTTATTTTTATTTTTATTTTTATTTTTAAAATTATTTTTAAAATTTTTAAAAAAATATATATATAAATACATATTTTATCATTGTATTTTTATATGAAATTAATGTATATATAATATATGTATATATTTAAAGATCTAAAGTAGCTTACAATTCAAATCTCAAAAGATAAACAAAATGACTTTTGATATTCGCGGTTGAGATCGCTTTAAATTTTACTTTAAAGTAAATCTAACGGTTAATATTAACACCCTAAATTTAATAGGAAAAATAGGCCCCTAAGGTGTGTTTGGAGTGATTTTTTAAAAATACTTCTAGAAATTATTTATCATAAGTATTTTAAAAAAAATAATAATGTTTGAAACCGCCTCACCATTACCTCTACCACCACCACCCCCACCACCACCACGACCGCCTCCACCACCACCATCGCAGCCGCCACCACCACCACCGCCACCACCACCACCACCGCCGCCGCCACCGCCGCCGCCACGGTCATTGCCACCCACCATAACCATCACCGTCTCCTACCACCACCACCTCTCACTCCACTATAATCGATACTTAAATTCATTTCTCTCTCTTTTATGTTTGTGATTTGATTTTGGATATGAATACAAATATGTTTATTATTTATCATTTTTTATTACTCTGTGCCTTCAGGCACATGCAATAACTAGTATATTTATATAATAAAGTAACTTACAATTCAAATTTTAAAAGATAAACAAAATGATTTTTTTTTTCGCGGTTTAGATCGCTTTAAATTTTACTTTAAAGTTAATCTAACGGCTAATATTAACACCCTAAATTTAATAGGGAAAATAGAACCCCTAAAGGTGTGTTTGTAGTGACTTTTTAAAAGTACTTTTAGAAATTATTTTTCATAAGTATTTTAAAAAAAAAAATAGTGTTTGAAACCGTCCAATCACTACCTCTACTACCACCACCGCTGCCATCGCCACCATCACCGCCACCACCACTGCAGCCGTCGCCGCCATCACCACTACAGTCGCCACCCACCACCACCTTCGTCGCCGCCGCCACCACCCCCACTGCCACCACAGTCATTGCCACCCACCACAACCATTACCGTCTTCTACCACCACCACCTCTCACCCCCACTACAACCGGTACTTAAATTTATTTATCTCTCCTATATGTTTGTGATTTGATTTTGGATATGAATACAAATATGTTTATTGTTTACCATTTTTTATTACTTTGTGCCTTCAGGTACAAGCAATAACTAGTAAACAAATAAGATACATCTCAACACAAATAATTAACTTTCCATCCATTTTCCTTTCGATTTTGGAGAGATTGATTTTGGTGAGTTGAAAGGAAAGTTAATCCATCTACTTTTCCATCATTCCTATTTTTTCTTCCTTACCAAACATGATATTTTATCTATCATTCCCACTTTCCATCCTTCCAACTTTCCATCCTTCCATTTTTTCATCGTACCAAATGGAGCATTAAACTAAGTAAGTAAATGTCACATTCCAAGCAAATTTTTTAGATGTATTAAAGACTCTTAAAACTGCATGGTTAATCAAAAAGTAAAATAAAAGCAAACGATGGTATTGTCTATTCGATCATCCATACTTAATAGTCGATGTTTAACTATCACATTGACGTTAAAAAAGGTGACATTAACGTTTGCACAAGAAACTCTTTTGAGAGGAGGAAAAGACACTCGTGCTCACTCTTTGTTCAGCTATCACATTGAAAGAGAGTTTCGGCTTGAAAATAACAAAGTTGGTTAGTATGTTTGCATAATCATAATTTATGTTTCGTGGGCCTTTTTGGATAGGATAAGGCAGAACTATCGCAACATCCTGTGCACCTGAACTATACATGTATGGTTGTACAAAATTTCTACTCATGGGACATATTTGGATCAAATATTGGGGGACCAGAATGGATATGTGGATGAAAGGAAAAGGGATGCAAATAGATAAAATGGTGGGAGACCATGATATTTACTTGCATTCTAGGGGGAGAATTTAAGCACCGAATTATACTAAATTGTTTGATTAATACTAGGAACTGAAATTTACCAATCATTATTATGCTATTTTTTATTTACAGAACGTATTCGACATTTAGGGATAAATTGGAGGTCCCCTACTTCAAATTTTAGTCTACTTTTATCAAATTAAAAGGACTTAATTGAGTTATCAAACATCACTTCAATTTCGGTCTAAAGTTCTCATAACAGTGTTTATATCAACCGATATTATTTCTTATTCGCAATTTACGCTTCCTTCCTAATCCAAATACCTGAGCTAAGTATTGGTTGATTCCTTTATAACATCCAAGTCCTACCCATACTTATTTCAGAGACCATATCTTCCTTTTAAGCTAACTTAAGTATTAGGGTAATCCCTCAATCCCCTTCTCAAGGCTCTACTTGTACAATATATACTGAAGTTCTTTTGGTCATGTAACTATTTGACATCTTACCATGTGCAAGGTAAAATGACATCATTTTGGGCCTAACCTTAGCTGAAGCCCATGATTCAGAGGGCCCATAAAGTGTACCAAAACTTAAAAACAATAAATATAGGGGTCCTTTTATCAATACACTAATTTGAGGGTTCATATTCAAAAGACAATGTCATCTGAGTTGTTGTCACCTCTTATCATTTGCCACGTATAAAGATCTCAAGAGAAGGTTCTGGAAAAAGACGTAAGAAACGGTGGCTTCTCGTTCTTTCCTTTCCAAAATTTCATTTTCCTTTTTTTTTTTTTTCCATTGCCGGAATTTCTTTTGGTTTTCTCTCTCTTATCTGTTGTTCTTCACAACACTTACATGTGTCTTAGGAAACTTCTAGAATTACCAAAACCGTACGGACTCTCCGGTCAAGTGCCAACCCCTTCCCTCTAACCTGTTTCTCTCTCTTCTTTTCCCACCAGATCTGCCTCAACTCCGTCATCTTATCTTGCAAGGTAGGAGTTTTTGTTCCAATGCTTTACGTGCTTTTGTTTTGTCAAAATTTTACGGCAAAGTCTGTTTTTTTTTTTATTAAGTATGAAGATTTGTGGTTTGGATTAGGTGAGAGGTGATGGCTCGGTCACCGGCGGAGCTAAACGGAGGAGAATCAACGGCTGTAGATACGCCGAGATCTCTTCCGACTCCCTTTTTGACCAAAACATACCAGCTCGTCGATGATCATACGATGGACGAGGTGATCTCGTGGAACGAAGACGGATCTACCTTCATCGTCTGGAATCCGACCGAGTTCGCCAGCGATTTGCTTCCAAAATATTTCAAACACAACAATTTCTCAAGCTTCGTTCGACAACTCAACACCTACGTAAGCTTAATCATCGTGATGCTTAAAGTTCATTAATTTTGAACGATTCGATCAAAAAGTTTTTTAGATTTTCTATTTGTTTGGAATTTATAGGGATTTAGGAAGGTTGTACCTGATAGATGGGAATTTTCAAACGAATGCTTTCGTAGAGGCGAGAAACGGCTTTTATGCGACATACAGCGTCGGAAAATTGCGACGCCAGCGGCTGCGGCAGCAACGGCGGTGGTGCCAGTGGGTTCGGCGGTACCAGCTCCGCCACCGCGGTCGGCATCTCCGGCGGATTCTGGCGAAGAACAAGTCATGTCATCGAACTCCTCGCCAGCAGTCGTACGGGAAACGATATGTGGAAGCACAACCGATCTGAATCTGATCGGAGAAAACGAAAGATTGAGGAAAGAGAACATGCAACTCAACAAAGAGTTGAGCCAAATGAAGAATTTATGCAACAATGTTTGCACTTTGATGTCGAACTACGCGAGTAAAGGTAATGAAGAACCGGAGAGTAGTTTTCAGGCGGCGAAACCGCTTGATCTTCTGCCGGCTAAGAGATTTTCCGACGAATCTGACGTCACCGCCGATGACAATAATCCGGCGGAACTGGCCGAAACGGGTGCAAGATTGTTCGGTGTGGCCATTGGTTCGAAACGGGGTAGGGAAAGTGAAGCCTTGATGGACGAGCATGATCAGGTGTTACGGCTGCAGCAGCCTGGAAATGGGGACGTGAAATCAGAGCCGCTAGATCATCATCAGAACAGTGTAGAGAATCAACAGACACCGTCTGATGGGCAATGCCACCAGCGAAATCGGAGGGTGTGCAATTGATACTTACTTGTTGACGGAATTAGGTTTAGGTGTAGGTGTGACCGTACGAGTAGAGGCACGTGCTGAAGGGTCACGTGCCTTGGGAAAACTTTGTGGGGGACTGGTTTCAAGAAGCTTCTTGGAACTTTTTTGCTTTTCTAGCCTTGTGAAAAGTATTATCCTTTTAACTTCCTTTAAATTTCGGAATCTGAATATGCCCCTAATTTTTGAAATTTTTAACTTGCCACATGCCCAACTTTGACTACAATTCAGTTTTTAGTCCCCAATGTTTATTAAAGGTGGGCAAAGACAATGACTTACAAATTTTCACTGGTGGCTGTTGATGATGGATGGTTTATGGTGATGTGTTCACAAGGTAGAGTGCTTACTTTGGGCTTAATATAAGTCTTGATGATTAGAGCTCTATACTGACTATTCTATGCATATGAAATCGGGAGGGGAAAGTCGAAAAATATAGTATGAGATTGGAGTAGCAAAAAAGAGAAAAGACAAGGTGGTCTACACTGGATTAGCCTTAAATTAAATGTGTCAACTTGTATGTGGTATTTGTACTATATAAATACTTAGACTTTCACTAACCGTTTTTGTGCATGTAAATTGACTAATATGCCAATATAATTTTGTAATCTGCCCATAATGGGAAATACTATTTATATTTAAAATGTGTATTTGATAATTATAATCATTAAATAGGTAGTGAAACTTGATAAATATTAGGACTTACAGTAAAATCAATGATTGTAATTATCAAGTACATATCTTAAATCTATTTTTTAAGTCCATATAACATTGTTCGCTCATAAATTACGAACAATGAAACTCATCATCAAATATATTTCACTATCAATCCATTAGTAACAACTTATGAAGCACGGAAACGGGTACAATACGATACAGATACGGCAATACGACAAAATCTAAAAAAATAGGATACGGGTACGGCCAAGATACGACTATAATAAAATATTTTTATTATTTTCAACCAACTTAATACTTATATATTTTGGTAGTTCTTTAACATATAATAAGAAAAATTAATAATTCTTTTTAATTTCAAGAAAATATATATCGTGTCGTTGTGGTATATTCACAAAGTGAAGTGACTAATTAAAGGAATCAAAGCTAATATATTTACCTAGTATTTAGAAGTAATTTTGCTAAGATTATAATGGAATATCTTTATTTTATGCTCTTTTGACATGAGATAATACTTAAAAAACACTCATATACCTTTGAAGTAATATGAATTTTTTGTTAATGTATTGTATGATATGTGAATTCGAAAAGAGATGTTAAAAGTGCAACTAAAAAATTATATATGTTGCTCGACTACAAAAGTATCTGTAAAGTATCTTAATATTTAATTATTATCGAATACATAGAAAATGTATCCGATACGTATCCTTAAATATCCGACGAGTATCGTATCCGATAAGGTATCCAATATGGGTACGTCAACCTCAACGAAATATATGTGCTTCGTATGTAACAACTCATTATCTCTTTAAATTATATAGCATAAAAGACATTAGTGTTTAAAAAAAGGCATTGTTAGCTCCAACTCCCAAGGTATCACTTGTACTTTTGGATTTTTTTATGTGTTACTCTAGGATTTGAATGCACAACATCTATTAAACCGGACAACAAAAACAGAATGAATCAAAAAAAATGGGCTAAAATTCGAAGGACACAACGAAAGGACAACATAAATATATAATAGTGGGACTTGATTATGGTCCTCAAAAAAAAAATTCGTACATTCAAAATTTATTATTTTAATAGTTGTTTTTATAATTTTTCTAAATCATTTTACAATTAAATAATTTATCATTTTTATGTGTATTTTTATTATTGGTGTGGTAACTATTTTTACAAATTTTCTTTTGTACAAAAAAAAAATAGAAAAAATTACACCCACACCCCTTAAGGTTTATTACTTCATCACCTAGACCCTGACATTTAAAATATTACACATAGATCTCCTAAAATTTGTACGTGCATAACACATAGATTTCTGTCGTTAATTTTCGTTTGTAAATTATATTCAGATCTCTAAAATTTGAAGCATGTAATAATTAAACTGCTCAAGTAACATACGACAGTGACATTAAAGAGTAATATTTCAAAAAATAATTTGAAAAGAATTAACTCATAAATTTAAATATGAACATGATTGAGCAGTGATATTGAACAGTGACATAAAAAATTTCATTGTTCAATTTCAACATCAATACATAGAAATAAACAGTAATATAAGAGAGTAACGTTGAATAGTAACATTTGAGAAATTTTTTTGGAAAGAATTAACTAATAAATCTAGAGATGGACCTCTTCTTCTTTGTGTCCCAACAAGTTTGATCCAAGGCCAGCCAAAGGCCTAGACAGCTAAGTTGCTTGCCTAAGGTTCCAAATTTTAGAGGACCTCTAAAATATTTATTCCTTTAGTATAGTATATCTAATTTTTATTTTTTATTTTGTATTTTAGATACGATTTAAATTTGAAGGGCCCAAATTTTAAAGGTTCAAATGGATATTTCATTTTGATAGTTCCAAAATTACTCTGTACTTTGTTAATCCCAAATTTTAGATGGCCTCTCTTAAATTTACCTTTTTAGTATAATGGATTTTTTTATTATTATTATTATTTTTTATTTTGGATATGATTCAAATTTTTAAGGCCCAAATTTTTAATAGTTCAAATTAGTATCTAACTTTTTTAAGGTCCAAAATTACTCATTCGTGTGAGATTTGATTTTAAAATTTTCTAACTCTTTGAGTGCGTTTATAGTTGTATTCCACTCACTCAAATAGAAAATTTATATACATTATTTCTTGTGGTGAAAATCCATAAAATTAGTTCCGTTTTTTGTCTTAATGGCAGGTTAAAAGGGTTATGATGTTAACTCGACTCTATTCGGCTCGTTTATTAAATGGGTTAAACGAGTCATGTCGTGTAATCCATTCAATAAACGAGTTGTATTTGATTTGTAGATTTTTACCCGTTTGATTAAACAGATCGTTTACGATTTGAATGATTTTTCACACGAACCCGTTAAAACCCGACACGAATATGCTCAACCCGACACGGTTGATAGACCACTTCTTGATCTCTAATGTGACTTAAAATACTCTAACCAACAAAATCAAAAACAAAGAGGGTTCAGATTATAAAGGTAAAGTTGACGACAATTGACATGCATTGTGCAGTAGAAATAACTCAAACTCTGTTGGCCTAGTCTCCGAGAGCCTTTAATGTTGCTACCTATCTACTTGTTAAGTTATTTATATGAAAACTTTATTCAGTAGTTAGTAAGATGCACATGGTGAGTATTAAATGTTTCATCTTTGCACAGCAGTCCTACGAAATCTGCTCACTGTAACTTTCTGTGAAGTTAGTTATTTGACTGTCAGGGTGTTTCTAAAGCATCATTAGTATCACCAAAAAAACAAGTATTTAAATAGAAATGGGTAAATTGGTGTAGAATTAAATAGTTTTTAATTGTCTTTTGTTTGATTGGCGAATGATTTGTTGTAGTTAGCTTACAAGCAAAGAAGTAGTACACAAAATCCTCATACATGCACACAACTTTTGTGGATGTATTATTGAGTGATACTCTTTGCTGGAAGAGAGAGAATTGCAATTTGCACATGCAAACGAATGTGTATTCCCAAGTAAAAACAAAACGTTAATGACAAGATTATAGCAAATAAGTGCATGAACCAGATTATCTCTTGATCATTGGTTACCTAGATTTGCTTATTTTTCATTTGAAAACATTCCATAGACGCCAAAGCTAATTATTGTATGATCTACCATTAATCTATCAACAGATTCTGTGACAGATCATAAGCAGGAGAGAATAGAACACATTTCTTGACTAGCTTTAGACCAACAAATAGAAAGATCTAATGAATTGCATGATGATTGTCGACTACCCAACATAACCCTAACCCTTTTTTTTTGTCAAAACTTGAGACTGGTTGTGAATTTTTTTTGTCAAAACTTGAGACTGGTTGTGAAAAAGATAAACAATAACACGAGGTAGATTTTCTCCGATTGCATGGACAATCCTCAATTTTTTTTTTCAATATGAAGTGAAACAATTCCTCTGTGCAACTAAAGAACCATGGAATCCATGGAGACACAAGCAGCAGTTATATAAATCTTGCAGATTATAAGGTATTCATACAAGTCAGGTGAGAGACAGGACTACAAAGTTAAGAATTCGAAACGCTTCATAAACTATATAGCAAACTGAAACTACTAAAATATAACTTCATACTAGCTATTCAACAGTGTTATCTAGACAGCATCCCTTAATTTTCACTCACTCTATGTTTTTGATCCCTTTCAAGAATTTCAGAACATGAAGCATGATAGGGCGGTTTGCTGGATTATCAGACAGGCATATGGCAGCAATCTGCAAAGTTTGCAGCATCATCAGCTTTGAATCTGCATTGAGTATCGTTGGATCAAGTACATCTACAGCCTGACTCTTCTTGATCTTTTGAAAAACCCAACCAACCAAGTTCCCGCCTTCAATATCTTTAAAATCAGGTCCCGTTGGCTCTTTTCCAGTCACCAATTCAAGTAGAATGACACCAAAACTATAAACATCTCCCCTTGTGGTCGACTTCCAGCTCTGCCCATATTCAGGCGGAATGTACCCAAATGTACCAGCAATATCTGTACTCACATGAGTCTCACAAGCACTAATCAATCTTGCCAAGCCGAAGTCTGCAACTTTTGGTTCAAAGTCTGCATTGAGTAAGATGTTGCTGGCCTTAATATCCCTGTGAATGATGTGAGGGATGAAACCATGATGAAGAAAAGCTAGCCCACGGGCAGCACCTACAGCAATTTTGAAGCGTTTGCTCCAGTCCAAAACTTCAAGAGTCCCACTTCGGTTTCTCAACCAAAGATCCAAGCTCCCATTAACCATATACTCATAAACAAGCAGCTTTTCCTCACCAAACGAGCAGTACCCGAGCAATGAAACAAGATTTCGATGTTTTACTTTACCTAAAGTTTCCATTTCAGCTAGAAATTCTCGGTGACCCTGTGTTTTAGCTTGATTCAGCTTCTTAACAGCAACTGTTTTCCCATCAGGCAAAGTAGCCTTGTAAACAGTCCCAAACCCTCCATCCCCAATAATGTTTGTCTTGCAAAAGTTGTTTGTTGCTTCGAGAATATCAACCAATGTAAGTTTCAGGAGAGGCTGCTCAAACATAGCCACATTGATACTCAGAGGCTCCTTTGATCTGCTGCTACTCAAAAGATACAGATTTTGATCAACAGAACTGTTTTGTTTGCTGTCTTCAGCATCTTCAGGATCACATGGCCTTTTGCTATTAATAAGCCACATGCGTAACACAATAGCTATTGATGAAGTAATCAAAATAGTTCCAACCACAACTGATATCAGTCCCCAGACATTCAACAGTGGGGATCTTCTGTCAAAGCTCTTTACCGGGCATCTAGAACCCAAAAGTGCCCCACAGAGATCGTCATTCCCAGCAAGAGAAATTTTTGAAAGGTTACGGCAAATTCCATTTTTGGGAATAGGCCCTTCCAATCTATTTCCTGCCAAATTCAAAGAAAACATGTTGACAAGCCGGCATAGTTTCTCAGGAATCTGCCCAGAAAGCCTGTTCCCTGAAACATCTAAATATTCAAGTTGCATAAGATTTGCAAGCTCAGAGGGAATTTCTCCATTGAAATTATTACCATGAAGATCCAAATACGTCAAGTATGACAGATTGCTCAAAGATTGTGGCAAATTCCCACTAAACAAATTATTGCTGAAATTCACAATTTCGATTCTCCATGCCATGGAGTTTGAAAAGAGCTCATATATATCACCAGAAAGCCTGTTGTCCTGAACGTAAAGACCCACAAGGTTCACCATCCTCGAAAGAGAGGGAGGAAGCTCACCATTAAGGTTGTTCGAGCTCAAATCTAGGTGGGTAAGCTCATTCAAATTCCCAAAAGTAGAAGGGACAGAACCAGATAGCTTATTTCTAGTCAAATTCAGCTTCACTAAACCACTCAATTGGCCTAAGCTTTCAGGTATGGTGCCTGTGAGCTGGTTATTCCCCATATAAAACCCTTGTAGCCTAACCGAGTCACCAAATTCCATTGGAATACCACCTGTAAGAAGATTACCAGATAAGTCTAACGTGGTGAGATTTGTCAAGCGAGTGAGTGATCTTGGAATCTCTCCAGAGAGCAAGTTGTTGCTGAGTAAAAGATCCACCACCACCACAAGGCCCCCTAGCTCTTCGGGTATAGAACCAGACAATCCATTGTGTGAAAGATCATATACCCCATGGTGCTGAACAAAACTGGAATCAGGGATACCAACTTGACGAAAGTACATAGACCGCTTTGAAGGAATCAACCCAGATAGGTTATTGTAAGAGAGAACCAAGCATTGTAAGAGAGCCAAATCAGTGAGCCTCTCTGGAATTGACCCGTCGAGACTGTTGTTCCCTAGGTCCAATGTCGTAAGAGCAACGCAGTTCCCAAACTCAGCCGGAATGGTCCCTTCAAGGAGATTGGAATTCAGATTGAGAACAGAAAGGGAAGTGAGATTGCCAATCTCACTTGGTATTGTCCCCTTCAAGTGATTGTTACTAAGAACAAGCCTTTCCAACAAAACAGCATTACCAATTTCCACAGAGAGAGTGCCATCTAAGTGATTATTGGCAGCAGAGAACTCCATCAAATTCACTGAATCCCACAAACCCACAGGAATAGAACCCGTGAAATTGTTGGAATCCAAGTCAAGCACCATCAAAGGAAGCTCTGAAAGGTACTCAGGTATAGACCCGTCTATCTGATTATCCACCAAAACCAACTGGGTCAAGTTCCTACACTTGACAAATGTGTCTTCAATGGTACCCGAAAGAAAGTTACTATCCAGATCAATCTCTGTAAGCGCCACCGCATTACACAGCTCTTTGGGTATTGGGCCAGTCAACAAGTTGTTGCTGAGACTAATGTGGTTGAGCAGCGAACAATTTCCAATCTCCGGTGGAATTTTCCCTGAAAACTTATTGCTTGAAAGCAAAAGTGAATCAATTTGGTCCCATTTGCCAAGCCAAGAAGACAATGGACCCGAAAGCTGGTTCATTTCCGCAGAAAATGCGAACATTGGCAACTCCGCAAGCTCTTCAGGTAAAGACCCAGAAAGCAAATTGAAGGAAAGGACTAATGTCTTTAAGTTTCTACAGAAGCCCAGCTCGGCTGGTATGGAACCATTGAGCTCAGAGTAAACAAGATTCAAGATGGTTAAATTTTGAAGCTTTCCGATGGATTTTGGGATTGAACACTTCAATGGGTTGTAAGAAAGATCAAGTTTGCTCAGCGATTTTAGATTTGATATTGTTTCCGGCAATGGGCCTCTTATAGCGCAAGAAGGCGCAAAGAAGTTCTGGAGACTCGAAAGGTCACCAATTTCCGGCGGTAATTCACCGGAAAAGTGGTTGATTCCGATGTAAAGGTCAATGAGGTTCTTTAAGTTTTTTATTTCCGGTGGAATATAGCCGGAAAAAGAGTTGTTTGAGACGTCTAAAGAGGTTAAAGACTGAAGCTTTGTGAAGAGAGTTGGAGAGAGATAACCTGAGAGAAAGTTGTTGCCGAGGCCTAAGAAAGTGAGGCCTGTCAGATTTCCAATCTGTGTAGGAACGTTTCCAGTGAGTGCATTGCCGGAGAGGTCCAGAGAGTGGAGTTTTGTCAGACTTCCGAGTTCCGGCGGGATTTTCCCGGTGAAAAAGTTGGGTCCGAGTTTGAGAGTCTGCAACTCAGTCAACATACCCAGTTCACTAGGTAACTCACCGGACATCTGGTTATCACCCAAGTCCAAAACCTTTAGCTTCTGAAGGGAAGCTATTTCCGGCGAGATTCCCCCATAGAGAAGGTTTGAGGACAGGTCAAGGAAAATGAGGTTGGACAGAGAGAAAAGACAAGGAGAGAAAGGTCCCTTGAGAGACTGAGTTGACAGAACGAGTGAGCTGACTCGACCATCTTGGCAGAACACACCCTCCCAGCGACAATGAGGGGTTGCAGAGTTCCATGAAGAGAGAAGAAGTGGGTTTTCAAGAGAGTTCTTGAAAGAAAGCAAGTTTTTTCTTTCTGGGTCTTGATTTTTCCGCTCTAAAATGGCGTTGGAGGTCAAGAACAATGGCTGAAACACAATGAAACTGAGACACAGAAGCCTAAAAGTCATACCCATTAGGCTTGTGAAGATGAAGAGTACTGAGAAAATAAGAGTGATAGCTTATAAATGGGACTACCAGTGGCCAGTGTCCTCTTCACATTACTGTGATTACCCTTTTTTCGGAAGGTGCACTACTGTGAGTTGAGTTCTCTACCCCATTGATATAGAGAGAGAATTCTTCCCTGAAAGTTGGCAGCTCTATTAAGCAGAAGAGAGAGAGAGAGAGAGAGAGAAACAAAAGGTGTTGGGAACATGAGTGAGTGTGGTATGGTACAAAATTCGAAACAATTCCAACATTTTCTTGTGAAATGTAACAGGCAAAGAGGGAAACGGCGTCGTTTCATCTAAGGGGGGCCCCTACTTAAAGGTTTTCGATCCTTGGTAAATGGGGACCCGGAACAGGAAAAGGTCTTCTGGATAGCCCAGTATTTATGATGACATAGATTCCGGGTTTGGAGCATCTAAATGAATTAACAAAAATGCCCTCTGAAAGGGATAAAACTGTTAGTTAAGAAATGGTGAATTTTGATGGAGTACAAGGCTATTCTCGACACTTAATTGAATCACTTGACTTGTTCTCAGGGAAAGAGATTTTTGATGGGACCAAAGGAAAGAGAAGAAAGCAAAGGGTCTGTGACTGAGAGAGAGAGAGAGACTATGCGAAGACACAGAGCAGATGGAATATGTCTCTTCTGAGGAAGCAAACAAATATTTCGGATTTTTCTTTTTTTGTGCTTGCCATCTTCTGGTTATGTCGCCAAAAAAGGGGATTTTTTTTTTTTTTTGTTAATTGTTAGGAATATTTGAATTAGTTTATGCGTATTGTGATTAATTTTTTTTTGGTTCGATTAAAAATAAGTTACTCACGTCAAATTTAGAATATTAATAAAGAATAAATTCTATGTACTTATATTTCCAGCCTTTGGTATTTATCATGAAGGATGATAATTTTTGACAATTTAAATTCAATACAAAATAAGTGGGTTTGACATGTTTTTTTTTTATTTAATTTAATTACTTTATGTGTGAGTGAGTCGTAGGTCACTACTAAGGTTGGATTTCAATCTAGATTTGGATTAAAATTTACATTTTATTTTACTGTAATCTAAATGTAAAATGATTGTTTCACAATTTTTGTAAATTCCGTTAATTGTCTATGACCGTCTGTACTTTAAGAAACCACATGGGCCGATTATATATATAATAAAGTAGAACGATTTTGAATTCAAGAGACAAAAAGTGGCTCAGATCGTTTCAATATCAAAAAAAGCATCATCCAACGACCGACGATATTTCAAACTATCTCAAGCTATTGACGTCTCAGATCGTTTCGATCTGACGTACCATATTAGCTCTTGAAAATTTTTTGCAACTCAAAACTTTTAGCTTCCAAAACTAACATCCCTAAATTTAATTCCCCAACCCAATCAAATCTAGCAATTAAGCGATCTTTCATTTTTCAACTCTGTCTCTCTCCCCCTAAAATACAGATTATAACTCTTATTATTATTTTTCTGACTTTTATTTCTTATGTTAAGGGATCACTTTCTATATTGAGACGTTGACTGTCTCTCACACTCTCATCTTTCATGATTCTCTTTCCAATATGAGACACATGTCTTTCCAAAATTCTATCATAATGCAACTGCTCTCCATCTTTACTGTTCATATCACACACATCTTTACTGTATATATATATACTAGTTATTGTCTGTGCCTGAAGGCACAAAGTAATAAAAAATGGTAAACAATAAAAATATTTGTATTCATATTCAAAATCAAATCACAAACATAAAGAAGAGATAAAAAAATTTAAGCATCGGTTTGTAGTGGGGGTGAGAGGTGGTGGGCGATAGTGGTGGTGGTGGGTGGCATTGACCATGGTGGCAGCGACGGTGATGGCAGTGGTGGTGGTGGTGGCGGCGGCAGCAGTGGTGGTAGTGGTGGCGGTGGTTGTGGTGGCGGTGGTGGCGGTGGTAAAGGTAGTGGTGATGGCGGTTTCAAACACTATATTTTTTTTTAAAAGTATTTATGAAAAATAATTTCTAGAAGTACTTTTAAAAAATTACTCCAAACACACCCTTAGGGACCTATTTTTCCTATTAAATTTAGGGTGTTAATATTAGCCGTTAGATTAACTTTAAAGTAAAATTTAAAGAAATTTCAACCGCGAATAACAAAAGTCATTTTGTTTATCTTTTGAAATTTGAATTATAAGATATTTTATTATATAGATATATTACAAAGATTGAAGACATACTATATCTACATGTTATATCTAGGAAAAGTTTCATCTAAACACCATGTAATTGAGTTTAAATTCGATGACAACCTCTATAACAATAACTTTTGTCTTTATCAGAAGATAAAATAATGATTTAACTAAATATTTTGTGAAAATACTAAAATTACCCTTTATTATATAAATAGACTAAAATGTCATCAATTCTTTCCCCATTATATATGCGCTAGCCAGCCAACAAACGTAATTTCAATCATTATATTATCCCAATGAATTTTTTATTTTAAAACGTTGTATTATAACTTTGTTATAATATTAGTCATCATATTATCACTCATTTGGTTACATAATTAAGTTTTTATAATTTTTATATTTTTTTATCATAATAATTTTTATAGTTAAAAATGATTTTTCTATAATAAAAATTACAATTGATAAAGTCAATGTCAAAATCTCATCCATTTCTAATTCCTCTGCTATCAAATGTCCTCCACAACATCGCCCGACCGCTCATCACATATCATATTTCATATATAAAAATTAAAATTATTTGATAAAATTTAATATTAATTGAATAAATTTGATCTTAATTTTGATAAATTTAAATATTAATTTAGTTTTAATTTGATAAATTTAAATATTAATTTAGTATTAATTTGATTGAATTTAATGTTAATTAAATAAATTTGAATGTTGTTTTAATAAAATTGAATGTTCATTTAGTGTTAAATTAAAGAAATGACATTAATTTGATAAGGTAAAATTTTAAATTAATGGAATTTAATATTCTATTTAATAAATTAAATAATTTAATTTAATAAAATTGAATGTCAATTTGATGTTGATTTGATAAAAATAAATAATAAATTAATGAAATAATATTAATTTGATGAAATGAAATATTAAATTAATATAACTAAATACTAATTTGATAAAATTGAATATTAAATTGATCAAAATAAAGGCTAATATAATAGAATTAAAAAGGAGTGCATTGAAATTTCAGAATCAAAAGAGGGTTTTGTTAAAGTTAGGTTTATTTATAGGGGGCGTGGATAAAATTTACCCTATAAAATACTCGGAGATATTTCTATAAATCAACCATCGCCATTAACGATGTAACCCGACAATCACTAACAGGGAGTGACAGTGAAATTTCAAAATCGGAAGGAGGTGTCATTGAATTTAGATCTAACTACAGGGGATCTGGATGAAATTTTCCCTTATAATCTATACAAATCTATATAATAAAACACATAGGAAGTTGAATTTTATCTCTTATACATTTCCTCCCTCAAAACCATCACATCACTCATTTCTATCACATGCTCAACCATTTAATATTTGATTAATTTATAATTTAACATAATTTTTATTTCAGATATTATCCATACACGATAATATAGATCTGTTAAAAAAATTATCGAATTATATATTTTGAGAAAATTTTATCAATATCTTTAAAACAATAATTGGTAAAAATAAATTTTGAATGATTTAATCAAATAAATAAAGGAAAGAAAAATTATTATTTAATATAGTGATATCGATTTTTTAGGACTGAAATTTTTTGTCCTATCTTGCATTCAGGCACGAGTTATGACTAGTAATCTTATAACTCATAATTAATCTAATAATCATAATAAATTAAATTCTCAACTTAGATTCTTATGCTCTTTGTGAACTAGACATTAGCAAACCATGTGCTGCCACGTTGCCAAACTGCCAGATTCGTTCGAAACAAACAAACGGCACAAACACTCTCCCTAGACTCCATTTTATCATAATGGCATCTGATCAAAGCATCAGCACTGTTGATCATAATCAGAATGCACACAGCAGATCAAACGGTGGTGAAAGATTCATCTTCTACGTATGAGGGACCCACAACTAAGTGTCAATCACTAAAAAATCTATGTCATTGAATGCATGAAATTTTACGTGTAGTTTCATTCACCAGCCTGTGCAAGAAAACAGTAAATGAAAGAGGAAAGCTGTGTTGTCCATCAGCTCATACAGTGGCCCTTGAAAGTGTAATGTTTAGTTATTAGGGTATTTACTGGGATACAGAGAGAGAGAGAGAGTCATTGAAATCTACACGCTCACAGGAACAAAAGAAGAAGCCAACACTGGCATTTTTTACAAGGACTCCCCAAAAACTTGCCAAAAGGAGAAGCTTGATAATAATGGCGATTATGACTTTGGATGATATGTAAAAGCAACCTACCCTACTGACAAGTGAGCTGTGAGCTGGGTCACATCTATCTCTCTGGACATTTGAGAGATATCTCACTTGATCTGTGACTGTAGTGGAAAAAATAGCAAGTAAGTGAGGAGGAGTAATGACTGAATAAGTTTCTGTTTTCTTTGAGTCTAGTTTCAGGTTTTTAAATTGGAGGTTGGTTTTAAATACTAGCAAGGATTTAATTGGTAACAGTAACAAAGAAAGTGAGAGATTCCTGGCCTTTTCTTGAGCCCATGGAGGGTTATTTCACGATGGACTGAGATGGACGGGTCGAATGATCTGGAACGTGCCTCAGATCATAGATGTTCAAGTCAACTTCTGCATTATTTTTTCACTGTGTTCACTATCATCCTAGTTAATGTTATGCTGTTATACTTTGAGGTTGGGTTTGTTTATAGATGCAGTTATGGGTTAGACTTGGGGTTGGGGTTGTCCATGGGCCACCTCAACCGGTAGCTACCCACAACTTAAACTTAGAAACAGCCCACGGGATGGCCCGAACCATAAATAACCTGCCAATCCTAGATCCACCTGGGTCTGTATAATGCCAATTTGCCTGACCAATCGCCAAAAACTCTATTTTTATTATTAATTACAACTTCATATATTATATACGCAATTAATATATTATAACGTATTATTGTATTATTTTAAAAAAAATGGGTAAAACGGAAGCCCGTACAATTTTTTAGATTAATTAAGCAAAAATACAACACTATTTGGGCTAAAATGCATATTTTTCAAAAATGACAATAATGTCATTCGGTAAAAAACTGAAGAGATGAAATTGTTTGTATGCCTTCCGTATGTTTTGGCTACATTCAAGTAATAGGAGGTAAAGTAGGGGCATTAATGATCACAATCCTTCTTCTTTGGCAACAGAATTCTCTGGCAATGAGATTTTATTAGAATGCCACAAATTATATGAGAATAACACTAATTTTTCCTCTAAAAAAAAAAAGAGGAATACGACAATGAAAATCCATCGGTTTTGTTGTCCAGTACCTGTTCATCGTCGCTGGCCACTTCTTCACCGGAACTTGTAGGTGTCATTCGAGTTTCGTTTTTATATTTTATTATTATTTAGTTCTTATTTTTTATTTTTTTGTGCAAAATTGTGTAATTTGATTCTAAAAAAAAAAAAACATAAAACTCTATTTTCGTAGATGAGAGTAAAAAATTGTAGTTCTTTAATTATTGAATGAGTAATTATAAAAGTGAAATTATCTGCAGATACAAATTGTAAAAACATTGAAACAAAAATTTTTATTTTTATTTTTTGAAAGTAACTGTGTTAAGTAACTATTTGGGATTCAAAGTATTCCATTTCGTTTTTTTGTTTGTGGTTACTATTGTGTAGATTTCGTTTTTTTTTTTTCAAAACTCTGATTTTTTTGTTTGTAAAACCAAAAACATAATTATATATCTATATAATAAAGTAGTTTACAATTCAAATTTCAAAAGATAAACAAAATGATTTTTGTTTTTCGCGATTTAGATCGCTTTAAATTTTACTTTAAAGTTAATCTAACGGCTAATATTAACACCTAAATTTAATAGGAAAAATAGATCCTTAAGAGTGTGTTTGAAGTGACTTTTTAAAAGTATTTCTAGAAATTATTTCTCAAAAATACTTTAAAAAAAAAAATAGTGTTTGACACCGCCCCACCACTATCTCCACCACCACTACCCCCACCACCACCACCGCCACCGCCGCCATTACCATCGCCACTACCCCCACCACCACCACCGCCACTGCCACCGCCGCCACTACCATCGCCACCACCACTACCGTCACCGCCACCACTAGCACTGCCATCACCGCCGTGGCAGCCACCATCACCACCACCCCCGCCACCATCACCACCACTACAACCACCGCCACTGCCACCGCCACCACCACCGCCACCACCACCACCACCGTCGCCGCCACCATCACCGTCGCCGCCGTCGCCGCCGCCGCCGCCACCACTGTCACCGTCGCCACCACCACCACCGCCACCACCACCACCATCGCCATCATCGCCACCACCACCACCGCCACCACCACCCTCACCGCCGTCGCCACTGCCACCGCCCCCACCACCACTGCCGCCGCCGCTTGATGAAAAACGTTGTTGTTTCCTAACCTCTAAAAATCATCCCTTAGAATGTGTAGTATATGGATAAAGGGGAGTGTCACTCTCCCTTGGGATAGTGTCAAAAGAAAGGGCAAGGAAAAAGAAAAATGAGATGGTGAAAATGTGAAATGTGAATGCACAAAAAATGTGTGTGTGTGTACAAAAGTGTTCCCCAAACGCAAAGAGACTTTTGTGGGTCATGTTTTACTTGGTGGTATTCCAATGTCGTTTCCACGGGAAATGAAGTAAACCAAGAGAAATGTGATTTTGAGTAAAAGAAAGTGTAAAATCTTTGTGGTTGAAAGTTGTTTGGTGAGTGTGTGTTGATGAAAATAAAGTGAGAAACAAATGTTGACAAACCCAAGAGGTTACTCCAATAGGAATGCTATCTCAACTCGAATCCCTCCTCCAATAGAGCATAAATGAACGATTGATTCGTGGGAAGCTGGGGATAAGAAGGGTGAGTATATAAGTATAAACCGTGACTAGGCCTACGGAATATCAAAGACTCACCAATTTATCCACTCTCAACCCAGTCAAACCGAACTATCGTACTCTGAGAGGAGGAAAGAAAATGAGTTGAAATGGCACACCCAAGAGGAGGTCTCCCTTGGATTAGCCAACTTAAAATCTAGCTACTCATGTTAAGCAAGAAAGACATAATGTAAAGAGACATAATGAAGAAATGAAGATTAGAGCTAAACATAAACAAAATGCACAAATATAACTTCCGGATAATTTATACATGTCAATCGCCTTTTGCTAATGAGTGAATGAGAAACTACTCACTCTTCATTGCTTTGGTAAAACTAAAAAAGTAAGTGATGTTCATCCCTCCAAGTAGAGACATTACAAGGTAAAAACAAATTACACAAGGAGCCGATCTTCGACATAGAATGAGTGAATCACGTTCCACCCTTCACGGCTTTGATAAAGCTCTAGAAAAGTGGAAGAGTTTCACTCCTCTAAGGGAAGAAAGCTCAACAATGGAAGTAAAAGAAAGCCATAATACAAGAAAGTAAAGAAAACAATAACTACTTGGAGGGTTTTCCACAATCAAGATGATACAAGAAAGTAAATAAAGCAATAACTACTTGGAGGGTTTTCCACAACTAAGATCATACAAGAAAGTAAAGAAAGCAATAACTACTTGGAGGGTTTTCCACAACCAAGATCATACAAGAAAATAAAGAAAGCGATAACTACTTGAAGGGTTTTTCCCTACCAAGATGTGTTCTTTACAAGAAAATGATACAATAACAAAGATCATCTTTTCAAGACCCAAGGGGTGGGTATTTATAGGCAACCAAAAGATGCTCTTTACAAGCCCCAAGAAGATGTCATTCACAAGCTCAAGAAGATGCTCTTTAATTATACTTTGATCTCCCTTTGTTTTGCTTTAATAATTGGCACCATATAGTTTGTAGCTTGATAATTGGCTCTCCAAGTAATTTGTAGCTTTGACACAATTGGCTCCTGAAAATAACAATAATTAATGCATTATCCCTAATTCACATACTAACCCTAATTTGACTTATTTTGACTAGTTTAACTAACACAATTGTCTTATTAACTTAATTAAATTATGCATTAATTAGGGTTAATCAATCGCCACCACCGCCGCCGCCACCACCACCGTCGTCACCGCTGCCACCGCCGCCGCCACCACTGTCGTCGTCGCCGCCATCACCACTGCCACCGCCGTCGCCACCACCGTCGTCGCCGCCACCTCCACTGTCGTCTCCGTCGCCGCCATTCCCGCCGCCACCGTCGTCGCCACCACCACCAACACCGTCACCACGGTCATTGCCACCCATCACAACCATCACCGTCTCCTACCACCACCACCTCTCACTACAACCGATACTTAAATTCATTTATCTCTCTTCTATGTTTGTGATTTGATTTTGGATATGAATACAAATATGTTTATTGTTTATCATTTTTTATTATTCTGTGCCTTCAGGCACAGATAATAACTAGTATATATATATACTAGCAATAACCCGTCTCTGAAGACACTATATGATTTAACTTAATATTTGAAATCAATTTGAGCACACTATTTTAAAAAAAAAAATTGATAGAATTTCTTTTAAAAATAAGATCACAAAAAATATCAACTTCAGTACAAAATTTGTATACTTGATAAAACGCTATACTTACTTTCACACCACCATTTTGTGTGTGGCGTGTTTGTTTAAGAGTGTGTGATTGTGTGTGCGTGCTGTGAGCGTGTGATGTGTGTGTGTGCTAGACTGTGGGTGATTGTGCTCTTTGTGTGTTGGTGTGTGTTTTGTCTTCTTCTCTTTGCATGTGTTCTGAGTGCATTATAGTGTTGAATATAGATGTTTGGAAAGAATTATATAAGCAATCAATTTATGTTTGTAGAAATAATTATGTCGTCCATTTTTCGGTGGTCTGGGGTTGCAACAGGGGTGACTACACGCTCAATTTCAAAAATTAAATATAATTAACAACAATTTTAATAAAAATCAATATTTAAAAAAAAAAACTCGATTAGCCTACAAATTTCATAAACCCAACTTCCAATTTCATCAAAATAAACATCAAAACCCTATTTTATAAAACTAACACCCAACAATCAAGTCAACTTCCAATTTCATGTGATTAACAAAATTCTTCTCCAAATTTTTTTTTTTTAAAAAAAAGAGGGAATTTAATGAATAATCTATTACCCTTCTCCAAAATTCTTAAAATACCGAAAAAGCGATAAGTAGAACACAAAAAATAAAAAAACCAATAAAGTTTCTAAAAATAAAGAAAAATGAATTTAATTCACAATGAATTAAAAGGTTCATAATTGATACGCATGGTCAAAGAAAGAACAACCCAAAACACACCAATATTATGTCACGATCCCATCCTAGAATTACACCCTTATTCACTCCTCCAACCTTAAGCAATATAAAAAAAGGGATATTTAATGAGTCACCTATTACCCTTCTACAGAATTCTGAAGTATCGGAAAAGCGATAAATAGAACACACAACAAAAACCCAAGAAAGACAAACAAAATGAAATTTAAATTAACAAAAACAACCTGACCTTCAAATGCACTTTAGTAGTTCATAAAAAAAACTCAATTCATAACATATCAAACAATAATTAAAACACAAATGCTGAAGTAAATAGAATTTCAAGAGAAATACGACAGCGTATGAAAATCCTGGACATTGCAACAATTCATATAAAGATGCACATGTATACATAACAGCATATGAAAACCACATTCAAAAATATAGTCAAAATATTTGTCACACGCTAGATTGAAAATAACATAAAGAATGATCCAAGGCAAAAGAAACAGTGAAGTTCAAGATTACACCAACAATGACATAAATTGAGTGTCACGCCCATAGTGACCAAACATAGAGTTTAACAGTGATATTCAGTCAATAAAATGTACTACATCAAAATCAAAAACTTTTCAGTTGCAGGAAAAAAATATTTCTTATTAGCAATAACCAATCAAATCATATGTACAAAGTTAAAAGTGCCCTACTTCAGGTTGATACAAACTCATACACAACCTCCTGACCAATATTCTGAAGGGGTGAGAAACAAAAGAAAGAAGAATTGACATTACCTATAGCTTAACAACACCTTTCCTACAATGGAGAGTAATGTGTTTCAACTCATTTGGTGTGTGTGATTGTCTATGGTTAGTCTTGAAATCAACAAAGAGAGGAAGAGCACAGAACAAACTATAAAAATATGGGAACAAAACCCTAGCATTAACACCAAGAAATGAGAGAAAAAAGGTATGACAATTTACATTACCACTCAATAACCTGTCAACTCAACATCCAATTTCAAAATTAACACTCAATTTCTATCAAAATAAACCTAACATTCACTTTCAAACACTTACATTCAATAAAAACCCTAATATTTCATTAAATTATGAGATTAACACCCAACGTCCAATTTGATTGAAATAAACTAACATTTAATTTCAACTCAACATCTACAAACTCTATTTCACGAAATTAACACCCATTATGAATCAAACTAACTGTAATATTCAATTTCATGAAAAATTAGCACTAATTTCAATTTCATGAAAAATTAACACCCAAATTAACACCAAATCTGAAATTGACACCAAAAACTGTGTGCTCAACTGTGTGTATGTGTGTGTCTGTGTATATGGTTGTGCGTTATGTGTGTGCGCCTCTGTAGATGTGTGTGTGGTCTTGAATGATGTGTTGTGTGTTTGTGCGTGTGTTGCCGTTTGTATTTGCGACTGGTGTGAGTTGTGTATGTGCGTGCTATGTTGGGGGGTGTGTGTGTGCTATGTGAGACAGAGAGAGTGCGAAGAGGAGCGGTAAGGAGAGAGAGAGATAGAGGTACCTGGGCTGTTTGTCGTCTTGTTGTGCTGTGTTTGTGTGTGTGTTGTCATTTGTATTTGCTACTGGTGTGAGTTGTGTATGTGCGTGCTATGTTGGGGTGTGTGTGTGTATGCGTGCTATGTGAGACAGAGATGAACGATAAGGAGAGAGAGAGAGAGAGAGAGAGAGAGAGAGAGAGAGAGAGAGAGAAAGAGAGAGAGAAGGGAGGTACCTGGGCTATTTGTCATTGGTTGAATGGCGGTGGGTTGAGTGAGAGGTAGAAGAGTGGTCTTCTGGAAAAGAGAGAGAGATACACGCCGGGGGGGGGGGGGGGGAGAGTGAGAGAGAAGGAGATAAGTGCCTGAGTTGGGTCTTTATCCCCAGAGGAGAGAAAAAGAGTTTGGTTTGGGCTGGAGTGCTTGGGGTGCCGTGTGTGTTCATCTAAAATGGGCTGAATTTGAGTTTTGGATGGGATTGGGAAAGATTTGAGAGATTTCGGAGGAGAGAGACGTAAGTCAGAAAATATTGTTGGGCGGGAAAACAAAATGCAGTACTTACTGTAGAGTGTCGGATCTGTATTTATGAGATGATCTGAACCGTCTTTTATGTTATGATTACATTATCCGTTGGATGTATTTATGTTTTGTCTCAAAACGATATGGAGCTCTCTTTGTCTCCAAAATTCAAACTCAGCTCTACTTTATTATGTAGATATATATACTAGTTATTGTCTGTGCCTGAAGGCACAGAGTAATAAAAAATAGTAAACAATAAACATATTTGTATTAATATCCAAAATCAAATCACAAACATAGAGAAGAGATAAATGAATTTAAGCATCGGTTTGTAGTGGGAGTGAGAGGTGGTGGGCGGCAGTGGTGGTGGTAGGAGATGGTGATGGTTGTGGTGGGTGGCAATAACCGTGGTGGGGTTAGGGGAAGCGGTGGTGGTGGAGGTGGAGGAGGCGGTGGTGGAGGCGGTGGTGGTGGTGGCGGTGGTAGTGGCGGCGACGGTAATGGTGGCGGTGGTAGTGGCGGCGACGGTAATGGTGGCGGCGGTGGTGGTGGTGGCGGTGGCGGTGGCGATGGTGGTAGAGGTAGTGATGTGGCGGTTTCAAACACTATTTTTTTTTTTAAAGTACTTATGAGAAATAATTTCTAAAAGTACTTTTAAAAAGTCACTCCAAACACACCCTTAGGGACCTATTTTTCCTATTAAATTTAGGGTGTTAATATTAGTCGCTAGATTAACTTTAAAGTAAAATTTAAAGCGATCTGAATCGCGAAAAGCAAAAGTCATTTTGTTTATCTTTTGAAATTTGAATTGTAAGCTACTTTATTATATAGATATTGGAGAGAGGAATGAGGAGGGGGACTTGAACCCTTCACCTTCAGAAGGCAAAACCTTCAGAAGGTAAGGATGAAATACTTAAACAGTTTCAAATCATAAACAGTTTCAAAAAAAATTTAATGGTTGTAACTCTGTTGAGTAACTATTTTGAGATTTTAAGTATTCTATCATATCTAACATGGAGGTGGTTATATATTTATATGGTTAAGTAATTATAAATTTTTATAGGGCTTACTCGCTGACTTTTTTACTTATTAATGAACGATTATATTATACAACACTGTTAAGATGATGTAACGATTACACCAAATATTTTTTACTCTCTATGAAACAAGAAGCTCACCCTTTTTAACTCCATAGTAATGCGCAAAATATTGGCCTTGTAAGTGTTGTGTTCAAAAAGTACAAGATTAATGTTCAATTTTTTATTATTTTAGAGTACGTTTAGAAGAGAAAGTAGCAAGAACTTTGGAGTTTCGAGGGTGAGAGTGGTATATGAATGAATGAATGAATGAATACTAGTTACCTGTGATTCTATTCTACGATCGAGAAAGAGGACAACACATGGCTAATGTGACCATAAAGATTGAAGTCCTTAGGTGCGAACGTGTCAACTCTACAAAACTAAAGTAAAAAGTGTCTTCATTTATGCTGATAACTTAAAAAGGTGAAAGTAGGAGAATAATAGAAAAAAAGTATCTTTTGGTCTATTGAAGTACCTTTTAAGACGTGCCAAGCCAATAGAGAGCAGCGAGGTTTGTTCTATATATTTATCAATACCATTAGACTTTGTTGGTGAAAGAAACTATTGGTTAACATCATAAGGACTTCTCACATTATTGGGAACACACTTGGCATATTTTGGGGACCCGGGGAGTTGTGTTATTATGAAAGAAAATGGATAATTTTTCTCAAATTTGGAGATTTATTTCCACCATCTAATTTATTAGGGTAAAAAAC
Source organism: Ilex aquifolium (assembly GCA_951799425.1). Lineage (NCBI taxonomy): Eukaryota > Viridiplantae > Streptophyta > Magnoliopsida > Aquifoliales > Aquifoliaceae > Ilex > Ilex aquifolium. The sequence goes on along the minus strand of OX637391.1, from coordinate 59,150,444 downwards.
ATAATTAGTCGTTAAATTTTATTTTTAGTTTCAATTTGGTCTCTGAATTTTCAATTGTACTAATTTCGGCCCTCAACTATGAATTTTGTCTCAATTAAGTCATTGTCTATTTTTACTGTTAGATCATATGTTTCCATTTAATTTAACAGTAGAACTTGACGAAAAGACTTAGCTAAGATGAAATTAATAGTTAAAAGATTAAATTGAGAAAATTGACAGTTTATGAACCAAATTAAAACTGAAGTCAAAGTTCATGGACTTATTATGAAATCTACCCAAATTTATTATAACTAATGAATGGAAAATTGATCTCATCTTACATAGTGGTTTCACAATTGACATAATGGTTGTAATAAATTAGGCCTCAAATTAACGTTACTCTTTTGCGAAATGTGAAGGAATTGACTTCTTATCAAGCTTGTTATCAAAAAATTTCACCGTCAGATATTTTATTATACGATAAATATCGTAATTAGTCTTTAAACTTTACCTCTTGTTTTAAAAAATGGTCCATAAACTTTCTATTGTCTCAATTTATTTTCTTAATTATTAATTAGTAAACAAAATCCCTTTTTGTGAACAAATAATAATAATAAATAAAGTGTTTCTCACAATTCAAAAGCTATGCTAACACCAAGTTATCTTCTCCATGGGAGTGCTTAGGGAGTCACCCATTTTGAGATCAGCCGTTCCATGTTTTAACTTTTATTTTTATTTGCTTTTGTGTGTGAGAGAGAGAGAGTTAAATACCCAAGAGTTGGTCTATTAGGATCTAATTTATTGATTTAATTTGTTGATTTAATTCATTATGAAATTTGGATTAACTGGTTCTATCAAATATTACAACTTGATGTTGATCAAATGATTTCAATGAAACCATATCATTAAGTCAACAAATTCAATTAGATTTTTAAATCCAAATAAAATTAATCTAGAATTAAATAGAGGTGGCATGCCAACTTTTTTATACCAAGTTCAAAGTTCAAGCATAACAAAATATTGATCATAATGCAAACACAAAATGTCATGCTCTATAAGAGGAAAGTGTTTTGACTCATAACTCCAATAATACAAAAAGATGGATCTAGAGTTTCTATTTTATGCTTTATCAAACCCTTTTAGCAATCTTAAAGCATTCTTCTCATCAAGATAAGAATATATAGCTGTTGTCCGTTTTGTCTCTCTTGATTGAATTAGGTACACGTTCCCAAGCTTCTTGATAAGATGTTTTTTTGCCATTTTCATGTGTATAGGGAGAAGCACCTTAAAAGTTTAATTCCCATTTGTCCAAAGATAACGTATTTTAGTGGAAACAGTTGTATTCTTCATTCTCATCAACCCAATTAGCAAAAGACATCATAGATTCTACACTTCCACATAGATAATATAAACAGCTTCAAACTTTCATGGGAATATCTCTAAAACATAAAAATCAGCAGCTCAAGGAAAACACTCTAATAGTATACTCTTTGAAGTCACCCCTCACAGATTTATTTTCTTATGTGAAGAGGCGACTTTGTACAATGTCCAATAATAATTTGATGGGATACTAAAAAAAAAAAATCAACAGTCCATCTTTAATTAGCTTTTTCTTTCAATTATGAAGAAGACATCTCAGTTTGAATGTTCTGTAAACATGTTCTTTCCGCATATAGACAATCTTTTGTGGCATCATGGTGAGGTGTTAGAGAATCATTTAACTTAAATCTCACTTTTCGAAAGAAAAAAAGAATCTTTAAACCTCCTAGCTGCCAATTAGCACTTCACTTCCCATTCTTGGAATCTTGCTTCTCTCTATATAAGATCTTACATTCTCATTTCTCAACCCCATTACACCTTTACTTTAAACCACCTCTCTCTCTCTCTCTCTCTCTCTCACACACACACACACACACATCATGTCAAGGCTCACTGAACCACTTGCTGTAGAGAGAGTTATAGGAGAAGTAGTGGACAATTTCACCCCAAGTGTGAAAATGAAAGTTACTTATAATTGTAGCAAGCAAGTTTGTAATGGCCATGAATTCATGCCTGCTGTCATTACTGCTAAGCCCCGTGTCGAGATCGGTGGCGAGGACATGAGGCCTGCTTATACACTTGTAAGTCTCCCTTAAACTGCACCATTGTGCTCTTTATATTTGCAATTGTGTCTGTGATTGTATGTTATTTTTTCTTTGTTCTTTATGTATATATATATCTTTGAAGATCATGACAGACCCTGATGCTCCAAGCCCTAGTGATCCACACTTAAGGGAACATCTTCACTGGTTTGTATTACTAACCCAACTACCATTTCTAGTTTAATGCACATTTTATTTCGGGTATTTCTAATTTTAACCTACTTTTAACTTCATATTATATTTTCTTTCAGGATTGTCACAGACATTCCTGGCACCACTGATGCTTCCTTTGGCAAGTTTCCAAACCTTTCATGCATATACTTTTATTTAATTTTCGAGTCATATTAAACAACCATCTATTCTAAAAACTTTAAAAAACTATAAGTTATGAGAAATTGGAGCTTAAATACTTATATACTTTAATAAGCGGCCGCTCACATTAGGGCTAGATTCATGCACGTGCAATTATTTTAATTACCAGAATAGAACTTCTCGATATAGTTGATAAGTTTAATATCTTCTCAAATACTTCAACATTTAGCTTCAAAAACCGCATTCATTTTTGGAGTGTTTGAATTGAAACAGGCAGAGAAATTGTGAGCTATGAAACTCCAAAGCCAGTCATTGGTATCCACCGCTATGTGTTCGTCTTGTTCAAGCAGAAAGCAAGACAAACAGTGAGGCCACCACCTTCAAGAGACCATTTCAACACCAGAAGCTTCTCAGAACAGAATGACTTGGGACTTCCAGTGGCTGCTGTGTACTTCAACGCACAGAGAGAGACTGCTGCGAGAAGAAGATAAACTATGGCCCTTTTCTAGTCTCAAAATAACCTCTACTCTCACTATATCGTCAGTTCCACTGCCATAGGAGAGAGAGAGACTGTGGGATAGGTCTGCGAAGATCCAATAGGGATACTTTTTCATGCTACGTGCCATGCAATTGGGGTTTGGAATGTGTTGTTTTTTGTTTTTGAGTTGTACTTTTGGTGTACTTGAAACACTGTGTTCGGTTGTTTGTGTGTGTGTTTTCAGCTTAGGATACTGTTTCTTTCCCATCTTCAAGCAGTCTTTGAGGATCTGATGTATGTGAGATGTGTAGATTGTTAAAGGCTACTGTTTATGCTACGTGTCATGGAATGAAAATATAAGATGATTGTGGTGAGGTCCCCATTGCCTGTCAAAAAAATTAAGGAAAAGAAAAAGCTGTTCACTGTTTGGTGGAAATGTCAATGAGTTCTCTTTTCTTGATTTCGATATCTAATCATATATATATATATATATATTTGTCCTAACATGTTCATGAAAGCACGATAAAACGTAAAATTTGAGCGTCCAAAAAATCGATTCCACTGTATTAAATAATAATTTTTATTTCCTTCATTTATTTGACTACATCATTTAAAATTTATTTTTATTTATTATTTTTTAAAAAATATCGACAAAAATACGTAATTCGATAATTGTTCTCATGTGTGTACTATCGTGTATGTATAATATTTGAAATAAAAATTATGTTAAACTACAAATTAATCAAATATTAAATGATTAAACATGTGATAGAAATAAGTGATGGGATGGTTTTGAGAGGGAAAATATGTATCAGACAAGATTTCAAACACCTAACTGTTTTATTATATAGATATATATATTCTTCTGTGTTCATGTCAATTTTAGCACACTTCGATTAATCTCTTCTTTGGTCCACGAGGATAAGAATATCCTAGTTATTCACATCAGAACTAGGACATTCACGAGAATAAATCTCTCATGACGTGACTCCAATGGATTATTAAAATTTAAATTCAAAATATCTGAATTTACAATTCATCTCTATTACGGTATTATCACTTGAACTACCCTTATGAGTTCTAATCATATATCTTTGTGCACTTAATAAATGAATAATACTATTAGAACGTAAAAGTTTGAACTAATATGTTAATTTAATGATGTGTCAAGTAACAATATAAGTGAAGAAATTTAACGGTTAGAATTACAATAATTATATTAGGTACCATAGTGGACCCATGTTAAGCCTAGCGTCCTGCCCGTAATAATACTAGTAATTATTGGGTACACACAAAAAACCAAACTATCACTGCTCTGCCAGTGTTTTCTCTTCTTTAAATTACAACACTACATGTAATAGAATCAGTAATAAGCGAACCCAGAAAGATTAATAGAAGTGTCAACCCTTGGATGACATTTGCTTACAATCACTCTACTTTCAACACAAATTTTACAAACCCATCTTCAATCATCTTAAGCAAACAGGACTGTGGTCACAATGCTGTAATATCCCAGACTTTGATCCATTGACGGTCCAACGGAAACAGCAGCAGCAAAGACAGATTTGGGAATCTATCAAACTGAAACAATTGACTGCTCTACTCTGTCCAAGTATAATCCACAAGGTATAAGACTAATAACATTCACCAAACCAATCAAGCGTTTATTTCCGCATTGCATTGATTCTCCCTGCTGCAGCTCCTTCTGCCCCAAAACATGCTTGAACAAGTTGTTTTCTCAAGCCTCACTCCTTCCAGCTTGTCGTGATCTGGTGATGAGGATTGTGAGCGATGAGGAGTTTCATCTTGTGTTTCACCCTCTCTGGGTTCAAAAGAAGGACATGGTCCACTATTGCAGGTGCACAAAGGGATAGCAACAGAAGGAAATGGGCTACAAGTGACTGGGCAGGAAAGATCAGCGGAAACAGAAGCTACACGATTCTTTCGAATCTCAGGTATACAAGCTGCTGTTGATTGATCTGGTTCCCGGTGAAGCATGCATGGAGTGCATAAGCTAAGGGACAAAGGTAATTTCATTTCCTTTGCTGGAGAACCACGCAATTTCACAAAAGAGACAATGCCATATCGGCACAGAGGGCATGGAATGGACCCAGGAGGACCCAATATTTCAGAAGGAATGTTGCTAGTTGAGCAAAGGTAGAGTGCACATCTTACACAAAGTTCATGTCCACAACCTGAAAAAAATAGATCAAAGTATGAAATGTTCAAGAACATGATGATAGCAACTCTCTCTCTCTCTCTGAATAAAAAAATAAGAGTAGCAAATATATTCCCTGTTACTGGGCAGAAGGCTTAAAATAAATAGGCGACCAAAGAGCACAATTTTTTCCAATATGAACTATACTAAAAAAGATTCCACCAATCAAAATTATGTAAATCAAACAGGGTAAACAATGGAAGAAGAAAAGAGGTCCTTCACAGTTTTAAGTCTTTTAAGAAAGCAAAAGATTAGTGCTTGATTTAATTTACAAGGAAATTAAAGGCTAAAATGAAATGAATCTAACAACCAAGTGGAGCTGAAACTGTAAGCTTCCAATTTTCTAAAGTTCTCCTATCTTTCTGCCAACTGAACTACCCATAAGTGAAAATTTTTACTCACACAGTTGGAGTTCGCTTCATGCAGCAGAGACCAGCAAAATGAATTATACTTTTGTTATAAGAAAGCTAGAGGAAGTTAAAACACACACTCCTCGTCGGGCACATGTTAGCATCCGTTAAAATAATGGAGTGAGGTTTAGAATGCAATTGTATTGACTTGACCAAGGACATTATAGCATCAGAGCAACACAAGCCCTCAAACATACTACTGTGGGTGATAGATGAACTTATTACTGCTCATTTAGGAACAGGTTCCAAGAATATGGTATTTGCTTAAAACATAATTATAGCTAACAGGACTAGGTTAATTAGGGATGACAAACGTCGAATCAGAAGATTTCAGACCAGGAAGTGGTGCCTTATAATTGGAGATTCAGGGTAAATAGGCTAAGACAGATTTGGTTAATATAAAACCAAAAAATACTAGCAAAGAGATCACTATCCAAGAAAAGCACGAAAAGGCCATTATTTATTATTCTGGGTCCTAAATAGAGATGCACAAGAGAACCGTCCGAATCTTGCATATGAACAAAGATAATCCCTCATCTTTTTATACTGATACCTACAACACAACTTCGAGAAGGATCAATCTGCAGGACAGGGATCCTCTTAAAATTTCAAAATTGTACTTTAGGTCCATAAATTTCTGAAAGGAGACCATAGGTGACAAGGATACACCTTAGACTGAATAACATATCCAGCCAAAATTTACCACTTTTTTAGATCAAGTTACATTTTTTTGTGGTAGAAGTTACAACTGAAAAAGTGATGGAAGTTGCAACTTCTAAAGGCAAAGTTACTACTCTTTGTGAGGTCAAGTTACAACAGATCAAGGGGTATTCATAATAGATCATAACATTTCATGATCGATCATGAAGCTACCTTAAGTAGTTATAGCTTCACCTTTAGAAGGTGTAACTTGACCTCAAAAAGTAGTAACTTTCGGCTCGGTACCAAAATTTTTTTTAGCTACCATAGAATTACCCTTTGAACTTTTTCAATTGATTTGATGCTGAAGAAGACTGCATGAATGTTATAATTAAAGCAACTATTACACCTGCCCTGATAAGCAAACCAGGCCAACTAAGATTTTGAACAGTTTGGTGGTGCAATCATTCTTCTACCTTTTGATCTGCATCACATACAAACCGATACGTAGAACAGTAAACTAAACCAACAAATTGTCTCAATTTCAATCAGCCATAGGACCTCATCTATCAGGATAATCAGAGAAGAAACAGTTACAAAGATTCCCATAAACAAACCAGCATGAAGGTCTGAATTGTGCCATCCTCACTAATTAGATCAAGTACTGCAGTATTACCAAATATATTCGACTTCTGTCTTAGATATAAACCAAATCACGTTGTCAAATGGGACAATAGGTGAATCTGGAAAACATAAACCAACAGAGAAAGAAATAGCAGACCTTCAGCAGCTACAGTACACACCCTCTCCAGGCAAACTGCACAAATATCAGCATCATCGGAAGACGTTGCTGACCACTGCAACCCACACTCTCTGCAGGAAATTGAGAAGATATTATACTTGGTGCTTATTGCTGTCAGTGTATAAATTATGCTTCTCCCAAGTTAGAATCATCATCATGCTGAGATCATATGAGACTTGAAGAGCACAATCATGCTGGGAACTTTTGTAGATGCTTGATAAAAGTTAAAAAAAAAAAAATTTTGACCAAGTGTAAGTATAACTCAAAAGAGCTTAGAAACTTTAGGATAATCCAATCAATAATTCAGCGTAAACTTTTATAAACTTCCACAGCTTGCTTTAGATTCTAAAAACTTTAGCTCAACACAGAGCTGGAGTCTTTAAAATGGATAAGCATGTTTGCTATGCAAACGATAAGCCACATTTCAACAAGCCAAGGGTTTCTGATGCAATGCAATATTAACATCTGGACATATACACCTGGGAATGCAGTTCTGTCTAACCTCTGCAAATAAAGAGAACTGTATGCTTTGTAAGAGTATAATGTTTTAGCAGAAAATTGAAAATAAAGCGAACAACAGTGGCTTTAAAAATTGATGACTGGAAAAATACCTTGCTATATAAAGTACACTCATGAGAGGCAAGGATAAATAATTGGAAGGAGGAAACATTGGAATTGTGGAGTCCGAATTGGGTGCCAGCAATGGCTCAAGCCAATGACGCCCCCACATCCGGGCTACATCAAGAGGAAGCCACCTGAAAGAGTACATGTTTCCATCAAGCATGTGCACAGAGAGAGGCAATACCTATGTGAAGCATTAAAGATCAAACAGCACAAAAAGCAATGGACTGCATCTTACCCATTGCAGTTCAAGGTCAACCGACTGGCACCTCTTGCAAGCAGGATCTGCATAAATAAGGACATCAACATCTTACACTAAGTAGGACTTTCACATCAGAAAATCAATAAACACTAACTAATCCTTGCCTGACAGCATTTCAAATTTCCCCCACAAGCAGCATAGTGCAAGGGAGTACTTCCAGCTCCTACAAAGAGATGCGGTCATTTTATATGAATTCAGTGTCACACAAAGTCACCACCAATTGAATGAATTCTTAAGTCCCAGTGAAACAACATACCTATCAAATCCATTGACGTCCCATAGTGAAATGTCACAGCTGACACATTTGCATGAAGATCAAGAAGGAGCTGTACACAATCAGAATACCCATTCAATGCAGCCATATGAAGGGCGGTGATGCCACCATCAGCTGCCTTATTTACAAACTTGGACAGTGGACTGCAACAGAATAAATTAAATAAATAAGTGAAAAAAATAGTTCATTTTTGTTAATTTTGGCATACGTTAAGGTAACAACCCTCTAATTGCTACTAGGCATGTTTAAGCTTATCAGAGCTTCTTCTTTGAGAATCAATATGTCAAAAATTATCCAAGCCATAGTGCTAAAGGAAAAAAATTGGAGAAGGCTACTTGTATTGAAACACGAACTTGAATAGCATTTTCACAATACAAATTCAATGGGCTCCCTTCTCATGTTTAGAAAGCACATTCTGTTAACATATATAAAAGAATCTACTAATAAACTTAACCCTCATCAACAGCCCAATGTCCCATTCAACATAATCCAACATCTTTTCCCATGTCCTTGATGGTCTTCCCCCTCATCCTTAAAATGGCTTCAACTTCTACCAGGTCACAGCTTCTCAAGGGGGCAATTTATAGTTTTGGGGGGCATGACTGATGAACCCATCTTAAATCTTAATCATCCCACCATATCCATTTACGTTGTAATGAAGTATATTTCAGAAGAAAAAAAAAAAGGACCAAGTGGAACATGAACAGATTACAAACCTTTGGTCGTGTCTGCTTTTTACGGTGGAACTGTCACTTCTATCACCTTTTGTTAGAGCATTTACAGATTCAAAGGGAACACTTGGAACAAAATCAGCCACCACTAGTCTTATGCATCTTACATGTCCATTTACTGCGGCAAAATGAAGAGCTGTCCTTCCACTAAGATAGTCCGCTCTTGTAACCTAAAAGAAATGAAACATGTTATCTGGAAATAGTTTAACCAATTCTTGAGAAGTTCCTCAAACTAAAACCTCATACTTGTGAACCAGTGGTCCTGAACTGCATCTCAATTAGCAGAGATCAGATTTATTATGCACGTTAAACTTGCTCACAATTGAGTACTAAAAATAGAAGGGACAAAAAAGGAAACTCACATTGCATCTAAAGAGCAGGAGTGTTTGGACAACTTCCCTATGGCCATACCGACAAGCTTGCATCAATGCCGTCTAGCAATGCAATTTCATAATTACAATCCAATAGGCAGATTCAATGTCAGATCCAACACTTTGTTGATTATTCAAGAAAATTCCTGCTCAAATATCTTAAAACACATAATGCGATTACATCACCTAGGAAAGGACTGATCTCGGAAAAATTCACCAAATCAACCTCCCAAACTATAATCAACATTCAATTACAATAAAAAAGAAACCGTGAAACGAAAGCCCCATAAGAGGCAAAAATCAAATTGTTGTACCTGCCCACAATAATTCCTGGAATTCACATCAGCTCCATTCTCTAGCAACAATGCCACAATCTACATCACCACACAAAGCAATCAATAAACAAACACAAAACACCACATAACTGCAAGTAAATTGGATCGAAATATTCATGGGTTCAGAGAACGAAGCGAAAATTGAAAATGGGTCGACCTCGTTATGGCCTTTAGCTGCGGCAAAGTGAAGAGGAGAGTTGAGGCCACCAAAAGTGGAATATTTAGACAGACAAGGATTGCAATCAAGCAACATCTTGGCTTCCACAACGTCCCCATCCCTCGCCGCCGATACCAGTCTCTCACCGGAGGCCGAGCATCCAAATGAATTCCCCATTCTCTCTCTCTGTCCCTCTGTGCAGAAACTCTGTTTCTCTCTCTAAATCTGTAGGAGTCTCAATATACAGAAATCTTTGTGTATATAATATATATATAGGGGAAGTTTACACTAAATTAGGTCAACTGTAGTTAAACAAATCTCAAGAAAAGAATAAAATGGAAAGGAGATGACAACAAATGATAAGAGGTTTGCACCGTTGGCGTGGCGTTGAATTTAGTATTTGGGTATTAGGACCATCGGACTGTGTAGACGTAGAGTGTAGATTTAGAGAGAGAGAGAGAGAGAGATGATGATGGTTCTCTCTATAAATGCAGTGAAAAGCCTAGCTAAGTGTGGAATGTAGCTGTTGGACTCTTGTCAAAAATGTTTTGCTTTGAGAAAGCAAAGCAGAAGAATGAGGGGGATTGTGGTAGCCATTGTCAAGACAATTTTACCTTCTCTTCTCCCACTATCTCCATTGGAACTAATTTATACACCTTTTCAATTGTTTATCCCAAAAAAAAAACAAAAAAGTCTCCACTTGGTACAAGAGCACTGATATTAGTACATAATTTATTTACTTAATTTATTAATTTAATTTATTATATTTATTAAATTAATTGTGAGTCTCATCAAACATTAAAATTTAGTATTAATTTAACGGTTATAATGAAGTCACATCATTAAGTTAATAAATTATGTTCAAAAAAAAATTAAAAAAAAATTAAATTATTTCAAATTTTTAGGTACAAATAACATTATTCTTTAGTACAATATTAGATCCAATAAAACGTCTCCAACATTAACTCAAAATTTTACTTAAATTTGAGTCAATATTTGAATAAAAAATTTAATTTGATACAAAAAATTTTAATCGACAAACTCAAATTTAAATAAGAATAAAATATGATTATTGAATCTTTAAAACAGAATAAAATATGATTGTTGGTGATTTAAATAAAAGATTGAGTCTTCTTTTATTTAAGTAAATATATGAGTCTCCTTGAATTGGAAAAGATATTTAGTTATTGTTAATTTTTTATTTCCATGGCTTGCTGTCTTATTCGAGCCTTAATTACTTGAATAATAATAATATATATGTATGGATGGATATATAAATGTAATATCTCAATCTTAAAATATGTTTAGGTTAGTTTTGAAAATTAATAATGAAATATATTTTAACTTTTTAATGAAGTTATTTGTCTCTCAAAATAAGTTATTTGAAAAACATTGCCAAAGAAAATATTAAAGTTTTTATTTTTTAATGGGTGTTTTTATAATTGCTATGGATCATTTTATAACAAAAAAATTTATCACTTTTGTGAGTGATTTATAACTTTTGTGAGTGTTTTTATCACTGTTATGGATGACACAAAAATAATCAAAATAATTACCATAATAATAATAAAAATACTCACAATAATAATAAAAACACCCACAAAATTATAATTATGGGTACGGTGACAATTTTTTTTCGATATCATAGACAAATACCTAATTATACCTGATAATTCCCAACATCCAATTTAGTACCCATTAAGAGGAATGGGAATATGGTAGCTCACATAGTAGCAACACAAGCAAGGTAGGGAATTCTCCCAACCTATTGGGTGTCAACCCCAACAAAAGCTTTGTTGGAGATTCTGTTAAGTGAACTTAGATGAGAAATATATTAATATTCTTGTAATTATTTGGGAAGAGATGATTTCTCTATGAATGCAAAAAATTATAATTTTAAGAGGTAGGTCTGGTGATAATAGGGACGAACTCTAAACTCATTTGTCATGAATTTGAATTTTAGTAATTTCTTGGGATCAAGCCTAGTCTTGGCCTGAATGACCTGCCTTTGACCGAACTTGAGAGGGAATTAGTCGTAGTGCGCATAAGGTGATCCGGATATTTTGATTGTTGAAAAAATAAAATTATTTCATGACAAAAAAAAAATAATTGGTGTAAATTTTTGTTCCCTGCAAACACCGATTGGAGGAGCCACATTGGTCAGATTGATATGACTATTGCGGGAAGCGTGTCGACTCTTCTTTCTATATAATAATCTGCTAAAAATATCGATAGCAAATTGTCACTTGATTTAAAATAAAAATAGGAGAATTATACCAAAGTCCCTAAGTTTGTCATTTAATCATTCAGATCTCATAATATTTCAAATATTACATACAGATCTCTAAAGTTTGCACATATATAATACTTAGACTCTTGTCATCAATGTCTGTTAGTATATCCATTAGTAAATTATACCCAGAACTTTTGAAATTTATAGGTGTATAATATTTAGACCTTTCAAATTTAAAATATTATATTTAAACAAAAAAATACTCTAATTAAATATTAAATATTAAATATTTTAAATTTTACAATTAAAATTCATGTTTTATTATATCATTTATTAAAATAAAATTAAAATTAAAAATTTAATTTTTTCTTAAAAAAATTATAATTAGTGTACAATTATACTGTCTATTGGAATAAAACTAAAAAATCAAACAAGGGATCTATGTCTTTCGTAATAGAACATGAATTTTACAACCAAAATTCATATTATATTATGTCATGTATTAAAATAAAATCAAAAATAAAAATCTATTTTTTTCTTAAAAAATAATATACAATTATACGATCTATTAGAATAAAACTAAAAAAATCAAATAATAAGTCAAACTGTAATGGATACAATATCTTCTAACTTTAATTGGGATAATTTGGTAATTTAATTTGGTTGTTTAAACGACCAAATTAAATTTCAATAAATAGTATAATTATATAATAATAATTATTTTTTAAGAAAAAATTAGATTTTTATTTTTAATTTTATTTCAATAAATGTCATAATATAACATAAAATTCAATTGGGATAATTTGGTAGTTTAATTTGATTGTTTAAACGATCAAATTAAATTTTAATAGATTGTATAATTATATAATAATTATTATTTTTTAAGAAAAAAATTAGATTTTTATTTTTGATTTTATTTCAATAAATGTCATAATAGAACATAAATTTTAATTGTAAAATTTAAAATATTTGATTTTCTATCTTTTATTAGAGTATTTTTTATCAAAGTATAATATTTTAAATTTGATTGGTCTAAATATTACATGTCTACAAACTCTAAGAGATTTGAGTATAATTTATTAACAAATATATAATGAATATTGACAGCAAAGATCTAAATATTACGTACGTTCAAACCTTAAAAAATTTATATATAATATTTTATATATCAAGAATTTGAGTGTAATCTTCAACTTTTAGTATTCGGATAGCGTAGTCATCACCTTGTTTCAGACCACTGACACGACCAGAAAACCCGACAGAGACACTCACAGTCTTCCACTTCGTTAATGTCAATGAACTGGTGATTACTGGCTGAAGATCAAATCATTTGACTTTTTCCACCTGTACTGTAAATGAATTGTCTCATTTCCAATTCGCATTACTTATAATTTACATCGAATTGATTTATAATAATATATATAGTTTAAATTTATATTGTTGTGCATAAATAGCGTAGTCTGTTGCGGGTGGGCAAGGTCCGCCAGACTGGTGGCGCTTGAAGAGACAGCAGGCGGCTCTTAGCAGGGAAGCAAAGCAACAGTGGTGGCTGGTGCAATCCTCCATTATTAGTAACGGTAGCAGGTGGGCAAACAGGCTCAGGGGCCAGAGCACTGGAGTGGAGTGAAAGTCTCTGTTACGACAGCAATAAAAGACTATGGGCCACTCAACCAAGAACAACAGTCCCAATTGTGAGTAAATATTAAGGGTAACCGTGACACCACGTCACGTTATTATTAATACGAGGTTTTATCATTTAATAATAAATTTATAATTAAGTAAAGTGATCTTCACTTAAAATGATATAACAAAGCGGTTACTAAAATATGTGGAATACACTTATTTATTTGTTTGGTATATGAATGTTTGGTGTATGATAGCACTAATGTACCCAAAAATAATTTTGGTATTGTACTAAAAATAAATTATTTTTTAAATTTAAGTTACATCTTTTAAAAATGAAATTATAATTATTAAGATAATTTATAATCAATTATTAAATATTATGATTGATTATAAATTATATCATGTAATTATAACTTTATTTTTTTAAGGATAGTAACTTGATTTTTAAAAATTATAACTTTTATAATCGATCAGAAAATATTGTACGATTGCCCGTATCTTATTTTCAATTTCGCATTACTTAATTTACATCGAATTCATTTATAATAATATATACAGTTTAAATTTATATTGTTGTGCATTCATAGTCTATAAGTCATGTTTAATGGATCTATGTCAGATTTGAGTGGGTCCATATTTATTAATTAATTAATAAATTTAATGAATTTAACAAGTAAATTTATTTATCCTTTGAATCCGCTAAATTTAGAACCAAATCCGTTAATTTGGTATGATTTTTGTGTTGAATTTTGTAACTTGTGGTTAGAATTATCTCTTATTAGTGTGTACATAAAAGATTTGGTTAGTCTGGTGCAGGTCGGGCAGGACCGCCAAACTGATGGCGCGTGAAGGGAGAGGAGGCGGCGCTTGGCAGGGAAGCAAAGCAATAGTGGTGCAATCCTCCATTCTTAGTAACGGCAGCAGGTGGGCAAACAGGGGCAGGGGCTAGGGCACTGGAGTGGAGTGAAGTCTCTGTTACGACAGCAATAAAAGACTATGAAGCCACTCAACCAGGAACAACGGTCCCAATTGCAAGTAAATATTACGTGTAATTGTGACACTATATTATTAATGACACGTATTATCATCATTTAATAATAAACTCACAAATAAATAAGGTGAACCCCACTTAGAATGATATGACAGAGCAGTTATTAGAGAATATGTCGGATCTACCTACCTATTTGTTAATATTTTATTGAATAATAATATCACGTATCAATAATGACATAGTGTCGTTGTTACACCCAATATTTTTTCCCCAATTGCACGGGAAGCTAATCCCTTACTTGTACCACACGGATCCAGAGCGGAAGCAAATGAATGTTTGGTATAGGATAGCACTAATGTACCCAAAAATATTTTTAGTATTGTACTAAAAATAAATTATTTTTCAAATTTAAGTTAGACCTTTTAAAAATGAAGTTACGATTGTAACCTTATGCATAATTGGGAAGATAGAGACCTAACAGTGCTCTAAAAGCTTATGGCTGTCCAGCTCCCAAACATTCATCATTGTCGGCAACAAGTTTGTTTGTTAATACAAGACATCGTATGGTCCATCATTTTCTGAAGTAGAAAATGGTGACTTGCTTATGGTTATGGTACTGTATTAATCACCTTTTTTTTTAGTATCACATCACATTTATCACCTGTTGGAGTATTTAATCAGTTGCCTCAATAATTGAAAAAAATACGTACAACAACAATAAAAATACTCATAAAAGTGATAAATTATTAAAAAAATAATAAATTTTTTTTTTATAAAATTACCCATAAAAATTATAAAATTAGTCATTAAAATTTGTTACTACAGTACCAAATATATTTTCCGGCACCATCGTAGTGAAGTCCAAAAAATTGGGTTAAGTCAAGCAAGCAAGATATGTTCTGTCAGTGAGCAAGATTGATCATCAGCCAAGTTTCTTGTAATTAACAAAACAAAATATCCACGATATCTTATTGTTAATTACGTAGTTACAGTGGTTGTACAACAACAAATCTATAAGGACATTTTAATAAACGATGCCATCTCAGCATGATTCAACAGTTTGCATGGTTGATAGAGGTTGTGATGTCAAATACGTGTTTTTGGTTACCAAAAAACTATAAATTTAAAAAGTTTGACTAAGTTTTAGAATCTGCATAGATCCATGAAATGGTGGACTCCACCATGGTCTTTGTGTCGTCGAAAGTGATAACTTCTTCCATTTCGATTTACAATTTACTGGTTTAAATCACAGAAATAATCCCTTCGTAGACTTGCATTTTAGAACAGATGATATTTTATTTAGTATCAGAGCCTAGAGATCTCGAGTTCAAATCACACCAATAGGTTCGTTTAGATACTATCCAAATACAAAAAGGTTTACAGAGACCATCATCTTTCTGTTTCCCCTTCCTAGAAATAAACAACAAACAGCTGAATACTGATTATCCCGAGTTTATCTCCCTGGTTAACTAAGTCAATACCCGAACCACCACCCTCTGCTCGGCGCCAAACTTAAATGACACCCCTCCAGCAATTGTACTCAAAATCATCTTATGTACCTGACACCCGGCAAGGATTCACCTCGGTTCGTTCTTGACTCAAACCCCTTTTTCAGAATCTTCATCTCAGGCTCACTTCTGTATACCCATCTCAAAAAAAAAAAAAAAAAGAAACAAAAGCTGGTTAATCAACCTATGCAACACTATAACTATATCAATCCTGCCATGTCAATTGCAATGAAGGGCAGCTTTGATCCCCTGAAGCGTACGAGAGATGAGTGCTTTCACGGTCTCAACTGACTCAATTGTGAGCTTGGCTTCCGGTAGGCTATTCACCAATATCTGGAACCCTATAGTCAGTAAGGACCCATTGCTGCTGCCACTACTACCTTCTTTGGTCAAAGTTCCATTGCAGTTGTTTGGCCTACCCGAATCAGGAAGACAATCAGGAACTATGGCAAATCCGGAAGGCAGAAAAACTACACAGGAAGAATCTCCTCCATTCATCAAAACATTCATTGCTGGCATGTCAACTGCTGCATACACTATGACTGATCCTGATGCATCCGTGCTTGTCTCTTGTAAAATCAGCATGCTGTGCTGATTTGGAATAGCAGCCATGTCCTGCAAAGTCATGACAATAAAAACTTTAGGAAAAAAGAAAAAAAAAATTCTGATCATAATCACATTCATTGGATATGGTAGATGACTACTCACACTAGCACCGAGAATTGAAATGTTATTGCCACGATCCAGACCCTTAGCAATGAGGGCCATATGTTGCATGGGACCATCGTAGGACAAAACATCCCACTGGCTCCTCAGCTGTTCATTCCGTAAGAAATCAAACAAACGCTGATGCGATACAGGCATCCATACAGCCATCGTGGCACTCAAAACAATCCCAGGGGGCTCACCAGGGTTACCAATGCTCTTCCGTATCATCAACCTCACATCGTCAACCACATTTCCAACTTGAACCACCTCCCACTGGTGGACAGTCGCACAAACCCCAGCACAGAAGTTACGAATCATGCGCTGTGCCAGCTTTGTCACACTTCTCCTACCACTTGGAGTAATTACTGTCATGTATAAAACCATCAGCATCCAGTTCTCCCATTTTAACACGTACAAAAAGAACAATCTAAAAAATTAACCTGCGTGATCTTCATTGGATACAATGGACGACATCATGGCCGCCAAGCACTCGCATTGCCACTGGAGGGTGGCAACCCACCTTTGTGCACCAAAGCCCATGCCGGACCTGACCAATGGTCGATAAAGTTGGTGGATAGCACTCTGATCACATTCCGAATGTTCAACCCAGATAACCTGAAAAACATCTAAAATTAGAAGCCATTCCGCATTTTTTTTTTTATTATTGTGTTAACATGCTAGCATGCATGCAGCATCTATGAGAACTCAAACTAGCTGAAAACAAAGTTTTATCCCGATTAAGAGGCTGATAAACCTAGCTAAGTATGGACCGAACTCTTTAAATAGAACCAAATAACTCTATGCAGGCAATTAGGGCATTCCAAAAATTTTCACGAAGCTCCATCTCAAGTTCTGAATTCACCACTAACTTTTGAATTTATTTCTCCAATGCTAGGAACACAAGACTTTTATACACACTAGGTGACCATTTAAAGATTCACCAAACAACCCCATACCATCAATTTAATAGGGGAAACATTGCTTAGTATTTTGTTCAGAAGCAACTGCCATGAAGGAAGAAAGAGGGGGAGGGACAGATTTATAACACGTTAGTAACATCTAAGATATCTAGGAAAAAAAATTACATGAAATCAGGTGGAGGTGCAAAAAAATATTGAACATTCAAGGCTCTGAGGAACAAAGACGAGTTGGTCAACCACAAGGAGTAAGGAAAAGGAATGCTTCCGGTTCTAGTATGAAACAGCAGCATAAATAAATGATAAAATTTACACCAAACACCCTTCCCCAAGGGAACAGTATCAAGAGAGAGATAAAATTGGCACACTATTTAGAGCTTAAAAGAGCAGAACATAAGGCTGTATCCAGGTCATACAACCTCGTAGATAGATAGATGGAGAGAGAGAAAGAGTGACTAGATAACTTAGACCACAAAAAATGAAAACTCCAAAGCTATTTCCTTCATGTAAAGGTCATATATTTAACATATTAAAAATGGAGAAATGGACTATTCAATGGACTGACAAAATTTTAGCACCTAGCTTTGAATTTTGAATAAAATAATACATAGGAGGAGCATATGCATACCTAAAATAATGATAGAAGGTTCAGATTATTGGGTCAAAGACGCTGTTCTATTTGATTAAGAGCAACCTTGTCAAAAATATTGCTTGGAAATCACAGTAGAAAAATTTTAAATTTTGGAAGCACAAGTCACAGGGGTTGGGACTCCAAATGCCAAAACTTTACCTTGCAGTACTCCCAACTAAGCAAAAAAATGCAGTTAATAAACAACCTCAGTAAAAAGCCAAAAGGGAACAATTCCAACATTGGGCAACATAGCTCCATGAACATTAGAGAAGTGGGAAGATTGCCTATAAAGATACATGGACAAATAAGAAAATACAGATGAGTAATCACCTTGGAATAACCATTAGGCATATCTTGTACAACACAGCCAGAAGGAAGCCTCCTGCAATTCACAAATGTGTGTGCATTTGAACCTTCTCGGATGGTATCAACAGACACATCAACCACTGCCCACACCCCCTCCGCATGCTGCTTGCAGAACCGGAGAAACTTCACTTGACGAACAGGGACCAATGGTGAAAGCAGTTGGTGCTCGGCATGCATCTATAAAGCAAGATATTCAGGTTCTGCCTTTGAAGCCAAGGAAAAGCACAGTAGCAGGAGGGGAGAAAAAAAGAGGGGGGGGGGGGGGGGGGGGGCAATCAGAAAAATTAAATATGACATACCAGTTGCAGAGCACCATTTCTGGTTCCATCCATGCCGCTGGAAATCACATCAAGAGTGGTAGTCCTTCCAATAATGCAAGGGAACATTTCTGCCCATCGATTCTTTATGAAAGAAAGCAAAAGAAATAAACTCAAAATAAACAAAGACCCTACTAATTCAAAATTCACTAGTCAGTCTAATCCAAAAAACGTGCAACCACTAAGGCCATCATTAATGCAAATGGAAAGCCGAATCTGCCAATCGCAATAAAAATAGTACATGTGAAGACAAAAATAATGAAAGTTTTCAGCAAACAATTAACTCGTGAAAACAATCAAACTTCCAATGAAGAACCATAAATAACAATGGTTGCACAAAGGATTGAAAAACTTACTGTGTCCATTAATGTCTCCACCAGCCCTATGCTATTCATGATTATTGTACCAGTTGCCCTTGTAGCTTCAGTTATGAAACCACTGGGTTTCATGCCAATACAAGGAGGAAATGTCCGTGCGTACTCCTCAATGTTCAATGCTTCTCCCTCTCCATTCAAATTTTTGAACCAGAGAGGATTATCTGTCTGAGCCAGCTTCATTAACTCATCCATTGCAGCCAATGCAAGCTGTAGAAGCAAAGATCTATCCAATGGTACATCAAGGCTGGTCATGCTAACTGCTGGCCTAGTTGGAGGCACCACAGGCAAATAATTTGAAATCCCGTTGCCAAAATCAAGGCCCATTGAAAATGCAGAGTCTACTGAGCTTAAACCACCGAAGCCATTTCTTCCCACTGCAAGTTCCAAACCAGCATTTGACATTCCAGGGGGAACAAAACCACCTAAAGATGGCAATGGCTTGCCTAAAAATCTGCTTGCTAGGACGCTTATTCGATTGAGCTCATCTCTCAACCGGGCATTCTCAATCCTGATATGGTGCTCCTCAACAGATATCTCGCCAGGAATTGCAGGGCCTCCACAATTAGTGCAAATTGGATTCCTCATATTCTCTTTGATTGCAATATTCTCAATTCGAAGATTATCATTTTCTTGTTTAAGAATTGTATTCTCATGATGTTCCAATTGGGTCTGGTTCAATGGATTAAGTTCAGTTTCATAACTCCATAAATCAAAAAACCACAAGAAAGTTAGAGGAAACAAAAGAGAAAATTATGTCCCAAATTACCTTCATTTGGGTTCTTCTGTTCTGAAACCAAAATTTGACTTGCTTGCTTTCCAAGCCTAGCTTCTTGCCAAGCTCCAACCTTGCTTTCTCCTCAGGGTGAGGATTCTCCTTGAAGGAACTGTTACAATACACAGATAATAACTCTCATTAGTAAATTCCTTAATTTTTGTGGTTAGTGACAACAAAGTGGAATAAATTTGCACAAAAGGTGTCAAAAACAAATTACGATTCAAGCTCTTGAATTTGATAGGGCGTGTGTCGATGATATTTCTTTTTCCTACGTGATTTATTGCCTGTTGAGTCCTGATCATCGCCTGATGCGCCTGCCAAGTGGTCACTTCCTGACCTGCTCTCATATTCATCTTCCTTAGCCCTTCCCATCAAACCAGGATCAAAACTATCCCCAACAAGATCACCCATTCCCTCTCTCTTGGGTTTCTGCACGACAATACATTACACATAAATCAAACACAAATCACAAATCCCAACACAACGAAAGCAAATGAAACGAATATTTGAAAAACCAATAGACCATCAGACAATAGATGGACTGTTGAACATGGGCTGAGAGAGAGAGAGAGAGAGAGAGAGAGAGAGAGAGAGAGAGAGAGAGAGAGAGAGAGAGAGAGAGAGAGAGAGGCATACAAGTGCGAGAGAGAGAACTGGATTGTTGAACATGGGCTGAGCAATAGATGGATAGACCAGCAGTGGCTTAGCCATGGTAGCAGTGGGCATAATGTCGTATGGACTATCAGACAATAGTCTTGCATCCCCACTACCACCAGCACCACAACTACCCCCAATGGAACCCCAAAAACTCATGAAATAGGGGCAAAAACAAACCCTTTTTCTAGATCTTCTAAACGCATCAATATCTCACTTCCACACCGAGTATTCTTAGATGATAGCAAGTACTTTTCACGTATAAACCTAAGAGGTAAAGACTACCACCAAAGGCACCGCATTCATCGCTCTTCAAGTTAGTTAGATAGAGATTGGCGCGTTACACTGATAAAACCATATGAACTCAGCTCACCAACCAAAGCCACAAAATTTATGAACAACCAAACGGGTTGGTAAAACACAGCCAAAAACCCTTATTGCTGCTTCACACTTCTCTCTCTCTAAATTCTCTCTCTACAAAGAATGTGAACGAACCCTAGTTTTCATTTTCATTTTCATTTTCATTCAACTTGAGGTATGAGTTTGACTGTTTAGCTGTCACCCCCATAAAGAAGAAAATCGGAAGCACTAAAAAGCGAAAGTGAAATCCCCAAAACAATGTATATGTCACATATATATTTCGGACTTTTCAAGGTCTTCTAGTGCTGCCAAAAATCACAGAAAAAGACGTAGTTGACTCTTCTGCTCTCTCTCTCTCTCTCTCACCCCCACACACAAATATCAGTGGAATCAGAACTCAGTACGGATAAAAAGGAGAACTTTTTAATTTGACAACAACGAAGTAATCTAAAAAAGAAGATACCAAATCTCAGATTTGTGGACCTTTTTTCTGTTCTTTATTTATTTTTTTGGGAAAATAAAAGACTTTTATTTCTCTCTCTAGACTTTCTCTGTTTATACTTATATGATGTTGGGATCTGTAGTGGGTTTCTAGAGAGTTATTAAATAGTTGCAAAAGATTAGAAATTTGGGGGTACTTAGCAGGTTTAGAGCTGACTTACAGAATGACTCCAATGGCGCACACTTGTCAATGGATTTTTCAAAACCCTTTTCTATTCTCGATTCTTTGAAGTAATCGGAACCCTAAAAAACAAAAGATTGTTTCGAGAGGATCACCCCACCAGGTTCTATGGCCTCCATGCTCTTCCTTCCTCACAAGGTTATAAAGGTTGATGTAAAATTGTGTGATTAAAGAAAGAATGATCACACTATTATTGAGAAGGCGAGGTATGTTTCATTCACATCGAGATTAGGATATTCACGAGAGATAAATTTTTCATGACCTGACACGAAAAATTGTCAAAATTTAAATTCAGGACGTCTGAATTTATAATTTATTCCTATTAACACTTAAACTATCTCTTGGGTTAAGGCGAGAGATGTTGTTCAATGATTCTCTTAGTTGTTTGTAAATTCAATACAAAATTTTTTTGGTGTAACACATTCCATATCTAAATTTTATTTTTATATTATTATTTTTGAATAATTTTTTATCATTGATTCAAGTAAAATTTATTATGGTAATCGAACTTTTGTCTTATAGAACAGAAAATGGAAAGAATTTAAAGTTAGAAAATAATCAACCCTCTTTCTGAAAATGGTTATGGCGTTGAAATCTTGGTAATCTATCAAATCGTAATTTTCTGAACACTTTTTAAAGTAAAAATAGTTTTATCAAAAAATAATATATTTGAGTATTATACGTCTTATCGGGTTAGGCAACACATATTTGTATGTGCGCAAGTGTAAGTGTTCCCTTGTGATTATGGTTATAGCAAAAGAGCAAACTCGAACAAAGAAAAATATAAAAATAAACGCTAGTTAAAAAATAATTAACTTCAAAAAAAAAATCAAACGGCAACAACATTTTGCATTCAAATTGAAGCTAGACAAACAAATTGAACAGTTAATCACCAAAACAGCCTTAAGAAGAGTGACCATCACAAGCCTTGCATATCAGGAATGCAATTATAGAGGTGTGAGGAGTCAAAAAAAAAGTAGATTAAGAGCTAATAAATAATCATTTGTTGTGAAAAAAAAGTTACCAACTTATGGAAAACAAAAGCTGACCAAAGCCATCAATCTTTTCTCTCTCTCTCTCTCTCTCTCTCTCACACACACACACACACACACACAGCATTCATGGAATGTTCACCTCATAGTACCAAATATTGAACATTTTTTTCTAATTGGAAAAATAAACAGAAGATTAAGGATAAATGAAAATGCAAAGAAATTGTGACATGGTGGGTGTATTTATTACTCTGAATTCAGGTTAACAAGTAAGTTATTTAATTTAAATATCATTTAATGTGTTCTTGTGAAAGGATTTCAGAGTTATTTATCAGTGTACAGTTCTTTTAAAATAAATATAACAAAATATGACATTTTTGAATTTATTTACTAAACTACGATACTTTTAAAAGCGGAGTCAACAAACCCACTTTTAAATAAAGAACGAGATCTAATTAAAGAAAAATTGTGGGTAAAACAAGTGAAAAACGTGTTTAGTAAACACACTTTTGTGAAAAAAACTTGTTTTCTAAACACGCTTTTAACAATTTTCATCTATAATCTTTATAACTAAATATTGTTGCACAATATATCACAAAAGTGTGTTTAGTAAACATGTTTTTCACGTTTTTCATCTATAATCACTATAACTACTAGCCATGTTTTTTTTATTTAAAAGCAGAGTTATTGATCCTGTTTTTAACAAAAGCGGGTTTGTTGATTCCATTTTTAAAAAATATCATAGTTTGGTAAATAAATTTAAAAATAACGTATTTTAGTATATTCATTTTAAAGAGGCGATAAAATGTTAAATAACTCAAGAATTTCAACACTCCAATATTTGGGCATGACACCATATCTACGAGTAAATAGCCAATTTTGTATTAAATGTCGAATTAAAACAATGTCTTGAAGGTTTTAGACTCTTGAGAATTGATATAGATATACTTTCTTATACTCCACATGCATCATTGTCTCCAACATGTGGCACGAAAGAGAATTATGCATTCTCAACAACTATTGATAAGATTGTAGGTTCGAATTTACGTATAATGATTTTGTGCGAAAATTGTCAAACTTTAAGTTGTTTCAATGTAACAACAACTAGAATCTATATTGTTTCAATGTTTTCGATTAATGAGGACTAAATTGGGTAATGATCATTTGATTTTCTTTGGAGATGGAATGCACTCAAAACATTTGTTGTCAAACATTTTTAGTTTCGTTATTTTCGTTGACATCTTTTTCTTACGTGTGTGGGAGAAAGAAAAATGAAAGAAATTTCAGAGGATATTAAGTTTGATTTCTCCTGTGTTTCTTGTACTAATTTAATCCGAATTAGTTTATTCTAATTATGTGACATCA
The DNA here is from genome assembly GCA_951799425.1 of Ilex aquifolium. Classification (NCBI taxonomy): domain Eukaryota; kingdom Viridiplantae; phylum Streptophyta; class Magnoliopsida; order Aquifoliales; family Aquifoliaceae; genus Ilex; species Ilex aquifolium. The sequence goes on along the minus strand of OX637391.1, from coordinate 59,126,212 downwards.
CATGAATATCAAATATACTTTTATTGATAATTTTTTAATTAATTTCATTTTGTTTTATGACCCAAAAGTAATTTCAATCACTGCCATCAAATTTCTAACAGTATTTAATATCTAGCTAGGAGCCAGGAAAGATTGAGCTGATTTTGAATCTCGAGTTAGAACATCAATCCATACCTACCCAACCTTGGCTTAACTCGGGTAGAATCGTGAATAGAGTCTTGAACCTTTATTGTTTTTTGTCTTCGAATCTTGCTTGGTGTCGAACATAACTTATTGTTATCAATGAAATTTGATAATGCACAAAATAGACTTATACACAATCAACAATCGAGTGTATGATGCAGAATAATTGATGAAGCAATTAATAACAGAAGGCAAAGGCTAGGTCAACATATAGATGTATAATGGTTCGGTCAAAGTAACCTACTCCACTTCGAAGGCGACAACGGTGGTCGAAGAACTTTATTAATTAAGTAGATGGTGGGGGAGAGAGCAAGAGTAAGCTCTAGAAAAGATTGAGTAGCTATGAGAGAGATAACTGTGTAAAGGGTGTGTAGAGAGATGCCCCTCTCATGTGGAGAGACTTACAATTTATAGGCACACAGCCTTGGTTGAGGCAGTGTCGTAAAAGAATAGGTGACTAGCTTTTCGGGGAGGATATCTACAACTAGAATAAGTATAATTAGAGATAGTTTTGATCTTGGAGAGTGGCTATTCCGATGATTGCTCCCCCGTGCACTAATCTTCTTGAACTCCTTGATCTTTGGACTAGGCCGAATCCACGTCTTGTATCTAATTTGGGCTTATTTAATTAATTAGGCCTGACTCAATAACATTTGGGCTCATCAAAATTTTCATAATAAAAATATAAAATAAGAAGCAAATAGCAGAAAATTTGGAACTTTTGTAAGACTGTATGTAGAAAGTATGGATTGGAAATTTTTTAAAAATAGTATCATAAAAGATTGGAAGAATTATACCTAGACTCTCTAAGGTTTGTCGCTTAGTCACTTAGATCATCTGATATTTAAAATATTACATACAGACCTCTTAAAGTTTGTACGAACGTAACACTTAGACCTCTGTCGTCAAATGTCTGATAATATATCCGTTAGCAAATTATACCCAGACTCCTGAAGTTTGTAGACGTATAATACTTAGATCCTTCAAGTTTAAAATGTTATACTTAGACAAACTCCAATTAAAGATAGAATATTAAATATGTTAAATTTTACAATCAAAATTCATGTTCTATAGTATCATTTATTGAAATAAAATTAAAAATAAAAAGTCAATTTTTTTAAAAAAAGTATACTATTATACTATCTATTAGAATATAATTAAAAAATCAAATAAGGGGTCTAAATCATTCATAATAGAACATGAATTTTACAACCAGAATTCATGTTCTATTATGTCATTTATTGAAATAAAATCAAAAATAAAAATTTAGGGGATGTTTGGTAACTGCTTTTGTTTTGTGTTTTGTGTATTTGTTTTCAATTTTTGTCAAAAATGAAAACAAAAATATGTTTGAATACTTTTTTTGTTTTTGTTTTATATTATTTGTCTTGGAAAAAATGGGAACAAAGACAAAAAAATAGGAACAAAAAAATTGTATTTTAGGAAACACCCGAAACACAAAACACGTGCGCAAGTCAGCTAAAAATTTTAATGAGGTCTCGGATTTGAGTCTCATTACCAACAAAAATGTGTTATTTTTTATGGAGGTATAAAAGAAGACTTCAGCCGCTGTTCACCCATTTTCTCGCTCCCTCCCTGCTCTCGCTCCCTTTCTCTCTCTCTCTCTCTCTCTCTCTCTCTCTCTCTGTGTGTGTGTATACGAACGAAGAGAACCGATCGCGTGGAAGAAGACGATCTCTTTGCCACTGTGGAAGAAGATGATGCTCCCTCATCTCTCTCTCTTTCTGTGAAACCCATAAACAAAGACACAGATCTGTGCATATATGCACAGATCGAGGTGTGGGTGTGTGTGAGAGTGACGAATATGTGTGTGTTGTGTTGTGTGATGCACAGATTTGTGCAAATGTACACAGATTTGTGCGTGTGTGTGTGTTTGTGTTTGTGTGAGAGAAAGAGTGATGAGTCTGTGTGTCTTTATGTGTTGTACTGAGTTTGTGTGTTGTGTGTGTGTGTGAGTGAGTGAGTGACCAGTCTGTGTGTGTGTGTCTGTGTTGTGTTGTGTGTGTGTATTGTGTTATGTGTGTGTGTGTTGTGTTTGGATTGACTGCCGATTGAATTGTGATTTGGAAGTGTTGAATTGCCATTTAAGATTGATTGAATTACCATTTGGGAATAAATTATTATTTGGAAATTAATTGTCAATTGGGATTGATTGAATTGTAATTTAGGATTGATTGAATTACAATTTAGGATTAAATTTTTATTTGAAATTGATTGAATTACCATTTGGAATTGTACGAAAACATTTGAGATTGCCATTTAGTCCCAATTTTTTTTTTAAGGAATTTTTAGATTTGTATTTTATTATATGATATATTATACAACATATTTAGGATAAAACGTGAAATAGTTACCAAACATGTTTTATTTTTTATTCTCATAATTTGATAGACAAAAATGACACCCAAACATGTTTTATGTTTCAGTGTTTATCACAAAACAGAAACAAAAATTGTCTATGTTTTTTATTGTTATGAAGATACGAAAACGAAAACGTTACCAAACGACCCCTTAATTTTTTCTTAAAAAATCGTATTTAGTGTACAATTATACTATCTATTGGAATAAACCTAAAAACTCAAACAAGGGATCAAACTGTAATGGAAATAATATATTCTAACTTCAATTGAGATAATCTGGTAGTTTACACGATCAAATTAAATTACAATATATAGTATAATTATATAGTAATTATGATTTTTTATTTTAATTTTATTTCAATAAAATGTCATAATAGAACATAAATTTTGGTTGTAAAATTTAAAATATTTGATATTTTATTTTTGATTGGAGTATTTTTTGTCTAAGTATAACATTTTGAACTTGAGGGGTCTAAATATTACACACTTATAAATTTTAGGGGATCTGGATGTAATTTACTAACGGACATTGACGACGAGGGTCTAAGTGTTACGTGCGTATAAACCTCAGGGAGTTTGTGTGTAATATTTCAAATATCATAGAGTCAGGGTGATTAAGTGACAAAATTCAGGGAGTTTGCATGTAAGGTCTTTATAATATACACCGGCCAAATAATAAGTTCACGTCAACTACTGATACAGATAAAAAAATTTCTCAAGTATGTCTTCTCCATTGATAAGAAAATGGATTAGTATTCAATGAGTTTTGTTTTTTAGTTCGTGATTTTTAATTATCTGTTTGGTTGCTAAGAAAATGGAGGAAAACAAAGGATTAGAATTTTGCTCTTGATGGAAAATTTACCGGGAATTGAAGGCTAAAGTTGGGTTATAATAGTCCGGGGCGGAGAGACACATTTACAATGTTTATGACTAGTTTTTTTTATAATTCAAAAACATTGTATAATAATTTTATTGTTAATATAATTAATAATATTTTTTGGGAAAGTAAAATATATTCATTATTGCAAAATTACATGTACATGTAAAAAACTTATCTGTTTATCAAACAGATAAAAAAACAAAAGAAGGGACCAATCACCTGAACTGCTATAAGTTCTGCCTTGTGACAGAACTTATGGCAGTTCAGAGCATTCATGATGGAAGATTAGTGGACCAAGCATTAGACACAGAATTGTTGCAATGCTGGAGAAAAATAATATTCCGGGTGGATGGTTTGAAGTTGGCAGTGAGAAGTTTACTGCTAATAACATGAAGGATGGACTTCAAAACGGTAGTTGCATCCCTGAAGTCATTCTTGAAGACTCTGACATTTCTTTCTCTCCAAATCGTATAGACAGAACTGGAAAGACTAAGTTTGAGCACAATGGATTTGAGGGATTTCCCTTTCCACTTGTTGGAGGCTAAGTGGATAGCTGGTAACCAACATGGGGGGAACCAAGAGGTCATAGAATGACTAAACACCTTGTTCCATATTTCACTTGTGAAAGGGCATTCAAAAAACAAATGGTTGATGCTTTCCTCTGTTAGTCTACAAAACACACATGTCGTATTAATGTTTTGCATATAAGTCTTGATTCGATCCTTCGTTCCAAGCTTCCCATGAATTGCGATCCAGAGAACAAAAGACATCCTAGGGATGTATTGAGGGTACCATACAAGCATGTACCAAGGAACTTTAGGACCAGAAGTATAAAAAGATTTCCATGCTGAATGGGCAGTATAATGACCACTAGGATCAGGGAGCCATTTAATTCTATCAGCATGCAGAGAGTTGGGATTATAGGACGGCATAGAATTGAGAATTTGCAGCAGCTCAGGAGTACTTGAAGAAGACCATGCCCAGCAAGTTCCATTAACAATGGTTTCTACCTTTGTGGTAGATGACAGATTTGCAAGTTCAATGATTCTCTCCGACCATTTAAGAAGAAGAGGCCCATGCGGATGCCAATTATCATGCCACAAGTGTGTTGATTTACCATCTCCAATAGTATGAAGAATCAATGGCCTAGCAGTGTGCCTGAGTTTCAAGAGTTTCCTCCAATTCCATGAACAAATCTGAGGTGGTCTAACTTCCCAAAAAGATTTCATCTTGAGATAGTTCACTCTGATCCAGTTAGCCCAAAGATTTTCCTTGTCATAGATAATATACCAGATGTACCTCAACATTAGAGCTTTGTTCCAGCTATGAAGATCTTTAAGTCCAAGACCACCTTCCTCTTTTGATTTAATGACAGTCTCCCAAGCCACCTTAGAGGCTCCTTTCTTTTGCTCGTTGTCAGACCGTAGGAAAGATCTTAGTAACTGCTCAACTATTTTCAGAACACTCTTGGGAAGGATCAAATGGCTTAACCAGTAGTTTTGCATATTGCACATAACAAATTTCACAAGTTGGAGCCTACCTGCATAAGAGAGAAATCTGTTAGTCCAACTTTTTATTCTAGCTTCAGTTTTGTCCACTAGAATTGCACAATCTCTTGGCCTCAGCTTGGTTGAAATGAGTGGGATACCCAAGTACTTGACAGGAAGCTGCCCCAATTGAAATCCAAGGCAAGAGATAATTTGGTCCCTTTGTGTCTCAGGGATCCCAACAATAAAGATTTGGCTCTTAATTGCATTTGCACTCAAACCAGATAGGGATTGGAACTTATGCAGAGCTTTCTTTAGCACAACAACTAAGGGAAGATAGCCATGACAGAAGAGGAAAAGGTCATCTGCAAAGCACAAATGAACCAACTTATGTCCCTTACATCTCCAGTGGTACTTGAAAGAATCTGAAGCAGCAATTTCAGCTTCAAGAATGTGAGTAAAAGCTTCCATGATGAGGACAAAAATATAGGGGGAAAGAGGATCGTCCTGTCTAATACCCCTTTTGCTAGGAAAAAAACCAACTAACTCCCTATTAAGGTTGATCCTAAATCTTGGTGTTGTGATGCAAGCTTGGATCCAAGAAATCATATTAGATGGAAAGTTAAATCTCCTGAGAGTGAAAATCACAAAATCCCAATCAACCATGTCAAAAGCCTTCATTAGATCAACCTTTATTGCACATCTGGCCGATCCCATATCCTTGTGATAATTCCTCATAAGTTCTTGTGCAAGGAGAATGTTATCCCCTATCCTTCTTCCAAGAACAAAAGCTGATTGATTATGGGAAACAATATCAGAGAGCACCTCCTTAATTCTAGAAGCTATAACCTTGGAGATGATTTTATAAAGAATGTTGCAGCATGAAATTGGTCTAAAGTCTTCAATCTTAGAAGGGTTAGGGACTTTAGGAACTAACGAAATGATGGTATTATTGAAGTCTTTCAACAATTGACCTCTAGTGAAGAATTCCAAGATTGCTGCACAAATATCTTCACCAATAGTAGGCCAAGCAGCTCTATAAAAATGTTCATTAAACCCATCAGGACTTGGGGCTTTGTTGGGGTGAATAGAGAAAACTGCCCTCTTGATCTCATCCTCTGTGACAGGAATAGAAAGATGCAAAACTTGGTCATCTGAAAGTTGTCTCCATGGAAGGTTATGAAGCTCCCTGTACCTGTATTGTGCACATGAAGAACTATTGCCAAGAATGGATTGGAAATGGTGGATAACAATTTGCTGGATCTCCTCAGGCTCATTGGATGTAGTCCCATCTACTCTGGTGATAGATAGAATTTTATCTCTGTTTCTTCTAGAATTGATAGTTTTGAGGAAAAAAGTTGAATTCTGATCTCCATCTTTAAGCCACTGAACTCTTGATTTTTGCCTTAGAAAGGATTCCTCATTCTTTGCTGCAATAATATAATCCTGGAGGAGTTGTTTCTCAAGAAATCCCAAGACTGCATCCATAGGAAAAGAGCCTAAAAGTCTTTGACATTTGTCAAGCTCCATCTTAGAGGCTTGGACCCTTATGGTAACATTCTCACTTTGGGGTTTGGTTAGATCCTTGAAAGCCTGTTTAAGCATTTTCAGCTTGGTGAAGACTTGGAATTGAAGAGTGCCCAAAACTGGTTTGGTCCATGTATTAGAGACAATTTGCTCGAAGTCATCTCTGTGAGTGAGGTGGTTATAAAATTTAAATGGGAATTTCCTAGTTTTCCTTAACACACCCATTCTGAGAATGCCTGGACTGTGATATGATAGACCAGGTGGGAGAAATTCAGCAATAGCTTCTGGGAAGAGTTGATTCCAAACATCATTAGTTAAGATTCTGTCAAGTTTCCTTACCACACATTGCCCAGGATTCCTATTATTTGACCAAGTGTAAAGATGACCTGTGAATCTAAGGTCACTTAGATCTGCACCTTGAATACAATTGTCAAAATCATACATAGACTGATTCCAATTCTCAGTACCCCCCAAGGTCTCCTGAAGGTTCCTGATTGCATTAAAATCACCCAATAAAGCCCATGGCTTATTCACAAATGCTTGGGCTTGATAAGTAATGTTCCTCCATAGAGGCCTTCTATCTCTCTCATCATTAAATGCATAAATAAAAGATATAACAAAAGTGGTGTTACTGTCAATGTGTGTGACAAAACAATGGATAATTTGCCCAGTTTCCTCCAATTTCTGGACTCTAAGGACCAATGAGTTTCATCCAACCCATATTCTTCCAAAATGGTGACTATAATAGTTATGCATATATTCCCAATCTCTAAAGGTGAACCTCATGGCTTCATCTTTATTAATATACCTGACTTTAGTTTCAACAATGCCCACTAAGTCAAGATGATTTTTAAAAATTAGCTTCCTTACCTCTCCTTGTTTAATAGGGGAATTGAGACCCCTAGTGTTCCAACATCCTATATTGATCATTAGGATTTGGGAGGATTTTGGGCTAGAAACCCAGATAGCTTAATGCTACCAGACCTTATGGAGTGCTTCTTCTTCTTTTTCTTCTTGCTTTTAGAGGCTACCAAATCTTTGAGTAAGGAATTATCAGAGAATGAAGTCGATACCTGCTCCTCTTGACTTGTGGAAGGGCTGCAGTTATTTGGATGACTGTCTTCTTCCTTATTCAGTTCAGCAAATCTGTTGGGGGATTCAATTGGCATGACTTCAGGGACTTCTTTGCCAACTTCAGGGCAGGAGACTTGTTTGGTTTGCAGGATCTGAGTATCAACTGGGGCAGCTTCAATAGAGTTAGTATCATTAACATGAGTGTCACTAGTGGGTATGGATTGACTACTACTGAATGGCATATTGCTTGCTGCATGAGGATTTATAGGATTTTGATCAACCACTCGAGGGAATGAGACCACTTCTTTCCCCTTAAAATTCCCCTCTTTTGCTGCCTTGTGGCTTTTAACAGTTTGCCAAGTCTCCTTAGGTGCTGCCTGTTGGGGAGGTGCAGCCTGCTGGGAGGGTGATCTCTGCTGGGAAGATGCTTTGGAACAAGATGTTATAGAGTGTCCAAAGACTTTGCAAGCATGACATACCTTTGGCTTCCAAGGATATTCAACTTTAATTTCCATGATCTTTGAATCACCCAGGCAAAGATCAAAAGAATCAATGAGATCATGGCTTGCATCTATTTCAATACAAATCCTTGCGTAACTGAGTCTTCTGCATTGCTCCGTTAGTTTATCAGCATACAATGGTTTGCCCACTGCACTAGCAACATAGCTTAAGCCTTCATCAGTCCAATATTCCAATGGTATATTGTGTAGATGAACCCACACAGGAATAATAGTTTGAGAGACCTGTGTGAGCTCCATATTTGGCTGCCATTTCTGGAGAATAAGTGGTCTGCTCATAAGAATCCATGGGGCCATGTCAAGCACTCTAGCACATTCCTGCTCAGAAGAAAACTTGAAGAAGAAGAATCCCTTGTTATTTGCCAAAACCTCTGTTAAACCAAGTTTGTCCCAAAGCTTGTGGGCAATACCATTAACAACTGAGTATGAAAGTTTTTTCTCCACAAAGTATCCCACTAGTGTATTTCCCTAATTACAATAGCCTTTGCAAGCAACCTCTCTAGGGGGAGAAACAAGAATTCTATTTTCATTCAACTTGGTTTAAAGTACTTTAGTTTCATGGGGGGGGGGGGGAGTTCCTATTCCATTAGAATGGAATTGGTTCCATTTGGGTTCTGAATCACTTGTGACCAGGAGTTGGGTCTGTTAGGATCCAAAGTGGGTTTGCCCATCCCACTCTTTCTGGGAAAAACAGCTGTCTTCTCAACAGTATTGGAAGGAGTTAAAGTTGATGTGTCTTGTCCTTGACCAGCAGGCCTGTTCTGGTTTTCAATATTTGAATTTTCACCTTGAACAACGTGTGATGAACTCGGTGCTTGACTCACAGCATTGCTCAGTAGCTATGAACTGCTTTCATGAAGGATATCGTTCTTCTGATTACCAGTAACAATCACCAGATTCTCAATTACAAAGCCTTGGTCAGCTGCAGATTTGGAGGCCACCATTTCAAAGAACCTAGATGAGGGAAGCAGAAGAGAGATAAGCTAAGAAAACAAACAGAGAGAAGTGAGGATGGAGGGGAATCTGGTGGTGACGGTGGTGGGATGGGTGATTGTAGTGGTATAGTTGGTGGAGGTGAAAGTTAAGAGCATGGTGGTGAGAAAAGGCGAAGAACCAGTTTTGATGGGTTTTTGAGAAAGTCAAGCTGAATCCATTTGAATACATCCAAATTAATAATGGTGAGAGACAGCTAGAATGGACACAAGGTATAAGGCGAGAGAGAGAGAGAGAGAGAGAGGCTTGATGGCCAAGTGGCAGAAGTCACAAGGCTTGGAGGTAGTGGTGGAAGCGTTGAATTTGCATTATTGTTTCCTTTTGTTCTTAATATCCATTTTAAATTATAAAAATATATTGGAAGATTTTCTATCGGTTTGACTGGCATCAATGCTGTTGAAGCAAACTCCGAGTGAGTTTGATGTTTTATTTTTGCTAATTTTGAAGACCCAATTGTAGTTTTCTTTCGATGTTTGTCATCAGTGATTCACCATCTTTACCGATTTTATAAAGTTTATGATTTCTTTCAAATGTGTTTACCTTACTTTCGATACGTTGGACTTTCCCCATGTTTTCTATGTTTGAATTTTTATGCCCTGTCTTTTCTTTTTTGGATGTCTTTTGGTGGGGGTCGTGGTTGGGGTGGGGGGGGGGGGGGGGGGGGGGAAATGGGCATTAAATGAGGCACTAGTACTCTTTGGGCGTGTTTGCATGGCCGACTTTAAAGGAATACAATTGAAAGAATATATTCTTTTTCATCCAATATTGAGAGTAATGTAGTAATTTAGTAAGTTATTCTATCCATTTTTAAATCACGCTAAGTTACATTTAACCCATTTATTATTTATTTAGGCTAAAAAATCCTATTCATATCGGGGTAGGATAAAATTCAAATAGAATTTTTCATCATCTATTTTCCCTCCCATGCATAAGATAACTAGGGCCCACTTCAATTATATTGAACCCAACATCTATTAACCCTCCTTTACCTCGGCCATTAAGCAGCTCCTTTATGTGGGAATATGTTGGTTTCAGGAAAGACCACATTACACACTAGGTCAAGTTTCGAAAACAGGGGCATTATCTATTTTTGTGATAAAATCTTATGCTTTATTCTCTTATATTGATGTTCAGCTCACCTAAGCATTGAGTGCAGGAATTTGAGCCAAAATGATACGAGCTGACTAGCAGAGCATCAAATCATTTAATCTTAATTCATCTATTTGGTCCTTCTCAAAGAACGTTTTATTATAATTTCAGCTCGTGATGAACTTTAAATAAAAAAATATTTTTTTAATTTTGATTTGAGCTCGACTCGATTGAGAAAACCTACCCCTGATTTTGACATATAAAAAAAGCATTGGGGAACAATGAAAGGCCAACAGAACTCACCCACTTTGCTTGCTTATTGACCAAGGGACAGAGACTCATTCTCAAGAGTTTCAAATTGATTCCCAATAACTGACTTTTTCCTTGGGACATTTAGGTGAGATGTTAATAACCCAAACCAGCTAACTCCAATGCATTAAAGTATTCAATAGGGTAATAAAGAATTCAAAAGGGTAATAATGCCTGTTTTGAGTAACTTACCAAAAATTAATCCGGTTCAAACCGGCTTTTAAACTGAACCGCTTCTGTTTGTTTAAAAATAGCCGCGAAAATAAAACTGCCGGTCCTAGATCTACTGCCTACCTATCATTCCGCGTTTAAACCAATGCACTATCACCTCAATTTCAACGAATAGACATCAGCCACGTCATCACAAGACCATTTTTTGCTTACATGGCAAGTAATTAAACCGATATTTTCTGCGAAAATATAGAGACGTATACATCGAATCAAAACTCAATCGTGGGTAACTCTGTTCAGAACGAACAACTACTCCCCCTGTTTCTCTCTCTACACTAAGCACGTTGTCTCCCCTATATATACCCTTCACCAACTACAATTCTTCTTCCTGACTCTCCATGTACTCCAATCCAAAGAGATAGATTATATAAAGTGGGTAAGATAAGAGTTGTGGAGAGAGAGAGAGAGAGAGAGGGAGAGAAAACAGAGACATGTCAGGGCCAGATGTGGAGAGCAGGGGAGCCAAAAACAGAGGAAGCAAACACGATGTGATCGAGGATAGGGAGACTCATTGGACTTCATGGTTGGTCCCGATGATCGTTGTGGCCAACGTTGCCATGTTTGTTATTGTTATGTACGTCAACAATTGTCCCAAACACAATTTGGGTGTTGAAGGCAAGTGCGATGCAAGGTTTCTTGGGAGGTTTTCGTTTGAGCCTCTAAAAGAGAATCCTCTGTTTGGTCCTTCCTCGTCCACGTAAGGATTGGTTCTTCAAGACCCATGTCTCAATTTTGAATTTTGTTTATGTCTGTGTCTTGTGAGAGTTGTGTGTGTGTGTGTTTTGTTTTGAACTGATCACACGTTATGGGTTGAATGTTTTCTTGATTGATTATTTGCGTGGTATCTCTTAGTATTTGCTTTTGGTTTCTATTTTTTATTTTTATTTTTATTTTTATTTTTATTTTGTGAAGATGTTTGGTTTCTTTTCTTTTTTTGCTGCTTAAAGAATATGTGACTTGGGAGTGTTGTGTCTTTAGAGTTGAAATATACCTAGGCTATTGATTTGGTTGGCTCTGTGAAGGTGATCGTTATGTTCTTTTAATTCCATGATCCTGTGAATTCCAGCTCTGTTTTTCCCGCCCATTTTATTCTTGTTGCTGTACGGGAAATCATTAAATTGGGAATTTTGGGGATGAATAATGTTTCATAGTTTGTGGTTCTTAGGTTTTTAGACTGCGATATGTGTGGATGGGTGAAATTTTGTTTCATCGTAGATGTAATAATTATTTAATTGCCATCTCTCACTATTGCTTTGGTAGAATTTGTTGCTCAGAAAAATATAGCTTAAAAATTTTAAATCTGGTGTCTGAATTTTATGATGTTTTTGCTGATCAGATTAGAATGGTTTGGCGAGAGTGGTGTGATTTTGTTATATCTGGGGTTTTTTTTTTGTTGCTTACCTAAAAGATGGGCTGTTTGGCTAGGGTATGATTACAAACTAAAGTGAGAGAGAGAGAGAAGGGGGGGGGGGGGACTGCTCATGATTTGGCTTAATTGGTTCTTCATGGCTAGGAGTCTGTAGATTGTATATGGGAGCAATTTCTTGCACACAATTTTGTGGAAGCATGAATAGATCCTCAGCCTATTTGTTTTGCTACATTGAGGGCTTCTTTAGATTATTCAAGACAGCACCACCCACTGCAACCTTGTTTATTAATCAAATGGGGGAAAATGCAAGGACAGTCAAGGATTTCAATGCATTATGAACCAGGAACGCTTACTGTAGCCATTTATGGATCCCTGTTCCTCTGTAAAAGTGGGAGCATGAGTTTACATTGATAATGTGATCAGTCCGTACTTCTCTTTCTGCTGTACATTTTATGGGTTTAGAATGGATTCCCATATAAGATGTTCTCAATTCTTTCAATGTCAGATCACTCGTATATTGAATGGAGAACTTGCTTGAATACAACCCGTTACACTTGGATACATGATAAGTGATCTATAATTGAGTAAATTTAACATTAAGTGGATCTGAATCCCATTTAGTCACTACACTACAGCTTTGGAGTTACACAAACGGAATAGATAATCTATGTCTGAAAGTGTGTTATAACTATGTCTATTTCATAAGAAGTGAAATTTGTTCCCGTGTTTTGCAATGTCATTGATACCAACTTGCTTGCTGGATTTTGGGCTTTGATTTCCTTTCATTTCTTCTTAAATGGTGTATCTATGTTCAAGTTGTTAGCTTATTATGTCAATTGTTGAGAGAGATGTTTCCTGTAATGACCATGGAAATTTAACTTACTTGGATCCTATTCCATTAAGTCATACTTGTTCGGCGATGTTTATATTGGCTTCAGAAAAGAAGAAACAGATTTAAAACATTAGCTAGATGTAGCTGTACTGAAAAAATTACCTTTTCCTGCATTTGAAGTTTGGAGAAATTGGGAGCTCTTCAGTGGAACAAAGTGGTGCATAAGCATCAAGAATGGAGGCTTATTACTTGTATCTGGTTACACGCTGGTATTATTCATCTGGTCGTAAATATGCTGAGCCTCGTTTTTATTGGCGTCCGCCTTGAACAGCAATTTGGCTTTGGTATGTGATGTTCATTCCTGTTTCTGAATTTATTGTTGGATCACCCTTTTTCTTGAATTTGAGGAGTGAAATTCATAAGAGGGATTTTCATCCTGTACCCCTGTTTGATCTCTTAAATTTTGACTATATGCATATACGTAGAAGAACTCTTTCTCCATGTTACAAACTTGGTAACTACTTGTGTTTCATAAAGAAGACCATATTCTCTAGAATTCAATATATATTATTTCTCTTATAATCCTATTAGACAAATAATAACCTGGCTATTTGGCAGTGCGGATTGGAATTATCTACTTGTTATCGGGATTTGGTGGGAGCATACTTTCCTCTTTATTTGTCCGAAATAGCATCTCTGTTGGTGCTTCTGGTGCTCTTTTTGGGCTTCTTGGAGCAATGCTTTCAGAGCTTCTTACAAACTGGACTATTTATACCAATAAGGTGACCAATGCTTATTCAGGGTTTTTGTTTTATCTGTTTTGATGTTGTAGTCCTTACAGTTGTTACTATGTTTTAGTATTAAGTATTTGTTTTCACTATTTGCTAATATATTTAAGTATTGCTGATATAAGACTATTGGTCAAATATCGTTGCATTAAGGAGCCTGATTGGCTTTTTCATGTTGCTAATTGACTCCTCTCCTGTTCTTGCTCTTAGGCTGCGGCACTGATAACATTTTTTATCATTGTTGCTATCAACCTAGCTGTTGGGATCCTGCCACGTGTCGATAATTTTGCCCATATTGGTGGATTCTTGACGGGATTTCTCCTTGGCTTTATCTTGCTAGCTCGTCCCCAGTTTGGGTGGATGGTGGGTCGGAATCAGCCAGCTGATGTTAGAGACAAATCCAAATACAAGGCTTACCAGTATGTGTTGTGGTTGGTTTCTCTGATTCTGGTGGTTGCAGGGTGAGTCTACTTACTCAACAGTTAGTGTGAACTGGTCATGTTCATTCTCATTAAAAACACTATACCGCATTTGTAAACTAATAATGGGAAACTGGTTTCTCCTTTTATGTTTTCTTCTAGGGTTCGAGAGTTTTTTAGATTAATGTGAGAAGATGTCACTAACTTTGCATTTTTGTTATGTCTAACCAAAATACAGGTTCACAGTAGGATTGGTGATGCTGTTCCGTGGAGTGAATGGAAACAAACATTGCAGCTGGTGTCACTACCTGAGCTGTGTACCTACCTCGAAATGGAAGTGTGATGAAACTTAACACTTATGATGGACTTCGTTTACTCCTCCTTTCTCATTATGCTTGGTGCATGTATAAATACATAGTTGTAGGGTTAGAATGATCCGTTTCTTTACTTTTGATTTTATTCTTTCGGCATTGATATTGTGTATTACTTTCTTACTGGATATTATACATTTGAAATACAGATGAATCTAGTTTTACAGCCAGTTCAAAAACTTAGGGTTTTTGGAGGTTTATGGGATGTTACAGTTGAGGAATCTCCACCTGTTTAACAAGAGAGGACATGGCTCATACATATTCAATGAAACATTTACACCAGCACAACCACGTAGTATAATCATCTAATGATAAATTACCAAGTAGAAAAGATGAACCCCACTTTTTCACAAATTGGGTAGTTATTAAACTTTGTCAGGTTCAGTTGCATTCTTGGTGGTTTATCATTGGATGATTACAACACGTGCTAGTGTTGACATGGTAGAATCGTTACATTGAATATTTTCTCCTATTGTGGGTAATAGTGATCCATCTGATGCTTGTTTGGTTTCAAACTCATGCAACCTTCATTGAATAGCACACTTTCCACATCCCACACCAACCCAACATACCCAACCCTCCTCCTCCACACTACAAAACCTTTTCATGTTTACTCTGAGCAACCCAACTATTGATATGTTAAAAAGGTCTAAGAGTGAGCAATTCAACGAGATGGAGAGTCACAAAGCTGCAGTTATAGTCACTGGAATGTTGATGTTCCTATCAGGGTTTGCATCCGCGTCAGCTGACGCTGTGGATTGCACCACCGTGACGTCGCTCATCTCTGCATGTTCCACCTTCGTCACTTACGGTTCGCCAGACCCGATTCCTGGATCACCATGCTGTGTCGCGGTGATGACCCTCAATAACATTGCCAACACCATTGAGAATATCCGGTTGATGTGTAGATGCGTAATGGGCCTCATTACTACTTACAATCCCAATGCCACTGCCATAGCCACTTTGCCTGGCTTCTGTGGAGTTTCTCTCGGCTTTACCATTGACCCCAACACTGACTGCGATTAGTAACTCTCTCTCTCTCTCTCCCCCCCCCCCCCCTCCCCCCCCCCCCCCAACCCTCTCCCTCTCTGTTTTACTGGGGCGTTTCTCAATTCTCATAAGGTTTACATTTTGGTGCAGCATCGTTTGATATGGAGTTCCAGGAGAAGGGGATTTCTCAGAGAAGTAGTATGTAGAAGCCAAATAAGAAGCTTGTTTGACAGAGAATAGGAGGGACTCTAAAGTTTTTCAGTATCTGAAATAATAATAAAGGTTGTAGTCTAGGAAGTGTAAACCTTCTTTGTAAATGAATGAATAAGTTTTCCTACAGTTGAGTGAGATGGGGATGAGGGTTTCAACAATAGTGAATGCTCATCCTCCCAAATTATGCATTGCGGGTTCAAGTTCCCTAATAAGGCTCTCCAAAACAGCTCGCAGGTTAGAGCCAGGAATCAGCGTCCCCAAAATGGGGTTGAAACTGTCGACAACTTATCTCTTCCAGATGTTGCTAAAAGCTGAAGTCATGTAACTGGATCGGAAATTTATTACGACCTTAATTTTTTTAAAGTATTGGCCTTTGAAGAAAGTCCAAGATGGCATTTAGTTTGATGCGGTTAATACAAATTGTGCCCTTTCTCATTGATCTTGATAGGTAGGTAGTATTATTCTCATCAGTTCACGCAGATATGTGATGAGACAAGAAGGCAACCAAAACTAGAACATATGAACCAAAAAAACAAACTGTTCTCCCTTGAAGACATAGTTGAAATTGATTTTTGCAGTCTGGGAATGTTTGTTGGTATATATGAATTTCAAGCTAACAATGCTTAAGCCAAAGGAGGACTTTCTCCGTTTAATTTTAGGTGAAGAGATACTAGAGACAGAAAATGGAATTAGGGAAAAACGTTTAAGGTTTAGAGGCTTAACCTTGGTAGCATTCATCAACAGGTTATACTAAAATGTCAATGTTGATGGTTACAAACATAGTCCAAACAAAGGAGCTCTTTCACTGCTACCCCCGGCTCTAGAAGATGCAGAGCGCCCTCATGAGCTCTTTGCAGCAGCCCGAACAACTGCTTGATCGATTTTCATGGAAGATTTCAGTGACCTCAAAGACGACACTTCCCCCTTAAAATAGATTGGGATTAGGTTTATGAGACGTAGATGATTGTCTTGATAGAGAATGAATTGTTGTAAACTTTTGTTCACTGTGATGCCAAGCTGGAACATGCTGTGAATTGTAAAAGGCTCTTCCACTTTGCTTGAAGTTCAAGTGAGGCTTCTAAGTATCTATTCCAAGGATCTTAGTACTCTTCTCATCATCGGTATGCCCATTTTTGAGTGACATGTCTCTATGGATGTTTCATGAATCATGACCTTTCTTTCATTCAATGGTCTAACCAGTTTCTGCTTGATTTTGAACCACCTGTATTTGCCCACAGTCTAAGCAGTTAATTTGCAATAGAACATGACATGTTCTGGGAAGCAAATTCAAGATATTATTAATCAATTTTTTTAGTATAGTTGTGGACTGCCATACATGCAAAAGCTCTGACCACAAAGTCCAATAATCTATCATTAAGTGTTGGGTTGATTACCCTATAAGGTAAGCACTACAGAGCTGAGCTTTTGGAAATTCTAAAGGCCAACTTTTGTGGATTGAGAGGATATGTTTTGTTGATATGGCCTCCCAACTGTTCTTCATCATGGAGTGGTGGGGGAGATTCAGATCTAATAGTTGAAATTAGTTTGTGATGAGGATAGGATTTTTGGGCCTGGGCCGCCCTGATAGCCGAGCCCAGGGATCCCTGAAATCCTGTTTGTAGACTTCGAAGCCCAAAGGAAATGGTCCCAACTGGCCCACATCGAGAGCAAGGGGCCTAAAAAATCGGAGAGCCAACAGCCCAGCCCTGATCCAACTCTCAACCCATAGCCTAAGGTAAGCCCTATTGCGCCACGTGCTCCAAAAACACAGGGCAGCGCCTCTGATTCCTCAGAGTCACACCCTGCGAAATGCAGAGGGAAGTGGTGCCGAACGAACCCAGGTGGTCGTGGGCACAGTACCGCCGGCGGACAGAGAGGCTTCAGAGAAAGGACGAAAGGTCCCCACAAGATCAGGGAAGAAAAACAGCAAACCCTAAGGAAAGGCATGGTATAAATAGAACAGTAGAAAGCAAGGAGAGGGGATCGACTCCTGAGACTTCTTCCTAACCTTCATTCTGGTAATTTGCCCTTGTTCCCAGACAACCCAGATAGAAAAGAATCCACTACGGCCCTGCGCCTGTAATTTCCTTACAACCGTTTGAGATTAATACATTTCACCAAGAGCCAAGAGCCTTCATTACAGTGGATGTAACCCAAGTCCATCGGTTAGAGTGAATCACTTACATTGCTTGTTTGTCATTGCATAACTTTCACTTACTTAAGCCTATCTCGAAAAACCCAATAGAACCATATCAAATTGGGCCTGGGAGATTAATTCCGAGGCATCATCAGTTGGCGCCGTCTGTGGGAACGGTTTTCATTGTTCTCTTGTGAATCTTATCTACTTGATGGTCTCTACTCGGAATATGAGTAAAGCTCCTGCCAATCCCCAAGGCCACCAAAACCCACCGGAGAACTTTCCGACGCACATGGAGGACGTTGAGGGTTATCCCCCAGCGACGAACCTCCCTCCGCTCAATGAACTGGAAACTTACCATAGAACTACGTTACAGTTGATGAAACAGAACCAGGAACTGATGGAGTGGATACAGACTCATCAGCTCCCTCGTTTCCCCCCAGCTCGACAAGAGCCTCCTCCCCCCCAAGAAGAGCATAACATCGCTCCCCCACCCCAAGAGCGCCAAGCTCCGCCTAACGGGGTTACCGAGCTACATGAGCGCAGCTATTCTGGCGAGAACCACCGAATGAGACATCCCGAAGAACATGACGACGATGAAGCCCACAGTAGGGCTAGGGCTGCCTACCGAGAAGACAGGCCCTATCCCCAGGATGTCAATGACCATGCCTGGGAGCAAGAGATCCGTGAGCTCCAGCGAGAACTAGGTAATATGAAAGAAGTGGTCAAGGGGCGAACCCCCGACACCATGGACGCCTTGGTTCAGCAAACAGAGTCGCCGTTCACTCCAGAGGTCCTCCATTTCCCTCTTCCCCAGAAATTTCGGACCCCTTCGATAGAGGCGTTTGACGGGACCAAAGACCCAGTTGATCATCTAAACTTATATAAAAATCAAATGGAGCTCCAAGGATACCCGGACCCTATTCGCTGCCAGGCTTTCGCTATCACCCTCAAAGGGTCGGCCATGACCTGGTTTAACCGGATACGACCAGCGTCCATCTCATCCTTCAGAGAACTATCCATACAGTTCGTATCCCATTTCATCGGAGCAAGGACGTACAGAAAACCATCCTACCACCTACTGAGCGTTAAGCAAGGACCCAACGAGTCCCTCCGGAGCTACGTGCAACGCTTCAACCAGGAATGTTTGAAGGTGGAAAGCGTGGACAACAAGTTCGCGCTGACCACCTTCATGTCTGGGCTCGGGATTCAATCAAAGGATCTCATCTTCTCAATCGCCAAGAATCCTCAAGCCACCATGGCCGAAGTACTGGCGAAAGCCGAGAAATATATAAACGGCGAAGAGGCCCTCCGCCTGAAGGGGAGTACGGCGACGACGGACGGAGACAAGAAGAAAAGAGATCACAGTCCTAGGAAGGAGAGAAGACGTGATTGATCCCCGAGGAGAGACCGCTCCCCAAGGAGAGGGAAAGAACCTTCTCCTAAAATGAGAGGGAACGTTCGGGATCGCCTGGGACCTCCTCCCCAAGAGCTGCAGCAGCTGTTAGTCCCAGCGCGGCTCCCACCCCTCGTCACCTCGATAGCCTAAGTCCTTCATGAAGTACAGAACGAAAGATTCGTCCGATGGCCTCCTCGGATGAAGTCCGACCCCAGCAGGCGGGATGCCAGCAAGTACTGCGATTACCACAAGGACACGGGCCACGAAACAAATGACTGCATTCAACTGAAAAAGGAGATCGAATACCTGATTCAGAGGGGCCATCTGCGCCGTTACGTGGCAGGGGAACAGAGAGCGCAGAACAATCAAGGGTGGGAAGACCGAGCTACCGCAGAACCACCGCAACACCAGCAAGCCATCGGAGAGATCCGGGTCATCTCTGGGGGTTTCGTTGGAGGAGGCGAATCTAGCTCAGCTCGGAGAGCTCATGCCAGAAGAGCCCGCTCAGAGGACTTCCTTGCGGTCCATGCTGTCAACAAAGTGCCCCGCCGAGACATGGACATCACCTTTTCAGATGCAGACCTAAAGGGATGTTAGCACCCCCATGACGACCCCTTGGTCATAAAAGCGATCATCGCAAACAAGACCATACATCGGGTGCTCGTGGATAATGGAAGCTCGGCAGACATCATTTTCTTAGCGGCCTTCGAGCAGCTCGGAATAGAAAGATCGAGGCTAGAACCCGTGAGAACCCATCTCCTGGGATTTTCGGGAGAAAGAGTCTTGCCAATCGGTTCCATCCAGCTCGTCCTCACCGTAGGAGATCCGCCCTGTCAGGTCACCACCACCACCCGCTTCCTGGTGGTAGACGCCCCGTTTGCCTACAATGTCTTGTTGGGAAGGCCATCCCTTAACTCTATTAAGGCAGTACCCTCGGTATATCATTTGGTGATGAAATTCCCGACTGAGAGTGGGGTTGGAGTGGTAAGGGGAGACCAACGCCTCGCCAGGGAGTGTTACGTGGCATCTATGCGGCAGAAAGAAGTGGAGTCAGTCCAGTTGGAGGACTTGGACATGAGGGATGAGATAGAAGCCCGACCTGCCCCCTCGGAACAGCTGGAGCCGGTGCAGCTGGATGAGGACCCGGAGCACTTAGTCTTTGTGGGCTCCATGCTGTTGCCTCTCATCAAAGAAAGACTCATCTCCTTCCTAAAGGAAAACGCTGACGTTTTCGCCTAGAAACAGGAAGATATGGAAGGGATAGACCCCGCCGTGATCGTGCACCGCCTCAGTGTAGATCCTAACTGTAAGCCGGTGAGACAAAAAAGGAGGAGCTTCGCGCCGGATAGACAGAAGGCTATAAACGAGGAGGTAGCCAAACTATCATGCGCCAAAGCCATCAGAGAGGTCGATTACCCGACCTGGTTAGCCAACGTCGTCCTGGTAAAGAAGGTAAATAGCAAGTGGCGACTCTGTATCGACTTTACCGACCTCAATCGAGCATGCCCAAAGGATAGTTTCCCGCTGCCTCGGATCGACCTCATAGTCGACGCGACAGCCGGCCATGAGCTCCTGAGCTTCATGGATGCTTTCTCAGGATATAACCAGATCCGGATGGACCCAAACAACCAAGAGAAGACCTCGTTCGTCACAGAGCAGGGGATCTTTTGCTACCAGGTAATGCCATTCGGACTGAAAAATGCGGGGGCCACCTACCAGAGGTTGGTCAACAAGATGTTCAAAGAAAAGCTGCTCTCGACCATGGAAGTGTGCATAGATGATATGCTCGTGAAGTCACTCAAAGCCGAGACCCATATTCAACACCTCAAGAAGTCATTTGAAATCATGAGGAAGTACTGAATGAAGCTGAACCCCGCAAAATGCGCCTTCGGAGTATCAGCTGAAAAATTTTTAGGTTTCATAGTTAATAGCCGAGGCATCGAGGCGAACCCGGAAAATGTCAAGGCAGTCCTCGAAATGAAGCCCCTCACTACCACTAGAGAAATCCAACGGCTGACCGGAAGAATAGCGACGCTCAACTGGTTTGTATCGCGCTCCAGCGATAAATGTCAGCCATTCTTCAAAGTCCTTAAGGCAGCCTTTCAGTGGGATGAAAAATGCGAAGAGCCTTTCCAAGCCCTGAAGGTCTACCTGGCATCCACACCCGTACTAGTAAGCCCTCAAGAGGGAGAAGTGCTGACCCTTTACCTTGCGGTATCAGACTTCTCGGTCAGCGCAGCGTTGGTCAGAGACAAGGACCGGGTCCAGCTACCTGTCTATTTTTGCAGTAAAGCCCTCTGAGGCGCCGAAGAGAGATACCCGAAGATGGAGAAGCTCGTGCTGGCCCTGCTAGTCGCCGCTCGGAGGTTAAGACCATATTTTCAGGCCCACACCATCGAAGTCCCAACGGACCAGCCAATGAGGCAGGTCTTGCATAAACCAGAAGCCTCGGGAAGGTTGATAAAGTGGGCGATGGAGCTTAGCGAGTTTGATATCAAGTTCAAACCCAGGACCGCCATCAAGGGACAAATCCTGGCAGATTTTTTTGCCGAGTTTACTTCTCCACCCGAGGAAAACGAAGAAGGCCAAGACTATGTCCCCGATGTTCCGACTTGAAAATTATGCGTAGATGGGGCTTCAAATGCCCAGGGGAGCGGAGCCGGGCTCATCCTAACTTCACCAGAAGGGTATGATCTGGAGTATGCCTTGAGATTCGACTTTCAAGCATCCAACAACGAAGCCGAATATGAAGCCCTTATAGCCGGTCTGAACCTGGCCCTATCGATGGAGGCTCAACAGATCGTGGTGTACAGCGACTCGCAACTGGTGGTTAGGCAAGTCGAAGAAGAATATGCCGCCAGGGACGAGAAGATGGTACTATACCTAACAGAAGTGCAAAGACTGCTGAGGAAGTTCGTATTGGCCGAGCTAGTCCAAGTCCCCCGAGAAGCCAATCATCGGGCCGATGCCCTTGCCAAGCTGGCTACTACTGGCAGCCAAGACTTACCGGGGCGAACGCCTGTCGAAGTCCTAGCACGGCCTAGCATACAGTCTAACGACGAACTTGCCGCAGAAGCTCAGGCCATGCCAGTTGAAGATGACGCTTCATGGATGGACCCCATTACATCATTCTTACAGGATGGGATACTCCCAGACGACCCAAAAGACGCCTGCAAGCTAATAGCCAGAGCGGCGAGGTTCACACTAATCCAAGGTAACCTGTACAAAAGAGGTTTTTCTTTTCCCTTAATGAAATGCGTGACAGGAACAGAAGCAGATTACATCTTGAGAGAAATCCACGAAGGCATGTGCGACAACCACATTGGTGCGAAGACATTGGCTAGCAAGGCCTTACGACAGGGTTACTTCTGGCCGACCATGTCCAAAGACGCCAAAGAAATAGTGAAGAGATGCCAGACATGTCAGGTTCACGGGAACTTGCCGCACTGCCCGCCTGAACTTCTCACCCCAGTGGTCAGCCCTTGGTCTTTTCAACAATGGGGGTTGGATATCTTAGGACCCCTACCATTAGGAGTTGGACAGTGCAAATTCGTCATGGTCGCAGTAGATTACTTCACCAAGTGGGCCGAAGCCGAACCTCTGGCAAGGATCACAACACATAAAGTCAAGAATTTCGTTTGGAAGTCCATAATTTGCCGCTTCGACGTCCCTAGAGCGTTGGTCTCCGACAATGGGAAACAGTTTGACAATCCGATGTTCACAAATTTTTGCAGTGAATTGGGGATCAAAAACTTCTTCTCGGCACCCGCCCACCCGCAGTCTAACGGGCAAGCCGAGGTGACCATCCGAACTATCAAACTGGCGCTAAAGACCAGGCTGGAAGCATCTAAGTCCCAATGGGTAGACTACCTCCCCGCGGTGTTATGGGCATACCGAACAACTACTCGAACTGCGACTGGGGAAACCCCTTTCAGCCTAGCATACGGGACAGAGGCCATGGCTCCCGTTGAGATAGGTGTATCCTCCGCAAGAGCCGAGCTTTTCAATCCAACACAAAACGAAAGGTCTCTGCTGGTAAACCTCGACCTCCTGGACGAAAAGAGAGACGAGGCCTTGCAACGAATCTCCTCCTACCAAAGAAGTACAGCAAGATACTACAACAAGCGAGTAAGAAGGAGGGGTTTTAATCCAGGCGATCTAGTGTTGAAAAAATTGCTCCCAGCCAGGAAGGACCCGGCCCATGGCAAATTGGGACCAAACTGGGAAGGGTCGTACGTGATAAAAAGGATTGTCCGACCTGAAAACTACGAGCTGCAAACAGAGGAAGGCAGAGACCTACATCACTCATGGAATGCAGACCACTTGAAGCGGTACTACCAATAGAGTTTTCTTGCGAGGAGTGGAGGGTTATTGTAAAAAGACCAGATTTTATCAATGAAAGTTGCAAAAGTTTCCGAAAAGTTTGCTCTATACAGAATCAGCAAGGCTTTTCAGCCTAAGAGCTCGGAAGCTCAGATCCAGCAAGGCTTTTCAGCCTAAGAGCTCGTAAGCTCAAGAGCTCGTAAGCTCAGGATCAGCAAGGCTTTTCAGCCTAAGAGCTCGTAAGCTCAGGATCAGCAAGGCTTTTCAGCCTAAGAGCTCGTAAGCTCAGATCAAGCAAGGCTCTTCAGCCTAAGAGCTCGTAAGCTCAGATCCAGCAAGGCTTTTCAGCCTAAGAGCTTAGAAGCTCAGATCGAGCAAGGCCTTTCAGCCTAAGAACTCGTAAGCTCAGATCCAACAAGACTTTTCAGTCTAAGGGCTCGTAAGCTCAAGAGCTCGTAAGCTTGGAAGCGGCAGACTTTTCAGTCTAAGAGCTCGCGAGAAGTAGCAAAGGTTTTTACGCCTGAAAGGCAGCAAGCTTGGTAGCTTATCAGCTCAACACAACTAGGATTCCATACGCAAAGGTTAATTGCATTTCTGACAAAACAAAAGACCAAGTTCATTACAGTAAAAAAAAAAAAAACATCACAAAAAGTCCACTGGGCACATATGCCAGGACAAAAAACAGTAACTCAAGTACATAGAAGAAATATCAGAAGCCTCCCCCAGCAACCCCTTTTAGCTTGCGATCACCCTTCTCCATCTGGATAATGACAGCTTGAAGACGAGAATTCTCCTCCCTCAATGCATCCTTTTCAGACTCGACTTCATTAATCCTCCTCAAAAGGGCCTCCACCACAGCATCTTGAGAAGGAAGCGGCTGGGATTCTGAGCCGCTCCTTGGCCTCTTTCTGCTAGGAAGGGCATCATCAGGATCGGAGCAAGAGGTGGGCTCATCAGACTCGGGCTCGGAAGTGTCAGTCTCAGGGAAGGAGGAAGGAGCATACAGAACCCGGCTCGAACTTCCCCCTATGTTAAAATCAGCCAGGTTCCGAGGGGTAAGGAGGTCGGAAAAACAGATCGGCACGACCTTCTCCACTAGGCTAATCTCTAGCTCCTCGCGGGGGGTAAGGCTAGGGCGACCTACGACACAGACAGGGTGAGTTCAACATAAGGAAAAATAGTTCAAATAGAAACAGGAAAAATTTTCATATGCATACCTCGATCTCGAAAACTCCTCCAAGTGCGGGGAACCAGGACACGATAGTTCTCCCTCACCGAAGATTCCCATGAGTCCCCAGAGACAAAGAAGAAGCGCTGAGTCCAGCCTTCGCGGGAGTCAGGGAGGCCAGGGATCAAGAGAGGCTGACGATATGGTCTTCAGGTGAAAGTACTGAAAATAGGGGGAAATTGAATGACAACCCAAAGAAGTAAAGAAATTGCCCCACAGTTGGAAAGTCGTCGAAACCTTGTAGACGCCAGAAAATGAAGAAGCTCACCAGAGCAGCCCAACCCTGTGGGGAAAGGCGAGAAGGGCATAACCCATAATAGGAAAGGACCCAGACAAAGTCCTGGTGTATCGGAAAACGAAGGCCCATTTCAAAAGCGCCCTCAAAGAACGAAACTTCCTGACGAGAAGAAAGACTGCTGGGCTCATCCAGTGTGGGGGCCCTAATTGTGAGGTCATCAGGGAAGTCATATCGTTTGCTTATTCCCCCCACATCTACAGCGCTAAGCAAAGAAGGGAGGAAAAATAGGGAATACCAGGACCCATCCAGAGCCTCTCGAGCCCGCAGTTTGAAGAGTGGAGAAAAAGAAGGAGCCATGAATCGACAAAGACAGAAGGATTGGAGAATAAGATGCAAAGGAACTACCAAGAGTGAAAGGAGTCTCAAGCATCGGGGAATAAATAGACATGCAACAGCAACGAAATGACTCTTAGTCTACCGCAATCATGACAACATTAATAATAACGGCGCGAGGTAGGTGGACGCTCACTTAACCATTTCATGTACTTCGCAAAAGTAAACTGCCACACAGGACAAGGAAAAGTGGCGCCTAACCCAAGCAGAAGACACTCGAACCACAAAGCACAGATCGCCACAAAACAGTATAAAAGAAGACCTCACTCCAAACAGACCAAGGTCTCCTCGGAGTGGGGGGGGCAAGGGAATATAGCACAAGAAGCAACCAACAAGTACATCACCACAGAAAGAAAGAAGGGAAAATTCCATTACAAGAATGTGTCTACATGTAAAAAAAAAGTAGCAAGACAAGAAATCAGCTACAAAAATCCGGGCACTCAAGCCTGATTTGCAGGAGGAGTAGCGTCGGGAGCAGGAGTAACGTCGGGAGCACCACCACTTGAAGAAGCATCAAACCTTGGCTGAAATTGCTCAAGGTCCAAGTCGGGAAATCTCTCCATCGCCTGGTCAGCAAAATTAAAGAACCCGTCAACAAAAGCCCTAGCCGCCTCCAGCCTCGCCTTCTCAATATCTTTCCGTTGATCCTCCACGAGCTGACATTCAGCAACTAAAGACCTATTCAGCTCAGAAACAGCAGCCCGGGACTCTTTCAGCTGATCCTCCAGAAGAGTGCGGGTAACAGCAGCGTTTAGTAGATCCTCCATCTCTGCCTCACGCTCTTCCCTCAAACGGGTCAGCTCGTACCTTAGAGAGACCTCAGCTAAGGTACTGGCAATCAGTTGTCTAAAGGTCTGAGCCCGCTGCTCAAGGACCTGCTCCAACTCTCTCTCAGTAACCAGGCCCCAGTTTAAAAGCTCGGTGCCGTGCCGACGAGCTTCAAGGACCTCGGCGCCCCTCCTCTGGACATCGCACCTCAACATAAAAATTTCCCTCCCAAGAGCGCAGATATGTGTCGCCGACTGAAAACATAAAGGACGTTATAAGATACCAAGAAGTTGAAATAGAGGGAAAAACACCAAAGCATACCTCAAGGAGGGCATGAAGCGCATCACGACTTCGGACTTGAAAAGGAAGATCTACAGAGCGGCGCAGGTCAGCTCGAGGAATCAACTCCATCAGAGCACGACTACTCAAGCTCACGTCTCGAAGCAGACCGGCCTCCGGGTCAGCAGTAGAGGTTTGGGGGGCACGAGCCGAGCTTGGACCAGCCGCAGTAATTAGAGAAGTGCCTCGCCGGACCGGCCCTCCTACAGGGTTAATCACCACAGTACCCGCAGTGGCCTCACTAGTGACTAACTCTGATCTCGACCTCGGGTGCAGAAGCAGGAACATCGGCTGTAGAAGCGGGGACCTCGGCTTCAGGAGCGAGGACCTTGGCTGCATGAACGGGAACCTCGCCAGAGGAACCGCTCTCTTCCAACCTCGTCCTCTTTGCCGGAGGTCCTAGGCTCCTATCCCGTCTCCTTTCACCTACACGCTCTATGATCATAAGGCGCTGAGTCACCAGGTAGGAAGGAACTACACAAACAGGAACAAAGACTTAGCGAGGATTCAAGCAAAGGAACAGAAAAATAAAAGACATCAATTACGCACGATCACCTGACGCCGAGGGAATCCCGGGGTGCATAAGCTCAATGTAGGAAAAAGGAAGACGGGCCCGTCCTTGGTCGACCCGAGCCAACTCTGAGGCAATAAGGGGCGGGAGCTCTCCTGCGACAGGAACAAGCAATGCCGTTAGTACACGAAAACGAGCATCAACAAGCACGAAGGCAAGAACTTACCTAGATTTCTGCGGCGCCCCCAGGCGGTAGGAACTCTGGCAGACCCCGGAAATTGGGAACCAAACTCCCAGCCATCTCTGGAAACGAAGAAATATCTCCTTATCCACCCATTAGGGCTCGGCGGGAGGTCCCGGATGGGAATCTCTCCCCCTCGCCTAGGGACGAAGTGGTAGAACTCGGATACTTCCTCAGGGCGGAAAAAATGAAGGAACTCCGTTAAATTAGCCCTGGCCTAGGGGAACAACCTTCCCCACGCCGCAGTGAAGGCCAGTAACACCGCCCAGCCGGATGGAAGGAGCATGGCGGGGTAGAAGCTGAAGAAATGAAGGACATCTCGTATGAAGCCAGGAAAGGGAAACCGAAGCCCTAATAAGAAAGGGGCCTCGAAAAAACAAGCTTCCCCACTAACTGGGCTATGGAACTTGCGCAAGTTGGCAGGGCGCACGACAACACTAGGGGGAAACTCGAAGCGCCTAGCAAGGAGCTGAGCCTCGTCCTCGTTGATTTCGCTGACTTCTACATTACCAAAAACTCGCTCCATAACGTCAAATGGAGAGGAGGAAGTAGCCATGAATGTAGAAATCGAATTGGGTTTCTTAGAAGCAACGGGGAAAAAGATGTATATCGCAGCAGAAAATAGGAGACCTCTTTTTACGCTCAGTAGAGAGCAATCATTCCCCGGGAGGCCTATTTATAGGCACTACAGGACATGCCTTGTCGCTGTCGCCAGAAGCAGTTAATGCACGTCCCTCGTAATTAATGAGGGGGACACGTGGCGTCGTGGGGGGTTCTTGAGCACCACGATCGAGGGATCACTAAACCCACTGACGGCGCACGTTCTCAAACGAACGAAACCGTCGGACATCCAGTACGGATGAAGTGACAGGAAAAGACCAAGATAGCTCTAAGGAGTTTTAACGACTCAAGGGGAAAACGTGAAGGTCAGCTCGACTCAGATAAGCTCGGCTAAAAATGATAATGCAAAAAGTCAGCCTGAGATGTCTGAGGCCATCAACAAAGTCTACAGTGAAACATTACAGGGCAACCATAGAAAGGGAAAAACCACGAGAGTTCTCATTTCAGCATTTAGAGAAGTTACAATGAAGCATTACATAGAAACAACTTGAAAAATTACAAGGAAAACGAAAACAGCAGAAAGGCCTCGCATCGACCTCAAGAAACGATCTCTTCATCACCACGTGCTCCCTCACCAGAAGCCTCCGTCGCTGCCACCACAGGACCAGGCGCCTTCTCGGCATCGGGGGCCACACCCTCATTGGGGTCAGGGATCTCGGCCTCCTCGGCCACCACCGCTGCCTTCTTGAAGCAAAGCATTGGCACGAAGGGATCCAAGTCAAGGTCAGGATAGGCCTCCTCAAGTTGATCCTGAAGGTTTAGAAAACCATTCACAAAGGCAGAAGCGCTCTCTTTCTCAAGCCGCGAAACACGAGCCCGCAAAGACGATAGCTCGGAATCTTTAGCCGCCAAGTCAGCATCTCTGGCCCTGAGCTCCGAATCCTTGGCTATCAGGTCGGCCTCCGTGGCTTTGAGCTTGTCATCCTTTGAGTCCATGAGCTTGGCAAAGTCCTGAAGGCGGGCATCCATCTCATCATTAATCCTCTTCAGCTCAATGGCCTCCGAAGACAGAATCTTCACCTTCTCCTCGGCAGCCTCCTTGCTCACTAACAAGGCGTCTATTGACTCCTTGGCCTTCGAACACTCCTCATTGTAGTGAAAGCCGAGCATCTTCACATAAACGAGCGACTAAGAAAGAAAAGAGGTCAGACAGAACAAGAGAGATCCATGGAAACCTCGACATGAAGAAATACCAGAGAAAAAGAAGGGCGAGAATAGAAAATACCTCTGTCATGCCCCTAATGGCGCGATCCACCTTTCTGTCGAAGGGAACTCGCATGGCTGCCCTGGGATCAGATGTGGTGATGAGCTCGGACAAGGCGGCAATGGCGACCTTAGGGTCACGAAGAAAGTCGTCCCCTTGCTCCTTGAACGAGGAAGGAGCGATCTCCACCTTCCCGCCTTCCTGAGGGACAGGGCAAGGAGGAGCTGTCGGGACCTCATATTTCAAAGCTCCTCCGGTTGAAGATTTGCCCTGAGGTGCCTCTACAAAGACTGAGGGGGGGGGCACATCCCCGTGAGAAGAGTGATCCTCCTTCTTCTGCTCGGAGGAAATAGGTAGGGACTCGGATACGGATGTCTATTTGGGCAACAGCTGCAAACCCTTCACCAACCTCCTTTTCTTCCTCGACTTCTCGGTATCCGAGAACATCGCCATGATCAGGTCTTGATTCATGGGGTCAGGTTGGGGAGCAGGGGACAATGCCGGAGCTGGAGCTTGCTCAGCTGGAGGCCCGAGTTCGTAGAGGGCTAGATTTTCGTCGGTCACCAAATCGAAGAATGACTGCAACCCCAAGGCCTCGGCCCTAGCAACTCTTGCTGCTTCCTCAACCCCAAGGACTGGACGATAATCTGTAAACCAGAAGTTAAGTCAGTAAAAGAGAGACAGCAAAAGGAAAAGATGCAGCCGAATTGAAGGGCCTTACTTATGTTCCTTGGAGCTCCCCAAAACCTGGGAATAAGAGGGACGTCCCCTGGTTCCCCAGAAAGCTCCCAGGAGTCACCTCTAACAAAGAAAAACTTGGGTTTCCACCCTTTGTTGGAAGAGGGAAGCCCGGTAACTAAGTTCCTCGCCTTGACCCTTTTTCGCAAAGTACAGGAAACCCGCGGAAAGGGAAGACTTAAGTTGGAAAAGATAGGCAAACTCCATAATGGAAGGATGAGAGTCGTTCCCACTCTTAAACCAATGAATGAGAAACCCGATCAAGAGGCCCCAGCCATTCGGTGAGAGCCGAGCAGGATAAATGTTATAAAACCCGAGAACAATTCGGATGAAGGGATGAACAGGGAACCGCAGACCAGCATGGAAAGTGGACTCATAAAAACAAACCAGGCCGGGTATAGAGGAGTTACACCTCTCGTGTTGTGCAGGAGAACGTAAGAGGACCGAGTCGGGAAAATGATACTCTCGCCTCAGCTCGTATAAATCCTCGTCGCTGAGACAACTGGGAGTCGCCTCTGCACAACAAGCCAGGTCGGCTTGATCTCGACGAGCTCTCTTTCTAGGAGTTGGGGGAGGAGCCGGTTTGGACTTCCTAGTCTTTGACGGAACGAAAGAAACAGGAGGAATGGATGAAAG
Source organism: Ilex aquifolium (assembly GCA_951799425.1). Classification (NCBI taxonomy): domain Eukaryota; kingdom Viridiplantae; phylum Streptophyta; class Magnoliopsida; order Aquifoliales; family Aquifoliaceae; genus Ilex; species Ilex aquifolium. The sequence goes on along the minus strand of OX637391.1, from coordinate 59,095,782 downwards.
AGGACGAGCTTCTTCTATAAGGGCGGGCCCAGAGGCGGAAACCCCAAGGGCGAACCCAGAGGCAACCCTATCAACAGAACTACCGCTCGGAGAACCTGAGGTACTAACCTCGACCTCCTCGCCTACCTGGTCCTCGGAATTCGATTCGGAGGAGGAAACGACGTACTTCCCCATCAAAGGTCCGGGCCGCAAATCGGAGTGGAGAGAAGGCAAATGTAAAACGCAGTCAGTCAGAAATGGAGGTCTCAGACACCAACCTCGAAAGAAAGACACCCTAAGCGAAGTAAGATGGTCCACGAAATACGTAAGAAGGGAAAGGTTGTCGGAATGATGCCTAAAATAGCTAAACCTCCATATCAAGAAGCGGAACCCAAAACCCAACCAAGGAGGGTTGAAGGGATCCAGGTCGAGCAGGAATAAAGAAAGGAGGAAAGACGTACCTAGTCAAGGCGCTAGAGGCAGAAAAGAACCGGGAACGCGAAAACCCTAAGTATCGCCTGAAAGTCTGAAACGGAGCGCCTCGAAAGCCAAAGGAGGTGAAGGAAACGCAAGAAGGAGATTCAAAAACACAAGCAACACAGGCGAAGGGATTTCCCCCACTTTTATACAGGGCATTTAATGCCCTGAGAGGCGAGACGACAGGACGCGTCTCAGAAGCCGTACCGTTGGATTCACCCGATGATGACACGTGTAAAAACCGTCTCATCACAGCCGACGAATACCAAAGCGGCTCAAACCAGTGCAAGGCCGTCTGACCACGCATCCTGCCACGTATGGAGACAATGAAGAAGTTAGATAAGACGCTTCCAAACCCCAGGTCAAAGATGACGTCATTCTCGTGACCAGGAGCTGGGGGGCAACTGATGAGGATAGGATTTTTGGGCCTGGGCCGCCCTGATAGCCGAGCCCAGGGATCCCTGAAATCCTGTTTGTAGACTTCGAAGCCCAAAGGAAATGGTCCCAACTGGCCCACATCGAGAGCAAGGGGCCTAAAAAATCGAAGAGCCAACAGCCCAGCCCTGATCCAACTCTCAACCCATAGCCTAAGGTAAGCCCTATTGCGCCACGTGCTCCAAGAACACAGGGCAGCGCCTCTGATTCCTCAGAGTCACACCCTGCGAAATGCAGAGGGAAGTGGTGCCGAACGAACCCAGGTGGTCGTGGGCACAGTATCGCCGGCGGACAGAGAGGCTTGCAGGGAAAGGACGAAAGGTCCCCACAAAATCAGGGAAGAAGAGCAGCAAACCCTAAGGAAAGGCATGGTATAAATAGAACAGTAGAAAGCAAGGAGAGGGGATCGACTCCTGAGTCTTCTTCCTAACCTTCATTCTGGTAGTTTGCCCTTGTTCCCAGACAACCCAGATAGAAAAGAATCCACTACGGCCCTGCGCCTGTAATTTCCTTACAACCATTTGAGATTAATACATTTCACCAAGAGCCAAGAGCCTTCATTACAGTGGATGTAACCCAAGTCCATCGGCTATGGTGAACCACTTACATTGCTTGTTTGTCATTGCATAACTTTCACTTACTTAAGCCTATCTCGAAAAACCCAATAGAACCATATCAGATTGGGCTTGGGAGATTAATTCCGAGACATCATTAGTTTGGATTTATTGTTTTCCCACATTTGCATCGAAGTACGAATATACATCAGATTCAGTGGGGTTACTTATTTCTGATATTAAAAGAAGTTACCAGACAGATCATGGGTGGTACCTTTAGCATTAAGGAACCATCTAGTTTGTTGCCATAGGCACAAAGTTGATGTTCATCTTTCTGGGAAGCTGCTATTAGGCAAGTGTCCATGAAAAAGACAAGAGCACACCAAAATTAACAGCTGAGTTGAATCTGACACCCTCCACTGGTGTCCTTTAATCTCATATTTTTCATTTTATATATGCAGATGATTGGTATATGTTGATGACACTGATGGTTGTCTGTTGATTGATTTTAAGTAATAGAATCAATGTAGGGTGGCACTGAACTCCTTTCATCGGGGGTGGTATTTAACTAGGCAGCCTGATTTGTAGTTTAATCTCAAATGAGCTGTCAACTCCATTATGATCACTATCACATATCCGATTTTCTTTAAAATTCACTGATTAAATAGCAAATGAGATGGACCAAACAGTAATGGGAGCAATAGTGCCACTGTCGATGTCTTTTAATTAACAAAGTGGGATTGTTATTATCACTGAAATAGTCTTCGTACGGGAGGTAGGACTGTTTACATCTCTGTTCCCAGCATAAGGGGAAACATCTTTACTTTTATTCATGTTACTGAACTCTTCTGTGACCTTACATGACATTAATCATTTATGGAACAGAAGATATCTCTAAAAAGAAAAGTACAAAGAACATCTAAGAAGAACTCATGACTCTATGATATTATTTGTAGATTAGTTGCATGCTCCCCTCAATTTCCTGCATCTGAAAAATCAGTCAACCATTAGAATAAGTTAGGAAAGATCGACAATCCCTTTAACCTAATGCTTGTATGTATGAGAGAGAGAGAGAGAGAATAAACTAAGCACCACAAGTTATGGGAGGGAGGTTGCACTGAGCAGGAAGGCGAGCAGCAATGGTGATGGTGTTGCAAAGGCACTCATGGTTCACGGCTTGGAGTGCACCACAGCAGTCATGGGAGGCATTGGTATTAGTGGCACCAGGCACCACAAAGGGTGCACACACATTGAGGTTACCGAGATCAGCCGAGCAGCTCTGTGCCTGAGATTCATCCACTTGGGTCTGCACCAGAAGCGCGATGAGCATGAAAAGCAATGTGGCCTTAGAGCTGAGAGAAACAAAAGGCTTCATGGCTGCAACTAGCAAAATTTTCTCAATCACTTAAAACTGTTTGATATCTGGTTACATTGCAAAGGGCTTCACTTCTACTTATAGCTGATGAACAGTGACTGGATTGTAACTGGGGAAAACTTGCATGACTCAACTAATTTGAGTCATAAGAAAACAGTTTCCATGTACCATTTTTAAATTGGTACAAATTTATTGCCAAACACCCCCCCCCCCCCCCCCCTTTTTTTTTTTTTTTGATTTTTCACTTTTTGATCTGGAAAATTTAGCTATGAAGAACAGGCTTGGGCAATATTACATCAGAAATCACAGTAGACAGCAACTCACAAAAGAATCAAAAATAAGATTTTTCATCAAACATATGAAACCATGCTCATGAATCAAAATGAGACCATTTTAAGTAGTGAATGGATCTGCATTTAGCTCAATTAGTTTGTAAACAATTCACAAAAGAATTATGAAGCCAACATCAAAAACCAAAACTTAGGAACTTAAGAACTTTAACAAGGAAAATGATGATTAAATAAAAGGAAAGAAAAAAAGGTTCTCTATTTAGAATTTCCAATTTAAAGGGTAGCAGGAGCGGTCCAATAAGTCTTCACTGCAAAGAGAAGCTTCTCCCTCTGTAGGGGGCCATCTTCATGGTCAACAATCTGACTATCCCAATTCATTCCATCCGCGATCCTCTTAACCTTAACCAAAATATCGACATCATCCCGGAAGATTACGCTTCCTTCAGGCCTTAGAATTCTGTCCATTTCTAGCAGAATATCTTCCATTCCACATCTGCAAACCAAAAATGCACATGAAAACATTATAAGACTTTTCTTACTAAATTGACACGGTTTTATGCTACTATAAGAAATTCTAGGACCCTTTAGTCTGAAGTGCCACAGACCCTAATATGTCTTCTGCACAAGAATACCAATAAGAAAAATCTTCGAAATTGATTACCTGTTTTTGTAGAGGGTAAACACTGAATCAGCATGAACGAGATCATACGTTCTAGGATAGGTAGACATTGCTTCACACCTAAAACCAAATCAATTATAAGCCACAAACCTGAAACAACATAATCAAACCAGATAAAGTGAGAGCGTACCAGCTCTGATATGTGCCAATTAATCCCCTTTCATAAATAACTCCAAGAGTATTGACCTTAGCTTCAACAGGAACAACATTCATCACCCAAACTGGATCTTTAATCAGAGCAGCCGCAAATCCACCCAAGTATGCATTCATGTCTAGAAGATTTCTGTATCTTCCTGCTTGCCCGAGTTGATTGTTCACAGTTTTATAGTAAGACACTCTCCTTTCCCATAGTTTTGAATCTTTCTGGAAAACCTCAGCTGTAACTCCTTTCACTGTTCCCCTAGTAATCCTAGGAGGGATCACATTCAATCTCTGTGGCCATTTTGCCAATTCCCCTCCTGCAACCTCTTGATTGTTCGAAACTTCAGGCAAGGGAGTTAAACATGTCTCCAACTTTGTGTACCTGAACATCATCATGTTCATATAGGCTTGAGAAAATAGCATAAGAAAAATTCACACACACACCCACGCATACAACATTAATCTGTCCAAATTCAGATTTAATCATTTGGATTGTAGTAGCACTTACCAGGCCTTGTCGGGATCTTGGGCAGGACAGAATGGTGGATTCTTGGTAATCTTCCTGGTAGCTTTGCAATTTAAATGGTTGGTGGGCTTTTGCCATATAGCAATGTCATCCTTCTCAACAAATTTCTTCCAGCAAAGGCTCTTAGCTACATTCTCAATGTTAGTTTGTTCATCATTCAAATCCTCCCTGGTTCTCAGCCATCCTTTCCAGTATTTCTTCCAGCGGATTGGTGGTCCCGAGAGGATCCAATATCCACCAGGCCTCAGTACTCGATCAACCTCAATCAAGTAAGCACCATCTGTCCCAAAGTACAACTAATTAATAGCAGATACAAGTGAATTGTAACACACTGAAGACTTAGAAAAAATGTTTACCAAGAGACTCGATAACATATCATTGAAGAGAACTTAGTACTCTATGTGATTATGAACATGCCATCAAAATCACCAACATTATAATCAAATACGAGGAAACATGATCTTGAAAATGGTAATACACGAAAGGTCATGGAAATACCATACAGGCCCCATGGAATGAGGCAGCGAGAGCAATGAGCCATGTCAAAAGCTCTGGATGGGTAAGGAAGCCTCTTGGATGCAATAACACCAATCAAAGCGGGCACTCCTCGCTCGAGAGCAAATTGCACCTGTGCTTCATGTGTATCCCTCGGTGCAAACGACATTGTAAGGATATTTCTTGACAGAAGATATGCTCCCCAGCTAGCAACCTGATATATATCAAAATTCGAAAAAAACTAAATGAACAAGACTTTCCATTTTACTTTGAAATTTAAATGTTGTCCACATATCGATCCTTAGGCCCCCATTGCTGCAAAGGCTCGGCTTCAAAATCGTATGTAGAGTTTTGCAATCAGCTTTTACCAATCTGTTGAGAAATTCATGGTTTTGCATCTTTTTACTAACCTTTAAAGGAAACTTTTTTTTTTTTACAGCGAAGAATCTAGCAAAAATGAAAAACAAGCTTAATATGATCAGTGAGATCCGATCATAGATTATTGTAGTGATTCCTTGATCACTCCTAGGAAGCATGGATACGTCCACGAGAATACGACAAAGTTAAAAAATACATACGACTATTAAAATAATATAATATATTTTTTAAATAATAATAGAGTTGTAATATATTAAAAATAAAAGCATATATTATAACAATATTAATAACAAGACCCATCAAATATTAATTTTTTGATTAAAATTGAAATAAATCAATCATTTTCATCAAACATTATATACATTAACTTTCATAGTTTATAAATTACATAACGAAAAGTATATTAAAAAAATAGAAATAACATCTCTTTTAATAGTCAACAGTTATTTTTTTTTTTAAAAAAAACTTCACCATGTCATATATCCTGGCCGTGTCCGACCGGGTTTCGATTGGGTTCACTATTCAGGACATGTCCGGCCGTGTCTGACGCATATCCTTATCAAACATGTGTCCGACATTGCCACAACACCCCTCCAGAAAGTATCCGTGTTTCTTAAATCACTCCCATAAACTCACTTTACGAAAGGATTTTCTTTACAGATTGAATCCATAAAAACTGATTTTTGTCAAGAAAAAAAAATCATTAAATATTGTATTGAAACAGGCAGTGAGACCCACATACATCCAATCACACTATGTTCAGAAATAGAAAATTTCAGGTAGAGTATCTACTTTTTAAAGAATGAGTAACGGTAGGTCCAAGGTGGGGCTACGACACAAATTGCATCCAGTGTTTGACCAGGAAACTTGTTGGGTTCCTTCTGGTGACAATTAGATCCAAAAGTAGGTGTTCTCTGTTCTGAATCTTCTGAGACTACGCCCACTAAGAACAAACCTTTTTTTCTGACTACCCCACAAATTTACTAACCATAATGCCAAATCGAATCTCTTTTGTCACAATCTTTCCAAAATGTGTCTGAATCTAGCCAAATTAGGCAGTTACATAATTACCCAGATCTTCCGCTGTCCTAAAATATCATAATTTTTTGCAAAATCCTCAAATCATATCCCTAATTTGTCCTAGATTAACAAAACTAAAATAAAAAAACCCAAATTTCCCGCTAATTATATGTTTTTTTTCCAACGATTAGGGATGTCCAAGACAGCTTACATGACCTCAACTAATCCCATCTCCGACCCGGTCAAAAACAGACTATCTATGCGAGAACTGAGGCAATTATGAAGAATAATTTCCTTATGCTGACCCAAGTAGTTGCTAACATTGTAGGTTTTAAGGTAAAACAATAGAATTATTGATTAAGATATGCTTAATTATATTTTCTCAATCATTAATGAATTGAGTGAAAAAATAATAGAAAACATCCAAAACCCTAAAATTTTAAATTTTTGGTGAATCGAATTTCGAAATTGCATTTTTTTTGCTTCAAAATTAAAGAATGCAATTAAATCTCTTGAAAATTAGGGGAAAAAGACGCTTACACCACAACCAGTATCAATGGCGGTCCGAATGGACCCATCTTTGAGATTGATCAGCTTGTCAATATCATTAATGTACGCATCAGCGCCGTTGGGGAACATGGTCCCACCACCGGGGAATCTGAACCGATCGCCTTCATACCTAATCCAGTTCTGAACAGCTTTCTCCACCGTCAATTCCTTGTGTGGTACATTGGCATACCACACCAGATCCCTACTCTGAGGCCATTTGAAAGGGTTCTTGTAACCATGCGGCGCAGGTACACGGCACTTCAGTAGTTCACCCTTTCGAGGGCAATGCCTTTCTCTGTATATCAACCTGTCTCTGTCGAACTTCAGAGATCTTACAGCGTCCTCGCATGGCGTGTATTCACTGTACTTCACGTCACAAGTTGGGTATTTTTTGATGACCTCATCGGGAAGTGTGATGGCACCGCCGTCGTCGGCGGAGTGGTGGGAGCCGAAGTCTAGGGATTTGGAGGTTGATAAGGGGGTTGTAGTTCTGAGGGTTGTGGTTGGGATGGTACAAGGAATGGTGGCACCAAGGTTGGTGGAGGTTCTGATGGAGGTGGTGGCGCCGCCTCCGTGTTGCCATACTCCAAGGAGGTAAGAAAGAGAGCAAAGAAAAGTGATTAGAGCTAGTGAATAAAGGTTGATCATTTTCCAGAGTGAGTTAGGGGCGGTGGGTTTGGAAGTTGGGGTGTAGTGTGGTGGGCTTGCACCCGCCATGGCAGTATGTGAAACTTTGCTTCAATCTCTTTCTCTATCTATCTATACAACAATGACTGTGTGTATATAATGGGGGGGTGTTGGTGAATGTGTGAGTGGGGTTAGAGATTTGAGAAAGGGTTGAAGAGGGAGGGAGAGAGAGAGAGATGATATATGTGTGTGTTTGTGTATTATAATATGAGTATGTGAAGAGAGATATGTAGATGGGTTGTTTTGTGTTGGGATTCAGAACATGGTAAGTGGGGGAGGTACAGAGAAAGAGGACCGTGGGGTCTTGATTTTGATACGGAGAAGACGGAGAGTTAGAGCTGTATTTTTAGGTGTAAAATAGGAAGAGAGAGAGAGAGTTGTTAATTGTATGAGTCATTGGTTAAAGTTTACTATAAATAAATAAGAAAATATAGGTCGTAGGTGGGGAAGCCATGTCTAGTATATCCCGTTCCAGATGAGTGCTGTATAAATCTTTCCTCGTCAGCGTCATTAATTTGGGGATTAAAAGTGCAATGCCCCATAATTAAGTCCTATTTTTCATTTTGTATCATATTTTTTTTTTTTAACAATGTTGTATATTCTAAATTTGTATCCTAAATGTGCATCCCAAATCAATAAGGATGGTTGGATCAGTGGGTCCTAATTAAAAAAGTTAATGGGACCCACTCATCCAATGATTCTCATTCATTTAGGATACAAATTTGAGATATAAAGCATTCCTCTTTTTTTTTTGGTGATCGGTGTTCAAATTTGTGTCTATCAATCTTTCGAACTTAACGGCTGAGCACCGTGACTTGAACTGAATTAGAGCATATCTTTAAAAAAATAAGGTAGAGAATATGAAAAAGAATTGAACTTGAGACCTCTAAATTATCAAAAATCAGACTCAACCATTAGATTACTCATAAGAATTATTTTAGGTCATATTTATTTACATTGTGAAATAGATGTTAATAGTTGCCCTAGTAATGTGTGAGTGTTGTATAACACGGATTTCAGTTATTATTTTCTAGGATTCACAAAATCACATTAGTGAATGTTTAAGATGAAGTAGAATGGAATTTGAAAATTAGGATAAAGTGAAATTAATTCATTCACATGATTATAAATTATTTTATAAACTCAAACCTTTGCAAATTTGATTTGAGATATAAGATGTAAAAAAACATTTATATCGTTGTTTAGAATACTAATCGAACTTTTGATATTTCCTCGTGAATTTGAATTCATAAGCTGATTAATTTCTTCTTATCTCAAGAATCTGAGTTCACTTTGCTTTTCCATCTTTTGGGAAGGTAATTTTTTTAATTGCCCCAAAAAAAAAAAAGGAAAGTATTTTTGCTAGCAAACCCACAATCTTTAGTTTATTATATTTGTGACACCAATGTGACGCGGTATACTTTTCTCAAGAGTATTGCGGGGAAGACCGAAAGTACATCTGAGTGACGAAGGGTAACCAAACGTCAACGCAACGATTTCCATAGACTAATTTAATTCACACTAGTATCGGTATTAGAGAATGAATTAATCCTTGAAAATAATAGTTTATGAGTAGAGCTAATCTCACTTTGCACCCTAAAAAATACTTCAATTCTTAATTAATTTGCACCCTTAAATATTAAAAATTTTAATTTATATTCTCAATGTTATGAATTGATAGCAATGTGGACCTAACTCAGATCGTCGTTCAATTTTTTGTCATAAATTAAAGAATGTGAGTTGCAATTGCTTCAGGCATTGGTTTATGTGTAAATTCATAAATTGTTGGCGCCTCATGTGAATTGCATGTGTTAGATTATCTGATTAATGAAACCCTATTTTCGATACATAAAACAATACTAAATTGATCGCATACGAAAATCTACAATAATAAACATACCTCATTCTCGTATCCGAAATACTTGTACTTCACGCACTTCAATTTATGATGAAAAACTGAACGATAATTTGGATCAGGTACACGTTGCTACTAATTCGTAACATTGAAGGTACAAATTTTTTATGATACAAAGTGAGATTAACTCGTGTGAATATCATATCATCTTAGTAAAGGTGGCATCTTATGTTTCCACTCAACTTGAATCCGTTACTAATAACCTGTTCATTTAAGATTTGGTCAATTTCTCGAATTCTCCCCATTAATAAAAGGATTAAAGTTAGTGTTTTTTATATGTGTATCTAAGTTAATTTCGAAAGGAGAAGAGAAGGAAGGTGTTATATTTAAATCTTCAACTTGGTAAATATTATATCTTATTCCGATCACCTTAGTCTTTCACAGAAACTCAAACTTAACACATTAATACTCGACTAAACAAACTTGGGGTGATTATGAAGCTTAGTGGTAGGATTTAGTATTGTAGATGAGTGATCACTAGCCAATTCAATGTGGATTGGTAACTATTCTTTCTCAATGCTCCCAAGAATATGGCACTACCAAGTTGTCAGCACCTTAGTTTTAACTGAGGACTAGCTATCATAATTTATTGGTTGCAACTAATGTACTCTATCTTCCCAAGATTACAAATTTCGAAAGGAGTAATTCTATTGGGGTATAATTTAATGATTTATTAATTAGGGTTATTGGATAGTTAGTGAGTTTTATCATTGAATGTATTTTACTGCCAATCTAATGATCATAAAACATCTGTAATATAAAATAAGGTATACTTCAATAAGTCAATTCGACGGTTTCTAATAAACTCATCTAACAGTCACCAAAATCTTTCTCAAAACCATTCACATTGAATTTTATTTTCTTCTCCTCACTCCTCACTCCTCACCCACTCTCTTTGGGATCTTCACTCCTCACTTCTAGGGGTGTTCACTCTACCCTACGGGTAGGAAATATAGTCTTTCGTCTTCCTACCCGATACTTTGTGGAAGAATTTTTTTTTGGCCTACCTTACCCCATCAGGTGTGGTATTCCTACCCGACTTCCTACCCGATTAATCGGGTAGGAAGTCGGATAAACACTTTTGTAGCTATTAATTTTTGGATCATTTTAACAATTCATGATCAAGAAGAAGTTGGCAATAAGCAGAGGCAGAACAGGCCCATTCCTCAATGGATTCGCATGAGGACTGACAACACCATCAGGTACAATGCAAAGCGCAGACACTGACTCCAGTTGTTTTAGATTCCGATTTAAAACTTGAAATTTGGGGTTTTTCATGTTTGATGTTAACTGGATAAGTTTTGAAAGTTTAAAAAAAAAAAACAAAGAAGGCCTAAATAATGCTTAAAAAAAATAGAGAAGACCTAAACGATGCTTGAAAGTTAGGGTTTGAGGTTCATTAACTTAATGCTTAAAAAAAAAAAATCAAATATGTAGATGAAGGCCTGAACGATAAAGGCCACCAGATTGCGCCCAAACAGAGATAGAGAGAGAGAGTACCTGAGGAGGTCGAGACTGAATGATGAATGCCTGAATTATGGAGGCAAATGCTTGAGCGATGAAAGTCGATGGAGGCAAGAAGAAAGGAGTGAAATAAGGTGCTCGCTTAGTCAGTAGATGATAAGGTTGGCTAGCAATTATGGTTTTTTTAGTTTATATATATATATATATATATTAATTAATTAATACGGGTAGGGTAGGAAAATAATGCGGAAATTGATCGGTATTCCGCATTCCTACCCGATTTTTGCGGCAAGCCGTTCAGTAGGGTCGGGTCGGGTAGGAAATTGCGTCCAATCGAAAATTTGAACACCTCTACTCACTTTTCCAAATTAACCGATTGGCTTATGTTGCACCGTGCCTTCAGGCACGTGAAGGCACGGGTTACTTCTAGTTAACTCTTCAAATTATGTTCTAATAACATTAGTGTTCTAAAAAACAAAAAAATGTGACCATAGTTTTTTTTCGATAAGTAAAATGTGACTATAGTTATTAAACACAATTTCAGCAAAAGAATCGGGTCAATGGATCATTGATTTAACGATTAGGTCAATCGCTCAGACGAACTAAATGAAAAATTATTGCATATGATAAATTTATACTATCGTTAAATAAAAACACACACAGAAAAGATTAAACATTTTTATAATGCATCCAAGACAATTTATAAAATATTTGATTGTATATTTTCATCGAGTCAATGAATAATTCTACCGAATCAATGACTCATTTATTCAACCGTCTAAATTTTGACGTCACAAAAAAACGCGTTTAATATCAAACCAATTCGGTGTAGGCACTAGGTCACCAAGCCAGTCAGGATAAGTCGGGTTTAGTAGCACTGAATGTAACAAACCTTAGCATCAAGAATCCCTAGCTGGTGCTAGTTGTTTCCAGTGACAGTATAAGATGATCTCCATCTTTCATTCAGTTGAAGAATCTGAATTCAGATTTTTAATGTAGAAAAATAAATAACTCGCTCTACGAAACTTTTATTACATCACTACAAAATATTGAATATACGTAATCTAATCTCGTGTATGCAAAGATTCCACCTTTTTATTCCAAGATTTTGGTAATTAGTACAATTATAGCACCTGGATCAACAAGGAGAAAGCACTTCATGAAAAAGAAAATACATATAGTGAGCTTATATGCTAGGAGGTAGGGATTGTTTTCTTTTTTTTATTGAAATTGGCCAGAAAATAAATATTATTATTACAAACTTCGTTGTTATTTCCTTAGGGTCAACTCCAGCACGCTCATGCTCAGATCTCACGGCGTCTCCTCCGTCCAATGCACCGTACAATTTGCGTCTCCTTCATTGTTTTTTTATGCAAACATTTTTTTATTGTAAAATAACTCAAAAAAATTATAAAAATAATTATTAATATAATAAAATTTAGAAGTACGATACTGAATTTGTCTTTTGGGGTACGGTACTAAAGTCCTAAAATCATTTATCAGCCAATATATGGATCTAAAGCCTAAACCATGGAGTCAACTCATTTATTGGGTTTTCGTACACGAGATCACAACGTGACTCAGTCCTAAGACCTCCAATTCGAGGGAAGCATACGACCCACCCCAGCTGATTTAAGTTGAATCTCTTCCACTATGCAATTGTTTTTTCTTTAACAATTGACAGATAGTGTGCCCTTCACTGCGATGTCCTGAACTGGTTTTAAGGTACTTTCAAGTTTCAATACTTTATATGATAAGCCATGTTCCACCGTCTTCCTATAAAAACTTAATAATATTATTTCAACCTATTTTGTTAATATAATTTATTCACTTAATTTATTATAATTATTGAATTGATAATGAGTTTCAAAGAATAGTGGAATCCACATTCAATCTATTGACGGTGAGTAATTAGATCAATAAATTATGTCTAATTAGTATCGGTCTACAAACCTTCACTTGATTTCTTTTATGATGACTGACAAGTAACAAACAACCTTCGGTTTTATAACATTGTTTCACCTTAATAAATTCACAATTTCTTAATCATTTCTTCTCTCCACAAATTTATAAATTATAGTAAAGTAGGTGAAATTCCTTTAAGTTCACATTTTAAATCCAAATAGCATTGCCCATAATGTGATATATATATATATTTTTTTTTTTTTTGGTATTTATAAGTTATATGGGGGGCTCCGATGGTGTTGGTCTCCACAAAGAATTTCCTTGCGATCAATGGGTTCAATCTTTTTACAAGGTGATTTTAGGCGACTGATACATGTTGGGTTTCATAACTTTTATTGTCTTGTTTTAGTACTTTTTTATAGGGAAATATTGTGTAACCCAAATTTGTATCCCAAATGAAGGAGACCATTGGATCAGTGGGTCCCATCAACTTTTTTAAATGGGACCCACTGATCCAATGATTTCCTTCATTTGAGATTCAAATTTGGATTGAAAATTTGTGTTACATATCATTGCTCTTCTTTATATGATTGCAATGGATGGATTCAAAGCAAGTAAAATGATAATCAAGAGATTAACAATAAGAAAAACACTTTTATTAATCTTGAAAGTTTTTCTGGGTTACAACATACCGATAAAACAACATCTGATACTAATTACAACATTTCTTCAGTTTTTTCTCTTGTTTTAATTGTTGCTTTTTCAAATCTATGGAACCCCGTAAGTATTAATAACTGTTGTTTTTTTAAATTCTAAGATAACCGCTTAATTCCCTCTTTCATAACAGTCTTCGACAGGTTGTTCATCCAATTTCGATTAAATGAATGTCATATGACAATTGTTATTGGCTGACTTGTTTATTGGACATGTGTCATTCATTGTCTGTTTACCAAAAATATAGAATTTGGTTCCACAATATGGTAAGCAAAGGCAATTGATGAAGAATTTGATCCAAACAGATGGTAAGTAAAGACAATTGATGAAGAAATTGGTCAGCCAAAAGTGTGATTATATCGCGATCAGTTCGAACCCAACATGCAGGTTACCCTTGTTGCAACACAACAAAAGGTCTCCAGCAACTCCAGTCAGTGACCAAAGCATTTGATTAGGTTCTTGGAAAATCAATTAGGAACTTGCAGAGTTTTCGAGTTAAACTCGGATTGAACCCTATTCAACATAGGAATCAGAGATTGGGTTTCTTTCATGAACAACAACGCTGCAAATAAATCGGCTTGAATCCAAATTTGATCTGAAAGCTTCGATGCAAAACTCAAACGGACCATGTTTAAAACTTCCAGTCAATTAATTTCAATTTTTTCTCAATAATAGATCATCCATCCATTTGAATCACTATAACGAGGATACTACTTAATCCACTCTAGATAAATTCTAAAAAAGTGGTTACTTGAAATCTAGATTTTAAGGCATATAAAACTTTCATTATATGTGAGTTCATAGATTTATAGGCAAACCACACGCATATAATTACAGTAATATGAACAAAAGCATTAACATAGCGTACATCCTTATTTGCTTATGACATTACAATTAAGAGAAGAAAAGAAATACTTCAAGAGAAAGCACACGCGGCAGTCCAATGTACAACAAGTCTTTTGCAGCATTACCCGTATGCAAAGACTGTTTTCGTGACTCAAACATACAACGTCCATAGAGAAAGCACATACAATGGAGTCCATAATTATAGAGCAGGCATAATCAACACTAAGAGGAAGCAACATTTACTGGCTTTCGCAGTTTAGGAATAACCTTCAGAGATTCTTCCTTTTGCATTGTTATGTCCAACATATCATTCATGTTTATCTTCTCCGGGTCCATGTTGCCTGGAAGAGACCAATCAAATGTGTGGACTAACGAAGCAACAATGAGGGGAATAACCCTAGAAGCCAAAGGTTGTCCAGGGCAAATTCTCCTTCCAGAACCAAAAGGTATGTATTCAAAATCCTGCCCTTTGTAGTCCACTCCGGAGGTGAGAAATCGGTCGGGTTTGAAGCTTAATGGATGATCTTTCCAGATTTTGGGGTCTCGACCAATTGCCCACATGTTCACAAGCACTTCACTGTCCTTTGGAATAATGTAACCCATCACCTGACAGGTTTCCACTGCACGATGAGGCAGGAGCAATGGTCCAGGAGGGTGCAACCTCAGTGTCTCCTTCAGACAAGCTTCCAGGTAAGGTAAGTGGGGTAAATAGGACTCTTTTACTATATCCCCGCCAACCACTTCTGAAAGTTCACTTCGAAGTTTCTGCATGGCCTCTGGATTTCTGATAAGTTCTGTAAGCATCCACTCACTCGTTGCACTTGTAGATTCCGTGCCAGCGCTAAAAAGTTCCTAAAAAGGCAAAAAAAAATGGTAAATAGGGAGTATCTTGTTCCGGCTAACCTAAACCCAATTTGAAAAACAAAAGGCTTGGATTGAAGTTTTTAATACTTGAGTTGGATAAACTTAACCTAAATTGAATTTGGACATTACCCGAATTAAGGTCTCGGGTTACCGGGTTCAACCCGAATATTAAATCGGGCTCAATTCGAATATTATTGTTAAACATTGAATCTAGTATGCTTTTTTTATGTTAATTTGACTATTATGTTAATTTAGTTATTGTGACTATTATGTCTTTATGTTAAGAAAAATGTAATTTGGTTGTTATCCAGTGTGGTTTTTTATGCTTTAAATATTATGGTCTTTATGTTAAACATTTGATTGAAGTTGTTAGTTGTTACTTCAGGTGAATATTATGTAGTATGTAGTAGATATAAAATAACATGCTGATTTCGAGCCTGAACAAATCCAACTCGAATTCAAACACAAAATAAGCTCGAATTAGATAATCTGAATTCAACTCGAGTCCGCCCAAATTCAACTTAGGCAATACTCGGATTGAGTATTTTGGGTTGAGGCACGAATTATGATTAGAGTTGAAAATTTTATACATATAATTAGATTTGAGTTAACCTCTCAACCCGCCCAAGTTGCGCCCCTAAATTGGTAAATCAGCCACCCGTGAGACAAGAAGTGACTCTTTGACATCTCCAGAAAATAACACAAAAGTTGTGCTGCAGCCTGCAGTTGAAAAGAAAAATGCTACAATTGCATGGTAACATGGAGAAAGGCAGAGAGCTAAAGGGAGAGACCTGAAGAATTGTGTTGATTTGTTTGTCTGGAAACCCGTTTCCAATCAAAGCATCAGTGAAATCTCTTCGATGCAAAACATGATCACTTCTTTTTGTTCTCTTCTCTTTGACAATGTCTCCCCAAGCAGCACACATACGATCAAAGATTTCCATTAACGTCTTATACATGTTTTGAAAATCCCATCCACTGAAAACAGTATACAAATCTGCTAATTGAGGTACAGCACCTAGCTCCGCAAACTTCCGGATATCGGCCCTCAGCTGTTTACCCAAACCCTTACCCTCAAAGTTTATAAAATCCTTAGAGAGAAACTTATTGCTCAAAATATTTAATGCTGTAGCAAACACTATCTCTTTGAGCTTAACCACTTGGTGTTCCTTTGTAGCCAAATATTTTACCATCTCCATCACTTTACTCTCTCTTAATTTTACCTGTGATTCCATGGCTTTCACAGAGAAAAGCTCACCCTTGTAAATGGATCGTATGCTCTTCCAACCATCATCGCACTCGTCGAAAAACACAGGAGCCAAGTTGTGCACCTTTGAGTCCTTGACCCTGAGTGTATGCGACAGATTTCGGCCTGAAAGGAGGCGATCATGGGTCTTGAGAAGTTGGGCAGCTGCAGCTGGTGATGACCCAACAATGACGAGTCGTGCACCAAACCGTAGAGACATGATAGGGCCATGGAGTTGGGCAAATTTGGATAGAGTGACATGGGGATTCTTTCCCATTTGAAAGATGTTTCCCACGATTGGCCATGCATAAGGGCCTGGTGGAAGCTGTGGTCTTTTGGACGAAAAGTGCTTGAAAGTGATTAGAAAGACAAGGGACAGCAGAAAGAGAGGGATCAAGAAGAGGTTCGTCTCTCCTGTTATTAGTGTTGGATCCATGGTGGTTTTGAATACACTGCATTGTGCAACTTCATTGCACCATGGTTATATACAAGGGAGAGAATGGGTCCCATCTTCTTTGTGTGCTAGTGCAGCTTTTGATTGATTACCAAATTGTCAAATATTGTGATAAAAGTTTCAATTATTGCTAATGCTAGTGTACATCAATGTACACTGTTAGAATATTTTAACTAAAAGAGTATTTTTTATGTGTGGGAACTTAATCCCACGTCGACTACATAACCAAAGATGTTTGAGTATATATATAGACTAGTGTTATCTAGTATTTGAATCAAAGAGAGGTCTTGTGACTCTCACGTGCGCATGAGTGGGACTAGCGGGGGAGATACGAATCACATGGATGTGCTTAGTCCACGGCCCGGGTAATGACACTTTAGTCTCATTACTTCTATGTTAAAGTTTCAGTTGCTGAATAACAAAAACCTGCGCTGTGATTCTTTCATAAAGGGGCGCGAATCGTCTTAAGAGAGCGACCTGATCCAATTTTCCAACATACACTAGTGCAGCTATTGATTGATTACCAAATTGCTAGATATGGTGAAGAAATTTAAATTATTGCTGGTGCTAGGGTCCATCAATGCACATTGTCTAATGCAAAATCTGATCAATGATATTGCTGGTGGAGGATACATTGTCTAATACACTTCCGGAAGTGTATTAGAATCCATAAGTGCCGTGATAAATGGGTTAAAAGAAATTAGAATAAAGTATGATTGATTGCAAACAGGGTTACAACTTAATACAATTTAAATTAAGTTGTAATCTTATTTTAATGTGGGATAAAAATAAGGCAGTTGCTCTCTCGTGGACGTAGGTATGTTGCCGAACCACGTAAAATTCTTGTGTTCATCTTCTAATTTCTTCTGTTTCTTTGATTGTTCATTGCACAAAATCACAACACTTTCATAATGGACTTGCTAGTACAATTTAAGGGGCAAAATGACCCATTTCGATCCCATTTGATACACTTTTCTTTGATTTCTTTAAGTAGCAGACCATCCATCAAGGCACGCAATAAGGATATTTGAGTATTAACCACAAGAAATAATTAGAAAAAGACATAAATTAAAGATGATTAAAGCTTTCAAGGAAAAAATATCATAATGAATTCCAATTGATGATGGCCTACCACAAATTTCACCAACCACTCTTGCCATTGTAGCGAAGATATTCATAATTTATAGTTCATAATAACACTACTTCATCAACAATAATACTAGTTAAACCAAACACATTGTTGTGACCAGATTCTATTAATTTGTATTGTATCGGGACTAAATCTTGTCTATTCCCAAAATGCCCAAGACACTAATGCCAATCTGACATACGTAATTATGTCCAAGTAACATTTCTCGTTTATCAAGTACAGAAACTAGCATCTCTTCTACTGTGGAGGGTACATGGAGCATAAGTTGTGATGCTAAAAGATAGTAAAATGCTTATCAAAGAGCTATGCAGAATGATGACCAGCAAGTGGCTCAAACAAATCAAGATGCAATGCGTAGTGCATAGCAAACGTTACATCAATTAAAGTTAAGAAAATAGGTAATAAAAACAAAATTAAGAATAATGCTACTGTAGAGAGTGAGAGAGAGAGAGAGACACCCTGCATCCATTTCGTAGTCTTTGTCGGCCATTGTTGCAGAGATGGAATTGTTATCCATCTTTCTCTCACAGTCTCACTCCCTCTGCCTCGTTTTTTTTCTGCCTCGTTCATGAGAATGCAATCATTATACTACGTCAACAATCATCCACCGATAATAAAATTTTAAATAGTAAAGTGAATTCTAATCGGACAATTATTAACTTACATGGATGTAAGAAAAATGAATAGTTATTAACTTAATTTAGTAGATAATTATTAATTTTTGTGAGGTTTATTTTTTTATTTGTTTACATATTATTGATTATTAATACCAAGTGACAACACTTTGTTGCAGTGAATATTTCATGAACCCCAATTATTAGGGCAAGCCAGAGACGAGAAGAGGAAAAGCCATCCGATCCAAATAGCCCGAATTTATGGATCCGGTTTCATCAACCCGACCCAATAAAATGGACCAATATCTAATTATAAGCGGGTTTAACCATTTGTTAAAGTGGGCCAATGCCTACTTGTGCCTCCTTTGTGGAAACCAAATATTTCAATCAGCAGTGTTTCTAATGTGGGGCAGCCCAATTCGGGCTGAAAATCAACGTAATAGTAGAATGGATAAACCCGCTTTTAACTGGATAGTGGCCAACGTTAATCGGGTTTGGTTGATGAACCGGACCCACAAAATCGGGCTCTCTCGCATCTCGATGTCGGTTACAAATATCAAGCCCCCACTCGTCTCCACTCGGTAAAAGAATAAGAAATAGCCGGCAGCGAAGAGTCGTTCTTTTCACTTCTCAGGCTTGCTCTAGTTGGGGTTTGATAGCAAGGCAGAGGAAGTGAGAGAAAGAGGAAGAACGTCTCCATATCTGCAACCATGGCCGACGAAGACTACGAGATGGACGGAGGGTTCGTACCATCTCTCTCTCTCTCTCTCTCTCATTATGGTTTTTGGTGTTGCTTTTTCTTTTTTTCAAAGTTGTTTTGTCAGAACGTGGGACTTTGTTTGACATGGAATAAATTGTATTTTATGTTTGTTTATCACTAATGCACTATACTATGGACTTAAGTGTCTACGTTTTAAGGTTTTGTTTTAATTAAAAGGATCTTGATTAGATTTTGTCCTTTCGAATGACCCATCTTCTAGATATGATTTCCTGTTAGTTTACCTGCCAGAAAAAAGCCCCTTGCCGTGTGTGTGTATGCGCGCGCTTGTTTGTACCCATATATATATATATATATATATATATATATATATATATATATTAGTTATTGTCTGTGCCTGAAGGCACAGAGTAATAAAAAATGATAAACAATAAATATATTTGTATTCATATTCATATTCTAAATCAAATCACAAACATAGATTAGAGATAAATAAATTTAAGTATCAGTTGTAGTGGGGGTGAGAGGTAGTGGTGGTAGGAGACGGTGATGGTTGTGGTGGGTGACAATGACTGTGGTGACGGTGGTGGTAGCGGCGGCGATGGCATCAGTGGTGGTGGTGGCAGTGATGGTGATGGTGATGGTGATGGTGATGGTGATGGTGATGGTGGCGGTGGCGGTGGTAGAGGTAGTGGTAGGCAGTTTCAAACACTATTTTTTTTTTTTTAAAGTACTTATGAGAAATAATTTATAAAAGTACTTTTAAAAAGTCACTCCAAACACAACCGGAACCTATTTTTCCTATTAAATTTAGGGTGTTAATATTAGCCGTTAGATTAATTTTAAAGTAAAATTTAAAACGATCCAAACCGCGAAAAACAAAAGTCATTTTGTTTATCTTTTGAAATTTGAATTGTAAACTATTTTATTATATAGATATGAGACCTTGCTGAGGAAATTTTTGGGTTTCTGGATAATTTTAAATGACCTTGCTGAGGAAAGATTTATATCACATTTTTTCTCTCAATGGTAGAAATAATTCCAATCAAAGTTCTTTGTACTTAGGAGAAAACTACAATGAATTCATTAAAAAGAGAATTAGAAAACTCAGATTTTTTCTACGTAATCTAGTCTGTAAGAAGTTTCACTAATCATTCAGCCACACTTTCAAGGCTCAATGAAATCGAATGCCTCTTCCCCTTGAAGGAATAATTTTTCAAGCAATGAGAATATGATGGAGAGAGTTTGGGTGGATGGTAAGGACACTTAAAAGAGGCTATTGTATTGTTCAAAGTATCGGCCGATGTCGATACGAGTCGGCCTGAGTCATATCCATATTGGCACCTTCGGAGACGATACTGTTACATAATATGTATAAATCCCGAGTCTTCCACAACTCGGTCGAATCATCTAAGTTATATCCGAGTCAATCCCGAGTCGCCAAAATATCGTCACCGAATTGGCCAATACGATTTCATGACACTATATTACATGAATTTTTTGTCATGTTCAACATTTTTTTTTTGGTCGTATCGTCCGATACTGCGTTGCGATGCTGTGACCGATGTGTTTCAGAGCTCTTGGTCGATACTGCGAACTTGAACCATGGGCTATTATCTTCTTTCATTTAAAGAAAATGGCTCTGAAAAACTTGAAATACTTTATTTTTCAGCCAAATATGGCAGTGGCAAGGAAATATCTTTATAAATTGTACATCTTTTGCAATGGATGAATATACAGCTTATCAATCATTTTCAGATCTTGTTGCTCCCTCTAATTAATGGGATACCCTTGTACATAACAACAAAATGCATTGCCATTAACCATGTGACATTATAGACACAATAACAAAAGCATTTGCTGCTTCTAGAACATCCTGAGCCAATCGCCCTACTGAAATGATGTTATGAGTATGTGTCTGGTTTTTTTATCTGTACCTTTGATTTTATTTTATGATGAACAATTATGTTTTCCTGCATTTGTATAGATACGAGGATGAGCCCATGGAGCCTGAGCCTGAGGTAAGAACTTTTCTCTACAATACTTTTCATATGTATCTGGTTTCCCTTCCTGCTGGTGCATAACTAGGTTGGTTTAACTATTGCTGGAATAATTTGCAGGAAGGGGCTGAGGAAGAAGTAGAAGGAGAAAACAATAACACTGATGACATTCCTGATCCCCTTTTAGGTGACGGTGAAGAAAAAAAAGAACCGGAACCAAAGGAACGACCTCGGAAGACATCTAAATACATGACAAAATATGAAAGAGCTAGAATCTTGGGTACCCGTGCCCTGCAGATTAGGTTTTATTTTGGTTTTTTTTTCATTTGAGTGTTCAATTATGGAGTCTTGCTAAGTTGAATTAGTGGAGTCGATATGTGTATTTACTTTTTACCTTAAATGGACAGCATGAATGCACCTGTGATGGTTGAGTTGGAGGGGGAAACCGACCCACTTGAGGTAAGCTTCAATATGGGCATTGTTAATGAGAAGATTCTACTACTTTTTTCTTTTTCCTCTTGCCCTTCCTTGCTTATATGATAACAGCACCTTGATTCTGATGCCACAGTTCTTTCTGGTTGAATCAAATACTACTTCCATCTTTATAACCTTGGCAATGTTGTCACCCCTGCAACACATATTTATGATACATGCTTGAGATAGATGTTCCTAAATATTACCTTTAAACGGTCTTTCTTTTCTCTTTGAGTTTTGTTTTTAAGAGGAGGCTATGTATCCTGAAGATTCATTGTTATTGTGGTTGTAAGTTGGAGGAAAGAAGAAAGAAGACTAAAATATGCCCGTAAGACCCCATTGCAACCTCACAAAGAAGAGTTAATTTCACATATATATTTAACTTGGTCACATTATTTACCACTCCCTCGAGTTTCTTTCTAAAAGAGACTGATGGCAATTTACTTATCAAGGAAATTGCTGGCAATTGGTATAAGAAGTTTGCATTAGGCAAGAATGTGAGGGCACACCTAGAATATAAGCCCTTCAGCATAATTAATTCGATTTCTAGGTTTCCCTGTTTTATGACATCTTGAAATTCTCATGCAAGCTTAGTTCTTCCCACATAGAGTGCAAACCTTTTAGTGTAACTTGGTCAAATTGTAGGATTTCCTGTCTTAGCTTGCCATTATCTTGCATCTTCATGTAAGCTTAGATCTTTTGAGTACCGTTGTTTGTCTTAAGCTTTATAACATGATTCATATCCTGGCTTTACGCAAGCTATAATTCAATTCTTTTTTGAAACTTCATTGGGTTTTGTCCACTATGCCTAAGCTACTCTAGTTTTTTTTTATAACATGACTCATGGCCTGTCTTTACGCTGCTCTAGTTCCCCGCTTCTTCTTTTAACGCTTCCGTAGCCCATTCTAATATTTTTCTCATCTATTGTTTTAGATTGCAATGAAGGAGCTCCGACAGCGGAAGATACCATTCACCATTCGCCGCTACCTGCCTGATGGAAGGTAAGCTTTTCAGTAAATACTTCGACATGTTTCCACAATTGTTTGATGGTATCCTAGTGGGTGGTGCCTCCATTTTTTGATGCTATCTCTACTCCCAAAAGTGTTATAATTGTTGTTTTCTGTTTCCTTCTTGGCAATTTTCCAGTTATGAAGACTGGGGGGTTGATGAGTTAATTGTGGAAGACTCATGGAAGCGACAAGTGGGAGGTGACTGATGTACATTTACAATGCCTGCTGAAATGGTTCTTGAAGGTCAAGTTTCTTGCGAGTTTCTGGAGCCTTTGGTATTGAACCTATTAATGGTACCTGAACCGCATGTATCATAGTCTCGTGGACTAAGTTGACATATATTGCTGCGTTTGCAATTCATGGTGTACTGCTGCACTATTCTTTTGACTGGTTCATGTACAAAATTGTAGATGGGCTGAAGCTAGTATTATAACCATTGCAATTAACTTGACATGTATGTTGTGTTGCCCTTGACGATGCACTCTTGATTCACAGCTATTGAATGAAATCCTTTTAACATTTTCATGGGTTTTTTTTTTTTTGGTCAGATCCATATTCATGGTTAAGAACACACAGTAGAAGTGTTATATGTATCTTAGGTCGGCTACAGTGACTGATCGGATCAATCTGGGGCCCGATAATAAAAATGATCGCCGAACAAGTTTAATGGCTAAATCATGAACCTGTGGGTGGGCTGCGGATCGTGCTCTTATGGATGCTTCTATCCATAACTGTGGAACTGTCAGCAGCAAAGCTGTTTCAACTAAATGAGCATAGAAAGATGGTCGAATTTGCAAACACAGTTGAGTGGTTTCCAATGGGCAGTTTTTTTGTTACGGATTTACGCCGATTATTCCCTTAAGTTCTGAGACTACCATAGTTCGAGTTAGTTTTTAAGGTTATGTCTAACCCTGAGGTGTAAGAAGTATCAAATCTAAAATATTTTTTTTGTATGAAGACAAACTTGAAAGGATTATTACACGATCATCTCATATGTAAATTTGCAGTCTTATGATCATTAGTTCGATACATTTTGTCAATATGCTATAACTAAATAGTGGTCTCCTGATAAACATCAAATTAAGTTTTAAAAAAAAAAAAAAGTTGAAAATAGTCACCGATCAGTTCGTATCATCTTAGTTTTAAGAATTGCAATTCGACTCTAAGTGATCTAGTTAAAAATTTCTGACAAAAGTGTCTCAGTTCAGTCTTGTTGCCACGTTTGATTTAAGTTTCCAATCCTCAATTTCGGTTAAACATTAAATTAAGGATTTTAACATTGAAAAAAGTAGAGCATCAAACTTTTCAATCAGAAACCAAATCAAATTACGGACTTTCAACATAATCTCTGCGACACATTTCTGAGTAAAACAACTTTGCAAAACAGTTGATAAATCATATGTTTTTTTCCTTCAACCTTTCTTCATCACACTACAGCATAGCTTTCATTTGAGAGTGAAGACTACAGAGGAATGTGTTGTTCAAGATCCAATGACCCATCTCATTATCTTAGCTCAGAGGTACTTCTCGTCTCTGTTTATCTCTATAAATTCCAAGTTTCTGTTTGAATTTTTGAAAATTGCTGTGTTTAATGCTTAACGCTAACGTTGATTTTCGTGAAATGCTCCTTTCGGTTATTATTATTTGTACTTGCGCTTTCATCTTATTATCAAAATTATCACAACTTAAACGGCTGCATCAGTTTGGGAGACAATGGTTAGTAGAAAGTCATACCTGCCTATCACCCAGTCAATCTATCCTGGAAGAAAACCCTAATTGTCAACCAAAAATAGAATTAAATGCAAGATAAGTGGTTACTTAATTCACGGTTGCTTCCTGTTTTCCGAATTTGTTTCAGTGATGATGAACTCATTTCATTATTTTCATGGAGGTTCTTTCATTTCTTGTTTTATCATCAGCTGTTAAGAATCCAACTCTTACATTTTTTTGCCTTTTTGCGCTATAAAAATGCTCATCTTGTTTCAAGTGCTTGATATCAGTGAAATAAATCTGAGCTTTCTTGTAGAACTCCATCTGCACTACTTGTTGATATTTTACAGGGGTCAACATCAGTTTGTGGAGCTGTTGAGATATGCAGACTTCACATTAGCGCAATGGTAAACGAACAATCTTAATTGCAAAAAAGAATCATTTGAATAGTGATCAAGTGGTTAGATCTTATTCATGCCTTCATGGGTGTATTGCATTTGCATATGCAGCTTACTTTTGTCTTGACATCAGTCCATAATATTGCAGATATTTTTTGGTGGTTTAATGTAATGCAATGTTAAACATGGACCATAATAGGCAATCAAAATTGAATTAAATTGTGGATTGGTGATATCTTCCTGGGATGCTTCCTCATTGATGACACATGAATATAAAGATGGTCATTAGGTCCTTAAACCAGACATCTCTAGCTCTATACTATTGCCTGCATGTCATGAAGAGGCCAGAAAAAAATTGATGACTCCTATTGTCCCCTGATTATAGGAATCGTTTGTAATTAATGTTCACGGTTAGTGCCTGCTTTTAATAATTGTGTCTTTTTTTTTATTTTTATGATCATATCTGGAGCAATCTTTTCATGCTTCCATGAATGCAGTGAATTTTAAACCACTTTGGTGCCTGCATTAGGTCATCTCTATCTCCGGGATTGATTCCAAGTCCTCCTTCCGTGGGAGCAACTATCTTCGTGAAATCTTCTGAATTAAAATGCTTATAAACAGGAACAATTCAATTCAAAACACCAATAATTTGAAGCATGATTTATAAAAAAATTATAGACATTAATTGTTTTCAATGACCCATTATGAAATTTTCACGGGTGTATTTAACTATTATTGGCATTAGTGTTTGCATCAGTCGGCATAAGTGCAGGTCAGTCTATGCTTCTGGGGAAAAGTATGAAAATTGTGGGAGCCTTATTCTTGGAGAAGGGATTAGGTAGTCTAAATTTTCTTTGACTGCTTCTCGATACATGAATTTTGGGTTTGTTTGCAACTTTTGTCTTCTTTCTTTAACTTCACCTTTTGTGATTGACTGATATGTTAAAAGGCACTTAAGAAGAGTTGAGTTTCTCCTCCTATTTTATCCAAAAGATTCATGATGAGGAACATTGAAGTGGATGACCATTATTTAAATGGTAGAATCCCAGCCGAAATTGCCCAAAATTTGAAAGATTTTTTTCCTGAACATTGTGATCTTACTTATGAAGAGCTTCTTCTACAGCAGGTACTTTGGGATGAAGTTTTGGTTGCTTTCTTGAATCAGAAAAGAGGAGAGACGTGCTTCTGTTTAACAATCACGCCCTCAGTTTTCATAGGAAGAGGTCTTGTGTTCATAGTTTCCCTATTATGTTGCAGGAAAGTGTTTATATGTCGATTCAAGCAAATGGCAGGAACAAGGATATATCTTCTGATCATGTTCAAAAAAATGACTGGAGTCAGTTCTCGGGACAAGAAGGTGAATCTTCGCAGGTTGGAAGTCTTGAGTCTCAAGTAGCTCTAGATGAAGCTTTAGCTAGATCCTTGCAAGAGTTAGGGGAGGACCTTGATGATATATACATATCTGAACACAATGATACTGCAGCTGGTAAAAACAAAATCTGAACCTTTCATGTGAATTTGATATGGTTGCATCTAGTTCTTAATAATACAATTTCTCGTTCACACCTAATGTTATGTTGCTTGTCAAAAAGAATTGTTTTGTTGTCTAGTTTTTGATTCAGTACATTCTTTTGCCCATCAGACTGATGCTTCTGTTGAATGAAAGGCAAAGTGACACGCACAAAATAAATGCATACTCTTATGTTTATATTCATGTATGTCGATAAAAGTCTGCCCATACTTCGTACCAGTTCTCTCTCTTCCCCAGTAGACTAGTGGAAGTGCATGATACAATAGATTCATTTTCTAAATTTCTATCTGCATTGAAAATTTTCAGGCAATTTAAATACATGTACTACCATATGATGACTTATCTAGTTTTCTCCTGATGAAAATGAACTTGCTTTTACGTATTCTGCAGGGAGTACCACATTTAGTCCTAGGGAAACTCCTGTCAGGGTATCTATACATTTCGTAGCACTTTGGTTATTTGTTTATTGAGGCTATAATTGATATACGATAATGGTTTTTATGTCTAAATCAGTCAATAAGTCAGGATACAAGGCAAGACGATACTGATCCGGATAATATGAGCTATGAGGTAGGTTTAACGATGTATACAGCACCTTGCATGTTGTGTTTTGAACTTTTGCTGGAAACTTGTTTGTCATAAAACCAGTACTTATGCATGCAAACCATGATGTTCTCCCTTCCTACTATTGTAGCTATATTTTGCATTCGAGTCTATTACTGAACTAGGTATGTATGAGTAATTTGGGTTTAAAAACTCAGCCTGGTATTATAACAGTTTGAGCTCTTCAAGTAAGAAGTAACTATGCCATTAACCTCAGAAGCTCATAAAAGATTACATCTAGGGTTTCAAGAGATGACTGTTTTTGTTGGGGCTGTTTGGAACCCCTTTTAATTTGGATGATCACATCAACATTTAGATAACAATTTAAGGTGAGAATCACATGAATGGCATCATGTCATAAAAGGGTTATTATTTGGGGAAGATGTTATGACTGGAAATTTGTCATTTCAAAGAAATTCATAAAATTGTTGCATGTCCATAAATATGGTGAAGAGCCTCATTTTCCCTGGTGTCCCCCCAATTGTTATATGATAAATTTCAAGTCCACTGCCATAGAAAATTCAAGGTGGTCATTCTTATGTAAAAGTTTTCAAAACACACCACTGTAATTTGTATGACTCCCTTATGTTTGTCCACCAATGGTTATTGATTATGTGTTTGAGAAGCCCAATGTCTTGAAAACCCAAATTGAAATTGAGATGTTATATATGCAAAATTATCTTGGACTTAAAATTACCATTCATGCAGTTAAGTTAATTTTGTTTTCAGAACTAAAAGATAGGAAGGGCATTCATTTTCATTAAGTCGGTATAACTTTATGCTGAATTTTTGTGTTAGCAATTACAAACACTAGGAGAAAGTGTTGGCAGTGAGAGCAGAGGACTGTCAGACGAGCTGATCTCCCAACTACCAACTTTCAAATACAAAACAGGGTTTTTTTTCAAGAAAAAGAAAACAGAAAATGAAGAGTAAGAATATCCGATCAAAAGTTTTTTTTGTACATGTGTATGTGTGTGAAGCATGTGCATCCATATCCACAATCATGCATGGTCATAACACTTGTGTTCACCTAGACAAGCAAAAAGGTTCTACTATATGCTTGGCTGTGGTGGTGATCTTAAGCAAAATTATCATCTATGCCATTAGAGATCATTAGCCCCTTAGATTTTGAGTGGTATCTCCAAGTATTAGAGTTTTGGTTGGGACATGGTGTGCAGATATTACTTGTCACTGAAAAGAATTTAAGAACTTTTCTTGCAGTCCTTGATTCTGTGGATGGAGAGTGATAGGATTGGCCTGTAAATATTTTTATGGAAGGGGTAAGATAAATGTCAGATTCTTCCTTCCTCTCTGTCTCTCCGTCCACCCCCCCAAAAAAAAAAAAATACACACACACAAAACAAAACCCCAAGTGCTCCACCATTAATATTCTCCTTCCAAGTATTAATCATAACTTTTCCATGTTTTTATGCTTTCCTGTGCACTGGATCATTTGTCATGTCTTTTTACGATCCCTTTTATACTTGCCATGGCCTGTCCGGTTGACATAAGACCTCCACTGACCTCTGTGCTGTTGCCTTCAAATTTCATCACAAATTGCAGTGATGAAAATTGGATTGGACAGCTAGTAGAATTTGCAATACTTGGCAAATACTCCTCTAAGCCCCAAGCATAATACGGATTTATGGCAAAATTTTGGGTTCTGGGACTTGTTTTGGTCTTGTGATAAGTTCAGAGCTTCAAGCTGTAAAATGCCTAAGCTTACGAGATGTTTTGATTTAAAGTTGTAAACTTATGATCAACATAGTTTTCAGTTTCCCTTCTAAGTATTGAAATATTGGTTGGGCATACAACTGCTACCAACATTAATTCATCAAGGCAACTGATTTCATATTTGAAAGCTCCACATTGGTTGTTTTATTCCAAGAGTCTACCCTCTGTATCAGTTGGAAGGTTGTGGTTAGTTGAAAGTCTTAAAAAGTTGCATAGGTGCAAAATTTGTAAAATATCGATGTGACTCTCACCTTTATAATTGATGACATTTGTTTCTGATCTACTTCCAGGTGTGCGATATGTCGCATGGCATACAAAAATAGGGTTTGGTTGACCACTTTGCCTTGTGCACACCTATATCACAGGGATTGTATCACACGTTGGTTGAAGCTCAATAAGGTAAGAGTCATTACTTTTATATTATTGTTGTTCAGTGCACTATCATATGCGTTATTCTTTGAGGATTTCGGTGTTATTGTTTGAGGATTCTGTATGTGGTACTAAAGTGAACTCATTACATCTTGGTAGTTTTTCTGGTGTTTCTGTTGGTTGAAAGTCCTATGTATATGAACATCTTTGTTGTGGTGTCCTGATTCATCAAAAAATGTTTAAGGCTCTTGTTTTATTTCTTCCCCCCCACCCCCATCCCCCCCCCCCCCCCCCCCCCCTTCTCCATGTGGGCAGTGTAGTTTTGTATATCATTTTCATTTTAGAACCTTTGCTTCACCAATACAGAATAGCAATCACACATGAAGTGGAGATTGTTTGAGTACCTTGGTCTAGGACCTCAATCCCATCCTTTTGAGTCCATCAAATAAAACTTGTAGATACCTTGTCCTTATGTTGGTAGCTCTAATTAACTTTCAGCTTAGAACATACTCTGTTGCTCGCCCACGCCTATTACTAGCTTCTTCATGGCTTTTCCCTTGGGGTTATTGAACCTTTCCTAGTCCATATGAAGTAGTTTTGAAACCATGAAACACGTTTCTATTGAAGTGAGCCTACGCCACCCGTTAATCCATCATCATGCTACCCTTAAAATATGGTATTACTTATCTAGCCAAATAACATCTCTCTTATATGATAAACTCAATCAGAGTCGGTCAATACTCTTGGCTTTTTTAATATTCACATCTCAGTTTTGTGCTCTTTAAATTCTCTTTTGTGATTAGAGTGAATGCTTGTTAATCTAAAAAAGTTATTCCTACATGAAAGTGTACATGACTCTCTCTCTCAGAATTGCCCGGTCTGTCAAGTGGAGGTGCGAGGTAACTAATCTATTGAAGCTTGGATGCCAGAAAAATACACTTGATTCGGAAATGGCTCATACGTACTGGTTTTGGCAATGTTGTGAATTGGTATTTGTAGTAATTTTGAGTATATTATTTCTCCTCATAAAGTGACCAAAGAAGAATTCTCCTCATAGATAACATGGGCTCCTCATAAACCATTTCTGTTTAGAAGGGTTTCTTGATATATTTTTCTCTATGAATATGAGTATATGTTCTTCTACATGAAATATGTGTCTTTGTCTTTGGCTCTTATAATTGTGTAGCAACAGGCATTGCCGAATGCTGGTGAATACCAATACGAAGGCCAAGTTTCTCATGCTAATATGTTCTGTTTGATTTAATTTCCCTTAATATTAGATAACCCATCATAAATTTAAATGGAATCCACGATTTATAAGAGGGTTCCTCACCTATATATGGTGGGCGTATAGGTGGGTGATCTACTATTTAACAAAACTAAGTAAAAAGTATACTGAAGGTAGGGGTGTCAATGCGTGTTATGTTATTTTCGTATCGTATCATTTCGAGTCGTGTTATTTTTAAGTTGTGCCATTCTAGTTCATGTAGTATTCGTGTCGAAAAAAAATAATTTAATCATAAAACAACTCAAAATAATTTAGACACCCAGTATGATGCGGTTAATTATGAGCCATTGATTGAGATCATATTTCTTTTTATTTGTTCTACACAGCTTAATGTAATTATTGACAAATCGATTTGGTAACTAGATTAATCAATTTGGGATCTCTTTTTGTAAACCCCCCCCCCCCCCCCCTAGATATGAGATAATATTGATCACAGGGACGAGTTATAAATTCAGACGTTTTGAGTTCGAATTTTGGTAATCTCTTGAGCCAGACAATGAGAGATTTATCTTTTATGAATACCCTATTCCTAGAGTGGATGGTCTGTCTTTAATCGAACCAGAGAGAGGATTAGCCTAGATGTGCATAAGTTAATCCGACACCCTTGACCGTTAGAACTAAAAAAAAAATGCAGAACTCAGCCACAAAAGAATCCATTGCTTTGCAGAATATAACGTGCACAACAGGAAGATTAGAAAACCATGCTTTTGGTTCAATTTAAATTGAAGTCGTCATTAATTGGTTCTGTTAGAGTCGTAATTCAAATCTCATTATTTATCATCTGACACGAAAGTTAATAACAACAACTAAAGTAAATACAACAACGACCTGGGTGCAAGGCTGATGGTGATGACATTCAATTATTACCACTGCTGTAAAACATTCGTGTTGGATTTAGATTTCTTTTAATATATATATTTTTTAAGTTTTCTCAATATAGGATCATTTACTTTATTTCCTATTGTTAGTAACTTTTTTTAAAATAAATGGGGGGTGATTTATCATTGAGTAAAACTAAAAAATATATATAATGAAAAAGATCTTGACCCATTAAGTAGTTAAGGCGATATAAATTTGTACGACTGATTTCCTGCACAATAGTGAGTTAACGGCACTTTGGCAGATGCTCGAGGGCTGTTCTCAAGCTCGAAGATGATGAAAACCCAAAGATCACAAAAAATGGTTAGAAAGAAGGTTGGAGGTGTCTTCGACGATTCCCCTCCAATGTTAAAGTCAGTTTCTGAGGAGAGAAGGAGACTCAATGCTAAGTGTTGGGTTGTGAGATCATACCTCTTTTTCTCGTATAAGAATGCTATTTATACTTTCTTGGTGGATGGGTGTGTTTATCGAGAATATCCATACAATTCACTTTGGCATGAAGGCCCTTGATTGGCTTACCCTTGAGATAGTAGGGATATTTTTTGACTTCGTCAAGCGGTTAAGGCATCGAGTAGAATGTTCCCTTAACCTCGATCTTTTACATGCATGTCAATTTGATATGCATTAATGACATTAATCCCTTGGCTTCCAAATTCCCGTTGATCATTAATACTGATGTCGAGTATTCACTGTGAGACTTGACGTTTGACAGCGTGGCCTGCAGGTGCAAATGCTCAGCGCCGATATATTAATGCCATCTCTTTCCCTGCCCTCGAGCATTAAACGATTCTGAGTCGTTTGTCCTATGCTCATGAGGGGTATTTATCACATCCTTAAAGACCTCTTCCATGATTCGTTGCAGCGTACTATTCTGTTGAATCTGACAACATGAAATGAAGGACCCACGCCTACTGACAATCGAGCACAGTCTTCTCATAAGACATTCCTTCATTTATTCCCAAGCGTACATTCCCACCAATGCAGTGCCACTCGTCAACATCTGTCTTCCATTACGCCGTCTGACGTGGTCGGCGTATAGAGTTGATCATCTTTAGGCTCCTTGGCCAAGTCTATGTTGGCGTTTTGGTTTCCTCGATGTCAACATCACTCGGGCTGAACCCCAAAGGCCCCTCGTCGGTACTAATGGTAACGCCGAGGAGGTCCTAGTGCTCCTCACTTCTTGTGATGGCGCCGAGGAGATCCTTCCTCCCGAACTAATCCTTCGAGACCGATTGTATCACATCACAAGAATCATTACTTAAACATTAATTGACAGGGCGTGCCACTTGTACGCTTTTGACTGGTCTAAGAGGTTACCTCCCTTCAAAATTTTATACCTATCCAATTAAGGTGATGGATAATATTGTATTAGGACCCATAAGTGCCATATGAAATGGACAAATATTTCTTTTAAAATAAATAAAATTGATTAGGTTAAGGGCCAGAATTATGACTATGACGGTATATATATCTATATAATAAAGTAGCTTACAATTCAAATCTCAAAAGATAAACAAAATGACTTTTACTTTTCGCGGTTCAGATCGCTTTAAATTTTACTTTAAAATTAATCTAACGGTTAATATTAACACCATAAATTTAATAGGAAAAATGGATCTCTAAAAGTGTGTTTGGAGTAATTTTTTAAAAGTACTTCTAGAAATTATTTCTCATAAGTATTTTTAAAAAAATAATAGTGTTTGAAACCACCCCACCACTATCTCCACCACCGCCATCGCCGCCGCCGCCGCCCCTCACCACCACCGTCACCATCACCACCACCACTGCCACCATCATCGCCGCCGCCACCACCACCATCGCCGCATCCCTCGCCGCCACCACGGTTATTGCCACTCACCACAACCATCATTGTCTCTTACCACCACCACTGCCGTCCACCACCTCTCACCTTCACTACAGACCGATGCTTAAATTTATTTATTTCTTCTCTATGTTTGTGATTTGATTTTGGATATGAATATAAATACATTTATTGTTTACCATTTTTTATTACACTGTGCCTTCAGACACAGGTAATAACTAGTATATATATATTAGTTCAACTGCTTACATGTACATTAGTCAAGTCTTATATTTTCTAAAAAAACATGTGAAGCACCCTTTATCTCAATTCATCATGCGAATAGGCACATGATTGATGACAACCAGAAGAGCCAAAGCTGATTTGTTGAACTTTTAATGTTGAATATCAAGATAGTCCATTGATTCTCGGGTGAGGATTCTTTGTTGTTGAAAAATCTGTAAGAATCAAATTAAGTTTTTAAAACTTTTCATTGAATTTCTACTTTAATTGAGTTTAAATTTTTTGAATATTTAGTTACAGATTTTTGTCCTATTTTTTATGTATATTAAAGAATAAAAATTACTCATCTTAAAAATGGTTTTATGGCCAAACGGTCAAAAGTTGTAAAGACTATATGTGTAGGTTACTAAACCAATGGGCCTTGAAAAACCATTCTGTGTATAACGAATTCAACCTTCTGTATCATTTTTTTACATGTATTTCACCTTTGCTTGGTCATATTAGTCTACAACAATAGACTTTTCCTTACCCCACGTTATATTCCATTAACTTTTATACTTTTATATCCATATTCTTCGAAGTTCCAACATCGAGTTCAGTCACATCTATATATATATATATATATATATATATATATATATATATATATATATATATATATATATATATATATATATATATATATATATATATATATATATATAATTATTCTCTATTATCTTCGTTTTCGGACAACTTGATTCGAGTTAGGTTCACCCCAACATTCAAGTGGACGTGACCATAGAGGAGGTGTTGATGCGAGTATTTAGGTTGAATCTTAGAGTTGTTGGTGTCCGTCAGTACCCTCACGTGGAGAGGCTCAGCTACTTGTGATCACACGTCTCTCGGACTCGTAAGCCAGCTCATTCCAAATCAATTTATTTGATTTATATAGATTGCATGTTTATATATTTTATGTGTTCATTTAAATCGCATGTTATATTTTTAATGATCTAACCACTGTTTGCATGTTTTATTCCTAATTTTAGTTTGCAACATCCATAGTTATTTTGCTCATGTCATAGTTCTAATAATTGTTACTTTGGTCAAAAGTTCAGTAGCCATTTTTCCTAATTTCAAATTGTAAATCTATGCTTCAGATCTATTTGTTTTTACAAAATCAACAACAAAAGTGTTGTTTGTTAAAACAACATCACTTTGGTGCAAAGCGACATTATTTTAATCAATAACACATTTGTTTTAAAAATTAACAACAGAAGAGCCGGATCCTTGGTTCTGACAACAGGTCTAGAATGATAGTTTCTTTACTAGCATTGGATTCTTTGGTTACCATCTTATTTGCAAACCTTCAACTAATAGATATACTTAATTGAGCTTAGTCTAATCGGTCATTCTTAGTTTTTTGAAAATTTTATCAGCCGAGAAGTCGACATACGAATTTTTACGAAAGGGTAAGACTTGATTTCTTATGTCTTCTTTTTTGGGATTCTATTGGGCACCCTTTGAAACTTGTACTCACCCCCCGTTTTTCTCTTTTACAAATCATTATTCAAGGGATCATATCTTACCAAAATCAAGTTGTTATCGATTGCTTTTTTTTTAATCTCTCTTTCGGTTCTATGTGCAAGTTTTCTCTTATTCCTCCTTGAGTGGTTTTAATTCAATCATTTGTCCTTAAATGTATAGATTCATTGTAACATTGATACATCTCTATCCATAGTACGAAGATGTGATATAATTTTGATGATTTGATGTATGTGAAATCATTTTTTCAATAGCCATGTTTTTCAAGCTTACACACCAGATAATGAGGGGGAGTGTACCCATTTCTTTTGTTTATTTTTGTATGCATTGACAAAATCTCTA
Source organism: Ilex aquifolium (assembly GCA_951799425.1). NCBI lineage: Eukaryota > Viridiplantae > Streptophyta > Magnoliopsida > Aquifoliales > Aquifoliaceae > Ilex > Ilex aquifolium. The sequence goes on along the minus strand of OX637391.1, from coordinate 59,060,401 downwards.
TGATCAGCCAGCTTGCATCAATTGATATCTTGGACTTTCTTACTCAACTTCATTTTTTTCTCTACCTTATAGACATTGCACCGTAATGCAATTATTGATATTTTTTTAAGGTACGATATTCCAACATACTCTTAAGAAAAAGTGAATAAAAAACGAGAAAGAAATTATAAAAAAAACTAGATTGTTTGTAAATGTTGATAAAATTGCAAGTAGCTAACTTGATTAACCCACTTGGGATATATTCTGCGTGGGACTTGCAAGGAACTTATGAGCTAGAAGAGTGATCGAATCGGAATCAAATAAGAATCAATTTATTTTTTTAATCCTACTTGCAAAATTCCCCTAATTTGCTTGAGGCACAAGTTTACTATGCTTCGGTTTCTATAGCTTTCACCAATGACTTATTTGTACGTCCACATCTTTTGGTAAATAAATAATTATTAGACTGATGACTTAAACTATAAAGAATAATTATCGTGTGTCATACCATTCTTCAAGTTTTCATTCAGGACTAAAAAGATAGTGACTAAAACAGGCCTTTTGATTAGTTATAAAACTGTTGGCGATTCAATACCTCATGATAGGTTGGAGCATAGGGTTCTAGTGGTTAATATGTGAAGTCTCAAATTTGACTATCACACAAGAAACATTTTGATTGACCATACCACATGAATTTTTTTTTTTGTTATCGGGTATTCAGGTTTGTGTCGATTATTCTCTCGAACTTAGATATTGGTCACTGTAACCGAAGCGGGTTTAGAATATATCTCTTGAAGAACAAGAGCTACTGGACCTTAGAAGATATGAGTGTTGAAGCTGAGACCTCTAAATTAACAGATGTCAAGTTTAGCCATTGAATTACTCATACAAATTTATCACATAATTAATTTGTAAATAATTACATCATCGCAGATTTTATAAAAATATCAAGTACAAAGTACCATGATTCAATTACCAAATTAATGAGAGTTTAAAAACTATGGCAACATGTTATTTTTGACTATACACTTAGCTTGGTAGAAATATACATTGCTTCCGTCTTTTATGGTTGGGAGATGCGATGAAAAGTAAGAATGAATGATTTTTTTTTTTTAAATTTGGTATGGATGTCGGAAAAAAAAAAAGGGGAAAATACAAATATTTACATTTGATAGACTTGTAAAATATAAATGTTAAAGAGGTATAAAAGTAAACAAACTATATTTCCTTCTATTTTTGCACCCATTTTTTGAGAAGGTAAATTTGGTGGGCCGATAAGAAAACTAATCCCTAAACTTTTCCTTCAATAAAATATAATTGTTATCTATCCCTCTTATTTCTCGTTCCTCTATTTTTTCGAACCACAAAGTTATAGAATATTTGATTGCTTGTAAAGTCATTAAAATTAAGGCATCATACCAAAAAAGGAAGTGGAGCTACATAACCCTACTTCATATCTTATATCTTCCAAATTCACCAAAAGAACCAGCATGGGTCCTCGTGCAATATAAGTACGATTGCTCCATGAGCATGGCCACGTGATTCCCATACACCACTACATGTCTAAAACTAGCCCACATGCTAATAAATATCGACAGTCAGGCCAGTCAGACATTATGGCAAACACTTAGTGGGCAAATTGAGCACTTAGTTTATTCGCCTTTTACTCAACTACACTCACCTATATAGAGCATAAAATTCCCAAAGAAAAGAAGAATAAGATTCTCCAAAACATAAAAAGTTTCTTATAAAAACGTAAGTTCTAATTATACACTATACACATACAACAATATTAGGATTTGACATGTTTGGAATCTCTAAGTTCACATTCTTTGAAGTTGGTGGAGGTTGGGCAATATGATCACACGATCAAGATTGTACAACACAAAAGTAACTAAGTAGTTCAATACGCAATTTGAAGTTAACTCGAGTTAAGTGTAACCAGAGTCATTCCTAAGTTTTTAATGTGACACATTAAATTTAGATTGCATGATTTTCATTACACAACTAACATTACCCCGAATTCCACCAACTTCACCAAATTTGATGGATTTCAAAGGATGCCGACATTGTTTACACAACCAACATTCAAAGATTTACAAAAATCAAAATCAAAATCAAAATCAAAGTTCTCTCTCTCACACACACACACACGTGCACGCATGGTCTGGATGGGTCAGAGCCATCTGTTGTCCATAACTCCATAGTCGAGATTCATTACTCACTACAATCATTAGGTTGAGGACACTCAGTTTTTTCCTCAAATCAATATAAATTAAGTATTTATTCAAATTTTTAATGATCAGTTTTTACTCTATCCATATTTCATCTACCTTTAAATTTGAATTTGTTTTTCTTTAAATTTAAGTTTGTCTATTGATACTCCCTTAATGATGTCCTAGGTTCGAATCTTAACAATTTTTTGAAATTAAGGATTTATTTTTTATGAATATTCTAGTCTCAATGTGAATAATTTGTCTTTAATCGGACCAGGGAAAAAAATAATCGAAAAACACATAAGCTGGCCTAGACACCCCTAACATATCTATATAATTGGTGTTGTTTTAGTTTGCAGTTGATGAGGTGAGCTTGGTTAAGCAGTTCTGCTGGGATAATGTCTGATATGTTGCAGTGCTGTGGTCTGCTGTGCTACGCAGTCTGGTCTACTGATGCTGTGCTGGAGTGTTTGAAGTTGATGCCTGGGATGGAGCTGGTTGCTGTATGAGAGCTAAAGCTGAACTGTGAGGAAGGATGTGGATGGTAGTCTTTCCAGCAGGGCTTATTCAATCTGTCAGTTAAGTTGCTGTTCTATTCTGCTATACTGCTGGGATTGGCTTGATGATAGGAGAGGCGTGCTGCCTGGTGCTGCTGAGATGTGTGCAATCTTTGCTGAAGCTCTTTGGTTTACTGGAGGAGCATAACTGGAGGAATTATAGTATACAACAGAAAACCAGTTTTCTGTTTTTTCTGTTAAAACAGAATTTTTTCTGTTTTCTGTTAAAACAGAATTTTTTCTGTTTTTTGATTCTTGTAAAATTTTGATATTGCATTCAATAAAATCGTACAATTGATATAAAAAAAAAAACAATTCAAATATCAAAAGATAAACAAAATGACTTTTACTATTCGCAGTTGATATCACTTTAAATTTTACTTTAAAGTTAATTTAACGGCTAATATTAACACCCTAAATTTAATAAAAAAATAGGCCCCTAAGGGTGTGTTTGGAGTAACTTTTTAAAAATATTTCTAGAAATTATTTCTCATAAATACTTTTAAAAAAAATAGTATTTGAAACCGCTCCACCACTACCTCTACCACCACCACCATCGTTGTCGCTGCCACCACCACCATCTCCACCACCCCCACCACCACCGCCGCCGTCACCACCACCGTCACCACCAACACCGCCTCCACCACCGTCTCCACCACCATCACTGTCGCCGCCGCCACCACCATAATCACGGCCACCACGGTCACTGTCATCCACCATAATCGTCTCTTACCACCACCACTGCTGCCCACCACCTCTCACCCCCACTACAAACCGATACTTAAATTTCTTTATCTCTTCTCTATATTTGTGATTTAATTTTAGTTATGAATACAAATATGTTTATTGTTTACTATTTTTTATTATTTTGTACCTTCAGGCACTGGCAATAACTAGTATATATATATATTTCTAGGTCTTTATCAATATTACTTAGTTAAGTCGTTGCTTAATTGAAATTTAAATTTTACCATCGAGTGGGGTTGTTTAATAGGGTACCGGCCGAACTTCTCACTTTGAAGTTAAACGTTTGAGTCTTAAAGTTTACATTGAGACTCGGTGGTTGATTGTTATACTAGTCTAGCTAAGTTCATTCTCAAGAGGAGTAACAGATACGGTCAAAGGCCTCATTATCCTACCAGTGATTGCTTATCGGGGTGATTTCTGAGCTTTCTTCTTTGTCCCCACCTTTTTTAAATAAGAAAAAAAAATTGAAATTGAAATTTTAAAATAATTAATTGCTTGAGATTTGTTTAATCTATAAACCGGTTATTACTAAAGTATATTAACTGTTAAGCACTAACGAGTAGGAAAAGGCACCACGTCATACCCTATCTTTAGGGAACCAAATAGGTAATAAAGCCTATGCTTTTATATTTGGGTGGTGACTACTGATTATCATCACGTGAATAACATGGTATTCTGTTTTAATAGACAAATATCTCCCTTGATAAATTGTTAATGACAGTGCTATCCTTTTGCAACATTGCTTTCCACACTAAAAATTTTACCAAATTTTTTTTTTTTTTTAATAACAAGTCAATATCAATATGTCGCATTATTTGATATTTGAAATCTAATAATGAAGATAATTAAATGAAGGATAGGACCGAGCTAAGTGTAATCAAGTGTTATTTGCTCCTATCTCATGTATGATTTTAGGGATAAATTGCTTCAATTATCTTGTGTTTTAATTTATGTATATAGAAATAAATTTATGGATGTCAAAATATGACACGATCTATTAATACGACACGAGTACGATACAAAATTAGAGGATTTTAGTTTTTCTTAAGTCACCCGTTTCGCAAACAAGTGAACTCAATACAATACGATTAATAAACGATACGACTCGTATATATATCGACTATACACGATTCATATACTACACGAACTCGATATCACACAATTCATTGACAATGAATTAATAAATGAATAAGATATGAGTGGAATATTTTTTTGTCACAAACTCACTAAGACCTGATAACCTATCTCACCCGACACGATTCACATAACTAAATTTAAATTGGATTAGACGATTTTATTAGAGAGAGAATTATGATAATTATAAAAATTGACAACAAAAACAATAAGTGGTCAATCATAGTGGAGGACCCATTTTGCCACCAAACTTTCTCAGCCATGTCTCAATAAACCAAGTGACTGGGTGGGTCAGTGGGTGTCTCAATTTGAAAGTGGTATTGGATTTGGGATGCTCAAGTAATGCAAAAGATGGAGACTTAAATAGTATTGACCCTATTCGATTAAAGGAAGAAGAAATTGTGGATAACAAAGGGTATATTAGTCAATTATCAGTCATATCCAGATTATCAAGACACCACCCATTCAGAACGCGTGACATACCATCAGTAGCTTAGCATAATGTCCCCATGGTGACCTACACACTCATATGACTTGTAATCAAATTGCTTTGATTCTCTCTCTTATACAAAACCCGTTCTTTACCGAAAGCACGCATTACACGGCCTTTATGTCTCCATCTCTCTATTTCCTAAGAACAAAGCTATCTCTCTCTCCCTCCCCAGTCCCCCCCCCCCCCCCCCCCCCCCCCCGGGGCATCTTCATACAAGAAGAAAATGGTGATGCCATTTTCAAGCCCTTACCAGATTGATCACCTCCCTTAAATCTCTTCTTGATATAGCGTTGTGGGTCTCTCTTTTTTTTTTTTGGGTTTTCTTTACTACGTGTTGTGGGTCTCTTGAAGGTTGCTTAGCTTGTACATGGGGGCTGGGTTTTCTGATTTTGGTAGAGAGAGTATTGAAGCTCCTTCAAAGCCTGGTCTTGGAGACATACCTGAGAGCTGTGTTGCTTTAATTCTAACATGTTTAGACGCTCCTGAGATTTGTAGATTGGCGGTTTTGAATAGGGTTTTTCATCGGGCTTCCTCAGCTGATTTTGTTTGGGAATCAAAGTTGCCGGAAAATTATAGAGTACTTGTGAAGAAACTGCTTGATGAAAGTCCAGAGAGTCTAGCTAAGAAAGATCTTTATGCTAAGTTGTGCCGTCCCAATCGCTTTGATGGTGGCTCTAAGGTCTCTCTCTCTCTCTCTCTCTCTCTGTGTATGTGTTGAGACCGGTTTGGGCTACCACAACCGCACTCTCCGTTCTCATAAGCCATCCTCTCTCTCTCTCTCTAACACACACATACACACACAAACCCCTTGGCCTGGACCTTACCTCATCTTTGTCAATAGGTATGTATTTTCATTGGTTGCTGACATGAAGATTGCCACCCTTTATCACACACACACACACATATATATAGGCACTTTCTCTGGTGTTTTCTTTATGAGTTTGTATGTTCTGGGTCGTTAAAGAAATCTTGTTCTTGGGTGGGAAGGGAATGTAACACATATAGGTTGTATTGTTGCAGGAAGTTTGGTTGGAGAAGGGTAGAGGAGGGTTGTGTGTTTCTATTTCTTGGAAGGGTATGAAAATAACTGGTATAGATGATCGGAGGTACTGGAATCACATCCCAAACGATGAATCCAGGTTCGATATTTTCAACAACTCATATCTTTGCGTTGAACTTTGTTCTTTTCTTTTTTGCTCTGTTTTTTGAAGCCTTCTACTTCTAGGGCTTTATTATTTATTATATTATACTTGGCAGGCGATATGATTCTGATATTTTCATTCTATTTTTACATAAAAAAGTCTCCTTATCGTCGTATGTGAAATTTATTATTTGTATACATTCATACATTAATGTGAGGTTACTTATACCTAGACCCTTGAGATTTATCCTAATATCACACAGACCCCTCAAGTATGAATATTGACACTACAACCCCCTGTAAGTGACTTTTTGGAAACATAAGCATTTGAATGGATTGGATGGTGTCTTCTTTGTATCCCCTAACCTCTCTCAACCCCCACAACTAGCCTTCCACACCTACCCACGTTTTTATTGCACTATGCATACATTACATCGGTCCTCGCCATCGCTCAAAAATAGCCACCACCTTCCTTTCCCTCTCTACAATTCTATGAAATATCCAATTTCTTCAAAACTTAATTTTTAGGTTTGGTTGTGAATGGACAACCTCTCAATGATGATAGTGTTATTTCCCACATTCTAGTGACCCAATAATATGATGAAAAACCCTAAGGGCTTTTAATGTAATAAATTATATTCTTATTCCAATATTGACTTCCAAGATGGTAGAATATATGGCCATAGAATACACTTTTTTTTAGTGTGTCATCCAGTTGGGATAATGATGCTGCCAAGGCATATCATCACCACCCAATCAAAAAGCTTACATATAGTGGCGGGCCTATATGTCAAAACTTAGAAAGTAACTATAAACTTAGACGTACTTAAATGATGGAAATTGGTGTAAAACTGACAAAGTTTATGTAGGGATGAAATTTGGGTGGGTCAACCCGAGCCTAACCTGAAAAAAAAAATGTTTGAGTTAGAATTTTTAATACTTGGGTTGGGCCTAAGCAAAAAAATTCAACCCGAATTGAATTTGGACAAGCCTCGGGTTGAGGCATTGGGTTGTCGGGTTCAACCCGAATATTAAAATCGGGTTCAACCCAAATATACATAAATATATAAATATATTTAATTAAGATTAGTATTTATCTTCACTCTTTAGAGTCCATACTTTCACTTCACTTCAAGTCTTCACCCTTGTGCCTCCATCACTCTCAAATCCCTCTCTCACTTGTCACTCCTCCCTCTCTCAGCCTCCCTCTCTCAATCGTCACTTGTCTGAGTCGTCTCAAACTCTCAGTCTCCCTCTCTCACTCGTCACTCCTCCTTCTCTCACTATCTCTCTCTTTATTTGCGTCTTGCCCTTCATCTCAGATCACTTGAAAAAATCAGATCTACACTTCAAAAAATCAACCTGAATTAAGTAACCCAAACCAACCCAATTTTTAACCCGAATTCAACCCGAGCCCGTCCAAATTAAACTCGGGCAGTACTTGAGTTGAGATAGGGTTAAGGTTAGGGTTGAACATTATATACTTAAGGTTGAGTTAGGGTTGAAGATTATATACCTAGGGTTGGGTTAGGATTGACCTCTCAACCCGCCCGAGTTACACCCCTAAGTTTATGGCATAACGATGAGTCTTGATTGAAAAATTTATCTCTCATAATTATCCTATCTCCGGTGTGAATAACTTAACTTTAAATCAAAAAAAAAATTAATCAAAATCTTCAAACACTCCTAACCGATGAATAAAAAAAAAAAACTAACCAGGGGCAGCTCCTCAGAGTCAAGATGGGATTGGGTTGACAAGTACAAGGCTTTGAATTCAAACCTCACCTTACCTATGCCCCCAAGTTAACTCTAACCACAAGCTGGGTTGCTCAATCATCACTCCAGTGGTTGCTTATTCATTTGATTAATATGGGAAGAAAAATATCCTCAGCATTGTCTATATCATGATTTGACTTTGTTTTTCTTTCTTTTCGTATAGGTTAAATATCTTACGCATAGTCTATGTCACAATTTTATTAATTAATTTATTTGCATTTGTTTTCTAGATAGAAAAGGTTTATCTGTTCTTTGGGTCATAAACAGGTATAGATGCCTCGAAACCAAGTTTGATAAAAACCCAACCAATGGCATATCTAACAATGACCTAGGCTGTTTCATTGCTCCCTCTGGATTGCCTCAACAATCCCAAAGTGGACATGCAAAGTCGGTGGCTCAGTACTGAGAAAAATTGAAAGCAAAGGTGTTAGAAGATATTTAAGGGAGTGAGTTTTGATGTATTAGTAACGTTGTTCATTGTAACTTAGGGGTCTTGCAAATAATCTCTTCACCGTATATATTATTCTTCCTAGGGGTGGCAATTTTTGAGACGACACGATAACTCGAAACGAACATGACACGAATAAATGGGTTTGGGTTGACTATTTTTTAATACAAACCCGTGTATGACACGACCCGTCAACACGAAGTGTTAATGGGTCGTGCTCAGGTTCAACCGGCTTAACCCGAATTGACCCGTCAACACAAAGTTTTTAACTCGAAGGAGATTGACCTGACTTTTTCATTGCATGTATGAGTTTTCATGTTCTGATGGCTTATTTTTTCCATTACTTCTGATGTTTAATTTGGTTGAGCAATGTACGATTAGCATATTTAATTAATATTGTAGAAATAAAATATTAATTATTTGTAACTGTTTATCAAACACTGACATAATTATTGTATAAAAAAAATATTATTAAGATAATTTTTAGTTTGTAGAAAAAAGTATGAGGAAAGATTCAATTAAGTGAAAATAAAATCTTAGCGTTAAATTTTTATTCAAAGTTTATGAGGGTCAACATGAATACGAACACGAACACGACATGAAAAAAAACAGGTCAACTCGACACGACACGATTAGTTAAATGAGTTGGGTTAGGGTTGACTAATGTTCGACACGACTAATGTTTGACACGACACGAACCCGACACAATACGATCCGATTGCCACCCCTAATTCTCCCTAGGAGCAGCCGAGACATTTTTAGAGTTTAATGTGGAAACAATAAATGAGATTTTTTTTATTTTTAATATTAATAATAAATTTATTTCTTATTTTTTAAAATATAAAAATATTAATTAAGTTTTTATATTCAAGTTTTTATTATTATAGTTGAACTTGGTGGTAAGAGAGAAGAGGGGGGAGAATGATTGAAATATTATGATGATAAATTTGAATTTGGCTTTTTTGGAGTGGTTAAGATTTGATTTTTAATAGCTTTAGTTTTAGAGTAATACTATTTGGACCTAAAAATCTGACATAATTTGCTAATCTAATGACTTGGCTTCATTGGAACTATTGGATTAACACCAAGTTCCAATGTTTGATGGAGCCCACAGTCAATCCAAAGGTCATAGTGAATTAGGTCAGTAATTTAAGTCAGTAAATTAGGTCCCAATAGTATTGCTCTTAGTTTTATTGTTAACTTTTTTTTCTTTTTGTTTTCAAAAAAATTGAATTTTAAACTCTTTTAATTTCTTGGGTTGAATTAATAAGCCCAATTCACTCAAGATGAAATATTTTGTTTGGACTTAAATTTAATTTTTTTGTGGGACCGTAGATTCAGATGTTTTATTTAGAATATTACTATGTGTAGATTCCACACAGTTGCATATCTTCAACAGATATGGTGGCTAGAAGTAGATGGAAACCTAGAATTCGAATTCCCAGCAGGGAATTACAGCCTCTTCTTCCGGCTACACCTCGGAAAACCCTCAAAAAGGCTCGGCCGACCGGTCTGTAATCTCGAGCAAGTCCATGGCTGGAGCATAAAACCTGTCCGGTTCCATCTATCCACATCCAACGGTCAGCATGCCATATCACAGTGTTACCTGAACGAACCAGGGAGGTGGATCAATCACCATGTCGGAGATTTCTTCGTCGAGAACTCGAACATTCAGATGAAGATCAAGTTCTCGATGACCCAGATTGATTGCACCCACACAAAAGGTGGTCTTTGCTTAGATTCTGTGTTTATATACCCCAGTAAGTTTGGAGAGAGGTTGAAGCAGTTTTAAATATGCAGATAACCTTTTGTAGTTAATTGGCCAGTTTGATTATATTTTTATGGTCCACTATCAGTAGTTTTTGAAGCAAAGCAATTTGCTTTTCATTTGTAATTGTTTTTACTCGTTCATGTTCTGCTAACATATTTGTCTGAGAGCAATACAAATTTTATGTAAATATTTCCTTGTAGAATGATGTTGTGTGCAGGAATGTTTTTAATATTTGTTCAAACAAATTTTCAAGTAGATTGTTTGGTTTAAAATTTAAAAGATGTTTGATTAGGGGTGTAATTCGAACGGGTTGGATGGGTTGGGAGGTCATCCGAGTTTAATGATGGTGAGAGTTTAATAAAGATCCAAATTCAACTCGAATCTTTCAGTTTCAATATTTTCTACAACCTAGGGTTGGGATAATATCAATTCTGCCTCTGGTGTAACAAAACCTGCGTTGGTGTTATGGTTCAATTTGGGATAAGATCAATGCTGAATCTCGAGTAACACACATTGGGTTGAAATACAAACCCAGTTCTGGTTTGCTTTGCTATGGAATTGGAATTTGATTCTCGGATTACACCACTTAGATTGAACACAAGTTGGTGAATTCGGATTCAGGCTTAAGAACCCGAGACTCGAACCTCTTTACTCTCGCATTCAATTTGATTTTAATTTTTTTTTGCACAAAACTCAACCCAAAATTTTGAATATCTCTACCCAAATACTAAGTTCGTTGATTCTTGAATCTTTTTATTTCTCAAGTGTTTTGTATAATATTCACTCAGTAGTACAATACAATTGATTATATAAAAACCAAGAAATGAAAGATGTACTAATAGCGTACAAGAGATGTTATCAAGTTTATGTTCGTAAATTACACTTGCAAGACATCGGAGACAGAAAACCGACGGGGAAGGAATTAAAACTAGATACCTACTGGGGTACTAGTCTTGAAATCACAACAAACTCCACAAGTAAATACGCAGAGCAAAATAGAAAATAGAAACCAAACAAAACAAAAAGGAAAAGGGAGCTAATTCAAACAAACTGTACACACAGGGGTATATGCCAGGACACTGAAAGAGGATCAATCTATGTAAAGTCATGCCTTCCACCCAAAAGTCATATCATCATCAAGGTAACCGCTAAAAAATCCATTTTCTGTGAACTCTTGGGCTATATCCTGAACCAGATCGTCCGCTAAATGAATATTCTGTGGTAAATCTGATGCTTTCTGGCTTAAACCATTGTTGCCACCAACCGCAGATGAGTCGCTGTTCGAAGGAGCTTTGAAACTGTTGCTTCTGCTCGGGGCGCGTCCAACACCACCCCCTGGTCCGTTGACTGGGCCTGCAGTTGCTGATGCAGTGTTGCTTCCGAACCCTACTCCATCCCTTGTCATACTCCCATTAGCACTCTGCCCAGCAAGGGACTGCTGATGTACCATTCCGACACCATTGTTATTGTTCATATCCTGCAGCAGTTGCTGCATCATGTGCTGTTGTAGAGATTGGCTGCCTTGGGAAGGCTGTGGATGGTTTTGTTGGAGCAAACCATTACTACTCAGTGAGCGCTGCGGTTGCTGATGTGGCCGAAGTAGATGGGAACTGGAGTAGCCACTGACTGGTAAATTCTGCAAAGTCCCGGGCAGTATAGCAGCAGACCCTTGAAATGCTGCGGATGGATTCTGGTTAGGATTATTAAAAGATGATGACTCCTGTTGAAGTGAATTCGAGTTTGAATTCATTGAGTTCTGTCTCATAAGCAGACTTTGGTAGCTTGTCAGTGCTAGAGCAGCTTGAGCTGAGCCACTTAACGATCCTCGACCGGCCATATGATGATTATTGCTCATTTGGCTGCTAAGTACAGGATGTAATGCTACTAGCTTGTTGAGAGTGTTGCGATCAGTTGGCAGACCCTGAATACTTTCCAGCTGCTCCATTTCCTGCATCTTCTGCAGCTGAACCTTGGCTGCTGTCGGATGTCGAGGAAAAGTTTTCAAGCCCTCTGCAAATTCATCAACATATAAGATCCAGGCAAAAACAGAGTCAAATAGATGGATAACTGTTTTGGTCATTCATACAAATCTGAAGGCATTTTGAAACCACCAAGATGGATAAACGAGAAAAATGATCCTTATTGCAAAGCAAATATAATGGAGCCAGAAGAACTATGAAAAGACTAAATATGCAGCAAAGGTCAAGTGATCATCAAGTGACAAACGTGTTCACAACAGCAGCAAATTAGTTACCAATGGGCCCAGCTTTGTGTTCTCTGCAAAAATCCATCAAGTCTCTCATGCTATTAACAACCTCAGATATCTGTTACAAGTAGGAGCACGCAAATGTAAGAAAACTGAAAGGAGTGCAAAAACAACAGATCAATTTTTATCAGAAATTAGGTTCAGGAAAAATGTAGAAACATACCTGTAAGCACCTCACATATCTTTTGGAAAACCCCAAGTCATTGAGTGAGTGTAACTCCAAACTCCTGGAAAGCTGACGCCCTGCTGTAACAACCCTGAGGTAGAACAATCATCATTAATGTGTCACAACCAGGCTGCAACAAGAATCAGTGATTGTCTGCTAATGAGCAAAGAATATCTCGTCTGCTAAACAAAGTATAATAGAGTCATAATTGACTACACATTCTTCATGAATGCTAACAAAGTATTAGAGGTAAATTATTCATCGAAACCAAAATTAGGGTCTTACTCCAAGTAAGACATCCATATTAGGATTCAACACAACAATAAGGGGGCTAGCTTGCATCAGTCGCATGACCCACACCCCACCCTCTCACACTGTGAAACTGACAAAATGGCTGGTGGCAAATATAAACGTCTAAAAAAAAGGAAACTTCTTAGGAACAATGATTTATAGGGCTCAATCATGGTACAATAGAGCAAGAAAATAATGGAACAGGATGCTCAGTTGTTTCTGACAAGAAATTTCATCAATGTTAAGACAAATTATTTGTTTAACCTTGTTCAGGATTGGAGACAAGATATCAACCTTTTTGTTGGAATAAAATTATAAAAGGAACTTCTCGAAACTAAAATCCACCCTGATGTAGCTGAGGAAAACATTTTCGAGCATCTAGTAGTGTTACTACTTCAAACTCCTGATTGTATCAACTTATACCACATTCAAATGATTTCGACAGCAAAGCTATGTCCAGCAAAAACAAAATCAGACCAATCCCCTCATACCATATTAAACACAGAAGAAAATGATCATTATTCTGAGTAATTGCATTCTACCCCAATGGTTAGGTAGAATTGCACATAACCTCATTATGCTTCAGAAGTATGTTCAACCCCCTTAAGGTTATGTACTAGGTGGTGATGGTGTTCAAATGTCATCAATACTCTAACTTGAAGATATGTATTTGATTCCCAGGTAACAACATTCAGCGTAAACATGGTACAGACTCCAGAAAGTTATACAAAATCAACCAAAGAGGCAAAAAGGATTTCATCCTAACACAATGCACTCAGATGACAAGAGTAAATGTTTAAATAACTCACATATTGCTGTTTGTCTGTAAATCCTGCTGAGAAACCCCATCAGGTCCACTTTCAGCAATTGTACTTTGGCATTTCTGTGCAACCTGTAGCAACTGATTCACCTGCAGAAAAAACGTATGTTTGATGAATTTACGTTTCAAATTTCAGAAGTTTTTCCTATCATCTCATTGTAGTTCAAAAGACCAAGAAAGGAAAAGAAAAGAAATAAAAATAATGAGTGGGCTGATTTAAACTTAATGTTACATTACTGTGGCCACATATAGCAAAATGGTGAAATATGATTCAATTAGCCAATACAAAATACTTTTGGACATGACCTTGAGAGAGTTCGGAGAGAAAAAAAACTACAAACATACACTAAACTGACGAAACTCCTCCCACTGGGACATGCAACAACAACAAATTTTGAAAACAATCAAAACTGATGAAAATGTACAGCATTAGGAGTTGAATTCGTGATGCCTGAAAGAGCTTATGGAAGATGTAATGAAACCGACTCTGAACAAAAATGAGGTCGAATCAGTGCAATGTTCAAATGTGATAGTTGATCATGACGGTTTGAAGCTTGATGTATTTTGGCAGGATGTTGGCTGAGTTAGAAGATGAAGAGGACTTGGAAGATATTTGATGGGTTACAGTTCTAGAGATATTTGAGATATGCATATGCTTTTGTAATGTTGGCATGACTGTTTTTATGTCAAGACTTAGTTTGGCTGTTTTTGGGACTTAATTTGTCTAAGATATGCACATTCATAGGCTTTTGTAATGTGAAATTGACAAACATGTCTATGTTAACATGTGTCACTTTAACATGTTTATGTTTTTGTTTAGGACTAATGGCAAAATATTGGTTGAGACTTGAGATTGGGATGTGGTTGAACCAACGACAGGAATGGAATATCTATTTATTTATGTTAAATATGTTTTTTTTTTTGTTTGAAAATGTTAAAACAGGTTCAAAATGTGGATGACATGGATAAAATGTGTTTATTTATGTTGAATATGTTTTTTGAGTATAATTTATGTTAAATAGGCCTAAAATAAGTAATTGGTTAGTGGCTAAACATGTTAATAAATCGTGTTAGGCAGGTCGTATTAGGCGTGTTTATCATGTTGTGTGTATGTATTAACTTGTGTCGGGTTATTCGTGTTAGAATCAGGTTGTGTTCGTGCTAGGATTACCTGACATGATTAACTCATGGGTCGTGCTTGGGTTGAGATGTTTCTGACCCGAACCCGCGACTGACACGACACGACACAACACGGCTGCCTGCCCTAGTGACAGCATGTATCCAACAGGCAATAATTCTCTAACTAGTTTAACTCAAGATCGGTATGTCACCTACTGTGCCATTAAGAAGATACAAAAGATAGGGTGGCCCCAGTTGTTTAGTTTCATGTCAAGATATTCAGCGCCACTTCAATCTATACGACTCATTTCTTCCTATAATGTGTTTACAATCCAGCAAGCATGATTCATTTCCTTAACACAATATCATACTATGTTCTATTCTTGATTTGTCCAACAGTTTGAACTCCATCTCTGATGGTTGGGAACTCATGATTGGTTGTCTATAAGGGATTTTAAGGATATCAAGTTGTTGATGTTAATCACCCTATATCTGGAAGGTAACTCTATCCAGCCCTCCCATTTTCCTTCCATTTGTCTATCATCCCAATCTTCTTTTGTAACAGAAAATCAAGTTGCTTATGGTCACAAGTATGTAAATAAATCTGGGGTCAGGGAAATCAAACACAAGGAAATAAAAATTCAATTCCTGACACCTCCCTCTCTCCCTCTCCAGCATCATAAAAGAAAAAAAAAAGTGAGAAAAACAAACTTCACACTTGATAAAAACACATTTAACTAAATCACAGCATTAACCTATTAGAACAAGACTAAAAAAATGCAAAGTGGGTACCTGTGGTGCGACCAACTTGCGAGGAAGAAGTTCTTCATGGCGTCGTGCACAAAATTCCCAAGATAAAATCTGAAAGATATGCAGCACGAAAGTCTTAAAAATTACTGCACTGATCAGGGAAACTAAAAAACTTCAAAATTGGCATCAAGATATTAACCTTTAAATCAGGCGTGAAAATGACATGGAGCTGACCCTCACGCACCACACGAAGTTGCTCATATACACTCTCCTGAACTGCTTTTCCATAGTCCAGCGTCATTATTCCATTAGGAAATCTACATTCCCGTGGCAAGTCCAAAAATAAAAGCTCGTCAATGACTCCACTGCCAAATTTGATTTCATTAAGTCTGGGGAGTACTTCAAAAGTTGCCTCTGTTGACAGACCGCACAAGAAAGAGAGAAGACAAGTTAGATCACACATAATAATCCAATCAATACATTTATGAAAAACAATTCATTGAAAAGTCAAATGAAACAAATTTAGAGCTGTACGCGCTCTATGAGACAAATAAGAAAGAAAAATTTGTGTCCAGAAAAACATTAGAGCCAGTGGCATGCTACAACTTATGAACTAAGGACAAAGATTGCCAATCATTCAACAAGAACTATACATGGAAAACACACCAATTCAAGAACATGCGATACAAATACTTTTATCTAATGTCAGCCACAATGAAGTAACAAGCAATCAGATTGTCGAGGTTTGTCATCCTAAAAAGTGCAAACCATAAACGAGCATAATCTTGATCTACCACTAACAAACTAGTTTCAAAACTATAAGGAAAAGCAAGAGAATGAGTAAAAAAGTAATGCCATGAATTCGAACAGAAATTGACTAACTACTGCCACATCTTCAGTTCAATGCAGGACTTGAGGACGCAATAGAAAATAATTCATCTGACAGCTAGAATATGATTATCAACTGCGGTATATCCGTATATATTCGTTAGTACATCATTAAAATGCATTGTCATGTATGAATGCAAGCCGAGTACATGATATGATATGACTTCTACAAAAATCTTATGCTTCTTTTCTTTCATGAAAGCATGGTACGCCAACGTACATCAAACCCTCCCCCGTCCCCAGATTGACGCAAGCTTTGTGCATGGGCCTCCCATTTTTTACACATCTTTTCATTCATCATGAATGTCAAATCTGTGAGTTTCCACAACATGAAACCAATGGAATACCAGAAATTTACAAAGTAGATTTTTTTTTTTTTTTTGTTTATAAAAAAGATAAGGGTTTTTTTTTGGTACGGGGGAGGGGGCAATGGGTACTCTATATCCTCACCCTTTAAGAGGTAGAGTTTCACCATCCCCTATATGCCCTGAGGGCCACACAACATGAATAGACCAGGAGATGAACTTAGAGCATCCGACTTAGTATTAGAGCCTCCAACCAACTGGGCTACCCCATGTGAGCACTTCAAGACATTCATATTAAACGAATAGCAGATGATACATCCATATCGCTTAGACATTTTACTGGGTCCCTAGACACAAATTTTACCCACCATGTGAATTGCAAATAAAACATGCAAATTGACTCATAAGTATGCTCTTTTCTCCCTAAATGTGGTTCTTGGTAGATTCATTTCGAGGTCAACCTATGAAGGACAAGCTACTGAATTAAAAGTATCAAGTGATCAACAATACAATGACCACACCCCAAACGTAGCAACAAGATAGAAAAGAATCAAGGAATGGTGTTCAATGGTAAACAAAATCCTACTTCACTTACCAAATCCCCTTCCAGACTTTGAACCACAAATGTCACACTGCCATGCATCCTGATTAAAAATAATAATAAAAAAGTAAGAGAAGAAAGAAAACATACAAAAGTAATACTCTTCTATCCATAAGAATAGCATATAAACAACCAAAATACTAACCATGGCTGCCTGCGGGAATACACCTAGTGAATGATGCCCAACGTTATCATACAATGACAAGCACCACCTTTTCTTTGCACGGGGAGAATAATATTCTGCCACAAATTTCCTCCAGTATGCAATAGGATTGTCCTGTTGATAATTAAATGTCATCTTTGTAAGACAAGCCCCAGATCTCCCTATCAACTTTAGTGGAGAAAAAAAAATCATATAATGCAAAAAGACACAGATTGATTAAGCCCATTCCCACATAAAATAAAAATCTGTATGGATTAAAAATCTAAGAAAAAGAAACAGAAAAAACGAATAAAGAAGTATGCCCTGCAGTTGGTAAGAATTCTACTCACAGGTGGCCGCTGCCGCTGATGATATAAATATTGCATCAGCCGACGAGAACATACACCACCATCATAAGGGCGCTTCATCGATGATATAGGCTGCATGCCCTGTTGTTGAAGCTGCTGTCTCAACTGCATCTGCTGCTGCTGCTGCAGCATATGGGCTCGCTGCACTGGGGGCATAGACTGTAGCAATTGTTGCTGCTGTTGCCTTAGTCTCTGCTGCTGGATCGC
The DNA here is from genome assembly GCA_951799425.1 of Ilex aquifolium. Lineage (NCBI taxonomy): Eukaryota > Viridiplantae > Streptophyta > Magnoliopsida > Aquifoliales > Aquifoliaceae > Ilex > Ilex aquifolium. Next base: position 59,042,216 of record OX637391.1, on the reverse strand, counting down.
AGCTTGCAACTGAGGATTGGGATTTTGTAACTGCATGGAGTCCTGTCTTTGCAGAAGCTGTTGCAAAACTTGCTGTTGCAGTATATCTTCCTGCTTAATATCCAATCGGGGTTTCTTCTGCAACTGGGACGTATTATTGGGCTCCTGAATGTAGGACCCAGGGACCCTTTGACCAATGGAAAGTGGAACTTGCCCTATCCGTGATGTGGGCAAGGATGTGGCACTGGAAGCCCCTTGATGCAGCTGACTTTGCTGCACTTGTTGGGAGTTCGGATCTTGATTGGAGCTCTGCTGCACTACAGATGAGCCATCCATAACTGATGAGCCTGAGATGCTTATATTATTTGAGGAGAATGACATGGGCGACGCAGGTAATCGCATGTAAGACTCTGTATTGATGCTGGCACTTCTCTGGAGATGAGGACCTCCTGATAGTCCTGAGTTGGCATCCGTGACCAACGAACTTGCCCCAACACTTGGCCCTGAGCTGGCCACACTGTTCAAGACCGTATTACTTATGTCTCCAGAAACTGGTCCCAAGTTTGAACGTGCACTTCCAGGAATTGAATTTGACGAGTTCCCAAAAGACGAACTCAAGTTGGAGTTCCCTACAATCTGAGACTGTGCATCTCCTTGGAAAAAGATGCCAGAACTTGAAGAAGAATGTGACATTCCTCCAGCCACCGGAGAAGGCACCGCGGGCGGCACGGCCGCCTGGTGGTTGGTATCCAAGTAGCTATAGAGGGGCCTTTAGCACTCTATATAAGCAAATAGGCACAACCTCTACTCAAATGGAACTCTGCCATCAGTCTCATGCAAAACCACCTTAATACAAACCTGGAAAATCCCAAAACAATATGATTTACTAGTTGTATCTCCCACTCAAACCAAAAACACAATGAAAACTTGTTCTTTGTGCCATCAAACTCAGTTGTGATCAATCGGAAACGGTAAATCTACAATTTCTTCTGTGACCCAATTGTCTCGATGTTCTAAACCATGTAACTTCTGTAAAATTTGAAGCAAGGACCTACACAATATTTTTTTAAAAAATAGCAAACCAAAACCTCAGCAGCTAGAAACCCAGATACAGAAGCACATAAAACCTAGCACGCCCAAGATATTATTCACGAAACAAAAAACCAGCTCAAAACACCAAATTGGCTTTGTAATTATACTTCATCCAAAAGACTATGTCATTAATTTCTTTGGGTAAGTACCATAAAACCCCTAATTAGCTCCAGTCAAACCCTAATTTTCACGCACCTTACCGAGGACAAAGAGGTTTCTAGTATGAACAAAGCCCCAAAAATTGCTTTAGTACAAAGTCATAATAGCAAAGAAATCCGCCAATTACAGGAATAAGTTCCACACAACTCTTCGATTAAGCAAATCGAACCCAAACTCTATTCAGCCACACAGAGTCGCAAAAACCGATCGAACTTAATATTGTTCAGAATTAGAATACTAAATGATATATCTACAATGGCTCAACCCGTTATAAGTCATTCCTTCTAAAATCAAATCAAGACTAAGCACCAATTCATGAATACAGATCCCAAATACAAAATAAATAAAAATAAAAAGCACAGACAATTTTTTGCAAAATGGAAACTTCATAGATATGGGATCGCTCGAACACTAAAATTCAACAAAAAAATTAATTAAAAACACTGAAAATAAAAGTGTAAAGAACTGCTACGAACCTTGAAACTGCTAGCTAGCAAAAGAGACGTTTCGTTAATACGTCTTCGGAACTGTGATTGCACAGAGAGTTCGATCGCATTTATATACCTAGCGGGAATTGGAGAGATGAGTAACCGGCTGCACCGGTGGGTAACCCTACTGAACCGGCTATAAGCGGTAAAGTTAGGGACACTTGTCGAGTGGATGATTGGGTGATATAGTCGGTGCGAAATCGGACGGTGGCGACAAGAGGTCGTCGAGGTCTGATTGGATACGTGGCAGAATGGGATTTGCTGATTTTTGGAACCGGGAGCTAAAGAGGGTTGGTCCAGCTGAGCCAAGACCAGGAACGTTCACTCTCTAATGTAAACCTGTTTTTATTTTTTTTCTAATGTTTTTTTTTTTCAACTGCCTGTCAGAATATCAGGTCAATTTATGGACACACCTCAATTAATTTTTTCCTTAAATAAGTAATTTATATCGGGATTAAAATATTTATGAGGAATAAATTTTTCATAATTTGATCCCAAAATTTTACCAAAATTCAAATTCAACGTCTTAATTTACGATTCGTCTTTATTAGCAATTAAGTCACCATTTGCGTTATTTTCTATTGTTTTAACGGAGAGGCTATAGTATTCAAATGAAGATCTATCTTAGTTAATTTTAGTCATTTTAAATTGAATGATTTATAATTATTAATTAAAAAAAATATACAAAATGATATATTTTTATTAGTTGGAAAATAAAAGTACAATAGATCGTAATAATCAGGTATTATTGAGTAGGAGTAAAATTTACACTAACCTTTGGTACCATGTCCAGAAATATTAATTTTTAAAGATTAATTTGTTAAATCAAAAAATTATGATCAATCAAAAAATATACAACTTTTATAAAGATGAAATTATAATTTTTTAAAATTAATTTATATTTTTTAAAATTATTTATAATCGATCATAATATTGTAAGACAATCACGAATAAATTTAATTAATTATAACTAGACCTTTAAACAATTATAATGGTTCATACCAAATTTTTTTTTTTTTTTTGGGGGGGGGGGGGGGGGGGTTGGTTTACCCGTGAAGTTAAATAATGTAAAGAAATTGTAGAGCATGTGATGATTTCTTGTGTGTTTTATAGACTTTTTAGTCATTTTTTAATATTTTTGAGGTAGAGCGATAGAGACAGACCGTCCCATGAACCGTTTAGGAACAAAGGCTAATACAGCACCGACTCACGTGTTCTTTTTGTTTTAAAATGTCCTCAATTTTAATAATGTTATTTAAGTTTAATTTATTGACTTAATATATTATAATTATTAAAATAATTGTGCTATTAATAAATACTAGAGCTCGCTGTCAACCTAATGGTTATAAATAATTAAGTCAATGAATTAGATTATTAAATTAAATTCATGTAGTATTATTCGCTAATTCGAATGTTATTTTAGCCTATCAAAACTTAATATTAGAGGTGTCAACTATGATCCGTTGATACGAATTTGACACGAACGATTATAAAATTGACATGATCATTAAATACGCATAATAAATAGTTTAGACTAAATGTTTATACTCATAAGACATAAATAATTTTTTTTTTCATGGGTCTTAATACGAACATGACACTAATAACAATGACACGATACAAATAACACGGCCACCACACGATTAACACCTCCTACTTAATATTCATCCCCCATTCACTCTTAAATCCAAGTTTATGTATGAAAATGACTTTCTAGAGAATGGGAGGTCACCATCAAAGTCACATGTCACTCATAAAAATCTTTATCCATTATCTTTAAAAGAAAGATGATTTTTATCATTTTAATAGTTTAGACGTCACACATAAAATTAAGGAAATTGATAAAACTCGTGATATAAGTCAATTGGCATCTATGATATCAAGTAGCGTGATACTAAAAAAGCAATGAGAGGTTGGCATTTACAACATTCTACATGTGCTTTTAATTCGAATGTTGGTTGAGATATACAATAACTATTGATCATATTTATATTTTAAATAATAATTTATGTTTAGATTTTAAGTTTGTCCAAACTTTGGCATATTCGCAATCTTAAAATCTGCCACACAGTTAAAAATGAAAAATATTTTCTATAGTTTCATCAAACCCTTATTATGGGTTTTAATCCTATGTTGTAGGACAGGATTTAAATGCCGAACTCCAAATATTTAACTAAACATGGGTGCATTGAACTATTCTCATAAAATTCACTCTCTAAATCTCACCCCAAACCCATATACCAAACAAATCTTTTTGAGTTTAGAACTAAAATGAATACCTCGGAATTATCACATTCTTCTTCTTCTTCTATTCCGTTGCCTTCGGGGTTAAGTTTAGGGCAAAATTCATTTCTTTTGGATTGGTAGTGTACACTATTTTTGACCTATGGGAAAAAGAAGAGCTTTTTTTTCATTTTATACTTGATAAAGTTGTGCCTTCTCATTGTTCGTTGTCCTTCTTTGTCGTAGTAACCTAATGGTTGAATTGAATATTGGCGTGTGCAATGTGAGGCTGCTATGAAAATTATTTTTTAAGGAATGAATGATAATTGAAGAAATTTTTAAAAGTGAGGTAGGTAACATGAATCATTGTCAAATTGTTCATATTTTAACAAGGAAAAAAGCTTTTAGCAATAATATATTTACAGTATTCTCCCCCCCCCCCCAACACAAATAATATTAAGTGATTTGATTAGATATTCCCCTCAGATTCTAACTATACTCACAACATGTATTAAATAAATGAAGTGAATGCCTAGTTTAATAAATGTATCTCTCATGAATACCTTAGTTTTGGGGTAGATAGTCTATTTTTAATCGGATCGCGAAAGGGATTAGTTGAGGTGCATATAAGTTGAACCAGATACTCCTGACCATTATACCTAAAAAATATACAGTTATAGTTGGAATTTTCATCACATGTTATTTGGGTGTCTGTAACGCCCCGGTTTTCCGGACCCGTTGCTTGATTAAGTCGATCGATCACAATAAACCATAAATAAATCTCCAAATACAGGGCCAGAGCTCTAATTGCCTCAATAAATTTATAATCTCAATTTCGATCTCCAAATACCAATAAAAATAATCTCCTCAATATACAAAGTTAAAAATTATATCAAGATTCGTCCGCCTTCGATTCCTCAAATATCAACTCTGGTCCTTCCCTCCGAGATAATCCTGAAAAAAAATATTAAAGGCGGGGAAGTATACAATATGACAGGAAACAATATGCTCAACGAGAAAAGAATATGAATGATCACATACCAAATAATTCAATCGAAAGAATCATGGATAACGAAATCAAAAATCACATTGGACAAGTCACATAACTCAACTGCTATCAAACATAACCTCATACTCGGGTCCTCTTGGTGACATGACAAGTGACACTTGGGCATTTAAAAATTCATACTTATATCGAACCATTACACCCCTCCGGGCTGTAATCACAATCACACCCCGCAGGGCCATAATCACATTTTACCAATTATGCCCCAAATACACTTCGTACATGTACCAATCAATTCCAGAGTATTTAGCCCAACGTACACGTACAAGTCAAGCGATAATATTGACAGAATTTCACATCGATCAGAATAATCAATAGGAATACAAATTTCAGATGACAAAATGACACTCTTTGCAAAGAGATTTAAAAGACAGGAGCATATTGTATATTACCCCGTACCTCAAATCCATGAATGACTTGAATAGATGCGAAATTCGAAATACCGCGAATGAAATAGTTGAATTTGATAATGATCTAAAATAAAATCACTACTCAATTTTTGACTCCAAGATCTCATGAATTTTTTTATATTCTATTCTCTCTCTTCCTTTCTTCCTCCCTCTCTCTCCTCCCTTTCTTCCTCTTTCTCTCTCTCCCTCCCTTCCTTTCTTTCTCGTTGGTGTGCTGTTTGAAGGGCCAAAAAATAGGCTATTTATAGCCATCTTTTGCTTGGTCCCCAAGCATGTTATGGACACTTGTCCATGTTTTTGCCATTCTTTTCTTTCTTTCTTCTTTTTTTTTTTTTTTTTCCTTAAGGGCACGTTTCCAAATCTTGAAGAAAATCTTGAATAGTATATTTGTCCTTTCCTATATATACATATTATATTGTTACAAAATTTGACCTAATTATAGTTATTTGACTCGTTTTCACGTAAAGAATTCATATTTGAAATTCATTTATTTATTTGAAATTTCTAAAAATCACCCTTAATTATATTGAATCATAATTGATGACCTAATTCACGTATTAGAGATTATTTTATATACGGGTCGTCACAGTGTCTCATTTAAATTAGGGCAATGAAACCCTCATTTAAGATCTACTATTGGGACCAACCCCAAAACCACTCCCTATCCCGCCGGACAACTCCTCTCCTCTACTGCCCGTCCGGCCACTTCAACCAGGACCGTAGGTTCGAACATTTGTATGCATCGTCATAGTAGGAAGGATGATTTCATATATAGATCACCCAGAGCCAGCCCAAGAATACTTGAGGCTCTAGGCAAAATTTTTAGATGAGACGCTAACCTATTTATTCAATTTTATTTTCTTGAAGTATAATTTTTGAGTTAAATTGATTTTAATATAATCAGTTACATAATGTATTTATTTTGTAAGTTATTTTTCACTTTAAATATAGATACCTACTAAAAGAAAGAAATTTAAATATTTAAAAATAAAAAATAAGAACGTAAAGTCTTATAATTTGTTATACAAGAATAATGTGCGATCTTTTTTTTTTCTTTTTGAATGGACATGTATTTATAATTTACAGAACAATATTTTCAAAATCTTTTTGATTTTTTTACAAAACATCTTAATTTTATTTTGTTAAAATTTATCAATAAAATTTGTGAAATATATGCGAACAAGGCCCTAGGCAAGTGGAGGCCTAGGCGACTACCCCACTTGCCTAGGGTTAGGGTTGGCACTGGGATCACCCTATCATATACTATGCTAACAGGAAAAATTAGGTATAGGAATGGTGAAAAGACTACGCCGAAATTCAGTTGAGAGAGAGTTAGAGCATCTCCAACAACAAATTGTATTTTAGCTACTCAAAAAGTAATTTTTTTCTATTTTAACTACTCACTTTTTTAATACACACTCCAACAGATTTTCTATATTTTTAACTACTCCTTTAAAATATTATTTCTCACTCCTTTTATATTATTATTTTTGGGAATAATGAAAGGGAGAAAGAGAGAGAATGGAATAAAGGAGAGGAAGAGAGAGAAAATAATATAAATTATGTTTAAAAATCTATTTTAGAGTATATGAACAGCATCTATTGGAGCATGACTTTTGACTTTGGGTAGCTAAATTTTAGTCATTTTAATCATTTACAGCATCTATTGTAGATGTTCTTAGAAGACCATCAGCAAGGATTTCCTTATACCAGTTGCCATTCTTAACCTGTTCACAAGACTGGCCCTGGGGCTAAAAGTCCTATGGCCCCCAAATTTTAAAGGCCCAACATAAATTTTTAGATCCAAGTTCTTTTATGGGCCCAACATAACAGTGTTAGTCATAGGCTGCCATTCAGGAAGAGAATAGAGAAAAATGCATCAAGATGTCCCTTGGATAGAGACCTTAATTTATATGTAAATCTCCATCATTCTCAGGAATTAATGCTAATGCATTTTTGTTACAAGTAGTTGCTTCTGATTGAAACTCAAATTTTAGGTGCCTGCTTTTTCGAGTGTGTGCACATCTACTTGTATGCAATAAACAACTGTCATTCTATGGATGTGTTTGATATGTAGCTGTTTGGACATAAAATGTAAAATTGTAAGAGGATTCGATGTATGTGTTGTTAGCAAGCCTTAAATCATTAAAGGATTGTTACGTGTCAAGGTCTATAAGAAAATGCGGGTAGCGATCCGCCACAACTTTGATTTGAAAGAGGGAATAATTGTTTGGGATTACAAAGTCAACTAACCGTTGATAAGGGATAAACTGTCGAAAGAAGTGGCTATAAAAAGAGGAAAAGAAGAAGACGAAAAAACAATTCAAAACCCCCTACAATACCCACAATCAAGGCGTTTAGGAGTAGTGCTAGAGTTAGTTTTAGGAAATAGTTAATGCTGTAATCAAAGGTTGTTAAATCAGTCAGTCTGTAACCGAAACCCACTCAATTGAATTAATAAATGCATATTTCTTTGTTAGTTCAGTATTTTGTTATCGAATTTCATCCAAAGAAGTCCTGAAACAAGGCAGTAGAACCCGTCCACAAGCAATCGTCTGATAACTGTTTGTCGGTTGAGACATTTCTGTCGATCATAACAGAATTTTTGGGACAACAGTAGCATAAATGTTTCGTCATGGTTTCAGATTTTGAATGCTAGGATATGCTTCCCAAGGGGACTTGTTCTGTCATTGCACTACCTCTCTGCAATTTCAAATCAAGGAGGCAATCGATGGAGATGACTGAAGCGTCATTCATGCATATAGTAATGAAGACATAGCTAGGATAGGCGTCGTTGCTGACAAATTTGAAGGTAAAAGAATTTGTAGAAAGTTTGTAATGCATCTAGAATGGTCTATGTTGGGAGGAATAAGCTTCCTCAATGTGATCATTACGATAATCATGGTTATAGATTGGCCGTCTGACCTCGCTAGAGAGTTGCTTGCTGCTCTGACGTAGGAGGTCTTGTCTGAGAGCTTCTAGCTCCTCTGTCTTCTTCCTGATTGCCTCATGATAATCAATCTCAGTGGCTAACCCGCCTTCTGCACCGAGAGATAGGTTGTGGTGAGAAGGAGGATTTTCTCTTGAGTGGTCCTTCCCAACACGGGGCAACACTTCCTCTGATAACTGGAGGTCATAGTTAACGGGATCCTCGTGGATTGGGGGTAATGGAAGTAGTGAACGGCTGGTTCTGGGATCGAGGGCTCTCTCGCTGGTCATGGTTTCAAGGCTTCTTAGTTAGTAGAAAACTTAATCGTTTCCCACAGACGTCGCCAATTGTACGGGAATAAATCCACACAGAGAGTAACCACCTCGTATAGACGGAGAACGTGGCGGAGAAGCCTTGGTGAACCTACAAGACAAGAGAACGCCTAGGTGAACCGATGGTCGGAGGTGGCCAAAGGGACTCCGATGCTTAAGTCATTAAGCTAGTCGAAGAAAAAGTGTATGGTGAATAGGCTAAGATTCCATTACATATCTGGTACCCATAACCTTTATTTATAGCGACATAGGAAGCCGTGTTCCAAGTGGAATCGAATTCTAGGTTGTGATGGGATATACCTCATCACCAATCTTCTAGATGTTCGAGATAGAATCATACTAGGACGTTGAGTCCTGACTTGTAGGAAGGGATATACTCGCTAAGAGGCTTTATTTATCAATATTCACTTGATACTCGCAGTCGAGTTTTACTAGGACTCTAGGTCCCGGGTCAAGTTGGGCACTGGGCAGAGGTAACGCCAGGACGAGGGGCGTGGTGGCGCAGGTGCAAGTGACTTCGGAGGAGGGACAGCTGCGCCTTGGGCACTACTGGCGATGCTTGGAGGCTTGCAGGGTACCTTGGGCGATGCCAGGAGGGCTGGGCAGCCTTGGGCGACGCTTGGGGTGCTGTGGGCGACGTTGGAGTGCTATGGTCAGAGCTGGAGTCAACTTTTGTGCTATGTGGATGACGCCAACCCCACCCAAGGAATGATTCATTGAGATATGAATATAAAGCTAAAGTTGGAATATAAATTTATTGGAGATAGAGAGAGAGAGAGATGTGGTTTGTTGTGGGCGGTGCCCCATTGCTGGGAGGTCTGACCTCTGTTTCACAAGTAGGTTACATGTTTTCATTTGATTCAAAGATAAGGTTTGAATTGTTGTGATTATTGTTTTTTAATCCACCTGAAACGGTTCTCATTTTTTTTCTTTTTTATTTTATAAAGTGATTCTTAGGAAGTGTGATTTGGGAGGTACAAGTTAGATGATAAAAGAAAAAATTTAGCACGAATTAAACTCGAGAACTACTATCATGGTTTTTTCTCAATTTCCTAGGGAACTTAACAAAATTTTGGAAAGAGTTCAATGCAAGGTACCACAATATGAAAAATAGTGTAGTGTGAAATGTAATAAGAGATGTGAGTTGGTAGATGAATAAGAGATGTGAGTTGGTAGTTGGTAGAGATCTCTCTCTGTCTGGTCAATAGAATGAAATGTAGCAGGCATATCTTTAGGTCTCTTCTAGTGGATTTATTGACAAATTGATGAAGGGTCCAAGCATGAACTAAAAAAACTTCAAAATTTTCCTAAGTTTTACTAGACCCAAAAGCGGATGGAAATGTGGTTGAGCATTCAACGTTGATTTGTTCAGACTACACATCCTGGTCTTAAGAAGGGTCATTGGGTTTGGTCAGATTGACACATCCAATATTTTCCTTCTACCCATTGCAAGAGTTGGGTCAACAGTCAGCTTATTGAATTTTCATTTTCATTTTCATTTCCATTTCAGCTAGCTGCTGTTGGTTTTTCATTAATTCACTGCAAATCTGTCAAAAGGAAGAGACTTCCTCCAATTATTACAAGCAATGGTCGAGAGAGAGAGAGTTTTTGGATTTATGCTAAAGGTCTTCTGGTGGTGACTTTGACCACCCAAACCATGGAGGTCGGCAAGATCACATGGCCAACCCATATGGTTTCCCTTAAGATTACAAATTTAGGCAAATGGGGGGTCACCTCTTTTTCAATTCTCCCCTACATTCACGACAAATAAGGGATATTCCTTAAAATAACGATAATATTGTTTCTTTGTGACTTGAGTATTGAGTAAAAATAGTCTATTCGCATACGTGAGTAATGTTGTGTACATTTAATCTTTTTCGAATCCTGTAATAATCAAACATGGTGCATTGGAACAAGGTGTTGTGTAAAGTACTTCCGAATAATAAAACTACCACCACTATTACATTTCTATTTTTATTATTTTTTAGGATACTATCCAAATAAGTTTTACTGTTTTCTATTTCGTAAAACTGTTTTTAGAATCATATAATCAAATAAATTGTGCGACATAAAAAATATTTTTTTAAAATTCTTATAAAAAATAATTTTTAGATACTTTTTTTGAGACGCAAACTAATAAGGGACAAAATTTTCAGAATACTTTTTAGTGGATGGTTCAAGCTAGCCACAAGGGAATCAATAACATTTGTAGTGGTAAAGGTGGTTTTGGACCACATTAGCCACTTTCCCTACGTCAACAAGAGGGATACAAATTCCTACATATCATTTTCTTCGATCCTTCTACATCAATATTAATGGTGGCATGACAATTTAGGACCACATGCCCAGCTCAACAAGAAAAGGGCAGAAAATCATCCAAATTATCATCTTCTATGTATTAAGTCACAATCGAGTTGTTTCCGGGTCATTTTATTTGAATTCACAATCAAGTTCATACAGATAATTATCAATTATAAATTCACAATTAAGTTCATAGACCGACAAATCCTTTGATCCAGATATTTGCAAGATTATGTAAAAAGTTCTCTAATTATACAAAAATTCATAGATTACTAGATTAATTAAGAAATTAAAAAAAAAAACAGAAACGTCATGAAGTTTTTCAAATTACATCAACAAAGGCATCGTATTAAAATTGAATTATTTATATTTGACACTAATTCGATTTGTTTATTATTCATACTATCATAATTTATTAATTATAACCCACTAATTAGGTGTTAAATTCTTTTCAGCAACATTAATTGCAATAACAAATTTCTCAGATAGAGAAACTGGGGGACAATAGTCCCACAGAATTTCCATGAAACCACTAGTAACACCAATATCTTTCATTTTCTCATTTAATACTATTTCAAGTGTCGGTACAGTGTCCCTAATCAAAATGAGTCACATTTTCCATAATTAATAATTACAATAAATAAACCCATTAATTAATTAATTAATTAAATTAGACCTTTAAATTTTGCCTCAAGACAAAGCCACCGACGACCACCCTTCTCCTTTAAATTCAGTCTACGACCCATAATTTGCCACGTATGATGTACTCTAGCTTGTGTTTTAATCGTGCGTCCCTGAAAGTGTCGGTGGCCATTTGGCATTGGCTTTAAAAGTCATACTTTGAAGAGACAGAAAAGCTGAAGACACACAGTGACCACTGACCGGACCCGTCCTTGTGGGTACCGATGAGTGACACGTGTACGTTAACAAGTTTACTCGGTTGTCATGGGGACATCCACGTCTGATTAATGATGATTATATCTAATTGTTTTTCTTTAATACGACATGTAATCTTTTTGAATTTACATATGTGGCCCTGATATTTTAACTTTCTCAATCTGAGGTTGCTTATACTTATCAAATTTAAAGTCGTGGTTCCATCTATCCCAATCCCGTGTCTCATCAATATCGTAGGTCGTTGAGTTTGAGGTTGAGGTTGAAAATTGCGCTCCCCGAGATGATTAGCCCAAAAAATGAGTACTAAACGCTGGACGATTGATAAGTGGGTAATTGACAAATTTTTGATACGTCGTGTTAAGAAAGGCATTTTATGATCTTTATTTTGTGTAGAGGTAGATTAGGAACATTGATACATCCAAAGAATAACAAAAAAATAATAAAAAGAAGTTAGTTTTGTTTAAGTTTATTTGTGTTTAGTTTCTTTATCTATGTACCTGCTTTTGCTTAGTATAAAAAATAAAAAAGAAAAAAGAAACAAAGTGAGAGTTATTTATTAAAAAAGAGAAAATAAAAAGTCCTAGTTGTAATTGACAAAAGGGCACACACTCCTGACTACTAGTGTGGAAAAAGAAATGTTAACCTTTTTTTTTTTTAATGAAACGTGAAAATTACTTAGATACAACTGTTGGAAGCTGACAGATTGACAACTTTCCTAAACACTTGCACGCCAAGATAGGAATTCAGCTGTGAGAATGGCCAACTAAAACGATATTTCAACTAAAATCTATCAAAATATAAACAAAATACAAACAAAACTTATTATTTTTCAAAAAATTTAAACTAGTATCATCAACCTAGTTTAAAATTCCTTGTGCATGACTCTCATTAATGTAATACTAAGGATAATCCGTGCCTTCAGTCAATACTGTTGGTGGTCGTCGTATGATTTTATTTGAAATCATCGGATGACCTTATTGAAACTCACACTATTTTATATTATAGATTGACAGTGAAAAGTTGACAATTTTGAATTAAGCATCACTTGTTTAAAACTTTTTAGCTAACGTGGTTGCATTAGAGTTTCAATACTTTTAAAACTTCATATGAAAGGGGAAAATTCTTTCTTTTTTTTTTCCTTCGAAAAAAGAAAATTTTAAAAAGTGTAAGCTTGTTAATTTTTTAAATTTGAGAAAAAATAAATATGCAATCTTTGTGAACCAACCAAAGAGAGAAATGAGAAAGTGAAGAAGTTTGATAAAGTGGTTTTCGGCTTATGCTGATTTGTGGGATTTATATTTCTTGATCCTCTAAGATTTTTGTAGAGTATTATTGAGGGTGTATATGGAATTTTCATTGCATTTTAAAATAGAAAATACCAAATAACGTATACAAATTCATTTCTCCATTAATATACTATAGGTACTTAATATTTAAATTGATCTTTGAATAAGAAACGATAATCTCAATAGATAGTTTAAGTAATAATAGGGACGAGCTGAAAATCCAGAAGTTCTTAACAATTCCTTGAGGTTAGTCCCCTTATCTTAGTCTCGACGTGAAATGACTTGTCTTTGACCAGTTTAAATAGAGATTAATTAAAATACGTGTAAGATGATCTAACCACTCTAACTGTTGAAATATATATATATACTAGTCATAACCCGTGCCTGAAGGTAAGATAAAATATAAAATTTGACTGCCCAAAAAATCGATCTCATTATATTAAATTTTTTCAACATGTGTATACTATAGTATATGAATAATGTTTGAAATAAAAATTATATTAACTATAAATTAATTAAATATTAAATGATTAAATATATGATAGAAATGAGTGATGTGATGTTTTTAAAAGAAAAATATATAAATGATTAAACATGTGATAGAAATGAGTGATATGATATTTTTAAAGGAAAAAATATGTAGGGGATAAAAATTCAAGTTATTATGTGTTTCATTATATGGATATACTAGTTATTTTCCGTGCCTGAAGGCACGGAGTAATAAAAAAAAGGTCAACATATTTGTATTCACGCCCAAAATCAAATCTCAAACATAGAGGAGAGATAAAAAAATTTAAGCACCGATTGTAGTGAGGGTGAGCAGTAGTAGTGGTGGTGGGCGACAGTGGTGATGGTGACAGACGATGATGATTGTGGTGGGTAAGATGATGATCGTGGTGATGGTAGCAGTTGTGTGGTGGCAATAGTGATGGTGGTGGTGGGTTTTTGAGTGACGATGATGATAGTGACAATGGCGGTGGTGGTGGCGGCAGCGACGGCGACAGTGGTAGTGATGGCGACGACGGTGGTGGTGGCGGCGGTGGGGTGGTGGTGGTGGTGGTGGTAGGGGGATGGTGGTGGTGGTGGTGGCGGCGACGGCAGTGGCGGCGGTGGTGGTGGGGGCGGTGGCAGTGGTGGTTGTGGCTGTGGTGGTGGTGGCAGAGGTAGTGGTGGTAGAGGTAGTGATAGGACGGTTTCAAACACTATTTTTTTTTAAAAAGTATTTATGAGAAATAATTCTAAAAAATACTTTTAAAAAATTACCCCAAACTCTATTAATTTGAAATGTTAATATTAGACGTCGGATTAACTTTAAAGTAAAATTTAAATATATCTCAACTTGCGAAAAGTAAAAATTATTTTGTTTATCTTTTGAGATTTGAATTGTAGTGTGCTTTATTATATAGATATACTAGTTATTGTCTGTGCCTGAAGGCACAGAGTAATAAAAAATAGTAAACAATAAACATATTTGTATTCATATCCAAAATCAAATCATAAATATAGAGGAGAGATAAATGAATTTAAGCATCGGTTGTAGTGGGGGTGAGAGGTGGTGGTGGTAGAAGACAGTGATGGTTGTGGTGGGTGACAATGATCGTGGTGGTGGCGGCGATGGTGATGATGGCGGTGGTGGCGGCGACAATGGTGGTGGTGGCAGCGATGACGATGGTGGCGGAGGTGGTGGTGGTAGCGGCGACAGCGGCAGTGGGGGTGGTGGTGGCAATGACGGTGGTGGGGGGACGGTGGTGGTGGTAGTGACGGCGGCAGTGGCGATGGCGACTGTGGTGGTGGCAGTGGGGCGGCGGTGGTGATGACGGTAGTGGTGGTGGTGGTTGTGCCGACGGCGGTGGTGGCGGCGACAGTGGCAATGGCGGTGGCGGAGGTAGTAGTGGAGCGGTTTCAAACACTATTTTTTTTTTAAAGTATTTATGAGAAATTATTTTTAAAAGTACTTTTAAAAAGTTACTCCAAACACATCCTTAGGGGCCTATTTTTCCTATTAAATTTAGAATGTTAATATTAGTCATTAGATTAACTTTAAAGTAAAATTTAAAACGATCTGAATTACAAAAAAATAAAAGTCATTTTATTTATTTTTAAAATTTGAATTATAAGCTACTTTATTATATACTTAAAAAAGTATAAGTTGTTTATTTAGCCGGCCTTTGACTAAACCCAATTTTACCATACTACAGTTGACTCACTTGCAAGCAAGTTTTCCTCTCTGTAAAATTTAATTTAAAAAAAAAAATCAAATGATTAACAAAGACAGTAAAAAGTAATAACTCTGTCGAATGATTGACATAAACACGAGCTGGTTTAGATTTTGATCAGCTTTTTCAGGGCCCATCTGACAATGTTTCAGTGTGGTTTTAAAAAAAAAAAAATTTTAATATAATATTTTTATTTTTATTTGATAAAAATATAATATGTATGAAATTTTATTTTATATTAATGATTATAAATAATTTATTTTAAAATTAATGACTAAGATAAATGAAAATAAGGTGATATTAACATTTTCTATCTAACCCATTTAACTTAGGAATTTCAATTCAGTGGTGTCATATTATATTTGAATTATATCATGTTTAAATTATAAAATTTTTATTTATTTATATTCATGTAATTGAGAATTAAAGACTGCATGAAATAGTATAATTTTTTTTCCATTTAAACCCACACTACATAGATTTTCAGAAACTAAAAAATCTCTTGATAGAAAGTCTAGCCCCACCTAATAAAAAACAATGTAATTCCAATTAATTATTAATTCTTACAATAGAAAAATAGTGATATTAAATTAGTACACACCGACACATGTTGACTAAATATAATAATTTTACTTTCCAAACATTCACAAACCTACATTACCTCTCAATTACGGTGCTGAAAACTCAAATTTTCTCTTTTTATAACTAACTTTTTAACTTTAGAGTCTCTAATCACCATAAAATAATGAATATAATACTTACACCATATTAATAATATATTACATAATAGCGTCATTTGTTTGGATGAATTTTGATGAGGAGTTTAAATTGACTTTTTCAAACCCAAATATTTCTTTACAAAGATTAGATTCAACATTTAATCTGTTTCATACTCATGTTTGGTATGCAATACATACACATGTAGGATCTACGGATATATTATAATTATTAACAACTATTTATCCTATAAATGATTATTTTACTCTTAATCAATCCAATTTATATTCATGTTAAGAGATACAATTATCTTTTGGATTCTTAACCCCTTACCCATCTTCACAAACCCACCATCTCCATAGGTTTGAAGAAATTCATAATCATGGTTTTAATCTTCAAGCCAGCTACGGGCCGGGTTTGAAAATTCAAGACTGAATTTTTCAAACAAACATGGAATTTAGGGGAACTTTAGACTATTTTTCTCAAACCCATCTTACCAAACCCCTCATACTCCCTTACCAAACAGCCCCTTAGAGTCTCTATATATAAGTTAATTTTATAAAATTTAATAACTATCCAATTCATAGAAAATAATAACTACCTATATAAAAAGTAAGGTATATTTTTGTTGTTTTATCATAAAAAATAATTATATCACATAATAATAAAATGATTGAATTATATTTTTACTCACTCTAACGACAAGCTTTGGCGGCTTTTGCAATTCCTTTATTCCAATTTTCAACGAATTCATTCATTATTTAATATTTATGGTTACTTACAATTACATGTGGAATATATATATATTAGTATCTTCTCTCTGCATTGTTCTGTACCTTGTCCATTCATTTTTCTTGTATAATTCATCTCTCTCTCCCTCCCTCCCTCCGCCTTCTTCCAGTCTTCTCCAGAAGAAAAGCTAGAGGGAGAGGGAAAATAAATTCTGCAATTTGGGTTCTTTTTCCTTAGTTTTGATCTGTTTTGACATTTGTATTCTCCGTAAGTTTCATAGGATAAATTGGAGATTCTTCGTTTTGGGTTCGTAAATTTTGAGCTATTCAATTTGGGTTTCAAGAGATCCGAGCTTTCTTGTCAGTTTCAACGATTTGAGAAAAATACAGCCCACGAAGTTAGTGTCTTTCTTGTATTTGAATTCGGTCCGGCGATCTCTCACCGATTTTTGCTAATTGAGGGAGGAGTTTTTTCAATTATCTCTGGCGACTGGCTTATTGTAAATGCTGAGGTTCTGAGGTTGAGTCTCTAAACTTCGCTTCAACTTGGCCCTTCGATTCCCACAGTTCATTACGTTTTTCCGACGAGTAATCGAAGATGATGCGAATGAAGACTAAACCGACAAGACTGTCAACTATGAATGGCGGCGCCGACGGTGGAAAAGGCCTTGGCGGCAGTGCCGGCGACAATGGTGGTGAGTGGGAGATGAGACCTGGAGGAATGCTGGTTCAGAAGCGAAACCCAGATTCAGATCATAGCATTGTCCCTCCACCCACCATTAGAGTTCGGGTCAAATACGGGTCCATTTACCACGAAATCAATATCAGCTCTCAATCCTCCTTTGGTAAACAACCCTCTTCATAACTCCTCCAATTTTCATTCAATTACTCAATACCCAACTCAGTAAACCCTTTCTCCTAATTTTTTCAACTCCATTATGTTAGTATTATTTTTTCGCTGTGCTCTATCAAGGGTCATGTTTTTCTTTAAACCGTAAGAAAGTTTGTATCTTTATTCATGATTTGTTATATGGGATTGCAGGGGAGTTGAAGAAGATGTTAACAGGGCCAACTGGATTGCACCACCAAGATCAGAAATTGCTGTTCAAGGATAAAGAGAGAGACTCCAATTCATTTCTTGACATTGCTGGTGTGAAGGACAAATCCAAGATTGTGCTAGTTGAGGACCCAATAAGCAAAGAGAAACGGTACCTTGAGATGAGGAAGACAGCAAAGATGGAGAAGGCTGCAAAATCCATATCCGAGATTAGCTTGGAGGTTGATAGATTAGCAGGGCAGGTATGTTCCTTTTGGATTATCTAAATATAGGGTTCTAGGTTAGTAGATAATCAATTTGCTTTTTGGAGCTTAGTGAATTGACTTTTGATTAGTCTAATTGAAAATTGGTTATTGAATTGGAATTGGTAGGTCTCGGCGCTTGAAACTCTAAGTTCTAGAGGCGGGAAAGTGATTGAGAATGATGTGTTGAATCTCACTGAGCTGTTGATGAATCAATTGCTTAAATTGGATGGCATTATTGCTGATGGAGATGTAAAATTGCAGAGGAAAATGCAGGTACATTTTTTGCTATTTTTTTTTTTTTAATGAGTTGCATAGTGTTTTGATTAGTTCAAAATTTGATCATTTTTTCACTCATTATGAAGGTGAAAAGAGTGCAAAAGTATGTTGAAGCTCTGGATATGTTGAAGATCAAAAACACCATGCCAAGCAGCAATGGAAATGGGCATGCCCAATCACCAATTCAACAGCATCAACAAAGGTATTCAAATGGACAAAGGCACTCAAATGGGGATACCCCATCTCCAGTTCAACAGAAGCAACAAGCAAGGCACTCATTCGGGCATTCGCAAGTACAACAGCAGCAGCAACCACAAAGGCACTCGACGTCAGGGCCAGTAGTGATAACCACACAATGGGAAACTTTTGATTCCGTGCCAGTGCCATTGCCATTGCCGGCGCCCCCTTCAACATTCACAACCTCATCAACCACCAATTCAATACATCCTAAAGTCAATTGGGATTTGCTTTGAGTAAGTAGTAGACCTGTGTATCTGTTCTATTTGTGTGGATGTGTGTGTTTGATTTGTTCTCAAATCTCAGGTTGGTTTGGTACCCTATTCCCCATTCTTTGTTGTATCTATAGTTATGTTAGCATCCCATTTATATGTCACTTCCCTTCAAAATAATTGGGGATATTAATATAGTGATTGATATTACCTTGTTTCTCTTCTCTGTCCTTGTATTTTCCAGTTTTGATGATACTGTTATATCTGTCTCTAGATTGTTACCTAAGAATTGGGAACTTTAGAAACCCAGAAACCTGATTTGAAGAATGTTAGAATCCTTTTCCTTTTTCTCTGGTTAAAGCAGCAGGTCAATTCTGCTTTTTGGGTTCTTCTCAGTTTCCATAAAACTGCAGTGGTTCTGTAATGATGAGTGTGATCTTTATGTTATACCTTGCTTGTTTTGGCGGGTACAAAATGACAAAAGGAACATGAATGAGAAAAAGAGTTTTGTACAAGTGAAATAACTAACCCACTCAAATGATAGAGAGGGATAGATCTGTATAAAGTGGGGTGGTGCAGAAAATGATGAGAGTGGATTAGTTTAACCATTTCAGAGAACAGGTGTTTCTTTTGGATATGATTTGCTTTGATTATCTTCATGATTTACTTTTTCCAAATATAGAAAATCTCTTATCTTTCTCACTTCTTATCAAGAGATGTGGGTGGCCACCTAGTTCATAGAGGTGGTAATGCACTGCACAGAGAAAATTTGATTCCCTTGAGTTTACCTTCACCTTCCAGTGAAGGTAAAGGTTTCATAATTTGGCGAAAGGTTGTGGAAGGCTGGGAACTAACTATTATATCAATCTGAATTTGCTCGGACCGTTTTAAACACAGATTTGTGAATCCGACAAAGAATTAGTAGATTGGGTTTGATGAGTTTATGTAGTAAATGAGTGAACATGTTACACCCGGTAAATAAGTGGATCAATAGGAATTCACTAAACAGGATTTATGTCTGGTATGAATACGATATAATACAAATGAATTAGATATAACTTGAATAAATTTTTAAACGTCGTGTCATCGTGCGCGAGCCATTACCAATCGTGGTGGTCTGAATCTTGTTACGCCATGGGGCCACACTTTGACAATTGACAACATATCCTTCACTAGTTTCTTGTACGAGCAAAATTCGGCACCTAGGAAGATGATAACTTGGGGTACTTGTGTCATTCTCCACAGATACTTTGTGATCCGTTTAAAGGCAATGAAAAGTTAGATAGCTCTTGAACCACTAGAGCTAGATGGGTCTGGACTGGAATATATGAATGCCTTGTTTATTCTTCCAAGTTGCTTTCTTCCATTTCTCCTCATAAAATCAAATTGGATATAAAAATAAACGACAATGTTTTTTTAAGTGAATTCTTTTATCGAAAAAATAAATTTCATTAAAAAAAAAATGCATCCATGCTAGACGATACCTAACCATATAGGTTAACGAAAACTTACAGCCACCCCCAACCTCAATCCCCCTAATGGAGTGCAAGAATAACATAAGATTGTTGGATACTCATAGAACAAAAAAAGATGACTTTCTTTGAAAATCAAGTGCTTTAATGCCAAAGATCCATTCCAAAAAAGGTGGTGGTGAACTTCAATTGATCAAGGATTAACAATGGGAAAAGACAGCCAAAAAGGATGCAGTTTGTTGATCATAGCAATCAAGGATAAAAACAAAACATCAATAATTCTGCATAATCAACTATTAAACCATCCAATTAACATGCAGAAAAAAAAATATCCTATGGACCTTTTAATTAGAAAATGAATAACTCAACTCAACAAATTTTTATCCTAATTATTTAAAGTCGATTACAAGAATTATGTTTCTCTGTTATACTTTATCAATGATTATATTTTATGTTCCTCTGGCTCAATCATGGCATAGTAACAGATTTGAAAAGAAATAGGAAATATGGGAAAAGTAGAGGGCATAAAAGTGAGACAAAAATTCACAAAGATGTGAATGGGTCTGGGAATTTGGGGGTCATGCTACCCGGTGAGCCTATGGATTTGCAGTTTAAGAAAAAACTAAATTGTTAGTAGGATCATTCTGAACAGTGTCAGTGTACACCATTAATCAAATAAATTGGGTTAATAGTCCAAATTCCCAATGCAAGACCTAAATATGACCCAACGAGACTCAATTGTCACCCCCTAAATATTCATCTCGTGGTCTCTACTCCATTTCCGATTTGCGATTTGGGTGGCAACGGATTTAATCACCCACTGAAACGCAAGTGCATTGCAAGTACCCTGTACCTAGGGCTGTTAGTCAAACGAGCCCGAGCCGAGTTCGAACCGAACTTGAAAAGTTTGTTTCTTAATTGAACCTAAAAAATTATTCAAGTTCGACTAGTTTAAGAAACGAGCCAAACCTGAACGAGCCAAAAACAAATCAAGCCCGAGCTGAACCCGAGTATTTGCACATAAATGAGTCGAGCCTGTCGAGTTTGAACCGAACTTGTAAGACTTGTTTTCTAAACGAGCCTAAAAACTTGTTCAAGTTCAGACTCATTTAAAAAACGAACCGAGCCTGAACGAACCAAACCTGAGCCAAACTCAAACAAAGTTCGAATAGCTCAATTTGATTAACTGTCCTACATGTACCTGCATCTATCACTCTGAAACAGGAGATGCACCAGGTACAACACGAAACCAACCGCCCAAGCAAATTTTGCTTGCATTGAAACACTGCACAACACCACATCATCATATTTTGCAGTGAACTCGTAAAATAATACAAATCAATTGCAAACGTAGATACCAAAAAACCAAAAAAAAATAAATTAAATGGCAAAATCCTAATTTCAAAGTCAAGCAAAAGTCACAGGGTCCATATATGTCTTATCAATGACCAAATCCATCACATTTGGAACATTGATTTCAAGCACAGTTACAACGAAAATCACAAGAGAGTAGAGAATATAAAGATGCACCATCAACAATTCAGAAGCTTTGTAATGGGCTTAATTCCATACTGACCGTAATAGGAAATTTGTAGACGGAAAGAAAACTACATCCTATTACAAAGACAAACAAGCCAGATTTTCTGCTGATCATGATTGAGATCTCTCCCGTCCCAGGGGTGAACGACTGCATCATCAGTACAGAAGAATGTAAGTTTAACATCTATGTAGAGAACTACTTCGAATTCAGAAAAATTTAAGACCAAAATAGACATTTACGTAATGAGAAAATCTTTGACATTTCAGAAGAAAAAAAAATTACAGACCTGCGGTATCGGTCATGCACGGGGCTTTCTGTTGGACCATAACCGGGACTGTCCCTCGGGTCAGGCTTAGAATTCAGGCTGGCACCGCGATGATAATCATCAGGGCTAGCCCTCTCCCTCCGAGGATTTGGGCTAGCCCCGCGGACATAATCAGGGCTAACCCTCTCCCCAGGGCTAGGTCCACGTCCATTGTCAGAACTAGGCCTCCCTCTACGAGGACTTGGGGTGGGGCCACGGCCATAATCTCTCTCCCTTGCATTGGGACTTGGGCTAGGGCCACGACCATAATCAGGACTGGCCCGCTCTCTTCGATGGGGACTAGGGCTACGCCCACGTCCGCGGCCATAATCAGGACTCCCCCTCTCTCTTCCATAGGGGCTCGAAGATCGTCCCCTGCCATAACCTCTCCTCCCAGGTGACCTATCACGATTTTTATCAGGACTGCGTCCACTTCTCCTCTCATCATCATCTTTGATTGCATACTCCACTGAAATAACTCGATCCGTCATCTTGCTGCACACGAGGGAGTACACAAATCTTAGTAAGCTAGCAACTTATAAACAAACAGATTATGCAGTGACGTAAACAATATCCACCAAAAACATCTTTTCAGCAAAATTAATAGCACCTTCAGGCATGAAAGATCTAAAATTGGATCATGAATATTTTGGCCACAACAGTAAAACAAAATTACAAAATCCCATAAAAGTGAATCTACCTCATGTCTGTAGCATCCAGAGCTTTAGTGGCATCCTCCTGTGTTTCAAACTGGATAAATGCAAAATTCTTTCTGATCCTTATGTTCATTATCTTTCCATAAGGATCAAAGTGCTTCTCCAAGTCCCTTTCCCTAGTATGATATGGATCGAAATTAATAACAAACAGAGTCTTTGACGGTTTCGAATTAGTTGAAGATCTTTTCGAACTCCCAGGCCTTCTAACACCACGCTCTTGCTGCAACACAAAAGGCTCAGCAATGCATTATTGCAATAGAGTAAACAGAGAGCAGGCAGACAAAACCACAATGTCACTCATACCTTCGTCCACTCAACACGAAGCCGGCGACCCTTTCTTCCAAACTCTTTCCGGTCAAGACCTCGAATTGCATCCTCTCCATCTCTCTCATCATCCATATAAACAAAAGCAAATCCTAAACCAGCAAAGTAAAAGCATCTAAATAAAAATGGTTTATTACTCATTGTTGTACGAAAGACAAAACTAAGTTAGGTATCCCCCTGTGAAAGGATTTTATCTTCATCTGAGATAACATTTTTCTTTTTGAAGTATATGCAAACCATCTACCATTCCACCCCAATAAAAATTGACCGCTCTGTGAAATCCAGAAACTAATGACCAGTAAAATCAGTAACAGACCTTGGGGGATGAACTAAATGATGTCAAGGAACAAGAATCCAAAGGTGGATGTCTCATGGTGATAAAATGAAAAGAGAGTGCCTTCACCAATTATTCTGTCCATTTATTCTGCTGCCTCTGCTTTGAGGTCGGTATGGTTTCTAGCCTGTGTCATGTCTGAAAATGAGGGCTGGGCAAAATCGTGGGGGATGAAAGACATTAGTCTGAGGAAAATGAGTGATGGCGATGCCAAAGTGGATCAGAGTGGCTCCTCTTGGAAACAAGAAGAGGATGCACGGCACGGTCAGGAAATGGAATCCAGGACCCATCCATCAGCCAGGAATAATTGCATGGACATTCCAAAGAAATCCTGCGCCAAAGAATTAGTTGAGTATGGGGGTTTTACCCTTTAAAAAGCATATTCTTTTTTCTTAAACATATCCCAACACCCCTCTATAACTCAAGAAGGGAGGATTGTTGTTGCCACATTATGTGATCTGGATGATGTTGCAGCCACACTGCACCAAAAGCCGTCCCTTTAGGACCGAATTTGCCCCCAGCTGAATGATCCCGGCACTAAAGAATCCATGGACTGGTTGTGAAATGAATACATGATTTTGCACAACTTTTTAAATTTACAACATGCAATTGGGGAATATATGCATAAACAGGAAATTTTCATTTCTTCTCAAGAACATGACCTCAAACAAGTATGTTATTTGCAATCTATCTGGAAGACGATGCATATTCTCCTCACAGGAGACTTCAAACCGCTTGTGCTACCATCCGCATGCCACATATCAAATTCCATATCAGGTTAACCTGAGCCACCAACGAAGATGTTCATATCAACAGCCCCTTACTTCTTGAACCTACTCTAGCAGTCACCAAACGGCTACCACACACTGACGTTTTAGAGAGAAGATCCTTTCTCCCCAGTCCTCTCCAGTAGAATTCCATCAGAGTCCGAAATTGCCGGCTAATTGTGAATGCAGACTTATGCTTCAATCATATATGAAAATAGAGAAGCACTACTCCAGAAAGTTATTTTCCTTTAGATGTAAAAACTTTCACTGTTAACTGCATGTGTATATATATATATATGACTATTACTATAAATTACTTCACAAATCAAAGCCAAAATTGAGTGGAGTAAATAACTGCAACTTCAAAACAAAAATCAGCTTCTTCAAGCAAATGGAAAGTTTGGCACTTTCATGACTTAGGATCTAAGTAGAATAGTTTCCAACATTGAATGCATGACCATATGAAGAACCAGAACAAGAGACCAATAGATTACAACACAAACAGTTATTGGGGTTAAGAAAATGCCAATATCTACACATAAACAACAATTGAAAGAAAAAATGAAGGAAGGACAGGCTAAAATTACCAGACTTCATATCCACTCTATCAACCTTCCCATATCTCCTAAAAAGCCTCTCCAGATCAGATTGCCGTGCATCATAGTCGAAGTTTCCACAGAAAATGGGCTTCATTTCACCTAAAAGATGAGACACTTTCTTCATAATCTTAATTCAGGGAAGAAAGAGGAGAGTGAAAGTGTACACAGAGTTTCACAAGTTTGAGAAAAAATCATCCAGTGTATTGGCATAATATATACAGATCATTTAATCATATATCAACCAGCAATACACAGGATTGACACATCACTTAACCAAATTTCCAAAAGAAAACATTTCTTTCACAAAAAATAAGGAGGCCTTGAAACTCTCTCATTGCGTGACTTTCCTTCAACACCAACAAAGCCGTAATATGTTAACAGATTTCTATTTCAGTTCCTAACAATATTTCAAACATCATTTCCGAGGAATTCATACATCCACTTCAGTAAGTTATGACAAATAATACTATTATTGATTAAAAATACAAACATGGCCACTAAAACTAGTGTGACCAGTTCAACAGACATATTTCAACATCTACAAACCTAACTTTTCGAAAACAGAGAAATACTTCATGATTTTCCTTTATTCCCCCAATTTTCCCTACAGCCACATCGAGAATCAAGATTAAATTAAGACTTCATCAACAGCTATATACAAACTATGCCTAAATCAGTCATATCTCTCCATAGCATCAGTACAACCATCAAAAATCATAAGTGATTCTAAAAAAATATATATAGAAAAAATAGCAAACTCTACACAACATAACACTTGAACCACATCTACAAAGATACAAAAATATACAAGAACAGGGCCTGAAAGTAAAGCTCAAAATGAAAACCCAAGACTCCAAAAACAGACCAAGTCAAAGAACAATCAGATCTAGCTGCCAATGTGTACGTTACATTGGATCGGAACCGTCCCGTTTGGAAGCTTAGAAACTTGTACGACAATCAATAAAATTTTCGAAACATCGAGACGGCAATCTAAACCTTGAGAGGGTCTTCACATCTTGGTTACTTTCTCTAATTTTCACAGCAACCAAACAGACCTAAAGAGATTATGCAGCAAAGTTTAGATATTTAAGATGAATTGCTTACCTTTGGAGATCGGTAACCCTAATCGCGACAATCGAGTTTGAAGGCGGCCGATGAGAGAGAAACTGTCTTCTCAAACTGACGCCAAGGAGTCAATAAATAATTCAGAGAAGTACACAATATTTATTAATAAGCCCCTGAATCTTTATTAATTTGCAAGATGTGTACTAATCTTTTGTTTTCGTTTTAAACTATCTTCGACAGTCAATATTGGAGTAAAACATTTAATTTGATACAACGTATTTTAATGAACAAATTTAAATTTAAATTTAAAAGAATAGTAAAATATGATTATTAGATCTTAAAGAATAATGAAATTTAATCAGTAATTTGAGTAAAAGTTTGCGTCTGCTTTGATTTGAAAGAAAAAAATATTAACTCTTCCTTAATTTAGTATGAATTTGGGTATAAAATTTAAAAAAAAATTATTTATTTTTATTCGAATTTAAGTTTGAGTCTAAAAAAAAAAAAAAAAAGTAAAAGCTGATGACGCTCTCACAAAGAAAAAAATAAAATAAAATGAATGTCCCCAGAAGAGTTAAGTATTAGTTTGCTCAAGTTTTAAATTATAATTTATACCCTTAAGTACGTACTTAATTTTTAATTGTGTTTCAATTTAGTCTTTACATCAAAATTCACTAATTAATTATGACAGAATGACAAATGACTTGGGTAAAATGGTATATTTGTTTGGTCATAAATCTTTCACATGTAGAAAAAATAACAAACTCGAAAGAAAAAAAGAAAGAAATATATAATGAAATTTTGAGATATACTGTGAGATAGAGAGAAATACCATATAATCTGATTTGCTTTACGCCCCCAGCTAAAGTGCTAAATAAACCTTTGATTAGGGGTCACAGAGATATCGTGTTGAAAGTTGATCCGGATGGTTAATTTTGATTTAAATAATTTATAACTATTGCTAGAAAAAAATGATAAAGTAATAAAAAAAATTAACCGTGACACATATATTTATTAGATGAAAAGTGAAAGTACGATGATGAAAAGTGAAAGTACGATGTCGAAAAGTGATATTTCGGTAACATAATCTGAATCCATGGTATTATGGTGGGTGAAACTAAAACGCATATCAAATCGAAGGCCAAAATGACTCAGCATACACATTTATTCCCTAAATCAAACAAGAAATTCAAGACAAGGAAGTGAGAATGGATAGGCTGAAATTACCCTTCTGGTTGATTATAATTCATACTAGGATGGCTTCTGAGGTTGATGAGACTTTGGATTAACAGTAGGTTATGATTTTGATTGCGTCTAATGTTACTAATCCAACATTAATAGTTGCGATAGCTCAATAAAATACTGGCATATTTGTAACATGTTGTTAGGATTACGTTACCATTAAATCCCCTAAACCCACATAAAAAAGTGGCCCAAGCTCCATTCACTGCAGGGTCTGAGAAAATTAGATGTATGCAGTTTTACCCCACATGTAAAAAACCCCTGTCAAATTCTTGACGTTCAATTTATAACAAAACTACTTTAGCATTCCGCCAAGACCCACCCTACAGCCAACAAGGGAAAAGGAAAGCAAAAGCGGGGGTCACTGGTAGGGGAGGGGGAGGGGGAGGGGGAGGACTTTGTCAATTGTCACACACCCTTTCATGCCACTGAATAAGTTCCAATTTCTTACCTCAAATACACATACAAAACCATTTAGCAAGCCAGTTGCCTAACAACATAATGCCAAAAAATCCACAGCAAAATTATTTAAACACTCAGTCAACTAAAGAACCCCCTCTAATTCCTATGCCGAACTGTAGTTTATGCTAAATTAGGTCCAGAAGTTTTACACCATCTTGCTGGATTCATATATCTCCCAGATTATCATCACCTTCATATGGACCAGGGCCAAAAACAGAGTCCAGGAATTCTTCATCGTCACGCTGCAACAAACCAAAACCAAATGTTCATACATTTCCAAGATTTTATAAAATCGAAATCAAGTTAATTGCCCTGGGAAACTGAAGCACCATAAAGTAGAAGCAAGACATGCCTCACTGGGAGATAGATGACCTCCAGGATGGGTGTTATTCAGCTGATGGGTGCCATTGTCTTTGGTGTCAAGTCCAAGACCTCGTTTCTGTGCATAGCACAATGAATAATTTGGGCATGACAATTTAGATAGAAAATCACAAGTCTAATGAAAGTCATACTAAGAACTCAAAACTAAAGTAGATGAACCCAAACATCTTTTTATATATGATGTGAATCTATTTAAATCAAAAATTAACTAAGCAAACATAGACTTGCCTGGGTAGGATTTTGATCAATCCATGGAAAATAGGCATTTGACTGATTCTCATTGCAGCAGAAGTTGGATACTCTCCATTCTTCATCACATTGTTGCTGTACACAAGGCATAAAAATTAAGGTTTTGGGTAATTAGGCACGGGGAAAATTTGGACTTCGGTAGATTTTCTTTGGTGATTCATGGAAATCAGCAGGAAAAATGTCAGAGAGAGAAAAGCATTTGAAAACTTTCATATTAGGTTTATAAGTAGACGACTACACCTAGATAAATGAAGCATTCTATATGCAAGAATGCAAATAAGCAAACGACGTGCCTGCTTGCTGGTCTGTTGGTTCAGTGCTAGTGGGTTTTCTTTGAGAAAATATGAATCGCGTGAGAATCCGGAATTTGATTCTTCTTCCCCATCTTGCTGCTTCACACAAGAATTGTGATTAAAATGACAAAAGGTCAAAAGCATGGATCTAGCAAAAGATCTATACAATATCACATTATGTGTGAAGAGAATCAAGCTTGGAAATAGTACCACTTTGCTCCTCGGAATTGGAGATTGAATGTTGACTTGATTCAAGAAGGTATTGCTGAGATCCCCATGGTCATATGGTTGCAAAAGAGGGTATTCATCAAAGTTAGAAGAATTATTCATTAAACCAAATGTACTATCACCTTGTCCTCCAGTCCCAAAACTGTAAGGTTGGGGAGAAATTGCTGCAGGCAGCTGTGGCACTGAAGAGCTTTCTCGTTGAATGGCCACAGTGAATGTTGATGGGAGTTGTTTTGCAATTTTAAAGCTTGCTGAAGAAGATGCTCCCTTAACCAAATGACCAGAAATACCACTTAATATCGGTGCAGCAATCATTTTGCCACATTGAATTTCATTAATCGAGCGATTGTTATCATTGAAAACATTGGATGCTTCAGCACGCTCATCGACCATATGACCTGATCCAGCAAGCTGTTCATCACTAAGTATTTTATAATCAGTGCCAGAGTAGCTCAGATTGTCAATCCAACTTGAATTTCCCCTGTTCCCATTTGCCAAAATATTGCTGGGGCCGGGAACTCCAAATGTAGTAAAGCAGTTGTTCGACAGACCATTGTTGAGATTCTTTGGTGTGGCTTGTATAAGCGATGGGTACATTTGGATCGAATTGGTACCAGTAATGAGGCCACTTGAAGTACCTCCGGGTAATGAAAAACCTGATTGATAATTCTTTGGTTCCATTTTGAGACTCAAGTGGTTGGCCTGATAAAGAGGATTGGTATTGCCCATTATTGGTTTCAACAAATTCCCTTGACTTCCTAATAGACGTGATTGTCCATATCCTAATCGAGTTATAGAGTTGCTGCACAAATCTTCCTGATCAGGAAAAGATACACCACCAAGGCTTGGATCATTAACCAGGACATTCCCCCCAAGTCTTCGTTGGGACAGTGACCTCTTTGGCTGCTGTTCTGGGTTTTGCTGACTTACTTGTCGGAATTTATTCAGCATTATCGAAGGGTAGCACGATGCAGTTGGTTGATAGCTCCTGTCGCCCAAGCTCTTATCAGGAGAAAAGTGAAGTTTATAGCTTGCATCAGAAACTCGTTTTAAGAAGATCCGGTACTTCTGCATTATTTACATGTACACTATGAATGTTAAGTATAAATGTCTTCGTGGCGAAATGAAATGTCTTATATTTTGGCATTTAGGAAATATATTCTATTTCAGACCTAACCTCAAGATGTAACAATACACCTAATGTCACTGATCATTATTGTCATGTTTGTTCTTGAAATATAGAGAGGATATGATGTCATATCGGTAAGGAAAAAATTTTAAACTATGATGTCATTGTTTGCAAAATATATAGAGGCTAAAATGAAATAAGGAAATGGAATACAAAATTTTTTATAACTAAACAAAAGCAAACCTGCAAATGACTTGCTACATTTTCTCTAGTTAATCCAGGCACTTTCATGAGCTCAAGGATTTTCTTCGGAACAGCTCCTGGATAAAGTTTTCAGAAACGGAAATAGAAAGACAGCCCTTACAAACAATAATAACATATACAAGGCAAAGCAATGAAAACAACAGGAAAGGAGAAGAATGAGCAAAACTAGCCGGGAAGATCTTACTTTCCAGGCCGACACTTCTAATGGCTTCCAAGAAGCGGTTGTGGAGTGCATTTGTCCAAACGACCTTTGCCCTTTTTGGGGTGGCAGAATCGACATTGTCCTCTTCATTGTCGTCATCATCATCCTTTCTCGGGCATTTTCTCTTAGGTTCCTTCTTAATTTGCCTGCCTTCATTCACTGATGATGCACACTCGGCATCCTCATGGGAATCTTTGTCAACAGGGGAGTTTCCTTGAACAATCCCAGCTTCCTCGAGAATGGCTTTAGTTTTCTTCTTCGCTGCTGCATATTGCCATAAATCTCTTAGGTCATCTGGGGATATCGGCTTCACTATGAAAAATGCAGCTCCACTCTCTAGGCCCTTTAACATAACCCCCTCTTTGTCATCAGCTGACATCACTGCAATAAACTCATTCGATGGAACAAAAGTTAGAAAGATTTTTTGGGTATGTACAAAAATTGGAAAGATAATTTACAGTCAGGAAATGATTTCCACAAGAACAAACAAAAATTAGAAAAGGGGGTATTCTAAAGATCGAATCAGACTCACAAACAACAGGCAACTTGAATTCTTCATCAATTTGTTGTTGTAATTCAAATCCATTCATATCAGGCATGTGCACATCTGATACAACAAGATCAAACGAGCCTCCCTTTATCCGAAGAGTGCACAAAGCATCGATTGGGTGTTTAACTGTCACAACTGGAATTTGGAAGAAATAATTTGTTAGCATTTTCAGAAACAATGCTAAGAACAAAGCCTAGCCCTAAGAAATTTTAACCAGAGTATCAATAGAGGCATATCAAAAAGGGGTTGTTAGACTTAGACAGCAATGGCATTTACATATCAAAGAAGTTCAATAAAAAAGAAACATAAATAGAAACTAGGCCGAATGTCTCATACACCCATAAGACAGAACTATAGATAAACTGTAGAAAAGATGAGTGTGTGTGTGAGAGAGAGAGAGAGAGAGAAACAAGGAAGTGAAACACTTCCTATAGGTTTAATCCATGAAATGAAGAAGGGGAACTCTGAAAAAAAACACTGATTACAAAAACAGTGCGACAAAAACTTCAATCTACTCAGAGCAAAGAGGGAAGAGGGAAGAGGGAAGAGGGAAGAGGAAAATTAAGTTTTTTTTTTCTATTAATCTTCGATAAACCAAACGATTCAAACCAATAAAATTCAAACTCTCTAATTTAATTTAGGATGAATTCTTACTTCTCACAGAAAAATGGCTGAAATGAAATGCAAGAAATCTCCCGGAATGATTTCAAAAAAAAAAAAAAAAAAGAAAGAAAACATTGCATGCAAAGCTTTTTCAATCAATCCACAGAAGAGGAAGACTGGAAGAGCCATCATCAAGTTTCCAATAGTACCTTGGTATTTCCATTTTTTGAGTATCGCTGCAACAATAGCAAGACATGTTGTATCATCGTCCACAACCAAAATGTTGATTGTTTCAAGAGATTTTCCGGTCTCAGAAGAATGGCTAAGTGTAATTATCTTCCCGTCCATCCTTATTAGGCAATCGTTGACAACTCTCCAGGCAAGATATAATGATCAGAAGGACCCCGAGTCAACTGTAGATATACATGAAGAAGATGACAGAAAGTCTTGCAAACAATTTCACAGCTATACACACACACATACACATATATATACATACACGTATATGTATATGTTTGTAGAGAGAGAGAGAAAGAACCTTTTAGGGAGTGTTTTACAGGTCAAAACCAGAGTCGGGAGTTCATACAAAACTAGCCATACAGCGGAAAAGCTTTGGCCCCCTGCAATTTGAACTCATTAATGGCGAAATCTAGAGGGGAGATGACACA
Source organism: Ilex aquifolium (assembly GCA_951799425.1). NCBI lineage: Eukaryota > Viridiplantae > Streptophyta > Magnoliopsida > Aquifoliales > Aquifoliaceae > Ilex > Ilex aquifolium. The sequence goes on along the minus strand of OX637391.1, from coordinate 59,009,971 downwards.
TCGTAAGAGTTCATATATGGAATACTTATTTAAGAAGATTTTAACGACTATAATATCTTCATCCACTAATGCTATTGGGACATAATTTAGCATTAGTGTATCAGATTTAATTCCTATTTCTAGTTTTTCTTTTCTTTTTTCATTTCCATTCAAGTGTTTTTTTTTTTATAGTAATGTCCACACCAGTTTACGCACACGTACTTCGATTAATTCTCTCCCCAATCTGTTCAAAGATAAGTCATCCACGCCGAAAGTAAAATATTCATAAGAAATAAGATTCGAACTCAATACTTTATGTTTTTTTAGTTTTTGATCTATGTATTATCATAAGTTTTTTTTTTTTTAAAAAAATGTCCATGTATACATTTTTAGATCTCCCCAAATTGATAGACAAAAACATTTTAATTGAGTCGATATTCATTCACCATATGTTTCTTAAATTCGACTTATTAATAAAATGAGTTCGGAGATCTAATCAAAATCAATGCATTTTACAATTGGAACGATTGGACTTTTATAGAGTTACCTCCACCATCATTCATGCCGTTGACTTAATTTTACTCCTTAATTATCTTTCAATGCTCGTTTTTTTCTTCTCATTTTGACATGTTGTACAGGAAATTTAATAATGTCAACTATTAAAACATTATTAAGGAGTAAAATTAATTTCGTAAATAAGACAAATTTGTCGTGTTTATAAATGAAAAAATATATTGCACCATATTAAATATCAGGAATAAGGACAAAATTCCGTACTCGTACATTTAACATAGAAATGTGGTTCATGTCGTAAGTTTTTATTATTATATTTTATTTTCCAAATTTTTAACTTATGTTCTGACTTTATTCATTTAATACCCCAACATTAGAATGATTATTCATTATGTTAACAACGACAGACAAATCTTTATATAAAAAATAAGAAAAGATTTAAATTTTAAATTCCACTCCTACTTCTCAATTAAAAATATTCTCATGGAATAATAATAATAATAATAATAATAAAAACATAAATTAAGCAATTGTATTTACCCTGAAAGTAGAGGAGCCCACAGAAAGTAAAGGGGCCCACAGAAAATATTTGTGTTCTGTTGTAATAAATGTGGCTTATCTCATAAATAGCAATTAGTTTGAGATAATGAGTACACCTCGTACAGATCACTCCATGATTAATTGGCAGAGACAAAACAAGAAAAAGTCATATGGAACCATCCATCCTCATCCAAAACTCACGCTCTTCACACTACATACATTCTTATCTCGTCCAAACGAGATAAGACTTAATCTATTAAATTCACCTGTTTACTACTTTCACCAATTAAGAATTTATTCAAACCCGATTTACTCCGTATCGATTCTTGTCGGTGAACAGCACAATGTTGGAGCGAAATCATCTCCAATGTAATTTCTCTCAAATCTTATTAACAATATATCATTTATCATGAATTCAAATTGAATTCACCGTATAAAGGTGGGTCTCTCACTAATACATTATAAGTGATGTGTCAAGTAAAATCCCGAAAAATGTACTGTAAGGGATCCAGATCCCACAATACCATCCAGAGAAAGGAGAGCGTATTCTTGTTTACTCTGCACCCAAGTCTTGAATGTATATTTGATTTCAATTCAATCTCATGACTATGGCTAAGATGTAGTGTGTATATCCTAAAATCCAGTCTTCATCTGTTCAAATATCAGCCACAATAGGATTCCAATTACAGTGTCCCTTACCAAATTCCTGGCAAGGGGACCTATCCAGCCATCGGAGCCATTCCTGGCACGCCATTTTCCGACAAGATCCTGAAATCGCAAGTTCCCCAGATCTGATACAAGTGCGTATATCACTCCATTCATATGGCCCTTGCCAATAACTCCCACCACTTTCTTACAGTTATTGACAGCTTTGCTCCGCTTCAGTGACCATGCAAGATACTGGAATAACAACATGCCAACAAGCAATGAGAGGGCCAGAATCAGGCCACAAGAATTTAGCAATAGGAAAGCATCGTATGTATTTTCATCGATGTAATTGAACCACTATTAATAACCACCAAGGATTATGAACCGGTGATTTTAGAATTTCAAAGCAGTTAAATAATTTACACAGCTTCTTCTACGCCCTTCCTTGTTTCTTATCCCATCCTCTTCTATTAATGAGATGCAGTAACCGCCAAAATAAGATCAATAATTTTTTGGTTCATGGTGATTATTCTGGTCAGAAGCAACTTACTGTGTCGCGCTCATGTACAAGGGGCTGCAGCAATGATGGACATGAAAAGCTTAGCTGCTCATATAGCTGGAAGTTGTTGACGTCGCTGTTTGATTCCTGGCACATTACATAGAAAAATCAATATTATGCTCCCGATGATCAGTAACATTCTTCATGTCTCTCTTTGGTCTCTTTGATTCTCTCTATATTTCTTCTCACGCTGCCTCCCTCTTTATGCCTTTCAAAGCAGACTGTGCTGGCCACATTGTCAACTATGGCTGTCTTTATATGTTACCAAATATATATATATATACGTTTATAACTTCTAAATAGGAACATGATCTGATATAGCCAAGAGTGATCATGCAAGAGTACAAGATCACTTGCTAAATTGGTTAGTTATTACCAAGCATCCAACTTCTTCTGAGCAGGTCTTTTCTCAGTAACACTGGAGATATCGTGAAGGTTCATAAATATATATACAAATGACATAGCATCAGGAAAGATGTGTAGATGTCAAGAAAACTCTAAAAAGTAGTAAACCTTCAAATTCTTCATGGACAGATCAGATGATGATGTTATTCCACGAACAACAGAGATCACTAGAGTCAATTTCTCTTTCCATGTAAGACAATTCCAAGCCCTTTCAAGCTGAAAAAACAGGATACACAAAAATATATATTTTTCTTTCTTTAGGTATCAAATCAAATTATCCAGCCATCCAACATACGGACAATGAAAATAAAAGTGTACAGTCCACAATTGCAAAACTCAGGAACCATTATGATCATAATGAAAGAATAGGACACATCCACAAATTATCATTCTGGATTGATTACTTGGTCAGAAGTGACAAGGGCTTCAATATACACAGTTACATACAGTGATTTCTATTGGCCGATCTCCCAAAACTATTTGAGCACCAACTTCTTCAGAAGCCTTTCGAGCAGCACGAAACTGCATATTTGGGGAACATTCTTTGTAAATTGACATAATTAGAATAAGAAGAATTCTTCTAGTTTTGCATAATATCCACAGATCCAAGGATTTTTTCCACAACATACTATGGTACTACCTCATCCCCAAAAGGACGGTTGACATCTGAGGATATTTTTGAAGAGAAAAGTGCCAACAGTAGACGCAATGCTAGAGCAGTTTGACCCCCTTTCACATGAATGAAGAACAGTTAAACTTTGCTTTAAAAACACAGAATGGTACATACGAAGATTTAATACCCACCCAAATTTATGCTCCGCCCAATGGCACCAAAAAAACCAGTCCCGGTTAAAGAAAACATGTTTGTCCTTAAGCGTTGGCCGATCTCACTGTCATTAGTAGTGTACATGATCCCAGCTCTGAAAATGAACGCTGTAACAAATGAAGTTAAGCCATGGATTGAAGATAGACCAACAATTATAACAAACATCCGTTCTCTTAAAACAATATATTTGAGCAGAATGCTTAATAAAAAACCATGAAAAGATCTAACATCATACTCTGAAAAGTTTTCCAAGCGTTACAACACGCTTAGTCCATATATATTGTGTGGTTGTAGCTTCATAAAATGACCACATATGAGAAGCAACATTTTATTTTCCATTTTTCATACCCATTTTCCACTGACTCTATTCAACAGCTTTGATCCTAAGTCCTAACCACTTGGGTTGGGAAGCACGTATTTAAGTTCCATGAGTGCTGCAAATGCCTAGAAAGAGCAGCCTTCCACAATCATAGAAATTTTATTCGTGCTGTGTTATTTTTATTTCCTTCCTTTCTGATGACTACTAAAACAATATACCCCCTCTCATACCAGGAAATGATATTAACCTCTAAAATACATTATTCAAAAGCATTTAACATACATGTTTCAAAATTGCCAAACACACCAGTTTAGGTACATAATATTTGAGCAGCACTAAAACCCCATATCCTCATTTAAAGACAAGCCAAGCTTTAGTTGACAGTGAAGAAGCCAAGGTCAAAGCAATGCCCAAAAGATACCAATATAAGTTAGTAATTGCATATATTAATGCACTCATATATCAAATAACTCTACAAATAGCACGAATAAGTTAATTTTCAATTATAACCCAACAAAGCCAAACCACACTTGCCTGCTTCTACAAAGCTCCACAACAACATTGTCCGGCCTCACGGCACGCACAACCCTTTCGACATCAATGGCCGAATCAAGAGAAATATGAGTCGTCCCAATCAACCAAATCTCCTCAGGCTCCACGAACTCGGCCCGCCAAATGGGTACAGGTCCAAATTGGCTCTTCTTCACAAGAACTAAGCTTCCATTATCAGCCAAATCGAGCAGTTCAGGATGGGTTTGAGTGATTGAGGCCCGAGAGTCACTGAGAATTTCGGATTTGAAGTCGAAGTCAGGTGGTGGAGGATTGATTGAAACTCTGTAGGATCTGGAGGTTCTTGTTGTGAGGAGAGCTGGAAGGTTGCGGCTGAATGAAAAATGGTGGAGGAGTTTAGGGTTCGTTCTGAAGATTGGGGATGGAGATTTTAGCGTGTTCATGCTTTTCGGCGAGCTTGGGTCTCGCCTTACAGATAATGGAGCTTGAATTTAACGGCTATAAATTGAGAGTGCGTTTGCAAGTGGTAATCTGTGTGTGAGAGGGAGACGATAATGGAAAAAATATTGGATTATTTTTAATTATTATTATTGCTATAAAACAATCGATAATGAACGCTGATTTAAAACTCGGTCCAAAAACAGTTCGGAAGTATGCCCCCGATAGGGACATGCATGAATACGTCAGAATTTAGATTTCAGTTCGATATATCTAAGGTTGGGTGAATGAGCTAAGCTCCCATACCTAGTTATGCCTGGCCCATGACCCCAGCTCAGGCCTCCTAGTTCATAATTCCTAACTTGAAAATCGCAAATCGGGATTCAGCACTACTGGGACTCTCGTGTATGGTGCGACAACAATAGCTCACATTTTCTAAAAGATCACGTCATACTTAGATAATATAGTCTCTAACGGTCAAATATTTCATCACATGGGTTGCAACAACCCTTGAGAGTTCACGCTCATTACGCATGGACCATGCTCCGACACACTATAAATAGAAATCAATCCCTCATATTGTAAAAGATTGAATACCTAAGAATTAACTCTCAAGGGCATTGTAGTCGTTTCCCCTAAGCAATATAAAACTCCCTTAGAAGCAAAAGACTCCATTAGAGTGAATTAGTCATGTCTGTAAATTTTCATTCTATGTGATTATCCTTGTGTCTATTGTTTTACCATCGAGAGCCTAGTAGTTTTGATTGGGTATTCTAGTGAATTCTATTAACGTCATTTACGAATCTCTAATCTATTTTCCCATTTTTTAGCTCCGAGCTCAACTACGCAACCACGTAAATTACACCATCAAATGCAATATCCCTTAATCATAAAAATCAACGCACATGGGCTAACAACAAAGAAAAACATGCACTTTAAAAAATTAAAATTGATAAGAGACTTAACTCATTACCTGTTTCAAAAATTAGTCTATCTTGTCACAAGCTTTAACCTATATAAACTCCAGGGGTTGTTCAAGTGATAATATGGATGAACTGTAGTCTTGACAAAATTAGTGTAATGCCCCAAAATCTACCCTGTAAAGCATTACTATTTACAAATCATTCAATCATGATAGCAACTAAAAATAATCATTAAAACAACCAATCATTCATCCATCTGATAAAGAATAAATACTAAAATCAATAAAATATTATAATTTCTCCAACTTACAATTCAAAATCAAATAGTATCTAGCAACGAAATAATTAAATCTAGCTGAAACATTGTTTCATAGAAATTTCTCAAATAAAATAATCTAAACTAAAATGAAACATCTCTGAGCCTCTACTTCAGGATCCTCATACTGACCCTCTCCAGTCTTGAGATCGACATGTTCATCTAATTCGACATCCTCCTCTCTGTCAAAATCTTTAAATAGAGCTTTTGACCCATGTCAAGTGGTTTTGCAAAAAAATTCTCAAATAAGGGTTGGTTTGAAAATAATTCTCAAACCCAAGTCTTTTTTAAAAACATCAAATTGACTGACGTTTTTAGTTTAAACACGTCTGTTGGTCTGACGTGTTTATCCTAAAAACGTCAGTCCATTTGACGTCTTTAAGCCAACGAGTATAGATTCCAGAAACGTTAAAAACGTTAGTGCAATTGACGTTTTAATTAAAAACGTCAGTTGTACTGACGTTTTTAACTTAGAAACCTGGAACCGATTTTTCCCTCCTATCTCTTATTTCCTTTCCCTAATTTTCTCTTCTTCCTCCCCATTTGAGCCCTAACTCACTCAGGCGACATCTCAGCACCCATAACAGACATTCTCAATTAGCAGACCATCGCAGAACCACTACCATCGCAACACCACCCACCACCATCGCAGCACCACCCATCACCACGCAGCACCTCCCAGTGCCACCCAGGACCACCCAACGTCACCCAGCCCCACCCACGACCATCCACGACCACACACCACCACCTAACCATCGAAGCCCCAAATCCAAGCACCACCATCAACCTCCATTGCACCGTTGACAACACCCACCACATTCGGTGAGAATTCTTAAATTATTTAATGAAAATTATTGAAATTATATGAAATGATTGAAATATTGAAATTGTATGAAAATATTTATTATTGAATTGAGTTAATTATTGATTGAGTTATTGAGTTGGGTATTGAGTAGATTATTGAATTGAGTTGAGTTGATTATTGATTATTGAATTGAGTTGAGTTGATTATTGATTATTGATTATTGAGTTGGGTATTGAGTAGATTTTAGATTATTGATTATTGATTATTGAGTTGATTATTGAATTGGGTATTGTGTAGATTATTTAATGAAAAATATTGAAATTATATGAAATGATTGAAAACTACAAATCCTATAGTAGTATTGAAACGTTTTAGTTTCAACCCTTAACTATTTGAAATTATTCTTTGGATTAATTGCACTAGAGGTCCCCAAAGTATGAAGTTTGTCTTATTTTGGTCTCCAATGTTCCAATTGCATCATTTTAGTCCCTAAAGTATTAAATATGTTTCTTTATGGTCCTTCAAGCAGACAACGTTCAGATTGCTAACGATTTTGTATCATAAACTTGTCACATAATATCTAAATATGGTCAAAAAATAATTTTGATAGCTCTTAAAAAAAATTTGAGTAGTTCTTGACAAAAAAATATGTAATATGGGTAATTTTTGACAAAATTTGGATAGTTCACGATCAAAACTGTATAATTTAAGTATCTATTTAACCAAAATTTGAGTAAAGATTTGGTCAAGGGTTATCCAATTTGTTTTTTTGTCTATATTTAAGTATTATGTGACAAGTTTATGATAAAAAATCATTAGCAATATAGACATTGTCTGCTTGAAGGATCATATAGAAATATATTCAATACTTCAGGGACCAAAATGATGCAATTGAAACATTGGAGACTAAAATGAGACAAATTTCATACTTTGGGGACCTCCAGTGCAATTAACCCTTATTCTTTTTATGCTTAAGAAATCTGAAATGGGTTTTGAAATTGAAATTTGGATATTTTTAAATATTGTTAAGAGTTGTAAGTTGTTTTATGTGGTTTGACCTTACCAATTTTGATTAGATTATTGATTCTCTATTTTAATTAGATTATTGATCCTGGTGAAAAACTTACCACTGTGTAAATCCTTTATTTTTTTTTTGTTTGTTGGGTATGGGAATTGAGTTGCCAGTAGAGGTAGAAAGGGCGGAGGTAGAATACATGTGTGTATGCTATGTTCCAAGCTATGTTCTAGGCTTAAAATTTCCTTAATTTCTTTTAGATCAACATTTGCATTCCTTTGTTTTGTATTCTTTGTCAACCAATGGCACATACTATCAGATTTGAGCATGAATGACTATTGCAATAGGGGCTATTAGAAAATTTCAATTATACGTTTTTACTTTGTGTATATGATTTCAAACTATTGGGTTTTGCCGAGATATAAGTTTAGAGTTAGGAATTTAGCATGTCGATTGCTTTCGTCAATTGACATTCTTAGAAGTCATGTAGTTTCATAAATTGAGCTTTTGACCCATGCAGTTTCATAAATTTAGCATGTTGATTGCTTTCATCAATTGACATTCTTAGAAGTCATGTAGTTTCATAAATTATAAGAATTTACATCATTGGTTTGGCAACATAAATTTCCATATTTTCCTATGCATCATGGATTCAAGTTCAAATTTTCAATTTAAGAAACAAAATCTGAAAAACATTTTTGAAAGCTCTTGGAATTGAGAAAAGATTTTATTTCGCCTTTTTTGTTTTCCAACTTTTCTTTCTTTCAAAATTGGCCATCATTTAATGTTGTAATAATACTTAATAAATAACTACAAGTTTTAAGTGGGATTACAATTCAATAATGTTGTCTCATTAGCACATCCTAAGTCAATTGTTGACCCATAATCATTCATTTAGAACATAGCCAATAACTTTTTTCCCGATGAATAGCTCCTAAAATATAAATTTAAGAAACAAAATTTTGAAAACCTTTCTAAAAGCTCTTAAAATTTGCAAAATATTTTATTTCGCCTTTTCTGTTTCCCAACTTTTCTTTTTCAAATGTCTTGCTTTCAAAATTGTTCATGTTCTTTGCGTCCTGTCTTATTTCTGCTATACTTTTGTCACTGACTAACTAAAATACATCTACCACCATCGATTTTTGTCTTAGTGTGGTGGATTTTTGACTGGGTTTTCTTTATTTAGTTATTTTTTGATGCGGCTGTTGGGTTGTTTATCAATCTGGTGTTGCTTTTGAACATGAACTGGCTTTTGGATTTTAGTACAAAGATAAAGATGCACATAGTTTTTGTATGATTGATCTATGGAGCTTCCTTGGCGCCAAGTAGAGTTTTTTGGCATCATATTATTTGTACTTGGTTTTTCTATATTTGAATTAATTCATAATTTGCATTTTGGTTGCCAGTTAATTTGGTGGTGAAAATCAATAAATTAAATACATGTAATGGATCTCAAAACAATTAAACTAGACAATTATGAGTTCATAATTGAGTTTGCTCAAATACCAAGCCAAAAGAAGTAGTTATCTTTATTTTTTTTAGGTTAATGGTACGTATTATAATTTTTTGACTATTGTGAATTAGTTACAACGTAACAGTGTCTGGTTACGCTGACATTTAATAGTGTGTAGTCACACGTACTGCACAATGGTGTTTTTACTATTTGACCATCAATTCAAACATAAAGGTGACTACACATTATTGCACTGATGACAAATGTATTTATTTCAGACAATGAAAATCACTATAAAAACATAATATAGGGTGATTCTTATAACATGCATTGCAGATTATGTCTACTTCAAGAGCACGCGTAATTGATACCAACCGTAGGCATGAACCAATATGGTTATTACAAGAGCGAGATGATGATTACAAGAACGAGAGATTTTCTGATTCAAATGAGTATTATGCCGGACTCCATCGAGAGTGGGTTTTTCGTGCTAATGAATCACAGTCATTATGCACATGTCTAACAGAACTTAGTATACCGGTGCCACATAGAATTTCACTTACCATGCCACGAAGGAATAGAGTCAACTATGAAGCAGCAGTTAAACGTGTACGAAATGAGAATAATATGATGATATTGCGTAAGTGCCAATATTATATGCTCCAAATAGCATCTGACATGGTGGCAACTGCATTTGGCAGGGAGTTAACAAACTATTGAGCGATCTAATGTATTGTCTAATGAACAATATCTATCAGATGAGTATATGTCTGATGAAAATTAAAAATTTTAATTACTGTCCACCTTATTAATCATGTAACGTTTATGTCTATATCTTATTTACTTCAATAAATATTGTGGTTTTATGAGTTTATTCAGTGTGTTGTCATATCTCAACTTTTTCATTATCACATCCTGTAATTGTCAATGTATGCAGTGTGTTGTCACTTTAATCAATCTATGTGTAGTCAATCTATGCAGTGTGTTGTCATATCCAAACTTTTTCATTGTCAGTTTGCATCATTGGAAAATCAGTTCCAAACTATGCAGATTGATGTCCTTCCACTGCAATTTTTAATTGACAAACCGAGCATATATATACTACATTTCACAATTGTGTAAATGCACCAATACCAAACAAAATGTATAGGAGCACATCACATGCAAATTCTTTTTCACGCAATGACCAAAATAGTTCATTTTCGGGTAACAAACGTGAATGCTCAACATCACTAAACAAAGTTCCTTCTCTCGAATCATATATCGGCTCTAGTGGTGTAACGTGGTATAGACGAAAACGTGCATTCCGCAATGAGTCCATCGACCCTTATCACCCATTCAGACAAGCTGGACATTTAATTGTTGGGCCTGCAACTGATTATCTACCTCCAGGTGCTCATATCGAACCCACACTAAGATGACGACAGTTATATGACAAACGTTGTGATCTTGAAGTATTTTGTCGTTGACATGGAATTGCGGTACCAAAGGCACGTTCGGCTGATATTTGCAATTCACACAATTCAAACAATCATGACGAGGTCATTATCAAGGCTTGAACGTGAAAATGATCAAATGCAGCGTCGTCTTGATCGTTTTCATGCACTCGATTATGCAAAAATAGAGCATTTTGATTCTGAATATGCCGAAATTGAAATTTTAGATGATCCGTTACTTGTTTCTGATCCTAAGCTTTCTAATTTCTCTGATTTGGACAATGATGCGTCTGACACCTTCATTCCATCATGTTTATGTGTACTCGATAATTCTTTATGTTGTTTTGAATATCAACCACGTTGTTGACATCTTTTTTTTACATGTATACATTCTGAATAACTTATATTTTTTCACAACTAAATAAACATTAATGTCAACATGATCAACATTACAAATAAAATTTTATTTTTATTTTATGTATGCGTTTATAATTATATGATAAATTTAAAATTAATTATATGTATATGTTTTCAATTTTTAAAGTTTGATATGCTAAAAAATATAAGTTTTTTTAAATTATCAAAATTTATTTATTGAATATAATTAAATTTTTAAATAAAAAAAAAAACTCATCATCTCAAAAAAAGATGGAGCAAAACATTTTTAGGTATCATTGTTAGGGAGAAAAACGTCAGTATGACAAACGAAATTTATGTATTTTTACATTATCAAACTTTATTTATTGAATGTAATTAAATTTTTAAATAAATAAAAAAAACTCATACTCACAAAAAGAGAGGGAGTAAAACAGTTTTAGGTATCATTGTTAAGGAGAATAATATCAGTAGGACAAACGAAATTTATGTGTTTTTAAATTATCAAAATTTATTTATCAATTAATTTGTTTATTAAATAAACATTTTACATTTTACACAGAAAAAAAGGCAGAAAACCTATCACTAAAAACATTTTTAGGTATTATGGTAGAGTGACTCATTGAGAGTTAAAATATCTTGTTGGAAGCGGGTTTGAAGTAATATTCATTTGTATCCGGTTCACTGCCATTCTTAACGACCGATGTTCGATATTTTAAAATATTATTGTAAGTTGAAAAAAAATTTAGGATCATATTAAAATTGATTAGAAATTATATCTATTTGATGCATTTATAATATTTTTTAAAAAAATATGGTAAATTTCATAGTTAGTCATGAATTTTATCTCCAATTTCAATTTAATCCATGAACTTTCGCTTGTCTTATTTTAGTCCATCAACTATCAATTTTGTTACAATTAAGTCTTTTTATTTATTTTTATCGTTAGATTAATGCTAAAATCAATCAAATTGATCTAATTTCCAGTTGATCTGACGATGAAAATTAATGGAATGCTTTAATTGAAATAAAATTGATAATTGATTGATTAAATTAAAAGAATTAAAATTTTAGAGACTACATTAAAACCCAAGAGAAATTTTAGGGGTCACTTATGATAATTACCCAAACAAATGGACTTTAGTTGAAAGACTTATAGGTGGTGGGTTGGCTGGACTTTTCCAATCAGTGGAGTGATGTCTGGCTTTTTTAAAAGTTCAAAGCTATTGAATGCGTCAGTTGGTCAGACGCTTACAAGTTAAACTACTTTGACATTTTTGAACGCGTCAGTTGGTCTGATGTTTCTCATAAACACGTCAGTCCAACTGAAGTTTTCTAAAGATTAAATTGACCAGTGTGTTACGTTAAAGACGTCAAATGGACTGACGTCTTTAAGTTAAAAACGTCAGACCAATTGACGTCTTTAAGTTAAAAACGTCAGTCCATTTGACGTTTTAAAAAGGACTTGAGTTTGAGAATTATTTTCAAACCAACCCTTATTTGGGAAATTTTTTTCAAAACCACTTGACATGGGTCAAAAGCTCCTTTAAATAAGTTATAGAGATCAACAAAAGCCCGTAGAAAATGTCTCTCAAATCCAAACAAGATTTTAAAATAATAAAAATGAGACAAATCTCTTTTGGAAAATAGTAAATATATCGTTTTGAAAGTAAAACAATGACAGTTATGATGATCTCAAGTGTACGGAAATACAATAAACCAATAAAAGGAATAAACATGACAGAATTAAAACAATCAATTAATAACTCAGTAATATCATCTCATATTCTCATGTATGTTGGTTGCTTCTCAGGAATCTAAACAACGATTCTACCTCGTTCACACACCACAACCACATAATCTCAATCATTCATCGCAGGACCAAATCACAAACCATTTTAGCAAGGACGTATACCGTCTCTCATGGTATTAATGAATCATTCCCACTCTCTCGCTCCACTTTTCACACAGGCTCGTCTTCTCCAGCTCACAAACAGAACAAACACTCATATATGATATCTCTCTTTCGCAACAACTAAAACTTCAGATCTACACAGATCTGTGTATGTCTCTGTGTATGCGTCTCTGTGTGTGTGTGTGCACCTATGTGTGTGTGTGTGTCTGTGTATGCGTTTGTGTGTGTGCGTGTGTGTGTGTGTTTTGTGGTGACAGAGAGAGGGGAAAGAAAGAGAGAGGTGAGAATTGGAGATTATTGTCCAAATGAATTTTATAATTTTTGTTCTTTAAAACTATTTTAAAAAATATATAATCAAACAGGTTTTACAGTCTAAAAATATTTAAAAACACTTTCTTAAAACTCTTCCCAAAAATAATTTTTAGATGTTATTTTTTGAGATGCAAACCAAACAAGCCCTACATCTTTTAGCATCCATTATAAGTTGGTGTACATTGCAGTTTTTTCATACAACAATGTTATGCTCTCCAAAATTTGTTACTAAGTTTTTTATCTCAATGATATGATACAATTTTTATTATCAAATAAGTGGATCTAATTAATATTCAATGATAAAAATTATGATATATTATTTGATATAAAAAATTTAATAAACATAACATTACTATTTCTCATATCCCAAGGTGATATACAGTAGCATCATATTGAGATGATAATGACACCACTAAGATATGAATAGCATAACCAACCACATGGCACTGTCATATTGAGATGATAATGACACCACTAAGATATGGATGGATTTGACTATGGTACCGAAATTTTAAATTTCGGTATCATACACACATTTATCAAATTTGTGGTAATTTTTATCACACTTGTGAGTAATTTTATCATTATTGTGAGTAATTTTATCACTGTTGTGATATTCAAAAAATGATAAAAATATTTACCACAACAGTGATAAAAATATCTATAAATGTTATAAAAATACTCACAAAAATGATAATTTTTTTGTACTTAAGAAACGTGGTAAAAATATTTACCACAAACGTAGTAAAAATACTCACAACTGTGATAAATCAACCACAAAAATAATAAATATTTTAGTTATAAAATAACCCACAAAAATTATAAAAATACTCTTTAAAGTTTTTGGTACGGAAATTTTTTTGGTTATACCGTAGTTAAAAATACTCTTTGTGTTGGTGACTGTTTTAGAATTAGGTTTCGAGCCACTTTTTAAAATTTTTTAACTTTCAATTGTAATTATATATATTTTTTTTCTTTTTTAGACCTATTTAATATAATTAAGGGTAATTTAGACAATTACAAAAAAATTCTTATGACTTTACTTTCTTTCAAACAATATAATGAAATTGTTTTAAAATTTTCCTGTAAATTTTTTATTCTAATCAAATACATTCATGAAAATATATTTTCTATCATTTTCTTTTCTTTCACTTCACTTTCTATCATTTTCACTTTCCATTATTTTTTTCTTATTAACCAAACGGACGCTAAGATATGAACAACAAAACCAAATTCAGGGCAGTACGAAAACATTCAATGAAAGAAGAAAAATGAACAAGTGAAAATGAAAGGGAGGAGGAGGACACCGTAGAAAAAACAGCTATTTGTTAGCTTGGCGCCCATTACGTGTGGTGTGCGCAGTATGCCCACGTCTAACCTGTCTAAATATATAACACATAAAAGTTAACTGTTTAACCATCCAGGCCCACCTACCCCAGGAGAGAATAGGGGGTAGGGGGGGGCGAGGGGGTCCGCGAATTGCCCACGCTATTGAGCTCTAATTTTCTGTCCACTTAAATGGCCCAACAACTTTGCATATCCTATATATACAGAATTAAGTACTATATATAGATAGATATATCTATACTTTTTGAACCCTATCTTATAATGAATGGCCAATCCTGCTAACGTACGCCAAAATGACCCCCGACCCAAACCCTTAATATTAGGCCTTGACCCTCCCACTCCGTCAAATGACCAACCACTCAATCCCCTAATACTAGGCCCTGGAACTCCCAAGTCACCAGTCTCAAAGGACGACCAAGCACCAAACTCTTCTTTGTCAATCGTTTCTGAAGACCCGCTAACCAACCACCCACAGCCACAACCGCCCACACCTACCATTCTCTCACCGTCTGGAAGCGGTGGAACATCGGGAAGACACCCGTACTATCGAGGAATCCGGTGTAGAAGCGGGAAATGGGTGTCTGAAATACGTGAACCACGTAAAACAACGCGTATATGGCTTGGTACGTACCCGCAACCAGAAATGGCGGCAGCTGCCTATGATGTGGCGGCTTTAGCACTAAAAGGGGCCGACGCCACACTTAACTTCCCGGATTTGGTTCTTTTGTATCCTATTCCGGCGTCTTCATCGGCAAGTGATATAAGGGCTGCAGCCACAAGTGCAGCTGCCCTTAAAGCTCCAAGGCCCGAAGCTGGTGGACCAAGTGGGCCCGAAAAGGAGGAACCGGGGCAGCCAGAGGAGGTGGTGTTGAATACTGAAACATCGGGCCAGGAATTTATGGACGAGGAGGCACTGTTTGATATGCCGAATTTGCTGGTGGACATGGCAGAGGGTATGCTTGTAAGCCCGCCGAGGATGAAGTCACAGTCCTACGATGAGTCGCCGGAGGATTCTGATGGAGAAAGTCTATGGAGCTATTCTTGAAGAAGGTCCCTCCATCCTAAAATGATAGATGGTAAAGATACAAGTAATAGTACAATAACTTTATTGTTTAGTCTTTATAGGTTACGTCAATCATGTCGGAATGGACCTTCCCAGTACCCCCCGCCCTCCCCTAATTTCTTTTTTTTTTTTTTCAGTTTTTTTTTTCAGCTTGCCGGGTTTGTATTATGAAGCTGCTTTTTTTTTTTTTCCTTTTTCTGTCTTTTCTTTCAGTATTTTAGAGCTGATTGGGTTGCTTAGATTCCAAGTTACCAATTTATATGGAAGGTATTGAGTTTTGCTATACGGTTGCTAGTTCTACGTATGCTGAATGAAGTAATTTTTCCGAATACTATTGTCTATTTTTTTTTTTTGAGATGGTAAGGGTGTTAATTGAGACGAAGTACTCGAGCTTGGTTTAAATAAAACTCAGCTTAATTTTTGGCTCGAGTTCTAAACGATCCGAACTTGAATAATTTTTTAAACTCGTTTAAAAAAATAAATTCGTTAGACTCGAATTGAAATTCACAAAACTCGACTCAATTAACCCGATCACGAGGGTAACCACAGCGACCAGAGGGCAGGAGTGAATCATTCTTCACTATTTTGTTAACTTTCTGCACTTTACTGCTAAAAATTAGTGATTTTTTACAAATTTTTTTTTGAACTGGCAGTTTTGACATGTTCGAAGCTCACATGCTTAAATTTTTTGCTGTCCTTATAATGCTCATGATAGAGGTGTCAAATGTGTCGAGTTAAACGGGTGACGGAAGAAAAATATGTAAACTCGTACACAACACGTTTAATAAACGGATGAAAAATCTCAACACGAACACGACCCGTTTAATAAACGAGTAACACGACATGACTCGTTTAACCCATTTAATTTCAAAATAATTATATCAACAAATTTTAATACTCAACTTTTTTTTTACTTCCAATTGTACTTACTTCAAAAAAGAAGAATTTTTAGTCAAATCTCATAAAAAATTAAACTTGAAAGCTTAAAAAAAAAGACAAGAGGTCATTGCTTTTTTAAAAGCAACTCAACCCTCCCCCTCTCCTCTCATTTTCCAATGTGGGACAAAAACAAAAGACATTGGTTTGCCTTTGTCTTTGAAGTGCTCTCCATCTCCCCTCCTTTGTCTTTGAACTACTACTTTACTTTTTTTTTTGTATTGATTTCTTTACTTCTTTTTTCTTGTTCATTTTTTTAAAATAATTATTAATTTATTATTATATTAATTTTATTTAAACGGGTAAACGTGTGATAAACGGTTTGACAGGTCTCACCCAAACACGACCCGTTTATTAAACGTGTTTGGCGTGTCAACCCGTTTATCACCCAAACCCGTTAAGATCTCACTCAAACCCGTTTAATTCATGTCGATTCGTGTCGGTTAATCGTGTCGTGTCGGATTTTGACAGCCTTACTCATGGACAATGATGGAACCTAAGCAAGCTTCTCAGACCCCTCTATATGTATATGGACAAGTCTACGATACTAATTTAATATGTACCAATATTTATTATTTTTATAGATATTTTTATTATTTTTATAAATATTTTTATTATTATTGTAATTATTTTTGTGGTACTTATAATCAATCATAAAAATTGTAAGATCGATCGTAAGTACCATAAAAGTGGTAAAAACAGTATTCATAAAAGTGGTAAAAATACCTATAAAAATGGTTTTATTTTTTTTTTGTAAAAACACCAATTAAAGTAATAAAATTTGTTAGTACGCTACTGAATTTTTTTTCGTCACCATAGTCAAGTCCTATATGTCTATTTATATATACTAGTAATGCACGACGTGCGTCATATGTGAATATATTTTTGAATAATTTTTTTAATAAAAAATTTGAAGTTATATGTGTAATTAAATTGAATAATAAATTATGTAGTTTTAAGTAATTTTTATTTTAGTTATTATCAAACCTTAATTATTAATCTATTCTAACCCTATTTGATTATTTGTTTATGTCTCTCTTCGACCCCTTAGATATTTCATCTTTTGTTTATAATGAATCTTTATTATAAAATTGTCATTATTGAATATTTACACATCTAATTATATTATAAATTTATTATATATTTTTTTAAATAAATTAATTAAATTATAATATTATTTTTTGTATTGTAAAGGCAAAAGGGGCCCTTACTTCAAAAAAAATCATGTTGCACGTTTTGGAGCGAAGAATTTTGTAGATAACGATCATGCTCATGCTGACCGTGCGTTAGGTGAAGGCATCACCGAAAGGAAATACCACAAGACCGGGGGCTGGAGCGAGGCAGAAAGCTACAATGTCGCGTTATGATCTGGTGCGACGATTTTCGATAACACATTCGAACGATTGTCACTTATTTGATTAGACTTCGTATCTAAGGCACTTTTTCCGCTCCAATATGATATTATTTTATACCAAAAAATCAACTATAACATATATTAGACTGTAGAATAATAGAATATAAATTGAACTTTAATTTTTATATAAATATAGACATAGATATAGAAAACGGTATGCAAGTGTACTGTAACACCCCAACCCGGGGTACAATATCTGTAATCCCTGCTTATTATTGTCATACACCTTTCTTTATGTAAAAATAAGCATATAAAAAAAAAATCATATAATCCCTTAGTGGTACGGCTTGTCATGAGCCTTGCTTATTTACAGACCGTAATATTGATCTCAAGAATATGACATAGAATAATACAATTTAAATTTAAAGGTCATATTAAAATGAATCCCATGATGACATCCCAATCGACCCTCTAGACTCGGCAGTGGACTCCTCACGTCTTTATGGTTTTTCCTGAAAAGTCATTAAGATCATTAGTAAAAGCAAAGATGCAATTAATATTTAAGAGCACAACAAGTGATAAAAGAAACTTTTTTTTTTTATTTAGGAACAACCTTAACCACGAATTAGATACTTACTTGCAAATTACACTTCACCTCATACACATTTGTTTACATCGCATAGGCATAACCTGTATATATCACATCGACAAAATATACAGCACATATATTTACTTCCACATAATTAAATTATTCCTCACAAAGAATACCCCACACGCGTACAAACTAATCGTCTTGTAAACAACAACCGCCACACAGGCTATATATAGTTGTGCAAATTCTTGCGCCACATAGGCCACATGTATCGCAAGCTTGTAACACCTCATAGATATCATTCATTAGTGGGACAACCCAAACCACATTAATGGTTTTCCTTCAGATGACCCACATCACAGAGAGTTTTTGATCATGTTACTTAGACGACTCCACCACATAATCAAATCCCGTCACATAAACAACTCAAGCCATAAAAATACTTCATGTTACTTAGACCACTGAAATCACATAATCCTCTCTCGTCATTTACACGACTCTCGTAATGTACCGTGTGTCCCCGATCAAGTAATTAGTCCCAACAATAACCATAGTAAAAACATATGTTTAAAAGTCTAATAAGTTATCACAAAAAGTTGTAGGATAGTGCACCTACCTCGAGTAAAAATCTACATCCATGTCGATTCCTTCTGCCGGGTCCTTTAGCGAGACGTTCCTTGATGTAGATATTTCTGACCCTACCACACATATAATTATAATTGCGTTCAAGTATTTTACATGTATCCGTTAATGTCCTAAATACTTAATTTATATGTGCATACTCACACTTACTCCAACATAATTTATATGTTATAAGACCCAATCAATCTCTTTCCTAAACTCAAGTGGAACGCTATTAATATTTTAAGTATTTAAATTATTTTCACGTTAATTATATAAAGAGACTAACTTCACTATTATAGAGTAATTTCCTAACTAGAAATAAATCATAATATGTTATACAAATCCTTGATAATTGCCTTAAAATCTCAATTAAAATAATCAACTTGAACTAATTAAAATAATCAACTCGAACCAATTGAAATAATCTACTTAAAATAATCTACTCGCCTAGAGTATAATAACCTATTCAACCGGGTAAATTAATCCATTCGATTCGATTAAATATGTCTACTTGTGCCGAATAAAATAATCTACTCGACCCAAATTTTCCTACAACATAAAATTCATTAATTTTAGAGATTATCCACTAATATTTCTTTTAAAATAATCACACTTAAACTCATACACTCATTAAATCATGTGAACCCTTAAACCCTCAATTTCACTCCCATAATTTTGATTCCAATCTAGTCCACGAAAAGTATCCCGAACATCTCAAAGGGTAATTTTCTACACTTTTCTCGCATCCGATTGAATACCCATTTAAAACCCATTTTTAACGGCCCCTAAATTTTGTTTAACACCCTTAATAAAATCTGTTTTGAACTTAAAATAAAACAACCCATTAATTTAATACAAAACAACCCACTAATTTATGTTTAATACACTTAATTTAAACTCACAAAAATATGTTTTGAAATTAAACTAAAACAGCCCATTAAAATTAACCAAAACAGTCCATGAACTAAATTAAAATAGCCACTAATTCAAAACATGTTAAAACAACTCACACATATACAAATACATATATACTAAAATTAATCACAACTCATGCTTAAATTTAATCCCACATACCTTGATTTCTCTTTCCCCCTCTTCCTCCTTGCTCTCGGCTCAAGTAGACCCATATACGTACATATTTTCTTCTCCCTCACTCACGGTTTCAACCAAGAAGAACACACACACACACACACACTGGTTTTTGTTATAAACACACACACTTCTTCACTTTATATTACACACACACACACGGCACACACACACATACACATGGCCTTTGTTTAAACACACACACTTTATAATGTTACACATGTAAGGATGACTCATCCTTTTTGGTAATTATGTTTGCCTCCCCCCCAAGTTCTTAAGTGATTTCGAAATCGACCCACTAATATTTTCACACATGAAATTTCTATAAATGGGTCTCACTAATACATCACTAACGGGGTCCACCTACCCAATGTATGCTCACATACATTATGGCTATGAAAAATTAAATTTAATTAACCCTTTAATAATTTCACATAATTACAATTTAGCCCACAAAATTATGCTAATATGCATGCAATGCATGATCGGGTCTCACAACTCTCCCCTACTAATAAAAATTTCGTCCTCGAAATTACTTACCTGGACTAAACAAATGTGGATATTGAGCCCGCATACTCTCTTCAGTCTCCCAGGTTGCTTCCTCTACTGAGTGACTACGCCACAAAACTTTTACCAACGGTATCGTCTTCGTGCGTAATATGTTTTCCTTTCTACCCAAAATCTGAACCGGCTGCTCTACATAAGTCAAATCCTCAGCTAACTCCATCGGTTCTGAAGTCAACACATGTGATGGGTCAGGCAAGTACTTCCGTAGCATAGACACATGGTACACATCATGCAACCTGGACAACTCTACTGGTAAATTCAATCGGTATGCAACAGCTCCAATCCGCTCTACAATACTGTATGGACCAATATACCTAGGAGCCAACTTCCCTTTCCTGCCAAAACGAATGACCCCTTTCCAAGGTGATACTCGTAGGAATACTCGATCACCCATCTCAAATTCCAAGTCACGTTGGCGATTGTCAGCATAACTTTTATGTCTGCTCTGTGCACTCCGTAACCTCTCCTGTATGACTTTAATCTGATCTGCAGTCATCTGCACAATCTCTGGACCCAATAATTTTCTCTCACCCACTTCACTCCAACACACTGGGGTCCTACACTTCCTCTCATACAAAGCTTCATACGGGGCCATCTCAATTGAACTCTGGTAACTGTTATTATACGCAAATTCAATCAAAGGCAAATAATCATACCAGTTACCTCTAAGGTCCATGACACAAGCTCTTAGCATGTCCTCCAATGTCTGAATAGTACGTTTTGACTGTCCATCTGTTTGTGGGTGGAATGTTGTACTAAACTTCAAAGTAGTGCCCAGCGCAGTCTGTAAGCTAGGCCAAAACCTCAAAGTAAAGCGTGGATCCCTGTCAGAGACAATAGATACAGGTACACCATGTAATCTCACAATCTCATCAATGTATAATCTAGCTAATTTGTCAAGAGCATAGAACATCTTAATAGCTAGAAAATGAGCAGACTTTGTTAACCTATCAACGATCACCCAAATGGCTTCATGTCCTTTCTGCGTACGGGGCAAACTACTCACAAAATTCATAGTGATATGCTCCCATTTCCATTTTGGAATCGATAGAGGCTGCAATAATCCGACTGGCCTCTGATGCTCAGCCTTCACCTGCTGACATACCAAACATCGAGCCACAAACTCAGTTATTTCTCGTTTCATCCCAGGCCATCAATAATGCTTTCTCATATCACGATACAACTTGTACTACCTGGATGAATAACATATGCTGAACTGTGGGCTTCCTCCATAATCTCTTTTTTTTAACCCTGCATCGTTGGGTACACATAATCGAGATCCAAATAACAAAACATCAGCACTATCAACAATAAAATCAGTCTTCACCCCAGTCTTCACCTCTTTCTTCAATTTCTCAATTTGGATATCAAACTGCTATGCCTCTCTGATCCTGTCCACCAACACTGGTCTCAAAGTCAGTGTAGCAAGTAGAGCTGTAGTCTCTCCTCTGCCCAACTGCACTCTCAATGATTTCAAATCTACAAATAAATCTCTCTGAATTACTCGTAAACTAGCCAATCTATCTGATGATTTTCGGCTCAAAGCATCCGCCACAACATTTGCTTTTCTCGACTGGTAATGAATAGGGCAGTCATAATCCTTAATAAGCTCAATCCAGCGCCGCTGCCTCAGATTCAACTCTTTCTGGGTAAACAAATATTTCAGACTCTGATGATCTGTATAAATCTCACATGTAACTCCATATAAAAAATGTCTCCACAATCTCAATGCAAATACAATAGCTGCAAGCTCCAAATCGTGGGTAGGATAGTTGCACTCATGTGGTTTCAGCTGTCTGGAGGCATAAGCTACCACCCTACCGTGCTGTTAGCTCTTGGAAACTCTGCTCGCATCTATCAGACCACTCAAACTTCACTCCCTTTCGAGTCAATCGGGTTAGGGGCGTAGCTATAATAGAGAAATTCTGTACAAACCTCCGATAGTAACCTGCCAAACCCAGAAAACTTCGAATCTCTGTCACTGTCCTCAGTCTCTCCCAGCTCACTACAGTATCAATCTTAGTTGGATCAACACATACACCATCATCAGAAACTACATGCCCCAAAAACACCACTCTGTCCAACCAAAATTCACATTTACTGAATTTGACAAATAATTGCCTATCTCTATACTAAGGCAATTACATTAGCCGTCATAGATAGCTTTCATATCTACACATTCATTAATCATTCTATATGGCATTCACATTAACACATCCATAAATCATTATATATGACATCCACATATATATATATTCATCCATAAGCCATCATATATGACATCCACGTATATACATCCGCCACTAAGGCCATTCTCGCCACTAAGGCTAAACACTTGCCTTTAAGACAATATTTGTCATCAAGGCATAATTCGCCAATAAGACATAATTCGTTACTAAGGCCATATATTCGTCACTAAGACAACAACCTAGCCATTAAGGCTATATGTCAATAAGGCATCCGCCACTAAGGCACCAATTGCCACTAAGGCCACACAATCGCCACTAAGGCCAAACAATCACCCCTTTAGGGTTGCACTAGCAAATAGACTACTCACTTACCATTTGAGGTAATTCAACAATCATATTATCTTTGACTGTCAATAGTCCACACACTCACTTTTTATTAACAAGCAACATTAGTCATAAAGACTAACTTATTCTCAACGCTACACAGCATATTCACATTTCCATCTTTAAGTTCATATTCAACTCACATATATATTAATACCACGTAAGCATATTCTTACTATGATCAATTATATAGAAAAACAACTCACATATAAAACAACTCACATATAACACCACGTTAACCACAGAAAAGTTAAATCCACCACTTAAATAACAACAGTCTATAACATTACGCTTCCGTCATACCAGAATATCTCACAAACTATAATCTTACACACAAGTGAAAAAAAATCATATAATTAGACAATCAAATGTCAACTCGAATAGACATCACAACATAGCATTTTTCTTTTAATTTTTAAAATTATTCCGCTTTTCAAAATACTAGTTAAAATCGACATCACTATCGTTATCTCTACTGTCACTTATCATATATGATTATTAGATCAACCCTTTATAATCCATTTCCAAAGCGATATTACTGATCCACTTAAGTCTCACCTGCTAATTATGTCATCATAACCAAACTATGTTCTTAAGAAAATGAAGTTGAACTGAAATTTGAATACCATAAAGAACTTTAGGAAAATAGACGGATGAAAACCGAAAACTCTACTCCAAAATCAGCAAACAAAATCCCATAATAAATTACTTCCTTATACTCAATCGCAGATATTTTCCTTTGAGTTTAAAAACATAGGATCTTGGGAATACTCATAACAATATTATTCAAATAATGTTATTATTACTACTTTTTCACTTTTGACACTTTCACAAATTGATTGCAACTAATCTGTACTGTCACCAAAAGTTCAATTATCAGAAATTGAAGTTGTCAAGAATTATTCTATAATCCATCATTAATTTCCAAGTTTTTTTTTTCATACTAAGATGTGCCACCACAATGTAATAAACTACTCACAAACAAAACCACTTAACTTACCACACACATTCCCTGCTTAGGTAGTTACTTGTATTTTCATTCGTAATTCAATAAATCTAATCTACCGTGTTTTCTTCCACACCGTAATTTCAGATAACTCTGAAATACATTATACACATTCTATAACCACCACCCCCTGTTGACGTTGTCTGCCACGTTCTTCACCCATAAAATTCTAAATTAACATTATTAGATATACACGTACATAACATTAGCATCTAAATGTTTAACTTTACAATACATAGACACCCTAAACTGTCCACTGCCGACCTAAACACACTTGTCTACAGAACCTATAAACCTATGCTCTGATACCAAAAATTGTAACACCCCAACCCGGGGTACAATATCTGTAATCCCTGCTTATTATTGTCATACACCTTTCTTTATGTAAAAATAAGCATATAAAAAAAAAATCATATAATCCCTTAGTGGTACGGCTTGCCATGAGCCTTGCTTATTTACAGACCGTAATATTGATCTCAAGAATATGACATAGAATAATACAATTTAAATTTAAAGGTCATATTAAAATGAATCCCATGATGACATCCCAATCGACCCTCTAGACTCGGCAGTGGACTCCTCACGTCTTTATGGTTTTTCCTGAAAAGTCATTAAGATCATTAGTAAAAACAAATATGCAATTAATATTTAAGAGCACAACAAGTGATAAAAGAAACTTTATTTTTTTTATTTAGGAACAACCTTAACCACGAATTAGATACTTACTTGCAAATTACACTTCACCTCATACACATTTGTTTACATCGCATAGGCATAACCTGTATATATCACATCGACAAAATATACAGCACATATATTTACTTCCACATAATTAAATTATTCCTCACAAAGAATACCCCACACGCGCACAAACTAATCGTCTTGTAAACAACAACCGCCACACAGGCTATATATAGTTGTGCAAATTCTTGCGCCACATAGGCCACATGTATCGCAAGCTTGTAACACCTCATAGATATCATTCATTAGTGGGACAACCCAAACCACATTAATGGTTTTCCTTCAGATGACCCACATCACAGAGAGTTTTTGATCATGTTACTTAGACGACTCCACCACATAATCAAATCCCGTCACATAAACAACTCAAGCCATAAAAATACTTCATGTTACTTAGACCACTGAAATCACATAATCCTCTCTCGTCATTTACACGACTCTCGTAATGTACCGTGTGTCCCCGATCAAGTAATTAGTCCCAACAATAACCATAGTAAAAACATATGTTTAAAAGTCTAATAAGTTATCACAAAAAGTTGTAGGATAGTGCACCTACCTCGAGTAAAAATCTACATCCATGTCGATTCCTTCTGCCGGGTCCTTTAGCGAGACGTTCCTTGATGTAGATATTTCTGACCCTACCACACATATAATTATAATTGCGTTCAAGTATTTTACATGTATCCGTTAATGTCCTAAATACTTAATTTATATGTGCATACTCACACTTACTCCAACATAATTTATATGTTATAAGACCCAATCAATCTCTTTCCTAAACTCAAGTGGAACGCTATTAATATTTTAAGTATTTAAATTATTTTCACGTTAATTATATAAAGAGACTAACTTCACTATTATAGAGTAATTTCCTAACTAGAAATAAATCATAATATGTTATACAAATCCTTGATAATTGCCTTAAAATCTCAATTAAAATAATCAACTTGAACTAATTAAAATAATCAACTCGAACCAATTGAAATAATCTACTTAAAATAATCTACTCGCCTAGAGTATAATAACCTATTCAACCGGGTAAATTAATCCATTCGATTCGATTAAATATGTCTACTTGTGCCGAATAAAATAATCTACTCGACCCAAATTTTCCTACAACATAAAATTCATTAATTTTAGAGATTATCCACTAATATTTCTTTTAAAATAATCACACTTAAACTCATACACTCATTAAATCATGTGAACCCTTAAACCCTCAATTTCACTCCCATAATTTTGATTCCAATCTAGTCCACGAAAAGTATCCCGAACATCTCAAAGGGTAATTTTCTACACTTTTCTCGCATCCGATTGAATACCCATTTAAAACCCATTTTTAACGGCCCCTAAATTTTGTTTAACACCCTTAATAAAATCTGTTTTGAACTTAAAATAAAACAACCCATTAATTTAATACAAAACAACCCACTAATTTATGTTTAATACACTTAATTTAAACTCACAAAAATATGTTTTGAAATTAAACTAAAACAGCCCATTAAAATTAACCAAAACAGTCCATGAACTAAATTAAAATAGCCACTAATTCAAAACATGTTAAAACAACTCACACATATACAAATACATATATACTAAAATTAATCACAACTCATGCTTAAATTTAATCCCACATACCTTGATTTCTCTTTCCCCCTCTTCCTCCTTGCTCTCGGCTCAAGTAGACCCATATACGTACATATTTTCTTCTCCCTCACTCACGGTTTCAACCAAGAAGAACACACACACACACACACACTGGTTTTTGTTATAAACACACACACTTCTTCACTTTATATTACACACACACACACGGCACACACACACATACACATGGCCTTTGTTTAAACACACACACTTTATAATGTTACACATGTAAGGATGACTCATCCTTTTTGGTAATTATGTTTGCCTCCCCCCCAAGTTCTTAAGTGATTTCGAAATCGACCCACTAATATTTTCACACATGAAATTTCTATAAATGGGTCTCACTAATACATCACTAACGGGGTCCACCTACCCAATGTATGCTCACATACATTATGGCTATGAAAAATTAAATTTAATTAACCCTTTAATAATTTCACATAATTACAATTTAGCCCACAAAATTATGCTAATATGCATGCAATGCATGATCGGGTCTCACATGTACTACTAATAAATGAGTCTAAAAATATTTAAAAATCAAATACAATTAATAAAAGAGTTTAAAAAAACTTAGAAGTCAAATATGTATAAGAAATAAAAATTGAATAAAAGTAATATAGAATTTAGAAATCAAATACTATTAATAAAAGAGATTAAAAGAACTGAAAAATCAAATAGGTATTGAAAATACAAATTAGAGGAAAGTAATATATGGGTATCATTGACTATATAATAAAAATAAGAGATAAAATTAAAAATCAAAAGTTTTTCATAGACACTAACATTTATAAGTAGTATAGATATAAATATAGATATATAAAAGAAACAAATTAGATGGGAGAGTGTCTCTCTCAAGCCTTCCCTCCTTATTTTGTAGAATTTTAAAATTTTTAATTAACTTTGTCCAATTAATTTCTAACATGTGTACACTTTTAAAACCATTCACTAACACATATTTTCCACGTTACTGACACTCAGTTACCTAATCCATACGGTATCTGTTTCCGCAAACTTATTGCCATAACTGGTGCATGGTGTAACAGGTGCTTTGATTATAGACCTTCTAGTTTATTTCCAATGCTTTGGTTAATATTTTCAATTGTAATTTCTATTTGCGTAATACAGTTTTTATAATTTTGAGGTGTTCCGAATGTCTTCATTAAAATACCATAAATTTGTTTTCTTAATGTCCCTTATTTTAATGGCCGTGGGACGTGTATCGTACGGGGGCGGACACTAGTGTGTGTATGCTTGGAAAAAATGAGACCCCCCCCCCCCCACCTACCCACCCAAAACCAATGTCTTATGTCAATTTCTCTTAAGTCTGCCACTTCACGAGAAAATATTCATTGTAACGGTGATGACATATCAACATTATTATATGGTATCACAAATTAATAATATATAAACAAAGAAGAAAATGGACATCACACTCTCCTTACATGTAAACAAATAGCAATACTGATAGTCGACCCTATCTATGTTTCTACAATGGCTCAAGAACACGCTCATTCTTCGGCCGTAGAAAGATTTTTGAATTGTGAGGTACCATTACGAGTTCAATATATATGAATGTTATTCCGTGAAATAATTGGAATTTCAAATCATTCACTTAATTTAACTACTCATGCTATGGATATGGGAGCATCAACTCCGTTCCTATGGGCTTTTGAGGAGCAGGAGAAATTGTTGGAATTCTACGAAAGAGTCTCGAGAACCAGAATGCATGCCAATTTCATACGACCATTGCATTGAATATTTACTCCACTTTCACACAATCAATATCTCAACAAAATATTCTTTCCATTATAAAATATTATTTTCTTATCATTAAAATATGTTTCGCAAGCAAACCTCTGTCAAAGGAGTTTCGCAAGCAAACCTCTGTTAGGAATTATAGAAGTCAAAGGAGTTTCGCAAGCAAACCTCTGTTTAGTATCGAATAATATAGATAATATTTATATTTTTGAGAAGTGCGTTATGCAATATATTTAGGCATAAACAGTTTTAAATGTTTGTCTCCAATTAGGAAGAATAAATTTATGATGTGATTATTTTTTTAGTTTAAATTCGACTAAATTTGTGTCTAATTGGTGATATATAACTTACGATATATGCTTATTTTTATGTAAAATTCATTGAAATAAATATCAATATGTTATTACTAAATTGTTGTTTTAGTTGCTCTAAACATTTGGCATATAATTTTTTTTTTTTTACTTATTTCTTTGTTCAATCAAACACAAATTGGTTACAATTTTTTAGTATGAATTATTTTTGCTTAAGTTCTTTCGAAAATAAGTTGTATAATGTTTTTTCTATTCTTTATAGTTGTGTAATTTCATGAAATTATATAATTGATTTGAACATGTTTTTTATAATTTTAGATGGGAAAGCCTTATGCAATTGATGCATTTTTTAAGAGAAAAATTATTGCAAATTTGAAATATTGTCAAAAATAAACTTTGCAAAAAGATGAAAAATGATTTTCATGTAGACTTTTTAATTGTGTACCTACAAAAGGAGATTGCATGAGAATTCTATGCATTAGATTTGGCCTCCCCAATGATAAATTCTTGGTTCAGTCCCTGCATGGACATGAACTTTGTCTATAGTATAAATCATTGTTCTAAACTCGTTCGGAAATAACAAAATTTTAATAATTGATATCCTAAATTATAACAGAAAATTGTTTAATGTACGTAACTTCAGGGCGAATTTGTGGACAAATTAAAACATCATTATTTCAATATGACAAATGTCATTAAAGTTTAATTTTGTTTCAATCATTTTGATTTGATCAAAAAATATGAGATCATTATACTCATGACGACAAATGTCATTAAAAATCAATTATATATCTTTCAATCATTTTGATTTGATCAAAAAATATGAGACCATTATACTCATGATGAAAAATGGCATTAAAGATTAATTATCTTTGAATCGATTTGATAGTCAAATATGAGGATATCTTCCATGATGAAAGAGTATTATAAAGAAATGGGATGGCCAATGGAAACTAGACAATGTTACAAAGATTCCCATTATGTTGTAACAAGTGATATCGAGAGGCATCATAATCAAACATTCTTTTTCTAAAAAAAAAAGATGTTTTGTTGTCTTAACACATGATTCACAAGGTTTGG
This sequence comes from Ilex aquifolium, assembly GCA_951799425.1. Classification (NCBI taxonomy): domain Eukaryota; kingdom Viridiplantae; phylum Streptophyta; class Magnoliopsida; order Aquifoliales; family Aquifoliaceae; genus Ilex; species Ilex aquifolium. Next base: position 58,979,993 of record OX637391.1, on the reverse strand, counting down.
TGAAGTTATGGGGAAGTGTGCGATTTATCATAGAGATCAAGAAAGCCACGCTCTGCATTTGAAAGTTCAAATCTTTTTGCTTTTTCTACTTCAAGAAGACCATTATTCAGAGTAGCTGATGACACTCTCTTTCTCTCTCTCATATTGTGACCCAAGTGTCAAATAATGATTGCAAGGGTCGAGTAGAAAAAAATTATTTTTAGGTAGACACTATAATAAATTTGTTTTTATTTTTTTTTCTTGGAATAGATAAAAGTAGGGTCATAATGAGTTCAAGGGCGAAATATAAAAAATATTTTTGGGTGGACACTACAGTAATTTTTTTTCTCCAAATCGACAAAAGTAGGATGATACATTTATATTATAATTAAGAATTATAAAAAATAATATACATAAAAAATGACAAGAAAAAGATTAATTATGAAATTTTACATAAAAAATTAGGATAATTATAGCTATTTATAATTCATATCGATTATACTTTTCATACTTTAAAAGTGTTGCATATTAAATTTATTATTAATTCCATTAAAAATGTTTTTTATACCTAATCATGCTTCTCAATTATCCATTTATTACCCATTCAATTACGCAACTGAACAATTACAATTTTTATGGCTAAAAATATTATCTATAGTTGCAATTTGTAAAATCAATCCAAATTTCACAAATATGTAAACTAATAGTTTTATACCATGTCTGTTCTTGTCTTTATTTTTGACCTTATTCTTTACATAATCACTCTAGTACAAGTAAATTTCATTAGGTCAATCTAAAATTCGACTTGGACTCGAGTATATATATATATATATATATATATATATATAGAGAGAGAGAGAGAGAGAGAGAGAGAGAGAGAGAGAGAGTTTTCGTAAAATATACGTTGTTCACTTGAAACTATGATTGCAATTTTATTGTATTGACTTGATTAGTGCTTTGAACACATTGCACAATAATTGTGAGATGATGTATAAACAAGATCATAATTTAAGGATATAAACTACAATTTTAAAAGCTTGAGATGCCATGTAAAACTAAATCAACAAACATAATTGGGTAAAATGCAAAAAAAAAAGAAAAAAAAGAATGTACTTAGGATCAGTTGCACGTGACCTTTTCGTAGTTTTAATTGTCATACTAAACTCTCCTCAACTTGAAAATAAAGTGTCACAATGGATGAACGTTACATAATTTGTAAAAAATACTAAAATACTTTCATTTAGCCACTTAATTTTTATTCCAATACCTTTTTTCTACCTCAAACTCTTCTCCCTCTCTCTCTCTCTACCTCACAAACCCACTTATTAAATTACATTCATACAAACTTAACAAAATCTTCACAAACCCACCAACACCACCATTAATCTCCGCACACCCCTCCACTGAATCACCAAAATATAATTCGATCTCACATAGAAAGGGGAGAAATTTTAAAAAATTGGGTCACAATTCACAGAGATGCGTGTGTGTGTGTGTGTGTGTGAGAGAGAGAGAGAGAGAGAGAGAGAGAGAGATGACTTGTGGTAGTTTTGGTCGGAGTAGACTGGGGTTTTTGGCAGGGGGTGGGAGAGGTGCTACGGGGGTGGGAGAGGTTGGGGGAGTTTCAGCGAAGGTGGATTTTGGTGGGGGAGTTTTAGTGGGGTGTGATTGTTGCTGGGTGTAGGTTTTGGTGAGGAAGAGAGAGGGTTTGAAGAGATTGTGTGTATGTGAGAGAGATGGTTGGGTTGAAGAGGGAGGGGCTTGAGGGAGAGAAAGGGAGACATGTACAAGAGGAAAAAGAGAATAAAGATGGCCGAGGGTGATGAGGGTATTTTAGGAATTATAAATTATAATTTTGACACATTTTATTTTCACCTACAATATTGAGCGCATGATTAACACATTACGTTACATTAGTAACGCCCATCTATTTTTACATTTCATTTTCAAGTTGAAAGAGGTTTAATACAACAGTTAAAATTACAAGAAAATCATGTGGAAATGACTTTAAGTATATGATTATTATTTTTTGCATTTTAGCCAACATAAATTTAAAGTTAAAGTATAATTTCAAAAAATTAAGAGGAGTGATTTGTAAGATATATAGTAAAATTGTGAACGTTTGAGGGTGGGCCGGTGGCCGCGTCCCCCTTGGTTAAAGAGTGATTCCGCCACTACACATAACACAAGGGTAAAATTGACTTTTTTAAATCCTCCCTATTGAAAATCCCTTGTACTAGGCAATCTGTTTTTTTTTTTTTTTCCCAATCCTTTATTCTTACGCTTATGGGGTTTATTGGATATTAGTAGCGATAGGACTATTTTCATTACTTAAATTTTTTTTTTCACTCCATGTAATTATCTTATTTCAAATTATTAAATTCCGTCCATTTATACTCACCTCATTAGTTACTAAGTTCACCCTATTTTTATTCATTCAATTAAATTGTTAAATATATATCAAAGAAACTAAAACAAAAATAGTAATTGAAGAGAAATTTCAATGTTCCGAGGTGATTTATATTATTTCGAGATGTTTTGATATATTTTTACCAATGTATTTGAAATATTTTGAGGTATTTTAAGATATTTTGACTAATATTTTGAAAATAATTATTAATTTTATTTTGCTTCTGAAATATGTTCGTACCGAAATAATACACCAAAACTAATTTTTGATCATTGCCTATATAATAGGTTGAAATAAAATTGAATGAATTTAATTTTTAATTAGTGAATATAGACAGGATGAATTTAGTGATTAACGGGGTGGATATAGTTGAGCTGAACTTAATAGTTTAAAATAAGATGGAAAAAAGAACATTTAAGGAGTGGGAATAGGCGAATAGCCCCACCCTATTAGTAGAATCTATGAGAACACAAAAACGAGACATGGTTGCACAAAAAATAATTATGTTCTGTTTGATACGATAAAAAAATAGAATGATAAAAAGTTTGAAAGATGAAAAGTTAGAGAGATAGATAAAACATCATGTTTAGTAAGGAAGGAAAATATGATGGATGAAAAAGAGGATGGATGAGCTTTCCTTCTAACTCACCAAAATTAATCCCTCCAAAATTGGAAGGAAAGTGGATGAAAAGTTAATTATTTATGTTGAAATGTGATAAAGATGGAATTTTGGGCATGAGCCGCCATAATCAAAGAGCCCAACGAGCCCAAGAAACCGCTGCTCGCGTATTGGCCTGAATGATGCACCCACAGTCTGTCCACACCAAGAGTAGAATGGACTGAGCCCAAAGGGAAAGACCCAACGGTACCAGTGGACCTGGATTCCAGCTCAGCCCTTGTCCAGCTCAGCCACATGTCATCCCGAGGAGGAAGCTCGACCCAATGCTTGTCTTAAAGTGTCTTCACCGCGCCACGTGTCCTAAGGACACGAAGACCATTTCTGACATCTATAACAAACACCCACTCCCTGGTACTGAGTGTATTGATGTGCATAACCCTTCAAAGGCTGCGGACGTAGTGGCGTCGTGTGGAAGAGATCGCTGCAGGACAAAAGATAGCCTACAAAATCAACAGAAAGGAGAAGGGAGCCGCAGAAAACCCTAGAAAAGGTTACTCGTATAAACAGAGTATTGTTCCACTATAGTGAAGGATCTCCTTCCCTTGCTCCATCGAGTCTTCAACACACTTAAACGTTGTAAAAGCTCTGAACCAGCTACACCATTGTAATCTCTACAAATTGAGTGATATGTCATCAAGAAGTAAGAGACTCCCTTACAATGGACGTAGTCGTAGTCTCTCGACTAAAGTGAACCACTTACATTGTGTTTTCGTCCTCCCCTCACTGTTCTATTCATTTTACTGTTCTACACATTTACTCTGAGTCCCCTCTGGGACAACTGGTTAAAATACTGAACTTGGGCCACTATTTTCGGGTGCCATCAAAATGTATCTTATTTATTTATATATTCTTTGATATATACATATATGATAAAATATGTATTTATACTTTTTTTAAAAAATTTAAAAATTAAAAATTAAAAATAAGAAAATATTTTTTTCATCTTACCAAGCACAAAAAAAAAAAAAAAATTTAATCATTTTTATTTTCTATTCATCTTATACCAAACACAAAAAAAAAAAAAATTGTATCATTAATACTTTCTTTTTTTGGATAATAGAAAATGTATCTCTCATACTTTTAATCATTCTTACCAAACGGAACATTAAATTTGTTTAGAAGTTAGATAAAAATTATAAAAAATCAAAGAATTAACCCAAATCCATTTGAATGGCAGACCGAATGGTCCTAATGTGGTTAGTTTTTTTGAAACCCGCATAGAGGACTCAGGACCATCGTCAAAACCCAACAATTTGTTGTTTGGATGGCAGGAAAATCAATGAGAAAGTCAAGTCCACTGCTCAACACGTAATTGGAATATTCTGTGGATAACCCTTTAATATCCTCCCCTATTCTTGATAATTGGACACACTCACTTTCCTGTCCAACTTCCTTCTACAACTAATAACTAGAAAAATCCTAAAATATAGTTTTCTTGCAGTGGAACCCACAAGGTGTCTCGCAATCAGCACTTGGCCCACGCGTTTCAGGCTCTTCTTAACAGCTATTAACTGTCAGGCACTTCTTAACAGCTATTAACTGTCAAATAGGTCTATGTGTTTATAAACTGTCCTATTACATGACGTCACTTAAAAAAAAAAGCCTATTTTGGTTTTTTTTTTTCGAAGGTAAAGCTTATTTTTTTTGTAGGATTTGACTACAGTACTGTCAACAAATTTTTGGTATCATACGTTTAAAATTTATTATTTTAAAAAATATTTTTGTGAGTCATTTTATAATTAAAAGAATTATCACTTTTGTTGATAATTTATTATTTTTGTGAATATTTTTTTCACTGTTGTACTAATTATTTTTACCAATTTTCTTCTGTATAAAATTTTTTATCACTTTTATTAGTGATTTATTATTTTTGTGAGTTTTTTTTATCACTGTTGTGGATATTTTTATCACTTTTATGATAACTATTTTTATTATTTTTTTGATATCACAATAATAATAAAAATATACACAATAATAATAAAAACACTCACAAATATAATAAATTTTAATATAATACCGAAATTTTATTTTTCAATATCATAGACAAGTCGTTTGTTTTATGTGCATGTCAGTTCTTATCCAAAGTGGACTAACACGTAGTTTCGTGGAAATTGAATTTGGTTTTATTAATAATAATCCTTAGCCAACGTGGACTAACACGTAGTTTGAAAGTATACAATATTCAGTATCTAGCAATGACCATTGACTATGAATTATAAATAAATTTATAATTCATTCTGTAGATACATTCTTTTGCAATCAGTTGCCAAGTACCCAGAAAGAGTCAAAGCTCCACGCCAAATTTTTGTTTTTTGTACTGTACTAAAGATTAAACAAAGCTCAAAAACTAATAAATTCTACTTCAAGAAGTGATAATTTTTATCAAAAAAATTATAAATAAATTTAAAAAGTGAATGAACTCTAAAAATTATTAAGCTCTACCTAAAATATGATATAAATATTTAAAAAAATAAAGAGAATTATACTCAGGTACTTTAAGATTTGTCATTTAATCATTTAGATTCTCTTTAGATTTGCACACGCGCAATATTTAGACATGTGTCGTCAATGTCTATCCGTTAATAAATTATACACAGACCCCTTAAAGTTTGTAAGTGTGTAATACTTAGACCCCTCAAATTTAAAATATTATACGTAGACCCCTTATTAGTTACAGAAATAATGAAATCTATTAAATAATCAAATTGTCCCAATTAAAGATAGAAAATATTGTATCCATTTCAGTTTGACCCTTTATTTGGTTTTTTAATTTTATTCTAATAGATAGTATAATTGTATACTAATTATGATTTTTGTAAGAAAAAAATAGTTTTTTATTTTTTAATTTTATTTTTCAATACTTGAGATAATAGAATATGAATTTTGGTTATAAAATTTAAAATATTTGATATTCTATCTTTAATTTGAGTATTTTTTATTTAAATATAATATTTTAAACTTTAGAGGTCTAAATATTACACGCATATAAATTTTAAGGGATTTGAGAGTAATTTATTAGCGGATATATTAACGGACATTGACAATAAGGGTCTAAATATTACGCGCGTACAAATTTCATGAGGTATGTATATAATATTTTAAATATTAAGGGTCTAAGTGATTAAGTAACAAACTTCTGACAGCCCGAGTATAATTATCGAAAAAAAAAAAATAGTATGTGGTATGATACTAATTTTTTTGATATGATAGTCTCCACTTGTCACATCACCACAACCACACGTGTTAGACACAAAGAAGATTAGAGATTAGATTAGACCTTGTCCCCATGAAATGAACAGCTGGTTTCATTTCATGTCATTCTCACCTTTAGTTTCTTTTCAATTTGTCACAACCGTGGGCGCCCAGCCTGGCTTCTTATCATCTCATTCCGTGTTTTGCCTCCTTCCTCTCTCTCTCTCTCTCTCTCTAACACACACACTACACTCAGATTATCACATTAAAATGACCATTATATATATATATACACATTCGTATATAAAATTAATTCCATGTGCCCCAAAAGCAGGACTTGACTGACTCAAGTGAACTTTTAGTAGTACTACCAAGTGCAGCTTCTAAACCCTCAAAAAACTTCACTTTTTTCAATGGATATTTTCTCAAACTACTATTCTGACCCAATTTCAAGTGGGTCAGATTTCTGGGCACCGGAAATTCCAGAATCATCGGTGTCCGATGGTGGTAGCGCCTGCAGAGCCAATCATTCCGATGAGGAGGTGTTGTTAGCTTCAGATCATCCTAAGAAGCGCGCCGGCAGGAAAAAGTTTAGGGAGACTCGTCACCCGGTGTACCGGGGAGTCAGAAGAAGGAACTCCGGCAAGTGGGTATGTGAGGTGAGAGAACCAAACAAGAAATCGAGAATATGGCTTGGAACATTCCCAACAGCAGAAATGGCGGCGAGAGCTCATGACGTGGCGGCGCTAGCTCTTCGAGGCCGGTCGGCTTGTCTGAACTTCGCTGACTCGGCATGGAAGTTACCTATTCCCGCGTCTATGGATGCTAAGCAGATTCAGAAAGCGGCAGCAGAGGCGGCGGAGGCCTTTCGGCCGTCAAATTCCGATGGGGTCTCCGGCAATGACGCGAAGGAGGAAAACGCGGTGGTATTGTCAGAGAATGTGTTCTTTATGGATGAGGAGGCGGTTTTCGGCATGCCGGTATTGCTGGCAAATATGGCTGAAGGGTTGATGCTACCACCACCACCTCTATCTCCTCACTCTCACTATGTGGGAGATGGGTACAGTGGTGATTACGTGGAATTTGATGCTGACGTGCCATTATGGAGTTATTCGATTTAATATTATTTTATTATTAATCCGTACTTTATTTTTTTGGTCTAAGTATGGATTGATGATAGTCGATATGTAGAATAGATTTTGAAAGATGAGTGAAAAAAGAGAATACTTGTTTTGTGGGGTCAAGATGTTTTAAGCATCTAGTCAAGGAGTACTTGTTTTGTTGTCTTTTACTATCATTTAAAGGCAGTTACAAATAATTAGAGAAATGGTTAGTACCCATGTTGCTTAATTGTATGGAAGTTTTTAAGTGGCACTGGTAAATATTGGGTGTAATAGTTCTCTCACGTCATATTATTATGCGGTATAATTGATCAATGATAACTTAATAATTAGGAAAAAAAATAACTCCTTCAAATAACCAATCATCATCTTTGTAGAATAGTAACCACCATATATCAAAATATGTGGTTCACTTGCCTATTTTTTTATTTTTATTATTGAATAATTATATCACGTGAAAATGCTGTCATGGTGTTACTGTTACACCCAATATTTATTTCATCCTAACAAGGACAATTGATTCGCGGTTCAAGTTTAAAATTTAAATTTGACCAATGAACTTGGTTTGTATATTCAATCTCTCTAGTATAATATTAAGGGTTAATAGCATTTTTAGTCCTTAAAATATGTATTTTTTGTTAGTTTGATCCTTAAAGTATTAATTTTGTTAATTTAATCCCTAAAATATTCAATTCGTGTTACTTTGGTCCCTAATTAGATAATTTGTTAAGTTTTTTAACTGAAATGACCACGTGTCACTTTTTCAAATAGTATTACGTGTCAAACACATGATCATTCCATAAAAAACTTAACGGTCCATCTATGTACGGACCATTTTGACACAAATTGAATATTTTATGGATTAAATTGATAAAATTAATATTTTAGAGACTAAATTAACAAAAAATGCATACTTTACAGACTAAAAATGTTATTAACCTTATAATTAAATTTGAAAAGGCAGCCAAAATTGGGAAATCTTTTTTCTGTTTGTCTAGGTAGGAGCCGTTGCTTTACCTTACTGACAAATTTGACTTCTAAGATGTGAATGCCATGATTTGAATCCCACTATCATTATCATTGCTTACCAATTAGAAAAACATACCATGCTTTCGAAGTGCCTGGGATAAAGGCTGGTGTGACAGCAGAAGATAATTCATTTTTTTGTTAGGAAAAAGAGCTTTAATACTGATTTATGAATGGGTAATAATACATTATTCAAAGCACTTGTTACTTTCAAATGTGCCTTCGCAAGATTACACTGCACATTGGTAAGAAAATAAGAAAATTTAATTGTTATCATTTGCCGATGCTTCTGCATAATAGATCAATATGAACATCATGAGCTGTCCCGTAATAAAACTAGTTGTTGCTGATACCTTCTTCTCAATTCCTTCTTCTATAATCTGGCTAGCTTGTTCAGAAGACAGGAGTTCTTGCATGAGTTTGGCAAGACTTTTACCATTGTTGTTATGAATACGTTTCGGAACTTTGTGTTCATAGTCAGGAGCATTCATTGTCTTTGTAAGGCTGTCATGTTGCCTGCAAACATAAAACATAATATCACTGCACAAGCAAATGAAAACAGGGCAGGGAAACTCTGCCCATCAAAGTTAAAAAGTGTATGCATGAATTTTTTGTGACGTTTTTCATTTCTTTCACCCCTCGGAAAACAAATCCATTGTGTAACAAGTTCAAGCTTGCTTAAAACCTAGCTACACATCACAAGATGCTCAATTTAGAAGATGCAAGGGAAAACAAGGCCCCCCAACTTCCAGCTTCGTATTTCTTCACTTTCATTCGGGTTTTTTAGCTCAATTTATCACCTATGGTAATGCTAAGGTTTTGTGTAACTGTTTTTGAGCCTATAATAAAAATTGAAACACTCCACATGATTACACAATGTGTGAGTAACAACAAAGCAGCGTGGATAGGCGCAAACATTCTAATGAGAAACTCCAAATTGACGATCATTCTTGGCTGGCTAAAGGAGAAAATTTGATTTAACCTTAGTTTAGCGGAACATTTTTCACTTTGATTACAAAGGTGCTGGGGCCTATTTTCCTGCATATTTTACCATGCAACATTTTTTCCTAGGCTGGATCAAAATAAATTTATGTCACATTAGTTTGGCCTGTGGTTTTTTCAATGCAATTATTTTTTTTCAATCCAAGTTTTGTTTGTGTGTTGAATAATGCAATGGGTTTGCTCAATTATTTCAAACTTCTATTGGCTGGCTTCAGGAAAAAGTGAACCATTTCCCAAAAATGTACAAGCCCTTAATACTGACAGTCTACACCTCGGCTCAGTGTCATTACTTGAGGAGGCAAACTCCTACATACTTCTGAACAAATTCTAATGAAAAAAATCACTTACTTTCGTATCTCCAGTATCTTTTTCCTGAGCTTTAGTGCCTTGAAGCTTCAGAAATGCCTTCATCATTTACAATAGATACATCAAATCCAGTTGGTGCAGCTTCGTCCTCACATAGAGAAGAACCATTGAAATTTTACTATTATCAATGATTAGAAGTGTAGCTGAACAAGAACAATATTTAGTTTTGTAATAAAGAAAATCAATCTTAATCCCCTATTTCAACTAGAGCATTTTAAAGCTGAAAAAGACGGCTCTCAGTTCAGCTTTAGATAAAAAGACAGTCTTCCACATGCTTGAACAGTAACCAGAATTGGAATAAAAGGCATAATTTCCAACAAACAAATGGCTACAAAGTTGCCAGCTATATTCTACAACAGAGGAGTATGATAATCAACAATCTCAACCACTACTGTGCTAAACTAACTGAAGGAATTCAAAAAGAGTCATGTTTTATTAGTATAGTTGACACCCCTCAAGCTGGGTGCATAAAGATAAAATATGTCCAATTTGGAGCAAAGATTATTGAAGACAGATCAAGTTAATAATTTGGTAAGCTATTTGATTAATCCAAAAGCATTATCATACATGAAAAATATTAACTGAAAAAGCCACAAATATCAATGACCAACTAAAAACCCTTTACTTCACTTCAAACCAAGGAAAAGACACGCAAACAATTAAAGAAAATTTAGATAAGTACAAGTGAATAAATCTCTAAAAAAAAAAAAAGAAATTCAATTTCACACTTTTTCTTCTTTGTTTTCTTCTTTTCATGAAAATTTGACCTATGGTTGTGCCTCAAATCCCAAATGCACTTTTAGAGACTTTGTAAATTATATCAAGCTAAAACAAATAAAAGAACTGATAAAACCATTAGTACATCACACTGTATTTGTAAGAAAGATGAAAATTGGCACATTGATATACACAATGATTAATTTTATACAGAAATATATATTGCATCAGAAGAATGGAATCCACCTCACCTTGCTATTCTGAGTGTCTGTTGTGTGTTTTGTGCTTGTATGTATTGTGTGTGTTGTGTGCGTGTATGAAGATAGAGAGAAAGGAAGAGAAAGAGAGACAAAGGGGATAACTGGATCTAGCTAGTGCTTTGTCTGTGGTCTTTGTGGGGTCTTCGGTGGTGGATAGTTGGGTCGCTGCTGGTGGCTACATGGCGGCATCATTGGAGAGAGAGTGGTAGAAGAGCGAAATTAGAGAGAAGAGGCAAAGGAGGGAGGATCGCTAGTTGGAGAGAAAAAAACAGAGTGTCTGACTTGGAGAGTGTGCATGACAGAGAGGGATATGGGTAGGATTTTCAAAATTTTTTTTTTTTTTTTGGGGGGGGGGGGGGGGGGAACCTTTTTTGGGAACTGAATTTAGGCCATTCCATTGCATTGAATGAGATATAAGTTGGATCAATATCAATTACTTGACTCCATGCTAGCTGGGGAGAGAATGAACATAGAGTGGAGAGAGAGAGACATGGAGATGTTTTTTGGGAGCTGAATTTGGGCATTGGATAGAATGAGATGTAAGTTGGATCAATCTCAGCCACACGTCACCATGGTGGTATCGTTGGAGTGAGAGGTAGAAGAGGGAAGTTAGAGAGAGGAGAGAAAAGAGGGAGGATTGCTAGTTGGGGAGGAAGAGAACATAGAGAGAGTGGAGAAAGAAAGAGAGAGAAATATAGTGTCTGACTTTGAGAGTGTGCGTGACAGAGAGGGGTATGGGTGGAATTTTTAACTTTTGTGGGGAAAAATTTTTTGGGAGCCAAATTTGGGCCATTGGATTGAATGCGATGTAAGTTGAATCAATCTCAGCCACCCTTGCGCTAAGCTAAGTGAAAGAATTCCAAAAGGGTCATGTTTTATACCCCCCAAGCTAGGAGCATAAAGATTAAATATGTCCACTTTGGAGCAAAGATTATTGAAGATAGATCCAGCTAATAATTTGGTAAACTATTTGATTAATCCAAAAGCATTATCATACATGAAGAGTATTAACTGAAAAAATCTATACATCACTTCAAACCAATGGAAAGGACACGTAAACAAATAAAGAAAATTTTAAAAAATACAAATTAATAAATCTCTATAACAAAAAATAAATTTAATTTCAAACCTTTTCTTCTTTTCAAGATCTTCGATTTGTGGTTGTGCCTCAAATTCCAACTGCACTTTTAGAGATTTTGTAAATCATATCAAACTAAAACAAATAAAAGATCTGATAAAACCATGATTAGCGTATCACACAGTATTTGTAAGAAAGATGAAAATTGGCACATTGAAATACACTGACTAACTCTATACAGAAATATATATTGTATCAGAAGAATGTAATCCACCTCAACTTATTATTCTGCGTGTGTTGTGTGTTTTGTGCATGTTAGTTTGTGTGTATGTACTGTGCGCTGTGTGTATGGTGTGTTATGTGCGTGTATGAAGATAGATAGACAGAGGAAAAGAAAGAGAGACAGAGAATACCTAGATCTAGCAAAAGTTTCATCTGTGGTGTATGTGGGGTCTTCGATGGTGGATAGTTGGGTCGCCGATGGCGGCATCATTAGAGAGAGGGGTAAAGAGGGAAGTGAGAGAGAGAAGAGAGAAGAGAGAAAAGGAGGATCGCTAGTTGAGGAGAGGGAGAACATAGAGTGGAGAAAGAGACAGAATGTCTGACTTGGAGAGTGTACGTGACAGAGCGGGGTATTGGCGGGATTTCAAATTTTTGGGAGCTGAATTTGGGCCATTCTATTGGATTGAATGAGATGTAAGTTGGATCAATATCAACCACTTGATTCCATGGCGGCATCGTTGGAGAGAGAGATAGAAGAGGGAAGTTACAAAGAGAAAAGAGAAAATAGGGAGGATTGCTAGCTGGGGAGAGAATGAACATAGAGTGGAGAGAGAGACTTAAGAGACAGAGTGTCTGACTTGGAGAGTGTACACAAAGAGGGGTATGGGAGGGATTTTCTAATTTTGTGGGGAAAAGTTTTTTGGGACAAAAATTTGGGCCATTGGATAGAATGAGATATAAGTTGGACCAATCTCAGCCACTCGTCACCATGGCGACATCGTTGTTGAGGGAGAGGTAGAAGAGTGAAGTTAGAGAGAAAATAGGGAGGGTTGCTAGTTGGGAAGGAAGAAAACATAGAGTGGAGAAAGAGAGACACACAGTGTCTGATTTGGAGAGTATGCGTGACAGAGAGGAGTATGGTTGGGATTTTCAACTTTTGTGGGGAGAAGTCAGCCACTCTTGTGCTAAGTTAATTGAAGGAATTCAAAAAGAGTCATGTTTTATTAGTATAATTGACACCCCTCAAGCTGGGTGCATAAAGATCAAATATGTCCAATTTGGAGCAAAGATTATTGAAGATAGATCAAGTTAATAATTTGGTAAGCTATTTGATTACTCCAAAAGCATTATCATACATGAAAAATATTAACTGAAAAAGCCATAAATATCAATGACCAACTAAAACCCTTTACTTCACTTCAAACTAACGAAAAAGACACGCAAACAATTAAAGCAAATTTAGAAAAGTATAAGTGACTAAATCTCTAAAACAAAAAAGAAAAAAAAAAAAGAAATTCAATTTCATACCCCTTTGCTTATTTGTTTTCTTCTTTTCAAGATCTTTGACCTGTGGTTGTGCCTCAAATCCCAACTGCATTTTTAGAGACTTTGTAAATCATATCAAGCTAATACAAATAAAAGAACTGATAAAACTATTAGTGCATCACACAGTATTTGTAAGAAAGATGAAAATTGGCACATTGATATACAATGACTAACTCTATACAGAAAAATATATATTGCATCAGAAGAATGTAATCCACCTCACCTTGCTATTCTGAGTATGTGTTGGGTGTTTTGTGCATGTATGTATTGTGTGTTGTGTGCGTGCATGAAGATAGAGACAAAGGAAGAGAAAGAGAGACAAATGGGATACCAGGATCTAGCAAGCGCTTCGTCTGTGGTGTCTGGGGTCTTCGGTGGTGGATAGTTGGGTCACCGCTGATGGCTGCAAGGCGGCATCGTTGGAGAGAGATGGGTAGAAGAGCAAAGTTAAAGAGAGAAGAGACAAAAGGAGGGAGGATCGCCAATTGGGGAGAGAGAAACAGAGTGTCTGACTTGGAGAGTGTGCATGACACAGAGGGATATGTGCGGGATTTCAAATTTTTTTTTTTGGGGGAGGGGAACATTTTTTGGGAGCTGAATTTGGGCCATTCCATTGGATTGAATGAGATGTAAGTTGAATCAATATCAACCACTTGACTGGCGGCATCATTGGAGAGAGAGAGGGGTAGAAGAGGGAAGTTACAGAGAGAAGAGGGAGGATAGCTAGTTGGGTAGAGAATGAACACATAGTGGAGAGAGACATTGAGAGACTGGTGTCTAACTTGGAGAGTGTACACTGAGAGGGGTATGGGCGGGATTTTCGACTTGTGGGGGGAAAAGTTTTTTGGGAGCTTTATTTGGGCATTAGAATGAGATGTAAGTTGGATCAATCTCAGCCACTCGTCACCATGGCGGTATCGTTGGAGTGAGATGTAGAAGAGGGAAGTTAGAGAGAAAAAAAAGGAGGATTGCTAGTTGGGGAGGAAGAGAACATAGAGTAGAGAAAGAAAGAGAGAGAGACATAGTGTTTGACTTGGAGAGTGTGCGTGACAGAGAGGGGTATGGGTGAGATTTTTAACTTTTGTGGGGAAAAATTTTTGGGAGCTGAATTTGGGCCATTAGATTGAATGCAATGTAAGTTGGATCAATCTCAGCCACTCGTGTGCTAAGTTAAGTGAAAGAATTCAAAAAGGGTTATGTTTTATACCCCTCAAGCTGGGAGCATAAAGGTCAAATATATCCAATTTGGAGCAAAGATTATTGAAGACAGATCCAGCTAATAATTTGGTAAACTATTTGCTTAATCCAAAAGCATTATCATACATGAAGAATATTAACTGCAAAAAAAGCTATAAATATCAATGACCAACTAAAACCCTTTACTTCACTTCACTTCAAACCAATGGAAAAGACAAGCAAACAAATAAAGAAAATTTTAAAAAGTATAAATGAATAAACCTCTAAAACAAAAAATTAAATTAAATTTCAAACCTTTTCTTCTTTTCAAGATCTTCGACCTGTGGTTGTGCCTTAAATTTCAACTGCACTTTCAGAGACCTTGTGAATCATTTCAAACTAAAACAAATAAAAGATCTGATAAAACCATGATTAGCGTATCACACAGTATTTGTAAGAAAGATAAAAAAATTGGCACATTGAGATACAGTCACCAACTCTATACAAAAAAAAAAAAATAGTCTCAGAAGAATGTAACCTCACCTTGCTATTGTGAGAGTGTTGTGTGTTTTGTACGTGTTAGTTTGTGTGTATGTATTGTGTGTTGTGTGCATGGTGTGTTGTGTGCATGAATGAAGATAGATAAAGGAAAAGAAAGAGAGACAAAGGGGATAGTTGGTGGCATCGTTAGAGAGACGGGTAGAAGAGGGAAGTTAGAGAGAGAAGAGAGAAAAAAGGGAGGATCGCTAGTTGGGGAGAGAGAGAACATAGAGTGGAGAATGAGACAGTGTCTGACTTGGAGAGTGCGTGACAAAGAGGGGTATGGGCGGGATTTCAAATTTTTAGGGGGGAACATTTTTTGGGAGCTGAATTTGGGCCATTCCATTGGATTGACTGAGACATAAGTTGGATCAATATCAACCACTTGACTCCATGGCGGCATCGTTGGAGAGATAGGTAGAAGAGGGAAGTTATAGAGAGAAGAGAGAAAATAGGGAGGATTGCTAGTTGGGGAGAGAATGAACATATAGTGGAGAGAGAGACATTGAGAGACAGTGTCTGACTTAGAGAGTGTACACAGAGATGGGTATGGGGGGATTTTCAACTTTTAGGGGGAAAAGTTTTCTTGGAGCTGAATTTGGGCCATTGGATAGAATGAGATGTAAGTTGGATCAATTTCAGCCACTCATCACCATGGTGGCATCGTTGGAGGGAGAGAGGTAGAAGAGGGAACTTAGAGAGAAAAGAGGGAGGGTTGCTAGTTGGGGAGGAAGAGAACATAGAATGGAGAAGAGAGACACATAGTGTCTGATTTGGAGAGTGTGCGTGACAGAGAGGAGTATGGTTGGAATTTTCAACTTTTGTAGGGAAATTTTTTTTGAGAGCTAAATTTGGGCCATTGGATTGAATGTGATGTAAGTTGGATCAATCTCAGCCACTCTTGTGCTTAAACTAAGTGAAGGAATTCAAAAATAGTCATGTTTTATTAGTATAGTTGACACCCCTTAAGCTGGGTGCATAAAGATCAAATATGTCCAATTTGGAGCAAAGATTATTGAAGAAAGATCAAGTTAATAATTGGGTAAGCTATTTGATTAAAACCAAAAACATTATCATACAGGAAAAATATTAATTGAAAAAGCCACAAATATCAATGACCAACTAAAAACCCTTTACTTCACTTCAAAACAAAGAAAAGACACGCAAACAATTAAAGAAAATTTAGATAAGTACAAGTGAATAAATCTCTAAAACAAAAAAAAAAAGAAATTCAATTTCATACATTTTCTTCTTTGTTTTCTTCTTTTCAAGATCTTTGACCTGTGGTTGTGCCTCAAATCCCAACGGCACTTTTAGAGACTTTGTAAATCATATCAAGCTAATACAAATAAAAGAGTGATAAAACCATTAGTGCATAACACAGTATTTGTAAGAAGGATTAAAATTGGCACATTGATATACAACGACTAACTCTATATAGAAATATATATTGCATCAGAAGAATGTAATCCACCTCACCTTGCTATTCTGAATGTGTGTTGGGTGTTTTGTGCGTGTATGAAGATAGAAACAAAGGAAGAGAAAGAGAGACAATGGGGATACCTGAATCTAGCAAGCGCTTTGTCTGTTGTGTCTGTGGGGTCTTCGGTGGTGGATAGTTAGGTCACCGTTGGTGGCTGCATGGCGGCATCGTTGGAGAGGGGTAGAAGAGCGAAGTTAAAGAGAGAAGAGACAAAGGAGGGAGGATCGCTAGTTGGGGAGAGAGAAACAGAGTGTCTGACTTTGAGAGTGTGCATGACAAAGAGGGATATGGGCGGGATTTAAAAAAAAAAAAAATTTAGGGGGGGAATGTTTTTTGGGAGCTGAATTTGGGCCATTCCATTGGATTAAATGAGATGTAAGTTGGATCAATATCAACCACTTAACTCCATGGCGGCATCGTTGGAGAGAGAGGGGTAGAAGAGGTAAGTTACAGAGAGAAGAGACAAAAGAGGGATGATTGCTAGTTGGGGAGAGAATGAACATACAGCGGAGAGAGATACTGAGAGACTGGGTGTCTAACTTAAAGAGTGTACATTGAGAGGCGTATGGGCAG
Organism: Ilex aquifolium; assembly: GCA_951799425.1. Taxonomy (NCBI): domain Eukaryota; kingdom Viridiplantae; phylum Streptophyta; class Magnoliopsida; order Aquifoliales; family Aquifoliaceae; genus Ilex; species Ilex aquifolium. Next base: position 58,962,843 of record OX637391.1, on the reverse strand, counting down.
TATTTTCTACTTTTGGGGGGAAAAGTTTTTTGGGAGCTGAATTTGGGCATTGGATAGAAGGAGATGTAAGTTGGATCAATCTCAGCCACTCGTCACCATGGCGGCATCGTGGGAGTGAGAGGTAGAAGAGGGAAGTTAGACAAAGAAGAGAGAAAAAAGGGAGGATTGCTAATTGGGGAGGAAGAGAACATACAGTGGAGAAAGAAAGAGAGAGAGACATAGTGTCAGACTTGGAGATTGTGTGACAGAGGGATAGGGGTGGGATTTTCAACTTTTTTGAGTAAAATTTTTTGGAAGCTGAATTTGGGCCATTAGATTGAATGCGATCAAAGTTGGATCAATCTCAACCATTCTTGTGATAAGCTAAGTTGAAGAATTCAAAAAGGGTCATGTTTTATATCCCTCAAGCTGGGAGCATAAAGATCAAATATGTCCAATTTGGAGCAAAGATTATTAAAGACAGATCCAGCTAATAATTTGGTAAACTATTTGATTAGTCCAAAAGCATTATCATACATGATGAATATTAACTAAAAAAAGCCATAAATATCAATGACCAACTAAAATCCTTTACTTCACTTCAAACCAAAGGAAAAGACACGCAAACAAATAAAAAAAATTTTAAAAGTACAAATTAATAAATCTCTAAAACAAAAAATAAATTCAATTTCAAACCTTTTCTTCTTTTCAAGATCTTCGATCTGTGGTTGTGCCTCAAATTCCAACTGCACTTTCAGAGACTTTGTAAATCATGATTAGCGCATCACAATATTTGTAAGAAAGATGAAAATTGGCACATTGAGATACAGCGACTAACTCTTTAATAGAAATATATATTCTATTAGAAGAATGTAATCCACCTCACCTTGCTATTTTGAGTGTGTAGTGTGTTTTGTGCGTGTTGGTTTGTGTGTATGTATTGTGCACTGTGTGCATGGTGGTTTGTTGTGTGCGTGTATGAAGATAGATAGAGGAAAAGAAAGAGAGACAAAGGGGATACCTGGATCTAGCAAGGGCTTCAACTGTGGTGTCTTCGATGGTGGATAGTTGGGTCGCCGCAGGTGGCTGCATGGCGGCATCGTTAGAGAGAGAGGGGAGAAGAGGGAAGTTAGAGAGAAAAGAGGATCGCTAGTTAGGGAGAGAGAACATAGAGTGGAGAGAGACAGAGTGCCTGACTTGGAGAGTGTGCGTGACAAAGAAGGGTATGTGCGGGATTTCAAAATTTTGGAGGGGATCATTTTTTGGGAGTTGAATTTGGGTCATTCCATTAGATTGAATGAGATGTAAGTTGGATTAATATCAACCACTTGACTCCATAGCGGCATCGTTGGAGAGAGAGGTCGAAGAGGGAAGTTATAGAGAGAAGAGAGAAAATAAGGAGGATTGCTAGTTGGGGAGAGAATGAACATAGAGTGGAGAGAGCATTGAGAGACAGAGTGTCTGACGTGGAGAGTGTGCACAGAGGGGTATGGGGGGATTTTAAACTTTTGGGGGGAAAAGTTTTTTGGGAGCTGAATTTGTGCCATTGGATAGAATGAGGTGTAAGTCGGATCAATCTTTGCTAGTTGGGGGAAACAGAACATAGAGTGGAGAAAGAGAGACACATAGTGTCTGATTTGGAGAGTGCGTGACAGAGAGGAAGATGGTTGGGATTTTCAACTTTTGTGGGGAAAAGTTTTTTGGGAGCTGAATTTGGGCCATTGGATTGAATGTGATGTAAGTTGGATCAATCTCAACCACTCTTGTGCTAAACTAAGTGAAGGAATTCAAAAAGAGTAATGTTTTATTAGTATTGACACCCCTCAAGCTGGGTGCATAAAGATCAAATATGTCCAATTTGGAGCAAAGATTATTGATGACAAATCAAGTTAATAATTTGATAAGCTATTTAATTAATCCAAAAGCATTATCATAATACATGAAACATATTAACTGAAAAAACCACAAATATCAATGACCAACTAAACCCCTTTACTTCACTTCCAACCAAGGAAAAGACACGCAAACAATTAAAGAAAATTTTGATAAGTACAAGTGAATAAATTTGTAAAAAAAAAGAACAATTTCACACCTTTTCTGCTTTGTTTTCTTCTTTTCAAGATCTTTGACCTATGGTTGTGCCTCAAATTCCAACTGCACTTTTAGGGACTTTGTAAATCATATCATGCTAAAACAAATAAAAGAACTGATAAAACTATTAGTGCATCAAACAGTATTTGTAAGAAAGATGAAAATTGGCACATTGATATACAATGACTAACTCTATACAGCAATATATATTGCATCAGAGGAATGGAATCCACCTCACCTTGTTATTCTGAGTGTGTTGTGTGTTTTGTGCGTGTATGTATTGTGTGTTGAGTGCGTGTATGAAGATAGAGTCAACAAGAGAAAGAGAGACGAAGGGGATACCTGGATCTAGCAAGTGCTTCGTCTATGGTCTCTGTTGGGTCTTCGGTGGTGGATAATTGGGTCGCCGCTGGTGGCTGCATGGCGGCATCGTTGGAGAGAGGGGTAAAAGAGCGAATTTAGAGAGATAAGAGACAAAGGATGGAGGATCGCTATTTGGGGAGTGAGAAACAGTGTCTGACTTTGAGAGTGTGCATAACAGAGAGGGATATGGGCGGAATTTCAAAAAAAAAAAAAAAATTTGGGGGGGGACTTTTTTGGGAGCTGAATTTGGGCCATTCCATTGGATTGAATGAGATGTAAGTTGGATCAATATCATCCACTTGACTCCATAGCAGCAAGAGGGAGGATTGCTAGTTGGGGAGAGAATGAACATAGAGTGGAGAGAGAGACACTGAGAGACAGGGTGTCTAACTTGGAGAGTGTACACTGAGAGGTGTATGGGCGAGATTTTCTACTTTTGGGGGGAAAAGTTTTTTGGGAGCTGAATTTGGGTATTGGATAGAATGAGATGTAAATTGGATCAATCTCAGCCACTCGTCACCATGGTGGCAAAAGAGGGAGGATTGCTAGTTGGGGAGGAAGAGAACATAGAGTGGAGAAAGAAAGAGAGACAGAGTCTGACTTGGAGAGTGTGCATGACAAAGAGGGGTATAGGTGGGATTTTCAACTTTTGTGGGGAAATTTTTTTTGAGAGTTGAATTTGGGTCATTGGATTGAATCCGATGTAAGTTGGATCAATCTCAGCCACTCTTGTGCTAAGCTAAGTGAAAGAGTTCAAAAACTGTCATGTTTTATACCCCTCAAGCTGGGAGCATAAAGATCAAATATGTCCAATTTAGAGCAAAGATTATTGAAGACGGATCCAGCTAATAATTTGGTAAAACTATTTGATTAATCCAAAAGCATTATTATACATGAAGAATATTAACTGAAAAAAGTCATACATATCAATGACCAACTAAAACCCTTTACTTCACTTCAAATCAATGGAAAAGACACACAAACAAATAAAAAAAAATTAAAAGTACAAATTAATAAATCTCTAAAACAATAAAATAAATTAAATTTCAAACCTTTTCTTCTTTTCAAGATCTTCGACCTATGGTTGTGCCTCAAATTTCAACTGCACTTTCAGAGACCTTGTAAATCATATCAAACTAAAACAAATAAAAGATCTAATAAAACCATGATTAGGGCATCACACAGTATTTGTAAGAAAGATGAAAATTGGCACATTGAGATACAGTGACTTAACTCTATACATAAATATATATTGTATCAGAAGAATGTAATCCACTTCACCTTGCTATTCTGAGTGTGAGTTGTGTGCTTTGTGCGTGTTAATTTTGTGTGTATGTATTGTGCGTTGTGTGCCTGGTGTGTTGTGTGCGTGTATGAAGATAGATAGAGGAAAAGAAAGATAGACAAAGGGGATACCTAGATCTAGCAAGGGCTTCATATGTGGTGTCTGTGGGGTCTTCGATTGTGGATAGTTGGGTTGCTGATGGTGGCTACATGGCGGCATCGTTAGAGTGAGGGGTAGAAGAGGGAAATTAGAGAGAAAAAAGGGAGGATCGCTAGTTGGGGAGAGAGAGAATATAGAGAGGAGAAAGAGACAGAGTGTCTGACTTGGAGAGTGTGCGTGACACAGAGGGGTATGGACGGGATTTCAAATTTTTTGGGGGGGAACATTTTTTGGGAGCTGAATTTGGACCATTCCATTGGATCGAATGAAATGTAAGTTGGATCAATATCAACCACTTGACTCCATAGTGACATCGTTGGAGAGAGAGGTAGAAGAAGGAAGTTCCAGACAAAAGAGAGAAAATACGGAGGATTGCTAGTTGGGGAGATAATGAACATAGAGTGGGGAAGAGCATTGAAAGACACAGTGTCCGCCGTGGAGAGTGGACACAGTGTCGGTCGTGGAGAGTGGACACAGAGAGGGGTATGGGGGGACTTTCAACTTTTGGGTGGAAAAATTTTTTGGGAACTGAATTTGGGCCATTGGATAGAATGAGATGTAAGTTGGATCAATCTTAGCCACTCGTCACCATGGTGGCATCGTTGAAGAGAGAGGGATAGAAGAGGGAAGTTAGAGAGAAAATAGGGAGGGTTGCTATTTGCTAGTTAGGGAGGAAGAGAACATAGAGTGTGTCTGATTTGGAGAGTGCGTGACACAGAGGGGTATGGGAGGGATTTCAAATTTGGGGGGGGGGGGGGGGGGGACATTTTTTGGGAGCTGAATTTGGGCCATTCCATTGGATCGAATGAGATGTAAGTTGGATCAATATCAACCACTTGACTCTATAGCAGCATCGTTGGAGAAAGAGGTAGAAGAAGGAAGTTATAGACAAAAGAAAGAAAATAGGGAGGATTGCTAGTTGGGGAGAGAATGAACATAGAGTGGGGAAGAGCATTGAAAGACACAGTGTCTGTCGTGGAGAGTGTACACAGAGAGGGGTATGGGGGGGGGGGGATTTTCAACTTTTGGGTGGAAAAAATTTTTTGGAGCTAAATTTAGGCCATTGGATAGAATGAGATGTAAGTTGGATCAATCTTAGTCACTTGTCACCATAGTGGCATTGTTGGAGAGAGACGGGTAGAAGAGGGAAGTTAGAGAGAAAATAGGGATGGTTGCAAGTTGGGGAGGAAGGGAAACATAAAGTGGAGAAAGAGAGACACATAGTGTCTGATTTGGAGAGTGTGCGTAACAGCTAGAGGAGTTTGGTTGGGATTTTCAACTTTTGTAAGGAAATGTTTTTTGAGAGCTGAATTTGAGCCATCGGATTGAATGTGATGTAAGTTAGATTATTCTTAGTCACTCTTGTGCTAAACTAAGTGACTGAATTCAAAAAGAGTCATGTTTTATTAGTATATAGTTGATACCCCTCAAGCTGGGTGCATAAAGATCAAATGTGTCCAATTTGGAGCAAAAATTATTGAAGATAGATCAAACTATAAATTTGGTAAGTTATTTGATTAATCCAAAAGCATTATCATACATTGAAAATATTAACTGAAAAAGCCACAAATATCAATGACCAACTAAAACCCTTTACTTTCACTTCAAACCAAGGAAAAGACACGAAAACAATTAAAGAAAATTTAGATAAGTACAAGTGAATAAATCTCCAAAACAAAAAAAAGTAAAGAAATTCAATTTCATACCTTTTCTTTTTTATTTTCTTATTTTCAAGATCTTTGACCTGTGATTGTGCCTCAAATCCCAACTGCATTTTTTGAGACTTTGTAAATCATATCAAGCTAAAACAAATAAAAGAACTGATAACTCTATATAGAAATATATATATTGCATCAAAAGAATGGAATCCACCTCACCTAGCTATTCTGAGTGTGTGTTGTATGTTTTGTGCATGTATGTATTGTGTGAGTGTATGAAGATAGAGAGAAAGGAAGAGAAAGAGAGACAAAGGGGATACCTGAATCTAGCAAGTGCTTCGTCTGTGGTCTCTATGGGGTCTTCGGTGGTGGATAGTTGGGTTGCCACGGGTAGCTACATGGTGGCATCGTTGGAGAGAGAATGATAGAAGAACGAAATTAGAGAGAGAAGAGACAAAGGCGGGAGGATCGCTAGTTAGGGAGAGAGAAATAGTGTCCGACTTGGAGAGTGTACATGACAAAGAAGGATATGGGCGGGATTTCAAATTATTTTTTTGGGGGGGAACGTTTTTTGGGAGCTGAATTTTTGGGCCATTCCATTGGATTGAATAAGATGTAAGTTGGATCAATATCAAAGACTTGACTCCATGGCGGTATCGTCGGAGAGAGAGGTAGAAGAGGAAAGTTACAGAGAGAGAGAGAGACAAAAGAGGGAGGATTGCTAGTTGGGGAGAGAATGAACATAGAGTGGAGAGAGACACTGTCTAACTTACGAAATTTTTTACTTTTCGGGGGGGGGGGGGGGGGGGGAGTTTTTTAGGAGCTGAATTTGAGCCATTGGATGGAATGAGATGTAAGTTGGATAAATCTCAGTCACTCAGCTCCATGCCGACATGTGTTGGAGAGAGAGACAGATAGAATAAGTTAGAGAGAGAGGAGATAAAAGGAGGATTGCTAGTTGGAGAGAAAGAGAACATAGAGTGGAGAAAGAGTGTGACTAGGAGAGTGTGTGACAGAGGGATTTTCAACTTTTGTAGGGGAAGGTTTTTTGGGAGCTAAATTTGGGCCATTGCATTGAATGAGATGTAAGTTGGATCATTCTCAGCCACTCTTGTGCTAAGCTAAGTAAAGTAATTCAAAAAGGCATGTTTTATTAGTATAGTTGACACCCATCAAGTTGGGAGCATAAAGATAAAAAATGTCCAATTTGGATCAAAGGTTATTGAAGACACATCGAGCTAATAAGTTGGTAAGCTATTTGATTAATCCAAAAGCATTATCATACATGAAGAATATTAACCAAAAAATCCATAAATATCAATGACCAACTAAAACCCTTTACTTCACTTCAAACCAATGGAAAAGACATGCAAACAAATAATTTTTTTTAGAAAATTACAAAAGAATAAGTCTCTAAAACAAAAGAAAAAAAAAAAATTCAATTTCATACATTTTCTTCTTTGTTGTTTTCAAGATCTTCGACTTGTGGTTGTGCCTCAAATCCCAACTGTACTTTTAGAGACTTTGTAAATCATATGAAGCTAAAACATATAAAACAATGATTAACGCATCACATAGTATTTGTATGAAAGATGAAAATTGGCACATTGAGATATAGTGACCAACTGTATACAAAAATATATATTGCATTAGAAGAATGGACTCCTCATACACTTATATTGAGAAATAAGTGTGTTGTGTGTTTTGTGCGTGTAGGTTTGTGTGTTGTGTGCATGGTGTGTTGTGTGAGTGTATAAAGACAGATAGAGGAAGACAGAGAGAGAGAGGGGATACCTGAATCTAGCAAAGGCTTCGTATGTTGGGTCTTCGGTAATGGATAGTTATGTTGCCACGGGTAGCTCCATGGTGGAATCGTTGGGGAGAGAGAAAGAACATAGAGTGGAGAGGGAGAATGACAGTGTGTCTGACTTGGAGAATGTGCATGACAGAGGGTGTATGGGCAAGATTTTCAACTTTAGGGGGGGGGGGGGGGGAAGTTTTTTGGGTGATGAATTTGGGCCATTGGATTGATTAGGATACAAGTTAGATCAATCTCAGCCACTCAGCTCCATGGCTGCATCGTTGAGAGAGAGGGGTAAAAGAGGGAACTTATACCGAGAAGAGAAACAGAGGGAGGAATGTTAGTAGGGGAGAAAGAGAAACATTGAGTGGAGAGAGAGACAGAATGTCTAACTTGAAAGTGTGCGTGATTAAAAAGGGGTATGGGTTGGATTTTTAACTTTTAGGGGGTAAAGTTTTTTGGGAACTGAATTATGGGCGGGATTTTCAACTTTTATAGGGGAAGGTTTTTTGGGAGCAGAATTTGGGCCGTTGGATTAAATGTGATGTAAGTTGGATCAATCTCAACCACTCTTGAACTAAGCTAAGTGAAGGAATTCAAAAAGGGTCATGTTTTATTAGTATAGTTGACAACCCTCAAGCTGGAACATAAAGATCAAATATGTCCAATTGGAAGCAAAGATTATTGAAGACAGATCGAGCTAATAATTTGGTAAGCTATTTGATTAATCCAAAAGCATTAATTACCATACATAAAAAAGTTTAATTGAAAAGGCTATAAATATCAATGACCAACTAAAAACCCTTTACTTCATTTCAAATCAATGGAAAAGACACACAAACAAATACAGAAAATTTAGAAAAATACAAATGAATAAATCTCTAAAACAAACAAAGAAATTCAATTACATACATTTTCTTCTCTATTCTTCTTCTTTCAAGATCTTCGATCTGCGATTGTGCCTCAAATCCCAACTGTACTTTCAGAGACTTTGTAAACCATATCAAGCTAAAACAAATAAAAGAACTCAAAAAACCATGATTAACACATCACAACATAGCATTTGTAAGAAAGATAAAAATTGGCACATTGAGATATTCTGACTAACTCTATACACAAAATATATATTGCATCAGAAGAATGGACTCCACCTCACCTTGCTATTTTGAGTGTGTTGTGTGCTTTGTGCGTGCTAGTTTGTGTGTTGTGCATGGTGTATTTGTGTGCGTGTATAAAGATAGATAGAGGAAGAGAAAGAGAGATAGAAGGGTTATCTGGATCCTGCAAGAGCTTCGTTTGTGCTGTGTGTTGGGTTGCCACCGGTAGCTCAATGGCCCCATTGTTGGAGAGAGAAGTGGAGGGAATTTAGAGAGAGACGAGTGAAAAAGAGGAAGGATTGCTAGTTGGGAGAGAAAGAAAATAGAGTGGAGAGAAAGACAAAGTGTCTGACTAGGAGAGTGTGTGTGACATAGGGGGTATGGGGGAGATTTTAAACTTTGGGGGGGGGGGGAAGAAAGTTTTTTGGGAGCTGATTGGGGGCCATTGGATTGATTGGGATGTAAGATGGATCAATCTCAGCCACTCGGCTCCATGGCGTCATAATTGCAGAGAGAGGAGGAGAAGAGGGAAGTTAGACAAAGAAGAGAGAAAAGAGGGACGATTGCTAGTATAGGGGAGAGAGAGAACATAGAGCGGAGAGAGAGAGTGTGTGTGCGTGATAGAGAGTGTTATGGGCTGGATTTTTAACTTTTAGGGGCAAAGTTTTTTGGGAACTGCATTTGGGTCACTCGATTGAATGGGATGTAAGTTGGATGAATCTCAACCACTCGACTCCATGCCGGCATCATTGGAGAGGAGGTAGAATAGGGAAGTTAGAGAGAAAAGAGAGAAAAGAGGTAGGATTGCTAGTTGGGGAGGGAGAGAACATAGGGTGGAGAAAGAGAGAGACAAAGTGTCTAACTTGAAGGGTGTACGTGACAAAGAAGGGTATGGGCAAGTTTTTTAACTTTTGTGGGGAAAGTTTTTTTGGAGTTTTTTTTTGGAGTCGAATCAATCTCAGCCACTTTTGAGCTAAGATAAGTGAAGGAATTCAAAAAGTGTCATGTTTTATCAGTATAGCTTACACCCCTCAAACTTGGTGCATAAAGATTAAATATGTCTAATTTGGAGCAAAGATTATTGAAGACAGATCGAGCCAAAACAAATAAAAGAACTGATAAAACCATGATTAACGCATCACATAGTATCTGTAAGAAAGATGAAAATTGGCAAATTGAGATATAGTGACTAAACAGTATACAAAAATATATATTGCATCAGAAGAATAGACTCCACCTTACCTTGCTATTCCAAGTGCGTGTTGTGTGTTTTGTGTGTGTGTTGTGTGCATGGTGTGTTGTATGTTTTGTGGTGTTGGTTTTTGTGTGTGTGCTGTGTGCATGGTGTGTTGTGTGCGTGTATAGAGGAAGAGAAAAAGACAGATTGATACTTGGATCTTGCAAGGGTTTCGTCTGTGGGGTCTTTGGTAGTGTATAGTTGGGTCGCCGCCGGTGGCTCCATGACGGCGTCGTTGGAGAAAGAGGTAGGAGGGAAGTTAGAGAGAGACGAGAGAAAAAGGGAGAATTGCTAGTAGGGAAGAGAGAATATAGAGTGTACAGAGAGAAAGACAGAATGTCTAACTTGGAGAGAATGCATGATCGAGAGTGGTGTGGGCAGGATTTTTAACTTTTGGGGCGTAAAGTTTTTTAGGAACTGGATTTGGGCCACTCGATTGAATGAGATGTAAGTTGGATCATTTTTAACCAATCGACTCCATGCCGGCATCGTTGGAGAGAGAGAGATAGAATAAGGAAGTTAGAGAGAGAGAAAAGAGAACAGAGGGAGGATTACTAGTTGGGGAGGGAGAGAACATAGAGAGGAGAAAGAAAGAGAGATAGTGTGTCTGACTTGGAGAGAGTGTGTCACAGAGAGGGATATGGGCGAGATTTTCAACTTTTGTGGGGGAAGGTTTTTGGGAGCTGAGTTTGGGCCATTGGACTGAATAAGATGTAAGTTGGATCAATCTCCGCCACTCTTGTGCTAAGCTAAGTGAAGGAATTCAAAATGAGTCATGTTTTATTAGTATAGTTGAACTCTAACACCCCTCAAGCTGGAGCATAAAGATTAAATATGTCCAATTTGGAGCAAAGATTATTGAAAATAGTACCAGCTAAAAATTTGATAACCTATATGATTAATCCAAAATCAATATCATACATGAAGAATATTAACTAAGAAAGCCATAAATATCAATGACCAATTAAAACCCTTTACTTCACTTCAAACCAATGGACAAGACAAGACAAGAAAGAAAATAACGAAAATTTAGAAAAGTACAAATGAAGAAATCTCTAAAACAAAAAAAGAAATCTAATTTCATACCTTTTATTCTTTGTTCCTCTTCTTTTCAAGATCTTCGACCAGTGGCTGTGCCTCAAATCCCAGCTGCACTATCAGAGACATTGTAAATCATATCAAGCTAAAACAAATAAAAGAACTGATAAAACCATGATTAATGCATCACATAGTATCTGTAAGAAAGATGAAAATTGGCAAATTGAGATACAGTGACTAAACAGTATACAAAAATATATATTGCATCAGAAGAATGGACTCCACCTTACCTTGCTATTCCAAGTGCATGTTGTGTGTTTTGTGTGTGTGTTGTGTGCATGGTGTGTTGTGTGCATGTATTCAGAGGAAGAAAAAAAAGACAAAAGGAATACCTGGATCTTGCAAATGCTTCGTAAAGACAGAATAGACTCCACCTCACCTTGCTATTCCAAGTGTGTTGTATGTTTTGTGGTGCTGGTTTGCGTGTGTGTGATGTGTGCATGGTGTGTTGTGTGCATGTATAAAGTTATATAGAGGAAGAGAAAAAGACAGATGGGATACTGGATCTTGCAAGAATTTCGTCTGTAGTGTCTGTGGGGTCTCCGATAGTGTATAGTTTGGGTCGCCACCGGTGGCTCCATGACGGCGTCGTAAGAGAGAGAGGTAGGAGGGAAGATAGAGAGAGACGAGAGAAAAAAAGGGAGAATTGCTTGTTGGGGAGAGAAATAACATAGGCTGGAGAGAGAGAGAGAGACAAATGTCTGACTTGGAGGGTATGCGTGACAGAAAAAAAAGGGAGAATTGCTTGTTGGGGAGAGAAAGAACATAGGATGGAGAGAGAGACAAAGTGTCTGGCTTGGAGAGTATGTGTGACAGAGGAATATGTGTGAGATTTTCAACCACTCGACTCCATGGCGGTATCGTTGGAAAGAGAGGTAGAATAGAGAAATTAGATAGAGAAGAGAGAAAAGATGGAGGATTGCTAGTAGGGGAGAGAGAGTGGTATGGGCGGAATTTTTAACTTTTGGGGCGCAAAGTTCTTTAGGAACTGGATTTGGGCCACTCGATTGAATGGGGCGTAAGTTGGATCAATTTCAACCACTCGACTCCATGCCGACATCGTTGGAGAGAGAGGTAGAATAAGGAAGTTAGAGAGAGAAGATAGAAAAGAGAAAAGAGGGAGGATAGAGTTGGGGAGGGAGAGAACATAGAGTGGAGAAAGAAATAGAGATATTGTGTCTGACTTGGAGAGAGTGTGTGACAAAGAGGGGTATGGGCGAGATTTTCAACTTTTGTGGGGGAAGGTTTTTTAGGAGCTGAGTTTAGGCCATTGGACTGAATACGATGTAAGTTGGATCAATCCCGGCCACTCTTGTGCTAAGCTAAGTGAAGGAATTCAAAATGAGTCATGTTTTATTAGTATAGTTGAACTCTAACACCCCTCAAGCTAGAGCATAAAGATTAAATATGCCCAATTTGGAGCAAAGAATATTGAAAACAGACCGAGCTAATAATTTGATAACCTATTTGATTAATCCAAAAGCAATATCACACATGAAGAATATTAACTAAGAAAGCCATAAATATCAATAACCAATTAAAACTCTTTACTTCACTTCAAACCAATGGACAAGATAAGAAAGAAAATAACGAAAATTTAGAAAAACAAAAATGAATAAGTCTCTAAAACAAAAAAAGAAATCTAATTTCATACATTTTCTTCTTTGTTCCTCTTCTTTTCAAGATCTTCGACCTATGGTTGTACCTCCAATCACAGCTGCACTTTTAGAGACTTTGTAGATCATATCAAGGTAAAACAAATAAAAGAATTGATAAAACCATGATTAACGCATCACATAGTATCTAAAACAAAGATGAAAATTGGCAAAATGAGATATAATGACTAAACAGTATACAAAAATATATATTGCATCAGAAGAATGGACTCCACCTTACCTGGCTATTCCAAGTGCGTGTTGTGTGTTTTGTGTGTGTGCATTGTGCGTTGTGTGTGTGTATACAGATAGATAGAGGAAGAAAGAAAAGACTGAAGGGATACTTGGATCTTGCAAGGGCTTCGTAAAGACATAATGGACTCCACCTCACCTTGCTATTCCAAGTGTGTTATATGTTGTGTTGTTGGTTTGTGTGTGTGTGTTGTGTGCATGGTGTGTTGTGTGATATAGAGGAAGAGAAAAAGACAAACGGGATACCAGGATCTTGCAAGGGTTTCGTCTGTGGTGTCTTCGGTAGTGTATATAGTTGGGTCGTCGCCGGTGGCTCCATGACGGCGTCGTTGGAGAGAGAGAGGCAGAAGGAGGGAAGTTAGAGAGAGACGAGAGAAAAAGACGGAGGATTGCTTGTTGGGTGAGAGAAAGAACATAGGGTGGAGAGAGAGAATGTGTGACAAAGGAGTATGGGCGAGATTTTCAACTTTTTTTTGGGGGGGGGGGGGGGGGGGGGGAGTTTTTTGGGAGTTGAATTTGAGCTATTAGATTGATTAAGGATGTAAGTTGGATCAATCTCAACCACTCGACTCCATGGCGGCATCGTTGGAAAGAGAGAGGTAGAAGAGAGAAGTTAGATAGAGAAGAGCGAAAAGAGGGGGGATTGCGAGAGAATATAGTGTACAGAGAGAAAGAATGTCGGACTTGGAGAGTGCATGATAGAGAGTGGTATGGGCGGGATTTTTAACTTTTGGGGCGCAAAGTTTTTTAGGAACTGGACTTAGGCCATTCTATTGAATGGGACGTAAGTTTGATCAATTTCAACCACTCGACTCCATGCCGGCATCGTTGGAGAGAGATGTAGAATAAGGAAGTTAGAGAGAGAAGAGAGAAAAGAGAAAAGAGGGAGGATTACTAGTTGGGGAGGGAGAGAACATAGAGTGGAGAAAGAAAGAGAGATAGTGTGTCTGACTTGGAGAGAGTGTGTGACAGAGAGGGATATGGGCGAGATTTTCAACTTTTGTGGGGGAAGGTTTTTTGGGAGCTGAGTTTGGGCCATTGGATTGAATATGATATAAGTTGGATCAATCTCCGCCACTCTTGTGCTAAGCTAAGTGAAGGAATTCAAAATAAGTCATGTTTTATTAGTATAGTTGAACTCTAACACCCCTCAAGCTGGAGCATAAAGATTAAATATGCCCAATTTGGATCAAAGATTATTGAAAACATATCGAGCTAATAATTTGATAACCTATTTGATTAATCCAAAAGGAATATCATACATGAAGAATATTAACTAAGAAAGCCATAAATATCAATGACCAATTAAAATCCTTTACTTCACTTCAAACCAACGGACAAGACAAGAAAGAAAATTTAGAAAAGTACAAATGAATAAATCTCTAAAACACAAAAAAAAATCTAATTTCATACCTTTTCTTCTTTGTTCCTCTTCTTTTCAAGATCTTCGACCTGTGGTTGTGCCTCAAATCCTAACTGCACTTTCAGAGACTTTGTAAATCATATCAAGCTACAAATAAAAGAACTGATAAAACCATGATTAACGCATCACATAGTATCTGTAAGAAAGATGAAAATTGGCAAATTGAGATATAGTGACTAAACAATATACAAAAATATATATTGCATCAGAAGAATGGACTCCACCTTACCTTGCTATTATTCCAAGTGCATGTTTTGTGCGTGTTGTGTGTTTTATGTGTGTTGTGTGCATGTATAAAGATAGAGAGAGGAAGAAAAAAAAAGACAGAAGGGATACCTGGATCTTGCAAGGGCTTCGTAAAGACGGAATTGACCCCACCTCACCTTGTTATTCCAAGTGTGTTGTATGTTTTGTGGTGTTGGTTTGTGTGTGTGTGCGCTGTGTGCATGGTGTGTTGTGTGCGTGTATAAAGACGTATAGAGGAAGAGAAAAAGACAGATGGGATACCTGGATCTTGCAAGGGTTTCGTCTGTGGGGTCTACAGTAGTGTATAGTTGGGTCGCCGCCGGTGGCTCCATGACGGGGTTGTTGGAGAGAGAGAGAGAGACGAGAGAAAGAGGGAGGATTGCTTGTTGGGAAGAGATATAACATAGGGTGGAGAGAGAGAGAGACAGATGTCTGACTTGGAGGGTATGCCTGACAGAGAAAAAACGGGAGAATTGCTTGTTGGGGAGAGAAAGAACATAGGTTGGAGAGAGAGAAAGAACATAGGTACGTGTGACAGAGGAGTATGGGCGAGATTTTCAATTTTTTTTTTTTGGGGGGGGAGTTTTTTGGGAGTTGAATTTGGGCCATTAGATTGATTAGGATGTAAGTTGGATCAATCTCAGCCACTCGACTCCATGGCGGCATCATCGGAAAGAGAGCGGTAGAATAGAGAAATTAGATAGAGAAGAGAGAAAAGATGGAGGATTGCTAGTAGGGGAGAGAGAATATAGAGTGTATAGAGAGAAAGACAGAATGTCTGACTTGGGGAGAGTGCATGATAGAGAGTGGTATGGGCGGAATTTTTAACTTTTGGGGCACAAAGTTTTTTAGGAACTGGACTTGGGCCACTAGATTGAATTGGACGTAAGTTGGATCAATTTCACCCACTCGACTCCATGCCGACATCGTTGGAGAGAGAGATAGAATAAGGAAGTTTAGAGAGAGAAGATAGAAAAGAGAAAAGAGGGAGGATTACTAGTTGGGGAGGGAGAGAACATAGAGTGGAGAAAGAAAAAGAGATATTGTGTCCGACTTGGAGAGAGTGTGTGACAGAGAGGGGTATGGGCGAGATTTTCAACTTTTGTGGGGGAAGGTTTTTTAGTAGCTGAGTTTAGGGCCATTGGATAGAATACGATGTAAGTTGGATCAATCCCGGCCACTCTTGTGCTAAGCTAAGTAAAGGAATTCACAATGAGTCATGTTTTATTAGTATAGTTGAACTCTAACACCCCTCATCAAGCTGGAGCATAAAGATTAAATATGCCCAATTTGGAGCAGAGATTATTGAAAAAAGACCGAGCTAATAATTTGATAACCTATTTGATTAATCCAAAAGCAATATCACACATAAAGAATCTTAACTAAGAAAGCCATAAATATCAATATCCAATTAAAACTCTTTACTTCACTCCAAACCAATGGACAAGATAAGAAAGAAAATAACAAAAATTTAGAAAAGCACAAATGAATAAATCTCTAAAACAAAAAAAAAAATTAATTTCATACCTTTTCTTCTTTGTTCCTCTTCTTTTCAAGATCTTCAACCTGTGGTTGTGCCTCAAATCCCAGCTGCACTTTTAGAGACTTCGTAAATCATGACTAAACAGTATACAAAAATATATATTGCATCACAAGAATGGACTCCACCTTACCTTGCTATTCCAAGTGCATGTTGTGTGTTTTGTGCGTGTGCTGTGTGCATTGTGCGTTGTGTGTGTGTATAAAGATAGATAGAGGAAGAAAAAAAAAACTGAAGGGATACCTGGATCTTGCAAGGGCTTCGTAAAGACAGAATGGACTCCACCTCACCTTGCTATTCCAAGTGTGTTATATGTTTTGTGTTGTTGGTTTGTGTGTGTGTGTTGTGCATATGGTGTGTTGTGTGCGTGTATAAAGAAATATAGAGGAAGAGAAAAAGACAGACGGGATACCTGGATCTTGCAAGGGTTTCGTCTGTGGTGTCTTCGGTAGTGTATAGTTGGGTCGCCGCCGGTGGCTCCATGACGGTGTCGTTGGAGAGAGAGAGGCAGAAGGAGGGAAGTTAGAGAGAGACGAGAGAAAAAGACGGAGGATTGCTTGTTGGGGAGAGAAAGAACATAGAGTGGAGAGAGAGACAGATGTCTAACTTGGAGGGTATGCGTGACAGAGAAAAAAAGGGAGAATTGCTTGTTGGGGAGAGAAAGAACATAGGGTGGAGAGAGAGAATGTGTGACAAAGGAGTATGGGCGAGATTTTCAACTTTTTTTTTGGGGGGGGGGGGGAGTTTTTTGGGAGTTGAATTTGAGCCATTAGATTGATTAAGGATGTAAGTTGGATCAATCTCAACCACTCGACTCCATGGCGGCATCGTTGGAAAGAGAGAGGTAGAAGAGAGAAGTTAGATAGAGAAAAGAGAAAAGAGGGGGGATTGCGAGAGAATATAGTGTATAGAGAGAAAGACGGAATGTCGGACTTGGAGAGTGCATGATAGAGTGGTATGGGCGGGATTTTTAACTTTTGGGGCGCAAAGTTTTTTAGCAACTGGACTTGGGCCAATCGATTGAATGGGACGTAAGTTGGATCAATTTCAACCACTCGACTCCATGCCGGCATCGTTGGAGAGAGGTAGAATAAGGAAGTTAGAGTGAGAAAAGAGAAAAGAGGGAGGATTACTAGTTGGGGAGGGAGAGAACATAGAGTGGAGAAAGAAAGAGAGATAGTGTGTCTGGCTTGGAGAGAGTGTGACAGAGAGGGGTATGGGCGAGATTTTGAACTTTTGTGGGGGAAGGTTTTTTGGGAGTTGAGTTTGGGCCATTGGATTGAATACGATGTAAGTTGGATCAATCTCGATCTAAGTGAAGGAATTCAAAATGAGTCATGTTTTATTAGTATAGTTGAACTCTAACACCCTACAAGCTGGAGCATAAAGATTAAATATGCCCAATTTGGAGCAAAAATTATTGAAAACAGATCGAGCTAATAATTTGATAACCTATTTGATTAATCCAAAAGAAATATCAAACATGAAGAATATTAACTAAGAAAGCCATAAATATCAATGACCAATTAAAATCCTTTACTTCATTTCAAACCAACGGACAAGACAAGAAAGAAAATTTAAAAAAGTACAAATGAATAAATCTCTAAAACAAAAAAAGAAATCTAATTTCATACCTTTTCTTCTTGTTCCTCCTCTTTCCAAGATCTTCGACCTGTGGTTATGCCTCAAATCCTAACTGCACTTTCAGAGACTTTGTAAATCATATCAAGCTAAAACAAATAAAAGAATTGATAAAACCATGATTAACGCATCACATAGTACCTGTAAGAAAGATGAAAATTGGCAAATTGAGATATAGTGACTAAACAGTGTACAAAAATATATATTGCATCAGAAGAATGGACTCCACCTTACCTTGCTATTCCAAGTGTGCTGTGTGTTTTGTGTGTGTTGTGTGCGTGTATAAAGATAGAGAGAGGAAGGAAAAAAAGACTGAAGGGATACCTCAATCTTGCAAGGGCTTCGTAAAGACAAAATTGACTCCACCTCACCTTGCTATTCCAAGTGTGTGTTGTATGTTTTGTGGTGTTGGTTTGTGTGTGTGTTTTATATCTACTTAGATGCTTTCAGCAGTTATCCGCTCTGCACTTGGCTACCCAGCGTTTACCGTGGGCACGATAACTGGTACCCCAGATGTGCGTCCTTCTCGGTCCTCTCGTACTAGGGAAAGGTCCTCTCAATGCTCTAACGCCCACACCGGTTATGGACCGAACTGTCTCACGACGTTCTGAACCCAGCGTGTGCGTTGTGTGCATGGTGTGTTGTATGCCTGGATCTTGCAAGGGTTTCGTCTGTGGGGTCTACAGTAGTGTATAGTTGGGTCGCTGCCGATGGCTCCATGACGGCGTTGTTGGAGAGAGAGAGGTAAAAGGAGGGAAATTAGAGAGAGAAGAGAGAAAAATAGGGAGGATTGCTTGTTGGGGAGAGAAAGAACATAGAGTGGAGAGAGACAGATGTCTAACTTGGAGGGTATGCATGACAGAGAAAAAAAAGGGAGAATTGCTTGTTGGGGAGAGAAAGAAATAGGGTAGAGAGAGAGAGAATGTGTGATAGAGGAGTATGGACAAGATTTTCAACTTTTTTTTGGGGGGGGGGGGGGGGGGGGGGGGGTTTAGGAGTTGAATTTGAGCCATTAGATTGATTAGGATGAAGTTGGATCAATCTCAACCACTCGACTCCATGGCGGCATCGTTGGAAAGAGAGAGGTAGAAGAGAGAAGTTAGATAGAGAAGAGAGAAAAGAGAGGATTGCTAGTAGGGAGAGAGAGAATATAGAGTGTATAGAGAGAAAGATAGAATGTCTGACTTGGAGAGAGT
The DNA here is from genome assembly GCA_951799425.1 of Ilex aquifolium. Classification (NCBI taxonomy): domain Eukaryota; kingdom Viridiplantae; phylum Streptophyta; class Magnoliopsida; order Aquifoliales; family Aquifoliaceae; genus Ilex; species Ilex aquifolium. Next base: position 58,944,122 of record OX637391.1, on the reverse strand, counting down.
GCATGATAGAGAGTGGTGGGTGGGATTTTTAACTTTTGGGGCGCAAAGTTTTTTAGGAACTGGATTTGGGCCACTCGATTGAATGGGATGTAAGTTGGATCAATTTCAACCACTCTACTCCATGCCGGCATCGTTGGAGAGAGAGGTAGAATAAGGAAGTTAGAGAGAGAAGAGAGAAAAGAGAAAAAGAGGGAGGATTACTAGTTGGGGAGGGAGAGAACATAGAGTGGAGAAAGAAAGAGAGATAGTGTGTCTGACTTGGAGAGAGTGTGACAGAGAGGGGTATGGGCGAGATTTTGAACTTTTGTGGGGGAAGGTTTTTTGGGAGCTGAGTTTGGGCCATTGGATTGAATACGATGTAAGTTGGATCAATCTCGGTCACTCTTGTGCTAAGCTAAGTAAAGGAATTCAAAATGAGTCATGTTTTATTAGTATAGTTGAACTCGTTCCCGTCAAGCTGGAGCATAAAGATTAAATATGCTCAATTTGGAGCAAAGATTATTGAAAACAGATCGAGCTAATAATTTGATAACCTATTTGATTCATCCAAAAGCAATATCGTACATGAAGATTATTAACTAAGAAAGCCATAAATATCAATGACCAATTTAAAACTCTTTCACTTCACTCCAAACCAATGGACAAGACAAGAAAGAAAATAACGAAAATTAGAAAAGTACAAATGAATAAATCTCTAAAACAAAAAAAGAAATCTAATTTCATACCTTTTCTTTTTTATTCTTCTTCTTTTCAAGATCTTCAACCTGTTGTTGCTCAAATCCCAACTGCACTTCAGAGACTTTGCAAATCATATCAAGCTAAAACAAATAAAAGAACTGATAAAACTATGATTAACGCAACTCATAGTATTTGTAAGAAAGATGAAAATTGGCACATTGATATATAGTGACTAACTATATACAGAAATGTATATTACATCAAAACAATGGAATCCACCTCACCTTGCTATTCCGAGTGTGTTGTGTGTTTTGTGTGTGTGGATTGTGCCTGCTGTGTGCATGTATGAAGATAGATAAAGGAAGAAAAAGAGAGACAGAGAGGATACCTGGATCTAGAAAGGCTTCGTCTGTGGTTTATGTGGGGTCTTGGGTGCGAGATCGTTGGAGAGAGAGGAGAGAAAAGTGGAAGGATTGCTAGTTGGGGAGAGAAAAAACATAGAGTGGAGAGAGAGAATGTGTGTCTGACTTGGAGAAGAAGGAAACCCAGCCATGAAATTGCATAGCAACATTAAAGGGCAGAGAGAGCAGCAGAAACAGGTTCCTGCGAACATAAAGTTGTTTATTCAGTATAACAAACCATTTAAAAATAAGATAAAGGCAAACGTACAATATGTGAAGGAACTAGTGCCTGGTATTTAAGATGTAAACACCTGAATCCCATAAACACGCCTGCATGGCCATTTCCCATGATACTTGACAGACCTGTTGCCAAGTTTCTCTCTTCCTTCCTCCCTTACAAGCATACAGTGGTATCGACAGTCATCGTGGCAGCCCCATTGTTTCCAACGTAAATAGAGTGGTTCTTGTAGATACCATGGACCATTAGTGGGGTTTTAAATATCAGAAGAAACTAGCAGTGTTGGACGCATTTGCTCCCCAGACATCCAGTCTTCTCACATTGCTCAACACAACCACTGCCAAACCAGCAAATTGGATGATTAAAAAGCATTAGTAAAATCTATCACCATAAAGGACACCGATGCACCAGCACATTTTATCAGAGTTTAAAGTTCAATCAGAAACTTATTCAATAGATTTTCCAAATTCCAGAATGAGTCAATCCATCATACCAGTAAATATATAATCCAGTGCAAATCCACATACCTTCCCTCTGTATATTAGCCCTATATACAAATCGATATCAACATTCCATGATCCAAGGTGTCAAAGTGTAGCCTGAAATGTGAGTTAACTGGTGTCTAATACATAGAAGGATTCCTGTATCAAAAAATTAAATGGTGAATCCAACCCAAATATGAATATCCTGTATGAGTATAGACTTAACAAATGTACAAGTAGATCTCACCTCCACAACTGATGGATACTCACATATCATGATAGATTATTTCTTTGAAAAATCGTTCCTAGAAGGAAGTCGCTGCCACAATTCTTCTATAATATGAATCAAGAGATGACTTAACAAATGTACAAGTAGATCTCACCTCCATAATGGATGAAGTAACCGTAACCCATTATGTCCAGACATACCCACAAGGTGTCTTGTGCACATCTTCTTACAGATGCAAAACATCACATAATTCAAAATGCCACCATGAATATACTGCACTAGTTGCATCTGAAAACTCATATGAATCAAGAGATGACAAGGTTTTGGATATGGCTTCGTTCAGTACTGCAAGTATCCACTGACAGCTAAATGGAGTGATATGTGGAACTATATTCATCGGAGGGGAGTAGTCATCTCCAAGCTTGCTCATGCCAAACCTTATAGCATTCCACACTTGTTACACCATTGATGGTAACCAACAACCCTTTGGATATCCAAATTTATTTTATCAGACTGGAAGGACGAAATGACAGTTACTGAACAGCCTAAGGAAGAATAATGTAATCTGGCAAATAGAAAAAGACAGTAGAGAAAATCACGAACCTTGGCTGTGTAAGAGACAAGGGAATAACGCAAAGCATCTGCACCACGTTCAGGAATAACATTACCCTCCACCAGTTGCTTGTGAAGTCCTCCAAGGGTTATTCCACTTATCACTTCAATGGGATCAATTATATTTCCCAAAGACTGGACATATTACTCACCACGTTCAGGAATAACATTACCCTCCACCAGTTGCTTGTGAAGTCCTCCAAGGGTTATTCCACTTATCACTTCAATGGGATCAATTATATTTCCCAAAGACTGGACATCTTACTTCCATGTGCATCACAAATCATGGGCTGCAAATAAACCTGTAGATTGTGGAAAGTTCAAAATGTCTCCTTAAATTAGCTGCGTGATTTTAAAAGAAAACATACTTGTATTTCAAAATTGTTGTAAGTATCTATCATAACCATTTGGAAAAGATAACAAACTTTTGCATGACTCTTACAGCTCAACCTATGATACCTCATTTGTTCCTGTTACAACCTCACAATATTCTTTTTTTATTTCAGATATTTGACTACAAGTTTGAGGCCTTACCATATGCTCTCAACAAATTCACAATTAGCTTTCATTCAAGGTGATCCTCATTTCATTGGTAAAAGGAAAATATGCATGCCAATAAACGCCAAAACGCTTCCAGAGTTGGCAGTAATAGGTAAAAAAGCGTGGCAAAATTTGAACCTTAATCTATTCATAGTGAGGTTATCAGCACTTGATCAGAGCACAAAACTGGAGATGGCATGACACAAATATCATCCAATTAGCCACCACAACATGGTCCTACTATATGATAGGATTTAGTTTGCTCACCTTTCTAGAAACATCACCATTCGAGCAACCCAAAAAAAGAGAATGCCGTGTCCAGTTTCGAGAACAGAAGTCTGACAAAAAGTCTTCAAATCTTCAATATCATCGGGCCACTCCTGCACAGACAAGGGAAAAAGGCCAGCAGAAAACCAGGTGTCCAGAAACATCAGGATCCTGAGACATCTGAAACTTCTTTCCATAAAAAGTTCTTCTAGTCTCTAACAGAGCTTCTTCTTCATTTCTAGCAACTACCCCCATTGGGTCATTGTATGCACCAAGTTCCTTTAGTTAATCATATCCAAGTGTCACATACCATGGAGGAATATGGTGGCCCCATCACAGCTGCCACTAATCATGAATGTTGTTAAGCCATCTATGTTATTTGAAACCCATTATTAAGCACAATACTCTTAAACGGTTACTTGTTAGGAAAAATTGCAACCCAAGACGGCTCATGAGATTTTGTTTCCATCGTTCCTACAAAGCAAAATTGAACACTGTATTGAGCAAGTTAAGTTCACAAAAGAGAATACCTCTTCCATTCAGCAGCATATTGTTTTGGAATAATCTCCATTTTCTTACTTCTATCAATCATGGCAGCATCAAGAGCTTGCTTGTCCATATTATTGCAGTTGACATATCACTGAGGCTTTATCAGAGGCTACATCATTACTTCTTGAACAAAGGCCAAGTAGCATCTCATTAGCTTTAGCATCTCTATAGATTTCCCTGGATGGAAGGATAACCAAAATTAATTGATGTGTTCTGTAGCTATTCTTTCTTCCATCTAAAGAAGAATCCCACCCCAAGCAAGCATATATTGCAGCTACCATGTTCCCAATTGTGACCCCAGCATGCAGAAACGTGAGTGCTCGTCAACTTTTTTTTTCTTAAAAGGGGAAACACACCTAATAAAGCAGATCATTCTTCACTAGCTCTTCCAGAAACACAATAAACAAATTGCATCCATATGCATGATAAAAAGGGCAACGTGAGTCAGGAATCCCAAAAGATCAACAAAAGCTTCAAAATAGCAATATCAACAAACTCTAACATTTTTACCTATTACAACTTATATCCACCATATATACTTAAACCAGTAATTAAAAAGTTGCCAATACCTTTTCCTGTAAAGCTGCAGTCATGCAGGCAAAATCCATACCACCATTGCTATTTATTTTTCCATCATCGTTTGGATCACGGGCTGGATGCAAGAGAGTGAAGGCGAGCTACACTCATATAAACAATAAAAAGGTTAATCAAGTAAACTTCATTCTTAGTGACACAGAGAATTTTGTACCTTAACTGCTCCAGTGCCAAATTCCAGATCAGCAAGAATTGCGTCACAAATTATAGAAAGTTTTCTTTCATTAAATGGATGTAGGCAAATTTTCCATGAAGATGACTGTATCTCTGGTTGTCAGGATGTAGGGCAACAGCAGTATCACAAAGCATTGTTTCAACTCTTGTGGTGGCCACAACAATCTCTCCAAGATTTCCTTCTAGAGGGTATGCAAATGATGTCAAAACACCAAACTCCACTGGCTTTCCATATCCAGGAACCTTCAAAAATATCCTATCTTTGATTTCCACATAATCTACCTACAAACACAGACAACTTCTAGAAATGTAAAATACACTCCTGACTATGCTGTTTAGATGACACACCGGAAAATAGCTTACCTCAATATCAGATATTGTTGTTCGCAAGACACAGTCCCAATTCACTAGCCGCAGATCCCTGAGATATATAAGTCAAAAAAGATAAAAAGTCTCCATAAAAGTATTTGCCCACTGCAAGGACTATATGCTGTCAAACACGATAAAAATATAGTGTATAAGAAAAAAATTAAGAATAACCAATTGGAGCTATAATAGAGATCCTTGTAAGCCAGCAGGATTGATCCCCACTCACAAGTAATAACAAAGTCAAAACAGCTAATATGAAGAACTAGTATAATGGCCATCACCTATTATATGTTGCTGGTCCTGTATAGTGTGCTCAGAGGGATAAGCTGAATATAGAACAAAACTTGGCCTTATCAGCACAAAGTGGCCGACTCTCCGACTCGTCCCTGCAATCTCATACTTGAAAGCCCAATTGCACCAAGTAATGGCACCTTACATCAAAAACTCATCACAATATCCTAAAACTGTTGCCATTGATTTGCTTTAGATTTTTAACATCAGTTCTTATGGCTATTCAAGATCGTCTCCTCATGTCATCCCAAAGACATGGACATACAACCAACTGTAGACAAACCAGAGAAAAAAAAAAAAAAGAATATAAGTCAATGTCCGCCATCTAAACTTGACCAGTTGTTGACCAGCAACTATGCTTTTAAGATATTTAGAGCTACTAAAGACCTCTAATTCATACATTAACCAATTTTGACCACAATAACTCCTTGCACTAGATAAAAAGGCTTCTGAACTCATTCATCAGCACTGCCAAAATCTGGCACAGGTATGTGCCCTGCCTTATTTATGTTTCAAATTAGGATCAAAGCTTTGGAGTCTGGACATAAAAAAAGAAAATGTGCAGAAATCACATCCAAGGTGCCAGGAGCAAGGTAAAACCACTTTATAATAGCATCGATAACTGTTTCAAGATCAATGATTAGTTGTCAACAACCCCGTTTTTGTTTTAAAAATGCTTCAAATGCAGAATTTTTAACAACAAATATCACACAATATAAATATAATCAGGTTTGTATGGCATTACTGTTTTCATTTTCACTTTTTTCAACGGTTGCCCGGGGGGGGGAATGCCAAAAAATAAAACAAAACAAATTATAAAAGCATGGACAACCATCTAATGAACAACAATAAGCTGTAAATGTATTATTACCTATAAATAGGAGCTTTATAATGTCAATGTGTCACAGTCTTTGATTTTTTGTCGTCCATTGTAAAGCACTGTGTAGAAAATAATATGAGAACAATAGAGGAAAAGCATAAAGGAGAAAATCCAATTACACAAACTAGAGAGCTTCTCGATTTTTAACGGTATTGACTTTATTTAGAGGTTAGTCAAACTTTCAATGATATTTCTCAATTCTTGTCTCACAAGACCAATCAAGAGAAGCACCCAGGCAGTGTAGTTGTTTTAATAGGGTGCCCCCACACTCATTCTTCCAACTCCAGATCTATCACCAAAACATAGATAAACAAATCATGAATATGTTGGTGCAAATGATATCAAAGTTTGGGCTTCGAAATTATAATTGAAGCTGAAACAAACGAATGATAGCACAAACTCACTTTAGACACAAATCTCTCACGACCGGCATCATGCCTGGTCAAATACCTTTCCCGCATTATCTTCTTCTCCACAACGACCTGTAAATCAGCATTTCAGTAATATATCTGAGATAAAAGTTGAAGTCTTCGGAAAATCAGATTTATAGGAATGTAGCTACCGTGTTTGACCTAGGTCATTGCTGCATAGATGTGATGCCATTCCACATTAATTGGCATGAATCCAAGTCGATTAGTCACACATCAGGAATCCTTAAGAACTACGAAAATCTCAGGCCAAAAACACATTTGATTCATAGTAGTACTGTGCAATCTTTGAAAAGAGTTTTGATACGGGACTGACATGAATTTCCCTGGCTTATCTACCAAAAAGTAAATGGGACCATTGGAACCTTCTCTTTCTTCTTCTTCTTTTTTTTTTTTTTTTTTTTTTGGGGGGGAGTATCAATATTGTCTAATATGCAATTTTCGCTTATAATAGCACAATGTGATGCTCAGTTCTTTGTGTGATGTCCGGCACCGATGGAATATGAACCCTATGAAGCTGAAGAGGAAACATGTATTACATATCCAAAAACATGTGAAAAGCCTCCTTGCCCGTCCATGAATAAAGGTACAATAAATGTGCCAGAATAGAAAGTTGATGAAGTGATAAAAAATAAAACCTGTGTTGCTATCCCAGCATGGTCCATCCCACACACCCAAAAAGTATTGTATCCACACATTTTCCACAACTGAATGATTGTATCCTACATGTAAAAAGAGCAAATAGCAAATTAATCATAAATGAGAAGCCATGCTAAAATGCAAAATAAAAGGACAATAAGTGCAATTAGGAGACCTGGATAGCAGGCATGGCCGCATGGCCTATATGTAGGGCCCCGATAACATTTGAAGGTGGCAGAACCTGCATTCAAACAAGAAATGAAGCTTAGGAAGAACCAAATTCCAAAACTCACTTCCAAATTTCAGCCACATAATCTTAGGGTCTATTTAAAAGAAGGAGACCTCAGGAAAAGAAGGATGGGGAATTACTTTATGTGAACATTAATTGTGTTGTTACTTCATGTTAACATTAAACTAAGTATTGTCTATCCCGACAAAAGATATACAAGGAAGGTCTTTTCTTCCCTTCCCTTTCACGCTAATGTAGGAAAGAGGAAAATGGCATGCCAATAGGCCTAGAGGAATATGCTGCCTTCCTTTTCTCATTTCCTTTTCCCTTTCCACCACAGTTTACCACATGGAGCATCAGAGAAATTTGGACCCTTCACAAGGCTTAAATGCTTTGAATGCATTTAGTTGGTTTATTAACAAGATGGTTCCATAAAATGAAGACATCATGGTAATCATCAAGAAAATTTACTGCAGCAATACCATCAAAAGATGTCAGATATACTTACAAAAAGTCCCAAGTATTTGCCTATGTTTAATCATCCAACAAGGGATTGGCTATTGTTTGAACACCTAGAGTTGTATTCAACTGGCTATCCGGCTCTTCTACCATCCACGGTATCTACTATGACTTCAAGTAATCATTAAGCAAAACAATATAATATTATTGCAATCACAGCAGCTACCACCAAAAGTCAAGAGAGAAACTCACGATCACAAATGGAGGTTTGGAGCTGCTATTATCAGTCACAAAGAACCCTGATTTCTCCCACCATGCATACCACCTAAATGGTAATTATAAAACTTACGGATTGCATAATGCTCAGAAAGACGAAATTAAATTCCAAACTTATGAATTTTTCTACTGCACTTGGGCTGTAAGCCTTTGCCATCTGGAAAGAGAGTCGTTTCTTCTCACCAAAAGGTGTTTCTGGGTCAACATAACCCTGAGGGTTTTCTTCCCCTGCATCCCTCTTTAAGTTCTTCTTTTCCCTCGTTTTGAAGTTTGGCTGCCACTGCTTTTTGTGCAGCCTTAAGTTTCTTCAATTCTTTCTCTCTTGCCTATCCTGAAAAACGTGGAAAGCTATTTTATCAATCCAAAAGCATTATCATACCAAAAATAAATAAATAAACTGAGAAAGCCATACATATCAATGACCAAATAAATCCCTGTACTTCAATTCAAACTAATGCTCAAGACATGAACAAAAATAATAATATATTGCAAAATTACAACTGAATAAATTTCAACAAAAAAAAAAAAAAAAGAAAGAAAGAAATTCAATTTCATACCTTTTCTTCATCTTTCTTCTTATTTTTTTCAAGATCTTCGACCTGTCCACCTACACTTTCATAGACTTTGTAAATCATATCAAGCTAAAAAAACCTCTTCAGAACACATATGAAGCTATAAGAAAAAAATCAATTCCAAAGGCTTTATAAAAAACTCTTCAGGACACTTATGAAGCTAAAGAAAAAAAACTCAATCCAAAAGCTTTATAAATCATAACAAACTAAAAAAACAATTTAAAGAACTGATAAAATCATGATTCATGCATCACGTAGTATTTGTAAGAAAGATGACAATCGACACATCAAGATATAGTGACTACTATATAAAGAAATATAGACATACAAAAACACTGTTTGAAAAAACTTTTCTCTATGTCTTCATTGTGCCTCTGATTCTACCTACAACCAACACAAGTTTTCTCAAATACACTACCTAGAAAAGATAGTAACAACAAAATAGTAACAACAAAATCCCTATCCCTAACGTTAACAGAATCAACCAGATGAAAAGATTACATAAGTTTGGGACATTGTATGTTGCTCACCATAGTTGTAGCTTTGAAACGAAGCAACATCGCTCTCTCTCTATCTCTCCCTTCTCTTTTGCGCTCTCTCTCTGTGGCTTGGATATATATGGGTCGAAATCCTAACGGCTACAATTTAATAAAACCCTAATATGGGGAGCGTGGGAGGTGCGACGGTTATAAGTTGGCGGTTTGGATCGGGTTATGTTCAGTTTAGGAGAAAGGAACCAAGGGAACTACTTCACAATAAAAAATTTACGTAAATTACACCCGCGGGTCTTAAAATCCTAAAATTAGATTGGAACCGTGATATTTAGTTTTATTACACGGACATCTCCTAATATTTTAAAAACTACACTGAGACTTCTTGAAATTTCAAAGTGTGTAACAGTCGAACACTTTTGTTTGACGGACGTCAAATAAATAATGAGATAAAATGACATCATCAACAAAATTCAATATAATACCGTAAATACTCTTCTGCTATGTCATAATCTCTATCAAGTAAATAAATAAATATTGAAAAGACAAGTATACACATTAGAATGTAATTAATCTAAATATTTTTTCATACAATTTATTTAGTTAATTGTTTATAATTTAATCCAAATGCCTTACATAATTTTGTATACAAGATTAAATTTACTACACAATTTAATTAATTGTTTACAACAATACATCTAATTACGAGTTAAATTCTCTAATTATTAATTAATTTTGATAGTTAATTCTGATTAAAAATTAAATTCATAAGCCAAACACCATTGCTACCACTGCGGTGGGTTTCGAAAACCATCCAGAAATTCTCTCAAACTACGTCTGTCCTTCAACGCCATCAAAACCCACTATCCAGACCCCTAGCCAAACTAGCAACCATGCCTCCCAAAGCTCAAATTCCACAACCAACCCTTTTGCAAAACTTGTAGCTTCCCCTTAACCCAGGCCCGCAACCCTACCTACATTCACTCCACCCCCATCCCCCACGTAGTCTAACAACGTCATAGCCCTTCCAACTTGTGCAACTCTCTAAAAAATCCAAAAAAAAAAATGAATCAATCACCCAACTTACCACCAACCCTAGATCTGAAAAACTCCAAGTCTTAGATCATTAATCAATCCTCAACTCTGCTCAAACAAAGAATTGGATCTGGGATCCCAGATTTTTTGTGTGTAGGTGGTGATTCAATTTCAGATCTACAATAAAATCTAGTGCGTGTAGAACCGGATCCGCAGTGGGTTTTTTGATTGGGAGAGGCGGTGATATCGGTTGTAGGTGGGTTTCTTTGGTGTTTGAGGTGTTGGTTGTTGGATTAGCAGCTGCATTTGGATTTTCGACGACATTAGTAGTGGTATTGATAACAGTGGGGGAAGAGTGGGGTAATGCGGGGTTGGTGATGTGTCACTGGGTGTTAAGGGTACTCACAAAGAGAGAGAGAGAGAGACTTGGGTAATAGGTTTGATTTTTCTAATTTTTAATTAATTAAATGTAGGGTAAGATAATCTTTTTGTTAATACATCTATCTATTGGGAACTCAGTATAGTTTTTGTAATGTGAATGAATGTTCACGTAATAAAATCAAATGTCAGAAAATCCAAGTGTAATTTACCCTAAATCCTATCAAAACAACAACAAAACTCCTTTATATTTTTAAAATGATAAAAGTTGCATAGAAAGATTTTTAATTAAAATTAATTCATTTATTTTTAACTAAATTTGGTTAAAATTGGTGAACACTATCGAAACGACAAGCACAAAAGTAATCATCAGAAAAATAATTATTTTTTTACATCCTTGAATCCTTGACTGACAACCCAACTCCCCCATTAGCTCTCCATTCGTTGCCACCAATTTAGTCAAACATATCCCTTCATCTTCTTCTTCCTCTCTAAGTCCCAACAAACTTTATCCATGTTAGACATAATGGTTGAATAATTGATGAAAATCTGAGATAATACAAAAACAACCAAATACTGAAAATGAAAACAAAGTCTCCGGTAGTTGCAAAAAAAATGATTAAAGAGGGTATGGTGCCAACTTCGAGATCTGTGACATTTTTTAATAAAGCTATTTGAATATAATTTATTCATGACATTTCCTTTTGGCGTGGTCCAAAGACAAACAAACAACAGGCAGATAAAAAAAAAGAACTGAGATCCAATTAGGAGGGAGAACCCATTCATTTAGAAGATCTAGAGAACATGTCCTGTCCACTGAAAATAAATATCCACAACACAATTTTGAATTAAGAACTAAGAACAATATGTAGACCCCAAAGAGTTTAAGCTGATACAGGCATGGAAGATGGCTTCTAGCTATGCTACAATCAAAACAAAAGCTCTTCCCAAGACTAAATGAACAACATACATTTAAGATAAAGCAAGAAGAACCGGAGAACGTTGAATTTCATTACAGAACCCACGCAATGATGCTGTAGAAACAAAAATTCGTCCGGCCCTGACCAACTGAAATCCGAAACTGAAACTCGCCTTAATAAGCATTTTAGAGAAATGCAAAACATGCGAGAAAAAAAAAAAAAAGAACATGCTATAGTAAAAAAAAAAGTGAATATGTGATAAGCCAACAAAGTCCATTGTCCAACTGGGGCATGACCCAGATCAGTAGGCGTCACTTTGCCTTTTTGATGAGGGCTGATGTTCTGAACTCGCTGTCATCCTTGATAAAACTCCACCAAAAGTAGGTAAGAGGGATGGTTGTGGCATGCCAAAGGGCATGAGCATCCACATATCCTCGATAGGGCGGGAAGTCATATATCTCCAATAACATGGCAAGACCTCCCCCAATTACCACCACCCACAGCTTCCACCGTGATGGATGCCGAGTAATTCCAGCCCAGACAGCCCACAAGAGAAGCTGAGCTATGCCCATGGCCACACAAACTTTCATGTTCAAACCTGCAACATTATTATCTGATGTGAAATCAAGGCCCTTAAAACAGAAGTCAAATCAATTTTCGTATAGTATAAAAGCACACTGAAATTCTGGGCCAATCAACAAAATCTTCTAGCAAGCCTTTGAATCAGCTTTCAAAGCATACATATATATTATAACACTTCTAGGTAAGCATTGCTGCTGTTGATTGATCTTGTTATTCCATAATTTCTTTGATTGATCTTGTTATTTTATAATTTCTTTCATCACATTACGGGCAAGTTTAAAACACAGAAAATATATATAGCAACAAACGACGCACGCATGTCTCTCCCAAAACTCTCAAGCATAAATTTGCATAAAATACTAAAGCATGCAACCATTACTTGCTTTCATCCTTATAATTTCCTTGTAGCATGGACCATATGAATCTTAAAGAAGCTGACTAGTTTTTTGCTTTCGTCCTCTGATGGAAAAGGAAAAAATAAGGCATACAGCTTGTCGTCCACTTGTGTCAATTCTCCCTCAATTATGCTCTCCCCAGGGGTAGACCACACACAGTTAGAGATAGCCTAATCTATGACTGATATGAGCATAGACCAGATCAAATACTTTGGGCCGGTAAGAACCACAACAATACAGAAGAAAAACCAGTGGACCATTGACCACCCAGATGGGAACGGAAATGGAGTATGCCACAGACATGCACACATACATAAATAGACAACTACATAATATATATATATATTTTCAAGTTAAAACTTCGCCAAGTTTAGTGTTTTTCAACTGAAGCATACCATACTTTAGGACTTTTTTCCCAATAAGCAATCCGCTAGGGTATCAACGTAGCCGAACATATGAATACAAGATTGACTTCCAATACCTTTTTTGCACCCTTGATGATTTAGGATAAATGAGTCTCACAAGAAAATATGGGGGTAAAATGTAGTTCACTTGTGGGAAGTCAAGTGGTAAACCAAAACAATGCAAGATGAGAGAGTTAAATTAGACTATTCACAAGTTCACCAACACCTCCACCACCGTGTGGGGTTAACACAGTCACAAAGCAAAAAGAGCTTCTCCTTGAACTTCAATGAAGTGCAACAAAACAAATGACAAGAACCAACACAACAATCAATGCACAAGAAGAATACAAGAAACAACAGAATTCAGAAGGTACAGGATGACCAAAAGTTGGAAGAAGACACAATGCTAGATGAATTGATAACAGGAGCATTGTTTTGCAACAAGGCTTTTGCTAAATTGATCCTGTAACTTTTTAAGCATATGAATGTGTTGAGCCAAGTGAAATCTTTCATGCCCTATGCCAAGCAGAAACTAATTTTAATTGAGTAAGTTTAAATGGGTAGTTTATGTCTCATCACACATGGTTTGCTGCTAAGAAAATAGTGCCCTTCTAGTGGCGCATTGCCTAATAGGTGTAGGCTATGGGGCCAAAGACAAAAGTGGTGAAGGTTTGTTTAGAGCAGGCTTACCATAGTCAAGTTGATAAAAGTTCAAATACAAGATATGGGTTGTGACAAATGCAACCAGCGGAGCTGCAACCATTACCCTGGCAGCCTCATCTTTCACACTGAAAGCTCGCAGTATAGCCAGGAGAAGGGAATATCCAAGTAATGCCACACCAGATGAATAGTCCAGCTTCTCGGTCAAATCAACATCTCTGTAAAATTTCTTTATGGAATAAGACAAGAAGGAGAAACAGCAACTAGCAATAAAATGCAAGACATAAAGCAAACATGTTGGCCGATTTCATATAGTTCCTGTTAGGTTTTAAGAAAAACTCAGTTTATATCCTACCCGGGCAATTTTATCAAAGGTTTTTCCGTCTTTTTGGTTAAAACTGGTCTATGCAACCCACTTATTTGACGAACATAACAGCGTACACAATTGCACAACACATCTTGTTCACAAAATCTTCCCTTTCCATTTTTCATATACTGTGCAGTAAAAGGGGCACATCTTATGTGAAGTAGCAGCAACGTCCTCATAGGGACTAATGCTACTGTACGAAACTGCTTGCATGACAACAATTGAATGATAAAAGAGTCATATATTGGAAAAAGTTTGTGCCAGCTTCCAGTTTTATTTCTCTCACCATGGGAATACAACTATCTACAAAGAGAGAGATAGAAGACTGCTTACCGACTGTGGAAAACAGCACTCCAGAACCAGGCATTCATTGATAAGATTGCATAGATATGCCACAAGCCGGTGTATTCATAGTAAGTCTTCCTGTTTGGCCTTAAAGGCAAGTTGTAGTTTACAAGGATGAAGAAGGATACCCAACCATGAAATTGCATAGCAAGATTAAGGGCAGAGAGAGCAACAGAAACAGGTTCCTGAGAACATAAATTGTTTACTCAGTATGGCAAAAAATTTAAAAAAAATAAAATAAAGGTGAGCGTACAATATGCAAGAGAACTAGTGCCTGGTATGTAAGATGTAAACACCTGAATCCCATAAACACGCTTGAATGGCCATTTCCCATGATACTTAACAGGCCTGTCTCCAAGTTTCTCTCTTTCTTCCTCCCTTACAAGCATACAGTGGTATCGACAGTCACTGTGGCAGTCCCACTGTTTCCAGCGTAAATAGAGCGGTTCTTGTAGAAACCATGGACCATCAGTGGGGTTTTTATCAGAAGAAAAATTGCAGTGTTGGAAGCATTTGCTCCCCACACATCCAGTCTTCTCACATTGCTCAACACAACCTCTGCCAAACCAGCAAATTGGATGATTAAAAAACATTAGTCAAATCCATGCACCCATGCACCAGCACAATTTTATCAGCACTTTACAATCTAGCAAATAGAGCTTTAATGATTATGCAAGTCAATCTAGCCAACTGATCCAAACTTAATGGGAAGAATATGGTTCCTTCTCCCACCAATTACAAAAAAGGGTTCTGAAAAAGTATTTTTGCAGTGTAATTGACTTCTTTAGAAAAGCTAGCAAACTATGGAGAACTTCAATGGGAAGACTACTGTGCCTTACCTTTTCAGTTACAAGAAAAGGCTGTGAATAAAGAGTTTATTCGCCCTCAAATTTACAATTGAGTTCAAAACCATGTGCCATTCCTTCCTTCCCTCCCTCCTACTATCCCTCTACTCCACTCCTCACATGCTCTAACTGAAAATTAGGTTCTTACTGGAGTTTTCTTGCTTTACAAAGAGAACGATCCTGTACAGACCTTTAACAAAAACAGGCAATTACTGAACCAGATAAGCTGGGATTTCTAGTAGGCCCGCTAATGGATCACATTTTAATTATATTATTTTGATCGAGTCGATTCTATTGGCCGGATATGGATTGATATTTTTAACTCATCATCCGGAAACGAATCCAATAACTAATATTTTATGTATTTAGATTTGGATATATATCCCGATCCGAATATTATTCGATCGGAATTATATATAGTAAACAAATATATGATGAAAATGAGCAATTATTTGTTGAAATTGTTATGTAGATTGCAATAATTCAGGTTAATTGAGGTATATGTATCAGAGTAGACCAGATTTCCAATATTTAAAGGACTCAGAAAAGGACTATGAAAATAAATTTGGTAGAATATTCGGATCAGCTTCAGAGTAGAGTTTTTAATTGGCATCGGGATCAGATCAGAAATCTTCTCTAGTCACGGAAGTCCACGCTTTGATTTGAAGCCCTGACCAGTAATAAATCCCTAGGGCCCCTTCAGTCCAGTTTGAAACCTATGTTAAAAGGTTCAAGATTTCTCTTTTGATAACAAAGATATTCATCAAAAGGATTCAATGGTGCAACAGTGCTGAAGGAGTGAACACTGTACAACTTGGCTAAACTTTTTAAAACCAAAAATGTAAATCCTGTGCATTCATTCCAGTTTGGCAACCTTCTCAAATTTTATTACAAAGGAGGTTATCAGAATTGAAGATGGAAATTTTGTGCCCTATATTCTTGACGTGGTGTCTCACTTGATTTGCAAGCCTATCATTCACCAGTTGGGAAGTTCCAGGCTAAAGTGGCCCAGGCCATGATCAGTGAGATGTTCCCATAATGATTTCGGGCATCTTGCCTCTGAAATTCTTGTTTCAAGTGGCTTAAATCAAGACCAGAGAAATATTGATATAATGAGTTCCATCATCTTTCCTCTCAAAGGCTTGTAGGGAAATTCACAACTCCACAAACCAAATGATAATATTGCATCTGTATGCAGAGCAAGTACAGATATTGGCAAAATCTTCGAAGTTCCAATTTTGCTTCTAAGTAGAATCAATTAGATTATCTGCTGTCATACCTATATGCACAGAGCCAATTTCTAATCTATAATAATGATTGTGTATTCAGTTTTGGAATTTACCTTAAATTAGGGAACTGCATCAACTAACCGGAAATACTCACACTAAGCTCAGTGATCTAATGTCGTCTTCATTCTATAGATGCCAAAAGGGATGTAAATTTTGTACTATATATATCAAATATTTTTCATTTTTCATATAGTTTATTCTCAAAACAAACAGATCAGCAAGGAATATTTCAGCTTTCTTCTCAAAGACACAAATCATTGAACTAAGTAAAGTTAGAAATGCGAAAGACAGAGCATCAATGAAACGATAAAGAGATTAAGCAAATCTTACTTGTAAATCGGATCAACATCACCAGGACTTGCGTTGAGAACTCCGAACAGAGAGGAGAGTGCAGCGAAGAACACAATCAAACCACATCGCGCCATTTGATCCACGAAGTAGAACAAAGAGAGATAAAGTCAAAAGCCAAACTTCGAAGATTTCTATCGCATCCACGCACAGTAATGAGAATTCACATAAGGATTCGACTGACTATCTCCCATTGACTCTCAGAGAGAGAGAGAGAGATTGAAATTGTGGTGAGCGTATCGGAGGTGATTGATTCGCATGTATTAATGTGTGGATAGGGATGATAGACGTGAAAGCGACCAAGATGTGAGGACTCAGGGCTGGTGGTGGAGTTTTAATATTGGGGAGTAGAGGGAGACCCACAACCTCGTGAACAGCACTCTCATGGCTGTTTCACGAGAAGACACGTGGAGTACCTTGTTCTTTTACTGTAATGGCCTCTGGGATTTTCTAAATGGCAAGGGTACGTTTGGCTCGGTAGGAAAGAAAAAAAAAAGTGAAATGGATAAAGGCTGCATAGACCAGACCCGGCCCGTCAGATTAAGGCGGGGCCGTGCAGCCGGTGCATGGGTCATGCTGCGAAGTCCGCAGCTGGGCTCGTTGGGACATTTGAAATAGAATTTAATTTCTTGATCTATCAAATATTCAAATTTTAATTTCTCGATTTTTTTTAAAAAAAACTTTTTCCAAATTTAACCTACTATCTACGGATGGAATCAAGAGCTTGTCTTTTAGACCGTCTTTGTGGGTCGTAATTAGGCCATGTAGAGTAAAAAACCATGATCTATACGCCTTCAAGCTAGTCATCAGACTAGGGTGACCACGTGGTGGGCCACCGGGTCAGGGCTATGATCAAGAATGCCTTGACCAATGATCAGACTAGATGAGGCATAGTTTTAGTTTGATTCTCATTGCACTAGTATATTCTCCAGTAGCTTGAAAAGGCTTGTGACATGTCAGATCCATTTGAGTCAGGATGATGGAACAAAGGCATTGCTAATGTTTTGAGGAAATTAAAAAGGAAAATAACAATAGAAGTAACCTGTTCAAGAGGATCATGGTCAGGGCTGCAGGTATTCCATTATGCCAAGCTTGCAAGCCTCTAGGAAAGATCTGAAAATGGGTTAGATGGGATTATGAGCCGAAAACAACAGAAAAGCTTCCATTTAGCATATTTGTTAGTAGTTAATCACAATACCATTACAAACATTACTGTTTGTGCCTCTCACTACACTTCTGCAAATTAACAATCACCATGAACAGAACTATCGCAAACATTATTGTTATTCAGTTATATGAATTTATCGACATTGAACTTCTGAATGCTCTCTGATCATGGGAGAAGTTATGATCCATTGACAAGCAGAGATGAGGGTGCTATTTCATCACAATCTGAGAAATTTCTGTGTTGATTGTTAGTTTCTGTTGCCCATTTCCTAGCAAATGTGATATCCATTTTACCCTCTTAACAGTTGTATTGGTGCTGATGGAGGAATGCAGTGCTCTGTTTTGCATAGACTCTTGAGTCTTCTCCGACATTAAAACAAGGCAGTTTCGTTCATGCTCCCACGAACATTGATAGGGTTCTAAATCCGAATCTCTATCGCCAACTTCTAAGGGTGATTTGTGTGGCTGCACATCCAAGCTTCATTCGAAGGAATTATATGTGCCTGAACCAAACCTGTAGTTTCTCTTCTTTCCCAGTTTTACCCAAGTTTGCTTCTGGCACATACCAATTCCTCAAATGCTAAACCCCAGTAAAAGAATGTCTTCAATCAAGAAAGATAAAGTAATCAAATGTACGCGGTTCTCACTATTGTAGAATATGGGGAGAGTTTGATGAATGCAACTTCTTCTCACTTGAGAAGAGACTATTTCCATAAATCAAACTTATGATATCCACATCACAATGGAACAAAATCAGCAATCTAAAACTCGCTCTGAGAAAATTCAGCAACTAATGCCACTACTACAAACTTAAGAAATATCTTCATCATCTCAGCGCATATTATTCCTTGCAGATCAATTCAAATGAACAAGCCTCCAACATCTTGTTGAGTTGTGTTTCACTACCTGGGTTCCTGGCATGTCTTCCACTAATTTGAGCTGGAAGTCCATAATCCCATCAAACCAAAATTTTCAGCTGTGCTTGAAGCCACATAAACGCATAATTTGGATGGAAGCCTCGGATTGCTGCCACCACCTTTAAAGCAAACAGAAGTACAACCTACATCCTACATTTGTTTCCCTACAGTTAAATTTCAACAAGAACCTCACAACATGAATTTACAGAATGGCTTCCAAATGGTACTTTGAAACTCGGTAAGTTCTCGCAAATGAGATGATAACATTCAATTTGGCAAGGCATTCAGCTGGAAGGCCAAGGAAAAGATTCAAGAAACAGTCGTTTACTGGTGCAACAGTAGTCACCCCTACCAATCTACATCTCCCTTCTTTATCAAGTCTCTTCCCTCTTCCATCTCTGATTGTTCCCTCTGATTCCTCTGATGTCAACACCGTCTCCACCAGTAGTGGCGTAGCTTTATAAATATTCCATACTGAAAAGCAGAATTTGGCCTTGAACTCGAGATCAACCTATAAAATAAGCAACAGTAAAATTAACGCCACCAAGTTGGAGAATGAATGAATTCAAATTACCACATCGTAATGTTTTGTGAATTTGTTTGGACCAAATTCTACATTTCTTTGTAAAAAGGTGATGAATGACACCTGTCCACCGAACAAAGTTAGAAAAGAGTTTATCACGTGGCATTCATTTAATCAAAAATGAATATACAATCAGTCAATGTGGCCCGTTCAAATTCAGGAACAGTTACAACCTCTCATTAGAATTTGAAAAGGCATCAATTATCAACACTGAATAGTCTCCATAAATTTGGAAGGCAGCAGTTGAGACAAGGAAGAGATTGGAGAAGAAACTGCTTGGAGAGAACCAGATTAACCGTCGATAGGAAGATGCCAATAAAAGGAGAATTAACTACAAGGAAATGACACGATCAAACCCAAATCAAGACCCACAACTTGTGCATTTTAGGAGTAGTTTTAGGCTAGAATTAGAAGTATGATTAGTCTTACAGACTGTTCATTGGTCTGTTGTAACCAAAAACTTTCCAGATTAATAAAAGTGTTTTTTTATTTTTATTAATCGTTTTGCTATCACTTTAATTGCTTTAAATTCCATCGATTGATCATCCAAAGAAGTCTTGAAACAAGACAATTGAACCAACCAACAAGCAATCGCCTGACATCTCTCTGTGAAAGGGATTAGGTCCATCAATTGCAGTGGAAATCCTTTGTGGAGACCAACAGAACTACATGATTATGACATTACCATGGTCTTATTAACCAAAATGTCTCTTCATTTGAGATGAAAACAGAAAATGGAAACTTCACTGAGCTTGAAGGATATAACAATATACAGAAATTGAACATTTGGAACTTATGCATGATCCAGAAATTGAGTAATTAATTGATATGCATCATACCGTTGCTACAAAACACCAGAAGTATCATTTTCCACTTCAGTTCCACTTTTCTTTTAACAACATCAAGGCTAATGCTGGACTTGGTAGGAGGGATGGAAACAAGGGAAGAAGAAAAAATGGAAATGATTGATTTTTCTTCCTAAAAGAAAAAGAGATAATTTTTCTCTCCTTCTTGTTGGTAGAACGGTCGTATAGTTGAGGGAACAACTTTCCCTAATTTGGTATTGGAGGAAGAAAGAAGGGAAAAACATGCAAATCAAAAGTTTATAAATTGGTTTTTCTTCCCAAAAGAGGAAAAACCTTTGTGAATGGGAGTGAGAAACTTTCCTCCCAATTTTCCTGTTGTTCACCCTACTTTATTTCTAACTTTTCCATCAAACTGAACGGAGTGTAGCAATAAAGACAGTAACTACGTCCTAGAAATGGGTAATAGTACAGTAACCTACCTGGCCAGATTCTTGGTTGATAGTTCCTCGAAACTTCTCTGGAACAATATCAATTTTCATACAGGGTGGCAATGGAAATCCCAAGAATTTAGTTGTCTCAGCGGTCAATGGCGGAATATACATTTTTTCGACATCAAAATCGACAGAAATTACGCCACTGAAGCCATTATCTAGAGTCTTCGTACCTCTCCCACTACCCTCACCCCCTTCCGCATTGTATACAAAGTCAGGATAACTAGAAATACCCAGTTTACAAGCTCCAAGGGTCCTAAAGTTGACTGTGTATAGCTCTGTTTTTGGGGTGTGAATGGGCGTTTGTTTATTGTGATCGGTATAAGAAGAGGTTAGGGTCAATGTTTGGGTTCTAAGCTTTGATTGAACTGAAGAAGATGAAAATAAAAGCGTTGGTTTCTTTCTGGGTATTCTGCAGAGAGTAGGATTGGACGCATAAATTTTGCATCCCATCAGGTGGTTGACTTGCTTTTAATTCTATGAAAGAACAGAAGAAAATTTGTGGGTTTTGATGAGGAAGTCGATGTGAATAGTTCTGCTTACAGGTACTGTTCACATCAGATCTGAATACGAGGGAAGAGGGCCAATTAAGAGGCTAGTATTTGTCCATGGCCATGGCCCATGGGTTACGACCTTATCATTACCCTCAACATCCCCTCCCCCAAATAAAATAAAATAAAATAGAAAACAAGCCACCAAACACCCAAAAAAAATGACATGCTTGCCAAAAAAAAATTATTAAAAGATTTATCAGATTAACGGAAATGATTGAATTAGTGGGTGTCAGTTGCTTTTATTAGTAAAAATCATTAATCTAACATTACTCGAATCCAAAAGGGCCTTATATTCTAGAGAAAATAGGTGAGGATCTTAATATTGTTATATTAACTGTTTGTTTGGCTGCCAAAATTACTCAGCAGAAAAATGATCATATAGGAATTTTAATGGTAATATGTAATGAAATTGATCGTTAGCAGCATGTTTTTGCAGAGAAAGAACTCCTTGAGCCATTTTTGGTTTGGGACTAATGATATTTTGCACCTGCATTATATATTTTTTCGCACAGCTCAAAGTTTTTGACCAAAAATGGATGTTAGAAACGCCATAGAAATGCCCAAAAACCTCAAATAATTGTAGAAACAGGGCCAAGCAGGCAGGAGATGGAATTGTAGAATGTACGGCTAAAAGCTTTTCATTGGGTAAGTTTTTAGACTGACAGAGTGAATAAAACTTGGAAGTCACGTTTGCAAAGCTAGACAAAACTTTATACACATGGCATAAAACAAGCAGCAATCAAGGTGTTATCTTTTCTCTAATATTAAACAACTAAAACGAGCTGAGAAAACAGAAAATTATCACTTATGGTACCAGCAAGCATTAGGGTTATCCACAAACCTACTAGATTACATTAGCACAAAAACTGAAACGGGGAACATTAGTACAGTAATAGTCATTCTTCGATCAGATCCTGCTGATTGAAACAGCCGATCAAACACTTTCAACAGACGAGAGAAGACATAAGAGACGTGGCAGTAGGGAGATGCGTGCATGATGCCCACCGAATAACTGATTCAGTCATCATGAGATTGAGCTGCTCGAATTCACCATGTCCAATCGTGCGGTTCCTCTTCTTGTGGATGCTTGACCTTACAGACCAACTAGTTCCTCCTGCCCTTTTTGTTTGAGCTGCCTTATCCTCCATCTCTCTTGACTCATTCCCAATGCATAAAGAAGAATCTGGTACGATAAACAGGTTCCCTGTGCTTTCCTCTGCATCACAAGGAAGTAGTTTCAGATGAAAAAAGTTCTTTACAAGCATACAATGTTGAATGATAAGAAACTACATTACCTCTATGTCCTGAATCTACGCTGGATATGTTGGCTGAGAGATCCAATGCACAATTTCCTTGTTCTTCCACAGTACCTGGGCTGAAAAATGCAAAGCTTGTCATTGAGAGGAAAGGGGTAGAGAATGCCAGGCTGTCTGATCCACCACTGCTATGGAAAGAAAAGCAACCAGCTTCAGAGCATGGAGTTGATGGGTCCCCCACGAAAGAAGAAAATGATGATCTGCATGGTAATGCAGATGATGAAGCATCACAAATGACAGGGCAGCCGGTCCCAAAACTGATGTCCTCATTCCTGGCCATGAATGTTGCAGAGAAAGACCCTCCACCCAATTCGCAACAACTTTGCTTGTCACATTCATATGGTTCTTCAAAATATGGCGCTGGATCCCTCATCCAGGTGTGATCTAAAACAAAGAGAAGCAATCATCAGGTTTTTGGAGGGAAGAGAAGGGTGGGCTGTCTAAGCAAGGAAAAGAAGGAAACCCTTGGAATGACCTCACAATTCAAGAGAGATCTTTAAACTTCACACAGGCCTAATGAAAGATGTTGGGTACACTGAATTCACTACACAGTACACAAATCAACACCACAAATCACAAGTTCCAACTCATCTCAACAATGATTAGTGCTGCAAGGACATGGCCCACATCCATCTCAGGAAATTTCTGGTGTTTGCTCAATCATATGCTGAGAAGAATTTTCTTAAGGCTACTGACACCCCCAAACTACAATTTCAAGGGATCTACCACATTGCAATTTCATGCAACAAAATTCTCCATGATGTGTGTTACTATGCTCCAAAACAACGAAGAAAAAGAGACAAAGAGGAAAAGATTTATTGTGCTGAAAGAAACTGTAACAAGTATGTATAGCAAAACTTTTTAGAGAAAACAGAAAATAATGGTTATAAATAGTCAGTTAATGTCATGCAATCTTTTTTTGTTTACATGAGCTCTGTGTATCATTCTCCATTATTGGACAGTCCACTCTCCAGAGTCGATCTGTTTTTTCATGTTACTTTACGATTTTGCATCTCTGATGCTAGCTGGTTGGTAAAAGATCATAGAACTAAACCTTGCTTTAGCCTCCTACAAAATTGACGACTAGAAGCTGAGCCTGGATAACTAAATCTAATAATTACAATAGCTAGACATTTTTGGTAAAAGGACAAGTGGGCAACCAATTTACCTAGAATTTGCTGAGTAGTGAGCCTTTGAGAAGGATCTGTACAGAGCATTCTCCTAACCAATTCCTTTGCAGAGTTAGATATTTGATCCCAAGGATCAGAAGGAAACCTCAAGTCAGCTGCCCTAACAGCATCAAATATCCGCGACTTAGTCTTCCCCCAAAACGGTGGCCTCCCACTAAGAAGAATGTAAAGAATAACTCCCGCACTCCAGACATCAGCCGCCTGGTTATAGCCTCCGGCCAGTACCTCAGGAGCTATATAAAATGGACTACCAACAGTCCCATGCAACATCCACCCTGTTCGCACAAAATTCAAATGCTTAAACATACAGCCAATTTATTTGTTCAAACTAGGGAAACTTGCATGGTACGTCACAGAAATGTGAAACCCACCTGGCTTGATGTAGGTTGCAAGACCAAAATCAGCCAATTTAATTGGTGAAGAGGAGGTTTTTGAGGCTAACAAGATGTTTTCTGGCTTCAAATCCCTATGTATGACACCCTTTTCGTGGCAATACATCACCACTTTCATCAGTTGCCTGTATAGAACCCTCGCCTCAGCCTCAGAGAATCTCCCGAACTTCTCCAACTGGTGGAAAAGCTCCCCTCCAGCACAAAGCTCCATCACCAGATGAACATAATCTTCCTCCTCATAAACTGCCTTTAGATCTACAACATTTGGGTGTCCAGACAACCTAGTCATAATCTCAATCTCAAGCTTGATGCTCCGCACATCATCCTGGCTAACCAATCTGTCTTTAGCAATTGATTTACATGCCAATAACTCTCCGGTCAATTGATCAGAGCATGCCCGGATAATGCCAAACTGTCCCCAGCCCAGTTGCTCTCCAAGAGCATACCGATCTTTCAAATTTGATGTCTGATTTGCATCCAAAATGGTCTCACCTAAGCCTGCAACTTTGTAACAATTGCAATTCAGAAACCCTGATTCGCCATTGCTGTTGCTCTTGGCAACAGCCATACGAAAATTTGACCCCCAAATAATCAGAAAACTCTGATCAAGATGTCAGCTTTATGGTTCTCTCTGGCCTTGAATTATCAACAAGCTCTTAGCAAAACCCTTCTTCTTAAAGTGGGAATCCTAAATTTCCAAGTCAAAGCACTCAATTTTACCTATATCCCAACGCCACAACTTAAGGTCAACATATTGAAAGAATCTTCCAATAACGAGTGGTTGAAAAGTTTGACATCAATTTGCTTACTGAGGGGTATGGAAAGTACGTGGACAGTTTTGCTTGAAAAATAAACTTTTAAACCCCAAAGATCAAACTCTAAAATGCAATTTCCTCAATCCCTCCCGGATCACCTAGATCTGACAAACGATCAAATATGAATCAAAATTCACAGTCACACTCTAGCACAAGAAAAGTAAACGATTTTTTTTTTCTAGAAAAATTATAATCAATCAGTATGACAGTAAAGATTAACAAAACCCACCTGGGCAAACCCTCTGACTGATCACGAGTATTATGCCATCTATGTATATGAACTCAGGCCAGTTCAGAACAGATATCGAATGAAATTCAAACAGAACAAATTCTATTAGAACATAACAGTGAAGTTCGATTCCGGTGGAAAAGATCCACCAATGAGTTTAAACCCTAATAACCCTCAAATAAAAACAAAAACAGCTAATACGCTGGAGCACAAAACCCCTAATTCACAAACGAAAACAAAATTCAACACCTACCCAGAAAAAAATTGACCATTAAAAAAGCAACCCACGTCCAAAGTTTTCTCAACAAACACAAAGAGGACAAAACATGTTAAATCTCTTATCTCCAAATTGATGTAGACATAGAGATAGAGACAGTTGAGAGGAAGGCCTTGCCAGGAGAGAGAATAGTGAGACGCTCAGAGAGACATAGAAAGAGGGAGAGAACTACAGCAGAAGTACGTTGGAGCTGATTCACAACAGACCTCCTGTGGGCTCTCCTGGTCTCCTCCTCAGTTTGCCAAAACCAACCCCACTTTTGTTTGTGTGCTGTGTCCTGTTTGTTGTCTTTGCTATGTGTTTGTTTTGATTGTTTCTAAAATTTGAAAGTCAAAAGCTTCCTTGGAATTCAATCTGTTTTCTTTAATAAATTTTTTATTCCTAATGTACAAAAGGGAATGGTATTGATACTCTAATATCTACTATTAAGGTTTTAATAATTGTATAAATTTTATCTTTTTTTGATGGTCAAATAATCTTAATGACCGTTAGTACAAATGTTCCACAAAACACAGTGGTCTACCATTTGTTCTAAAAAAATATAATTTTTAAACAATTGACATTATTCAACAGATTGATTATCCTTGAATCCGAATGAGCAAAGTTGGAATTGGTAGTCCAACTCTTTTTTCATAACCCAATTGTCCGACCTTGCGTAAAGTTATTTTTCTACACAAGGGATAAATCTATAAACGGTGACACCAAAAGGGTGACCACTACATTAAATATTTAAATTCCTCATCTATGCCTGTAAAAACACTTATCAAGTTGTTGAACTACCACTAGACTAACCATATAGTTGGTCAAAAAAAAAAAAAAATTTCTGGGTAAGTAGTCCAAACATTTTACTACTACTTATATGATACAAAATTTTCAAATGGAACATCCTTCTTCTTTCGCACCTATTCCCTTGACTTCTAGTGCTTAGCCATTTTTAGTATCTTCACCTAAGAAGTATTCATTTGTTTTCCTTTCGGAGCAAAAAGTAATCAATGCATGAGA
This sequence comes from Ilex aquifolium, assembly GCA_951799425.1. Classification (NCBI taxonomy): domain Eukaryota; kingdom Viridiplantae; phylum Streptophyta; class Magnoliopsida; order Aquifoliales; family Aquifoliaceae; genus Ilex; species Ilex aquifolium. The sequence continues at coordinate 58,917,417 of OX637391.1, read as the reverse complement.
AGAAGTTAGTTACTGTTCTTTGATTGTTCTTGGTCTAGAAAATTATGTAATTAACAAAACCGATCTAAATTTGTGTTTAAATTTATTTAGTAAATTTACTTTAACTCAATTCAATAAAATCTTAATTTGAACTATTTGGAGTCGACTCAAACTCACTCCTCATGGATTAATTCTGCTCTCGGGTTGTACCGATGATTGTGTTGGGTAAGTTGAAATCATGTGTTGTAAATTATGTGTATTTAGCGCCGGGGGAGGGGGGTGGCTTGGTTCAAATATAATGGAAAAGATGCATGGGCCCATCATACAGTCTTCCATTCGAATCCGGAAAGTCAAACAGTTCCTATACGATGTCGTGTAGCGCAAGAACAACACAAAGTCCTTGGTCTATCTAATTCCTGACTCAATCACAATTATAGAACTTTTAACTTTGATTCAATTTGAGGCAGACTTTCAACCTGATTATTATCCAAGTTAATTTTGAATTCATTTAATTTGTTCTACTGGCTAACTAATTCAAGCTCATAATTCGAGTTTAATTTTAAATTTAATTTTTTATATGAGGTTGATCAACTTAAATTCAAAATAAATTCAATAACAACTTAAAATATAATTAAATTTTGTGTGTGAATTTACAATAACAGCCATTTTTAGTATTTCGGGTTGTACTTTGAATTGTGAATTCTTGTGCTATACGACGTCGTATAGGAACTGTTCTCCATACTTTCCAAGTTTCCAGTAAGATAGAGCAAGTAAGCAGATTCTACCTCTAGGGATTAGGGATTCTCTATACTTTAAGCACTATACGAGGTCGTATAGGAACTGTTCTCTCTCTCTCTCTCTCTCTCTCTCTCTGTGTGATTGCGCAAGTTTGTTTCCTGCTTCAGTTATGTAGGTAAGATTAGATTATTATTGTAATTTAGCTTTGTTGTTGTTCTTATTTTTTTAGCGATTAATTGACCTAAATCTAGCATCTGATGCTTTATCTTGCACATTCAATTGGCTTAACTGGCATATATTCGAATACTTTTGATGAATAATTGTGTTTTGATACATGTTGAATCACTTACCTTTATATAACCTCAATTTACTCTCTGTGTCTGTGAATTATCTAAAGAGTAATACTACCAATTTTTTTTGGCTGGAGAGGTACTAAAATTCGAATTTCCATTATGATTATCATACTTTGCTTATTCTGTTTGTACCCAATTTACCTAACAAGCGAAGATTTTCTAGATTGTCCAACTGATCACTGATGGGTAATAAGATTCCCCGGAATTACGTTGAATTGTACTGTTTGTTGTGCTAGTACAGCGTTGATTGTGTCTTGATGGTGTTATTATCAAGGAATTTTTTCTGTTGGAACTTGGAAGCTCACTAAATACCCTTCTTCCATTATTGTCTTCCTAGGATAGTAATTCTGATTGTTGGATTGGTTCCCTCTATACGATGATCATCAATGCCTGAGCAGTTGTGTTTAATTGTGCTTTCTACCGTGAAAATACAGCAGATTGATTGTGTCTTGATGGTGTTATTATGAAGAAAGTCCATTTGTGGGAAGCTCACAAAAAACCTTGCTTCTGTTCTTGTGTTCTTGGAAATCCATTCTGATTGATTCCCTCTATTCGATAATCTCAATGGCGCACACCCTGAGTTTGATTTCTACGTGCCTCCTCAAATTTTGGGTCAATTTCTGGAACCAAGACTATACATGGCCATGGAAAGTGGAGGACATTTGTTTCAAGATCTTCGTCTGGTGAACTATCGAGTATCCGAGCTGTGCAAGAGAATGAAGGGCCTCGACGACTGGTTGACATTATTCGAATTGTGCCAGAAATCACAAGGAACTACTTCAGAAGTCGTCCTCGGAGGGCACTTTTCGGGGGTATATCCTTATTGGGTGGCTTTTATGTGGCACAGACTATCTCCCTCTCATTTGGAGCTTTGAGAGTCAATGATGTAATTGCAGCGGTATTGTGTGTTCTCCTTACAGAGTACGCAACTAGGTTCTATTACAGCCGGCCAAAGGTGACTTTCCCCCTTGCTCTCCTGAACAACTTCAAGCTGGGTTTCACTTATGGTCTCTTCATTGATGCTTTCAAACTTGCCAGTTAAATTTACCTGTCTGAGTGAATTGCCTCCTTGATGGATATGCCTTCTGTGGGAAAAGTTATCGTTTCAGGGCTTCTCTTCAGAATTTGGTATTAGAAATGCTATCTCTGCTCTACAAGTATATTATGCTGAAGAAACATACCCCCTTCAGAACCATTCATGTTGTTGCCTGTGGATCATTCACCCTCTTGTTATTTCTCCATTTGATGACTTCCTCAATATATCACTTGTAGATGAAATTTTCCAAGGAATTGGTCAGGTGTTTTCTCTGAAACTTGCTCTAATTGGAACTGGACTCCTACTGAGTATCTGAATGCTGCCATTCTAGTGTAAAATGAAAACCTTATAAAAATTAATATTGTATTTGTTGTTAATTTTTTATCTCTACCATGTTGTGGGTAAATTTTTTGTCTACTATATGCTGTGGGTAAATTTTTATGTATACTGTTTTGCTTTCTTCTTCTGTTGCATTTGAGTCTTACATTCCAAATCGAAAGGGCTGCTTTAGTAGTTTCAGAAAGTTTGAACACTTTCACTATACAATGACATCCCAAAGCCTAGAGATTTGTAAAATCAAAGCACAAACCTATTACAACATCATCAAGAATTTTTTTTAGGTCTCCATTACTCTATTAAGGAGGCTAGACAAGGTTATATTTGGCTGGGGTGAGGTGAGAGACTTTTAGAAGTAAATGAAATAAGGGGAGATAATTCTAGTTGCTATATGGATTTAGATATAGTAAGGTTCAAATATTTGCTGAAAAATCATCTTTTTCAAAAGAAAGTAAAATTGTATATCATTTACCATCCAATATAAGAGGAGCTTTGTGCACTAGATATGTAATAAAATCCAAATCTTTTTATTGGGTAAAATGACATATATAATGTCTATGCTACTCAAAAAAAAAAAAAAAAAAACTAAAACACATAAATAAACGGGCTGATAAAATTTTAGGCAACTTTCCTTTTTTTAATAAAATGTGTAAGTTTAGTTATTGATCGAACAAAAGAAGCAAAACAAACTTATCGAAAAAAGTTATAAAAAACAAATGTATAATTTGATAATAATTTTTTTACAGTGATTGTTTAAAAAAAATAATTTTCTCAAAACATGTTTAATTAATATTTTGTGAAACTGATTTAGATGTATTAAAATATATACATAATATTATTATATTAATAATATATATGATCTAAGTTAGAGGAAAAGGTTATTAAACTCTGCAAAAAAAAAAATAAAAAAAGTCTAAAATCGGTTATCAAAACAATACATATGGGGGTATATCAGTAATATTACTCTTTCGTGGAATGATCCTTCTTCTTCCACTTCTGTTTGCAACATAAATTAGGGTTCTGATTCGAACCCTGAAAACCCTCAACCCAATTCACCCAAAACTCATTACCCATCCCTTACTTTACTCTCTCCACCAATTGACCCAAGAACCCACTTCTTGATCGAATCACTGAATCTCATCCGTTGATTCCAATTACTCCTGATGATCCCATTGGATTGTCAAGCTTTCCCTATCAATCACACTCGGTGGTTCCAACTTTGCATACCTCTCTCCAGTTCTGAAGAAAATCATATAATCTACTGATCTTCACATACTTATTTATCAATATATATATCGATTGTATCTATCTATTATGGATGTTGAAGGAAACAAGCGGGTGTTCCATCGACGCGGGCAGTCTTCGAACGATAATAAACAGCAAAAGGTTTGTTACCATTGGAGAGCAGGAAAGTGCAATAGATACCCATGCCCGTTCTTGCACAGAGAATTGCCACTGCCACAGCCTGCGGCCAATGGTACGTCTTCGTCGAAGCGGTCCCATGGGTCCATCGATGAACAGCAGTTACCCCGTAGGAAAGCCAACTTTAACAATACTTGGGGAATAGTTCAAAGCGGTGGAGTTGCGAGGAAGATGGAGAAAGTGTGCAATTATTGGGTTCAAGGGAGTTGTACCTATGGGGATAGGTGTAGATATTTGCATTCTTGGTGTACTGGGGATTGTTTTTCGTTGTTGACCCAGCTTGAAGGACACCAGATGGTAAGTGCCTTGTCACTTCACATGCTGAATGTGGGTGATTTTGGGTTTTATTTGTGTGAATTATCCCTTTATTTGCTAATATGATTGTTTTTAATTTGTTAAAGTCGAGTCTTTGTCGGGATTTGTATTGGTTTAGTATATTCTACATTGTACGTTTTCCGTAGATATATGTTAGTGATTGTGATTCTTCGTCTAATTGGGTTTATCTGATCTTTGCATTGGTAGTAATTTGAATATTTGTGATAATTAATGGGTTTTATTTTAACAGGTTGTTAGTGGGATTGCGATGCCATCTGGGTCTGACAAGCTTTATACAGGCAGTAAAGATGAGACTGTAAGAGTGTGGGACTGTCAATCCGGGCAGGTTGCTATTTTTTTCATTATCTTGGTGCTATTTCGCGATAGAATTGTCACTGTTTATATTTTAGTCGCTATTGTGAAATGCATGTCAAGTTTTTAGGATTGGATCTTCCAATGTTGTGTGCGTACGCAAAATGTTGGCAAGCAAAACCAGTTTTGGCTAGTACAAGTGTCTGAAAAATGAAATGAAATTACGTGGTGGGCTGAGAACGATTTCGAAACAAAGATTTTTTAAGGCAATCGCAGTGCATGCAGAATTGTTAATATGTTCTGGTTTTGTGTTATCTGCAGTGTGCTGGGGTGATTAATTTGGGCGGTGAAGTGGGTTGTATGCTCAGCGAAGGCCCATGGGTATTTGTAGGCCTACCAAATGTAGTGAAGGTAAGGTGGGGGCATGATTTTCATCATTTTGTGTCATAAAGGTATTCAGAGTTCCATGTTTTGTTCAAAGCTTTTTAATTGTGGGAGTGTAACATTATCACGCCTCATTGGGTTTGTGGTGATGATATGGCAGGCGTGGAATGCCCAAACCAACACCGACTTGACTCTTAGTGGACCGGTGTCACCGGTCGGACAAGTCCATGCCCTGGTTGTGGGTAATGATTTGCTCTTTGCTGGCACACAGGTAAACCATTTGAGTGTGAATATATTTATAATGATTTCAATGAATTTTGTTTGCATAATCCATCAATCCATCTGTCCCTTATCGAGGTTGTCAGAGCTCAGAAGTGGGTTCACATTGTTCTTAAGGTTTGGATCTTTGTGTAACTTTTGCAAGTCACCGTGTTTTGAGGGAGTGGTGTAGATTTGGCTACTAATGTTTAAAAGGAACTCATCATGTTTTTTGGAATTTCTAGCTTACCTAACTTTTGAACTCCCAAAATTCGTGGTGATCAAAACTGCTCTATGTTTTTATAGTGTTGAACTTTTGGCTGCAAATAGGAATCTGCTAAGTAAAAGGCTTCACATGTTTACATTCTGTTTTTGGTTCTTTCTCTCTCTGTGTGTGTGTGTGTGTTTTTTTTTTTGGGGGAGGTGGGGGGGGGGGGGGGGGTGTATTTGCATATATTAAGAATACAACTTTTGCTGCAGGATGGGACTATATTGGCTTGGAAGTTCAATGCAGCTTCCAACTGCTTTGAACCAGCCGCTTCACTTAAGGGTCACACTCTCGGTGTTGTGACACTAGTTGTTGGAGCCAATAGGCTATATTCTGGTTCCATGGACCATTCCATAAGAGTAAGTTGGTTGGAGTGGATAATTTTGCTTAATGTGGGTTGTTTCTTACTTTTTGCTTTTTTGGTTGCGTATCCTGTCTTCAGGTATGGGGCCTTGAGACTTTGCAATGCATACAGACATTGTCAGAGCATACATCAGTTGTGATGTCTGTTCTTTGCTGGGATCAGTTTCTTTTATCATGTTCACTGGATAAAACAATCAAGGTTTTTTTTTCCCCTTTTCATCAAATTAAACATAGGATTCATGGCCCCTTTAGTTAGTTCTTCATTCAATTTCTTTTTAAATGCAGGTGTGGGTTGCTGCTGAGAGTGGAAATTTGGAAGTAACCTACACTCATAGTGAAGAACATGTATGTTTCTTTATTTGATTTCTTATTCTTAGATTAGTGTCTGTGCTTGTATACAGCACTAGAGGTAAAATTTGTGAGACTTTGATTTTAGGTGATAATACTATATATTAGAACTATTCCTAATCGAAAATGTACAACTGATGGTAAAAGACCGGGAACATCTTGGATAATTTACAAAACCTTTTGTAAACTTTACTCTTTCACACAAGTATTTACTTCTCATAAACATGGCATAGTGTATACGAGCAGCAGAGGTCGTTCTCTTTTGAACTTAAAAATCTTCTCATAAATGTTCATGTTGGTTAATATGTTATTCTTGCTATTACTGTATGACAAATGGAAACAATGGGAAGGTCCAATTGCTCTGGGATTGTATTATCTGGTAGTCATTATTTTCTGTTCTTTGCTTTTTTAGTTCCTTTCTTTATTTACTTTATGAGGCTCTATGCTATCAATGTCACTTTAAACAAGAAATATCTGAAAGAATTTCACTTTTCTATTGATCTAAGATTCGGTTAAAATTGCATGTGTATAAAGGGGGAGTGTTATTGGGAGTTAAGCAATGTCAGATACAGCCACAGATGTGTATACAGGTGTGGTATCAAAATTGCTGATGCCACTCTTTTTTGTTTTTTCCTTTTCATCTCTACAGTATAGCGTGGAAAGATGATACATGAGAATATTTTGCTCCGGAACGTTTTCTGCTTTGTATTGGGACCCATGCAGGTTAGAATTCACATGGGGTACTTATTCAAACGGTAGCCGCAAAGCTACTGAACAGATTGATGTTGACTTGTTCCCTTCAAATTCCAGTGTGTGGCAGCATATTTATTTAGACAGTTGAACGAACTAGAGGTTAATATTCGGGCCAACAACCTCGGGAGGTTGTGAGATCGAACATCAGCGACACCAGTTGACCCCTCTCACAAACCCATTTATGGGGACCAAGCTTGGTCTTATTGTTTTTTACAGTTGGAAGAATTTTGAATGGGTTTCGTTTTGATTTGGGGCCTGAAGGTTTTGTGGTTCAGGAGGAGTTTTGACCCTTGGGAAGTAAATTTACCTTCTGAACAGGGATAATCTTGTGGCAATGCTGCACGTGCAAGCTCCCCAGTGAAATCTTTCTGGGTGCCCTTTTTCTTTTGAGAAGGGGGTGCTTAGACTTTTGGCAAAGAGCTTTCACTAGTATATGTTATCTTTAAGGTCCCCATAAATTTTTCATGTGTTCAACTATGAGCAGTGGTTTCATGTATAGTTTTTTTCCCGTTAGTAGATGTCTAGCCTGCCAGGAGTTGTCCCTGATCCTTATAGTTCATGTACTATGGAGGAGTTCTTGTTTGAGGATTTAACTAGAAAATTGCCTAATCAAGTCTTTCTTATGTTGGAAGTGGTAGATTGGATAGACAGATGCTATTATGTCCTATGACTGCCTGCCTTCGGAAGTTATCAAGCTCAGTTTGTAGCAGGGCGAGATGGCCAGTACTCAAAGCCACTAGGTTTTTTCTTGTAGGGCATATGGAAATGTGACCTTCTGTGCTAGTCCAGGCTCAAAAATGAGCGTTGTAGTCCATGGACTTCGACTCCGGGGAAGCTCATTCAGTTATGGAATGCATTAAGGGCTCTTAAGGAGGAGAGATAGGTTTGGAACCACCATCCCTAGCTATCTATTGATTGATGTGGGGAAATGAAGGACCAGACCAAGATCATACATAGCTGCATCAAAGGAGCAAGTCATAGCCAAATGGTACACCTACAAGGATAAGAATCGTAACCCTGTGTCGTAGGGATGCAAAGGCATTATCGGGGAGAGGCTTTTGTGATAGATACGGGTGAAACAGATCCTTTAATTGACTTCCACTCTTCTGTCTTGTCTGAAGGAATTCCGTTTTTGTTCCCATGTTGTCTAAAGCTAAAACAAGACTTTGCAAGACATTTTTCTTTGGGGTGGGGTTTTTTTTTTTTTTTTGGGGGGGGGGACGGGCATCAGCCTTACCCTTAACAAAGTATGAAAGCTTGAATCGTCATCTGAATATCGTTGATGCATATTTTTTGGTTGCAATATCTAGATCGAATTCATTGGTGGAAGCATGTTAAGAACACGTTGGTTGGATATTATCCCTCTAAGACAGTCCAGGCGTGTATGAAATTTGGTATAGGTGTTACTGTGTTAGTATGGCCTACTCTCTAGCATGCTTGTTAGGAATTTCTCTTGTAGACTGGGTTTGTCAGCACTTCTATTTGCATTATGAGCAGTATGCAACATGACGGGCAGTTGTTCCATAAGTAGCTGTGATTGGGAGCACCGCTATATGTGCTGTTTTTCACTTTTGAATATGGAGCTTCATCCTCGGTTCCAGGTACTGGGCAGTTGCAGATTCCTATCATATTGGATGGGAATTTTGCGACATTTTCTTACTTGAATTTGATGTGATCACGTGTCATTGAGTACATAGAAATCTCCCAAAGTTAGCAAAGCTTATCTTGGTCAAATCTGGTTAGTTGTGACCCAGTCTGATGATACCTGTTGTCCATGAAGTCTTGTAGCTACTTTTGTCATGAAAAATTGCAATGCAATTCCTCCATTTTCAGCTCCCTTCAGAATTGAGCAGCATGTGGTTTAATTGTATGATCTGCCTGCTACAGGGTTTGCTCACTCTCTGTGGGATGCACGATTCAGAAGCCAAGCCAGTCTTGCTGTGCTCTTGCAATGACAACTCTATCCACGCCTATGACTTGCCGTCGTAAGTTTAAACTTTTGACCACTTCTGCTCTCTCACCGCATTCTTTTTCTTTTTGTCCTTCAAATGCTTCTATATGTTCCACTTTCCTCTTGTAATGAATGAGGTTTCTTTCGACTTTGTTGCAGTTTTTCTGAGAGGGGAAAGATATTTTCAAAACAGGAGGTCCGATCCATTCAGCTAGGCCCAAGTGGTCTATTTTTCACTGGCGATGGCACCGGTGAAGTGAGAGTTTGGAAGTGGTTGACCCAACCAACTGCGACAATTTGATGAGTGGCAATATTTAAATTCACAATAATGTAATTTTTTTTTCTTTCGTTTTTATTCATTGTTTCTTCTTGAAACAAGATTATGGAACATAACAGAATGTGAGAGAATGCCAGTTTTGACTTCCTAGTGGTGGCTACCTAGTTGCATTAGAACGGTTGTCACCCCCTTACTGTGTACCATAAATTTTAGAGAAGTATTCAGGGCTTTTGCCCATCCATCTGTATCAGCCAAGAGTTTCCTCAATGAAGGTTTGTATGCCATGCATTTAGCTATGGGTTTACTCTTTTTTTTTTTCGGGTTTATACAAAGATATGTAATGTTTCATCTCTCTTCAAGAATGAACTCCTGTTATTCTCATTGCCTTCTACTGATTAACTTTGGAGAATCAGGTTTTGCATTGTAGTTTTGAGATCCTTAACTTTTCCTTCCAATATCCGAAATCTGTAAGCTGTGGTCGTTTTTGTCGGAGACCCAGGAAGAAGGAACGTAAACAGAGTGTGTAGATCTTGCCTTGAGTTAGTTGTAGTTGTTATTCATGAAACAAAAAGAACCGTTGCGGTTGTGTAGGCCTCAACCTTTGATGCAAGGGAAGGGCTCACCGTACCCGGATTTTAGCCCGTCAATCCAGGGTGTGTTTGCTTTAGATATTAGGAAAGAGAAATTGGAAAAAATAATACTGGATTCACCTTATTCTTCTTATACCCATGTTTGGATATACATTTTGGGTTCGGTATTATCATCTAGAAATAATACTAGCCCGGATGAATAGTATATTTAATAACACTTAGAGACTCTTAAATAAACTCACTTTTTTGGTGGGTTTAAATAATCCGGTTGAATTGTATTTGGACAAAAAATATTTTTACTTTCAAAAATCTCTAAGATATAAATATCACTCTTTATCTTTTGGGTTCTTTAGTAATTTAATGTTTATACTATCATTTAATACTCCATCCAAACAAAGTATTAGATGGGATAAATATGGAGTCCACTATTTCTTAATACTTAACCAAACATTGAAGAGGCATCATCACTATAATTAGTCCAAAGACCGGATAAATAGATATGGAATGAACAGATTTGTTCAATCCGGTCCTTTTTAATGCTTAAACCAAACACGCCCCCAAGGTGTCTGAGGTTTGATAAGGAATAAGGTACAGGGCAGCAAACGATTGAAATGACTAAATCAAGTACTCAGGTTCTTAGATAAGTGATTGAGAATTCAGATACATAATCTTAAGATTGCTTCTCTCTCTCTTCCCCTCACACACACAGACTGACTCTACAGATTAAACATAACCTTGATGGCACTACCACCACGAGCACTGGTTTCAAAGGCTTCTTCGACTTCCTGCTGGGAGAATCCAAACCTATGGGTTATTAGAGGCTTCACATCAATCTTACCACTCCTCAGAAACTCAAGGCAGAGGGGCCAAGTGTTCTTGTAGCGGAAGATGCCTATTACATCAACCTCCCTGAATTTAATTAAGAAACAGATGACAATTAGTACATGTATGATCAAGGTTTCGAAGAAGAAAGAAATTAAAGAAGTTAGTGTGAATCCAGGATTTCAGCCAATACCTAGCAGCAGCTGGAGTGAGAGGGACAGTCATCTCGTTGTGACCCATTCCCACAAGGCAAACTTTGCCACCTGCACTGGTGGCGGTCAGAGCGGTTGACATTGTTTTGTCAAAGCCAGCACAATCAAAAGTCACATCTATTCCAGCCTCCATTGTTTTATGAATCTGTTCCACTTCTTTGGCTACATCCTGTAGACACTTTGTCAGGAATGTAGGAATCGAGAGAACAAGTTGAGGGTAACAATTCAACATACATGAGTTTTGTATCATAAGTAACTACTGATAATGAGGAAAGCTTTAAACCATTTTGAACAGTTAGTAGATGATGCAAGTGAATTTTCATGCACCAGCAATTCTTTATATGCCTTTTTTAATGTACAAGGACACAGATTAGAAACAGAAACAACGATACATGCAGTAGCAGAACAAAAAAAAATGGCTCGATCTTTAAATCTAAACAAGTTTGATTGATGTTTCTTTGTAAACATAGTTTGCTGGCATGCTGACAAAGGTTTTCTGTACTAAGAACGATATAATATACGTGGTAACTTGCACACAGAAATAGGCATGATGGAAGAATGAACTCCAGTATTTATTAAATCATGTTAACTTTCCACTAGTTTTAAGCAGGATATGCCTTGGGGAGGGATGTAAATTTTATAACATTTTGCTCTAAAATATGAAAAGGAAGTTTGATAAAGAATGTGAAAACCTGAATATTAGTCGAAACTTTGACAATCTCATCTGCACCAAGCTCCTTTGCAACAGATAGACGATGGTCATCCACATCCACAATTACAATTCTGGGGGCCCCAAAAGCACGTGCTGCAAGCATCGTAACAAGCCCTATAGGCCCTGCTCCCATTACCAACACCTTTGTCTCAGGACCAATGTTAGCACGGCGACAGGCATGAACACCAACACTTAAGGGCTCACACATTGCCCCTTCTTCCAAACTCACATTGTCAGGTAGCTTAAAGCATAAATCTGAAGGGTGCACCACCTGTTAATGAAAAAAATAAGACTTCAAAATTCAAATACCTATCTTTATTTGCCAACAAAAAAAAATGATTTTTGACTCGACATCGAAATTTACACTATCCAAACTGGAAACAAGTACGCAAGATATAATTCATAGGAAGGCCTATCAGATAAAGAATCCATTGTACTCTTTCAATGGAACTGGTCCTGAAATGGGGTCCAACGAGACTCAGAATCTCCAGGAGCTCAACTTCTTACAGAGTAGAAGTTAATATGAAGCCATACATCGATAATGTGCAAACTAAGTAAGAAGTAAGAACTCTGTCAAGATCAGCATCCAGATGGTATGTTATATTGTTATCACTGAAATAGAGCAATATGTCATACATGTGATTGGCAAAGATGACACAGGCTGGTGCACGAGAGACAGACAGAGGGAGAGAAGGTAACAACGTGTCCCTATCGATCAATGATCACTATGATTACAAAAGGTATACAACATAGTAGCCATATTTATAATTTCTACGGCAGAAAGTCATGTGAAAACTCAAATTATGAATTCAAACAACCTTTTAATACTGAGAATTTCAATACCTGATTGGCAAGAGAACCATGAACAGGGGGAGTGGCGAAAAACTTCATATCGGGGCACAGATTGTATCGACCTTCTTTGCATTGATCACATCGCCAGCAACTGATCCCGGGTTCCAGTGCTACACGATCACCGGGCACCAGGGTCTTCACTTCAGTCCCAACTTCTTCTATGACCCCAGCACACTCGTGCCCCATTACCATAGGTTCTTTGACAACAAAATGTGCACATTGCAAGGTCTGGTAAAACACTTCAAGCAACCCCATCAATACTATTTTCTTTTATCATTGAACGATGCTATCTCAAGCAATCAAAAAATAGTAATTTTCATATACAACTAACCGATGATTAACATGAAAAACAATTATATGATAAAACACTTCAAGCAAATAACTGAAGATTAACTCAACTTATAAGAATATAATAGATATCATATATACAACAAATCAAGATAATTGATCTATAACCACCAAAAAAATTACAAATAGCTGAAGACTAGCATATATCACATACATGAATACATGGTTTAATGAATAGAAAAAGAGGGTTTCACCTTGAGATAATGAACATCACTTCCACAAATACCAACAGCTTTCATCCTAACTCTAACATCATGGGGGCCTAAAGATTAAATTCAACAACAAAACTGTAAGCTGAAAAGGTTTAAAAACTCAAAATTATCGATTAATTCACTAAATATTTAACAGAAAAACAAAACAAGGAAAGAATAAGATTGAGTACCAAGAGGAGGAAGGCTGAAAGGCTGAATTTTGAGAGTATTGATACCAAGAAGCCAAGCTGCCATGTTCTCTTGATTACCATCTTTGCCTTCTCCAAGAGACATCCCACCCTTGGCCATTTGATCTTTCTCTCTCTCTCTAGATTCTTTCTACCTCTAAAAGATTTCAGGAAAGCTATGAAGTCATGTTGATTTATCTAAAGCTTTGAGGGTGTTTTCTCACTTTTCTGTATAGAATTTACCTTGTGGGAATATATATCTACGGATGCTAAAAAAAAAGAACATATATCTACTAGTAATAGTATGGGAATCTGTGAAGAAGAGTGGATGATGATGAACCTATGACTAGGTGAGACAAGTGGTGACTGGTGATGAAGATCTTTATTATTCTTTATGCAACAAAATAAAATAAAAATAAAAATTGAATGAATGGTTTTGGTGGATGGTTGATTCGCATCCAAATTACCATCTTTATCGCGGTGTCACTTTCAGTTCGTGTAAGATTAAAATTATCATTAAAAATATTATTTTTATTTATTGAAAAAAATAATTGCCACATTACGTTACGTTAATGGGTAAAAACAAAATTATATTACCACTGAAAATAAATTTGGTATCAAAAATAATTTTTTGATACAATATTATAAAATATTTTTTTTAGAATCAATTTTAAACACCCAAAAAATTTAGAATTTTTCGCATTTTACACCCTTAAAAACAAAATTATATTACCACCGAAAATAAATTTAGTATCAAAAATAATTTTTTCATATCATATTATAAAATATTTTTTTTAGAATCAATTTTAAACACTCAAAAAAATTTAGGGTTTTCGGATTTTGCATCCTAAAATATTTCAAGATTCTTACTTTGCAGTCAAAGATTAAATATTTTATATTTTACCATGAATATATCAAAAGTGTTGTAGTGTGTCACTTCTGTTAGTTTCCATTATTTTTTTTGTCAAAAGTCAACCCATTGATACTGACGAAAAAATTAACAGAAAGCTAATAGTGATGATGCACAAATCGGTTTCCGTGCAAGTTTAACAGTTAAGAAGGTGAATAGGTATAATCAATGTGCAGTTAACAAACAATCAATGACCAAAATAACAAATAAATGATCAACACAGAAGTTTATAGTGGTTCGGTCGTGGCCTACGTCCACTTTGAATGGCAGCGGTGGCCTTGGTGTTCTTTATTAATGAATAATCGTCACCGGAGGGTTTACACCGGAGAGCTACAGTGCTTTGAGGGAGAGAGGAACAACAATGTTGTGCAAAGTAGGAGATGAGGTTTCTTGGGAGGCGTGCCCTAGATGATGAGAGGGCTTACATTTATAGAGTTAGGGTTTGGAGGTGAGGCGGTGACGTGAAGAAGGGGTTTCGTACTTGTTTTGGTAATTACAAATTTGGTAGGGTTTCTCCGTGCGCCGCATTTCTCTCCTTCGTACTCCAATTCCTTCGGAGGAGGGCCCCAGCTGGATTGGACTTAAACTTGGACTTGGGGGGTCTTTGCATGACTGGGCTCTTCAATCGAGGTTGGGCCTTTTTCACATAAATTGGGCTATTTGGGCTTGACCCATCATTTGCCCCCCAATGCCCCGTGTCTGAGGAAACTCGGAGAAGGGGGCATTTGTTTGAATCTTGGCGGTGGAGACTCCCTCTTCTGATAGATGTATTTTTCACTTTCACAATGTTTCTTGCGGATACCCAAATCTTTTTCTATTTTTGCTTGGATTTTTAAAGGAGCCCTTGATTTTCATTTTGGGCTTTTTCCCTCTTTTAGAAAACCTAGGTTATAAATGTAACCTTCTTCTTCATTCCACCCACTTCATTCATCTTGAGACTTGAACACCCATTCTTGAAAATCTTGAGAGCCCAAGTTCTACCCATCTCAAAGAAGCTTGAGAGGGTGAATGAGTATTCTTCTTGAATCTTTCCAAAGATATTTTCTTCTTTTTGAGTGTAGTATCCAAGTGAGCAATGTCGATCGAGGAAAGGGATGTGCAAAACTCCATTGAAATGATAGAGGTTGCAGGGAAAAAAATGGAGGTAGCCGCGGCCATTGGTGCGCGCTAGCAGCCAGCGGTGGAGGTGGTGGGCGCCCCCTTAGGCGCTGAACTGGGCGCCAATGTAGGTGCTGTCCTGGGTAGTTTAGGCGCCCGAAAAGCTGTTCTGGACAGCCTGGGCATGCAGGGAGGAGAGCTGGACAGCCTGGGCGCGCAGCCTGGTTCGCTGGACAGCTTGGCGCGGGCTGGTCTGGGCGGTTCTGGCGCGCTGGGCAGTTGCCTGGGCGCTGGTTCTACTGTCCTGGACAGCCTAGGCGCGCTGGGCAGCAGCCTAGGCACCGACACTGTTGTCTTGGACAGCTCAGGAGCGCTGGGCAGCAACATTTTTTCAACAGAAAGTGCAGGAAATCAACCCAGGGAGCAGCGTGGAGAGTTGTGCAGCAGCTTGGGTGCAGGGGAAGGTCTGGGCGCCACTCCAGGCGCTGATCCGGGCACCGTAGGAGCTGATTTTGGTGCCGAAAGTGCTGTTTTGTGCAATTTTGAAGGGTCAGGCACCTCTCTAGCTGTTGGGCTGCTCCGTTTTGGAGAGCAAAGGGGGTCGGGCACCCCTCCCAGTGTCAGGTTGGAGACTGCAGGCAGCAAGGAAGCTTTGGGTGCCTGTGCTGGGCGCTTGAGAGGTCTACGCGCCTGAGAGGTGCTGTAAGGTCTAGGCTACTCAGGCTGGGCACCAGGAAGGGTGTTAGTACCCAAGAGCAGGTGTCAGATGGATGAGGCTCGATTGTTGACATTTAATCTAATGTAATCCCGCGGGTTACAGACGACCTTAGTTTCAAGATCCTGTCTGGAGATGACAAAAGTAATGTTATTCCAAACATTAAAATATCTAACACAATTACCTGGAGAAAGAGGTAGGTGCGCGAGAGCAAAGACAGAGTCTGAGGATTGCTCGTGAGAGAGCTACACCTTTTGAGACCGAGCTTTTGGCGACCCATGAGAGAGTCCTTAAGCTTGAGGTATGGGCTGCCTGTTTGAGAACAGTGCAGAGGTAGGTGGGCTGCCTGCTTGAAAGCAGTGCAGAGGTAGGCTGCATGCTTAAGAGCAGAGCAGATATATGCCAGGCTTTTTTGGCGACCTGCGAGAGAGCCGCTAAGCTGGAGATAGGCTGCTTGTTTGAGAACAATGCAGATGCCAAACTTTTTGGTGACCCGCGAGAGAGCCACTAAGTTGGCGTTAGGCTGCCTGTTTGAGAACAGTGCAGAGGCAGGTCTGTAAAACCCGAGTAAATTTGAACTTTTTGTGAATAAGGGCAAAATAGTCATTTGTCATCCTAATGCTTATTTGAAATACTCATACTCTAGACCTCGGATGAGGAAACAGAGTTCGCCTTTGGATTCGTATCGCAAAATCTAGTCACCCTGTCAAATTTCGTCGAATTCCGAGATAGTCGAATTTTTGTACGTCGTTCGAGGCGACTGCGTGATAAATGACAATTTAAAGGTCCCCAAAAATATTTTTTATAAAATTTCCTTAAAATTAAGTTAAAGTTCAAATAAAATTAATTTGAACTTAATCCGAGGTATAATGAATCGTTTCGGGACGAAAAACGGACCCGGAAGTCGAAAATATGCGGTGCGATGTGGACCGCACATTTTTGCTTATAAATATCCTCAAAAATCATCTTTTTGGGGAAGAAATATCCTCTCCTTAGCTGTAAGTAGCCGGCCAAGCAAAGAGGAGAAAAAAAAAATTTCTTCAAGCTTCCCGCTCCGATTCCGGAAGTTCCGTCGGTCGGATTTTGTCGGACCAAGACTTAAAGTTCATCTACGCGACAAGGGCTACGCGTACGTACCAAAAAGAGCTGATTTCATCGAAGATCCAAAGACGAAATTTTGGGGAAATCAAAGATTTGGGCTTAAATCTTGTTCTTGGAGGTTCTACCGGTTGTTTTACGCTCCAAGAGGTAGGGTTTCCTCCTACTCGGGTCTATTTCTAATCTAAGGTGTCCATAGGGTTTATGTGGGCTGTTTTGGACATTTCTAACATTTTTCCGTTATGGTTGGTGTTATGGAAATGGGTAGGATCAATTCTAGTGTGAATTGGTAGTTAGAAATTGCTAGTTTGTGATTTCTAGGATGTTTCGATAATTGGAAATGTAAAAATCATATATTATGATTTTTATTTTATTATTTGAAATGTCTATATTAAGTCTTGGCTTGATTTGATATATGGAAGTGTTTATGTAATCCCTTGGAGATTGGGATCATGTGGGTATGTGCCTTGTGAATGAAATGTGATATTAACATGTATTATGTGATAACATGTTGATGAAGTGTTGATATATTCTCTTGAATATACTGACCTCGTAACGGATTATGGTGATTATATACATATGATATAAATTGTCATGGTATACATTGATATGTAGAAATTGTTCATTAGACATGCATTGCAATATGGACATAGAATTGACATCACATTCATGGGCATGAGTCATGAGTATGGGTGTGTGTATGCATGGTTAATCAAACACCATTCTTGGTGATTGATGGGTGGGCTCGGGAAAGTTGGGTTGAAAATTTGACTGAGTCATATGGTTGCATGAAAGAAAGAAAAACTTGTGTCGTGTATAGCAAGAAGGGGTAGATCCCCCCCTCGGGTGTAAGACCCGGCGACTTGGTTATACACTCCCCTATGGTGAAATTCCGAAAAAGTGTAGTATGGTGTACGGAACCGGCGGTATAAAATCCAAAATCCGTTGCCTAACAAGACACAAGATTTTGATGTACATAAACACTCATTCAATGGGTGACATCTAACAATGACTTGATTTTGTAAACACATGATTTCAATTCAAACGGTCATTGGATGTATTTTTCATCAGTTGATGGGGTTACTACACATTGACATGACATTGTGTTGGGGGAGTCGGTGATGACTCGGGTTAAAGGTGCATGAGGGAGTCCCATCTCATTTCATAGCATGGCATGATAGATTCCAATATAGAGTTGCATATTCTTACTTGGAATGTTGATGTGAATACGAAATGTTGAATGTGAATATTGCATGTGCACGTAGGTGGGGAGTAGCCTCTGTAGGAAATTACTCTACTGGGCGTTGCTCACCCTATACGGGAAAACATTTCAGGTGGGGGAAATATATCGGCGGATGACTCCAATTTGGACCCTCATGTTTGAAGAAAGCCAAATGTGGCTTTATTTTGTGTTAATGTAAAACACTTGCGAAAATTTTGTTTTGGGCATGTAATTTTTTGTAAATAATTGTAATAGAACTTATATGGACTATCGTTAAAATAACCTTGCATGTTTTGATATAAGTATGGATAGTTGGACCCGGTGTGGCCAATGTTTACTTATAAATGGACCCAGTGCGGTCATTGCTTTATATTGGGTCTCTGATGGGTCATTTGAATATATATTGCACATGTTGAGTTTTGGGTAGAGCTCCCCGTACAAAAGAGACTCTGCCCGATTTTTGTTCAATTATGGACCCCGATAAATGGGGCATAATGGAGCGATATCGAGTTACTCGGTATCCACGGGTATTCCGCAGGTTGATGGGTAATCAACGGACCCCCGGATTTTTGGGGCGTCACAAGGTCAATCTTTTGACGATCCACGAGATGATTCACCTCGCCTAGACTTGTTGATTTCCTCAACATTCATATATTTTTGAGTTTTTGCCAATACTTCTGGCATGCTTTTTGGTGGTCGTTTCATCATGGAGAAAAGGAAGTTCGATGATCGGAGGCCTCCCAGGAAGACGGTCATGCTGACTTTTTTATCGGGCTCTTCGACCTGAAGGACCCCTTCGTTAAAACAAGTGAGGTAACTTCTCAAGCTCTCATCTTGGTCCTGCTTTATGCTGAGCAGATGGGTGACAGGCTTCTGCTGGCGGCATCCACCAATGAACTGTGTCACAAAGGATCTGCTCAGTTCGGCGAAGGAGCCTATGGACGCCGGGGTGAGGTTGGTGAACCATTGTCGCGCTGATCCCTTCAAGGTAGTTGGAAACGCTCTGCACATGATTTCGTCGGGGACGTTGTGCAGCTGCATCAAGGTCTTGTAAGTTTCTAGATGGTCCAGTGGATCCTTCATACATTCAAAGGTCTCCACGGATGGCATTTTAAACTTTTGAGGGAGGGGGTGGTTCGCCACGTCAGGTTTGAAAGGCGTGTCAGTTCGCCTAACAAGGTAGTCTACAGTGTCAAGTCCTTACGCCTTCATGGCGTTGAAGACGTCACCCAGTTGATTTTGCACCTCTTTAATTTTTTCGTCCCAGTGACTGGGAACTCATTTTGAATTGTCATGGAAATGGCTCTCGTGCTCCATGCTCTGGTTTTCACCCTCATCCCTCTTGGAGTGGAGGGTCTCCACCGTGTGAAGCAGGAGCTGGAGGAGGAGCTGGAGGTCCCTCATGGGGAACTCTCCCTTGTTGGGCGCCCAAGGGGACTCCAAAGGGAGCGCCCAGCCCTACGGGGGCGCCTAGATGTGGAACAGCAGGGCGTGGTGCTCCTTGACCTCCAGGACGTGGAGCTCCTCCAAGCTGTGCTCCGCTGAGTTGTGCTCCGCCAAGTTGTGCCCCTCCTCGTCCAGCGAGCATAAGTTGCAGTATCTGCTGGTTTTGGGTCACCAGCTGCTGCATGGTCTCCAATATTTGTTGAGGATTTGGAGCTGGAGCATTCGGCACATGGTTGGCAGGTGGAGGAACATCCTCCTCCTCTCGTGGAGGATTGTCTTCATGCTGGTTCATGGATCTGGTAGTGATCGCCATTGTTTCAGTAACAATGGAATGTTTGAAAATGAGAATTCTGTCGTTCCCACAGACGGCGCCAAACTGATGATGAACAAATTGGTTTCCGTGCAAGTTTAACAATTAAGAAGGTGAATATGTATAATCAATGTGCAGTTAACAAACAATCAATGACCAAAATAACAAATAAAGGATCAACACAGAGGTTTATAGTGGTTCGGCCGTGGCCTACACCGCTGTCATTCAAAGTGGATGTAGGCTACGGCCGAACCACTATAAACCTCTGTGTTGATCCTTTATTTGCTATTTTGGTCATTGATTGTTTGTTAACTGTACATTGATTATACCTATTCACCTTCTTAACTGTTAAACTTGCACGGAAATCGATTTGTGCATCATCAAAATAGAAATGTCACATTGTAACACTTTTGATACATTAAGGGTGCAATATTGAAAATTTAATCTTTGAAGATACGATAAAAATAAAAAATTTGAAAATTTTCAAGGTACAAAATATAATTCTTCAAAAAATTTATAACTAATTCTCAAAAAATATGACTTGACCATAAAAGTTACTTTTTGTATAATTGATTTTAAGGACCCGAGCCACGCCGAATCAATGCGAGCTAGTTCACCGGGCCATGGGCCGTGAACCTAATCTCAAGCCTTACACCATTATTTTTAGGATTTTTTTGGGTGTGGGTATAATTTTTTAAACTTATTTGAGAGGAAATGTATAAATAAATATTTTACTTTATTAAGTTCAATTTTAATAAAACATCTTGTGATTAGGTACGAAATTCAAATGACATTTGAATTTTTTTACTTACTTATCTTTCTTTAAATTATGCATAATTATTATTCTTTTACTCTCTTTCTCCTCCTATTTCTCACACCGTTACTCACTCTTTTTCCCTCTCTCTCCATTACTCTCTCACTCTCTTTTCGTTACTCTCTCTATCTCTAATTTATTTTCTTTTCAAATATGTAAATATTTGATTTGATTTTTTCATCTCTATCTTCCCACTATTTTCTCTATCAATTTCTCTTCCCCTATTTTTCTCACTGTTACCCTCTCTTTATTCTCTATTTTTATATCAACGTTACAACAACACAATTACACTAATCAGTTACAATTGCCCTATAATACACTAAACAGTTACTCATGTGTTCTGATAAACCAAACAATTACATCAAATAATTACACAAAATTACGACACCAAACCAGTTTGTCATTCAGTTGTTCACATAAACCAAAGAATTATACCATTTAGTATCACGATATAATTATATCAATTATATACACCAAATTTGGTGCAATGGTAAACTCTTTTGTGTAATGATAAATTCAATTTGGTGTACATAATTGATGTAATAATGTCATTATATTAAATGGTGTAATTGAATGACAAATTGAGTTGGTGTTGTAATTTCGTGTAATTATTTTGTGTATCTGGTTGGTTTGTTAAAACACATGAATAACTATTGGTGTAATTGATTGGTGTAATTATGTTGTTGTAACATTGATATAAGGAGAGAGAATAAAGAGAGAAAGGGTAAAGGTGAAAGAAAGCAAGGGGAGAGAGAGTGAGAGAGAGAGAGAAAGAGAAAATAGGGGGAGAGAGATGAAAAATCAAATCAAATCTTTACATATTTAAAAAGAAAATAAATTATAAATGGGAGAAAGAGAGATAAAATACGGGATAGATAGAGAGAGTAACAGAGAGAGATAGAGAGAAAATAGGGAAGATAGAGTAATGGAGGGAGAGGGAGAGGGAGAGGGAGAGGGAGAGGGAGAGGGAGAGGGAGAGAGAGAAAGTAGTGGAGAAATAAATGACTTTTTAGTCTTTTTCTAAAAAAATTCACTTAGAGCCAAATAAATTTCCTTAATGTAGTTTAACTCAATTAAGTTTAAATTTTTATACTGATTTTCAAATTTCCCTATTTTTAGAGTAATGGTAAACAAACACAAATGTTACAATCTCACATATGCTTGTTATTAACTAATATGAGACTGATTTATACCTACCAAGTCTTATCTCAGACATCTTGTTTCTTAAAACTTACATAGAGATGTTCGTTTTTAGAAAGAACCAAAAGGTGCCCGTGTGATGCATGTAATTTGTCTTTTTCCCTATCACTCTGTTTTATCCTTTTTTAACCCTCATATTATTGAAAAATTAGTCATTAATGAATTAAAATAATATTTGTTAAATGTGAAAAAGTAAAAAAATGAATACAAATTTAAATTTAAAATAGTTTAAAAAGATAGTGAGAGTATGTACAAAATATGGACGGAGTAGTTAAATAAACTAAATAGAATAATTTGATTGAAAGGAATTGATTAAATATTTAAAAATATAAAAATTAAGTGTTTAGGGAGAAAAGACTTAAAAATATTATATATATATATATATATTTATATGTATATATAGAGAGAGAGAGATAACTATGCCGCAATAATGTAACTATTTTCAAAATGTTGATATTTTTTCCAATAGCCACAGTGGAGGTGTCGAATGAGTTTCATATTGATCAATAATGAATGGGTCCTTGGTCATATATGGGAGCGGATCACTCCACCAATTAAGTATGTCGTTTGGGCTGGAAACCCATGCCTAAAATGTGTATCAGAGGCATGACTTAAGTCACCGTGTGGACTCAGCTCTTCGTGCCGATTCAAAGAACAATGATGATTATCTATTATAAATTTCCTTCGAAAAGAGAATTGTTGAGATGTCGAACGAGTATTACATTAGTTGATGACGGGGAGTCTTGGCAATATATAGGAGTGAGTTACTCCACCTACTCGGCCTGCGTTTTGGGCTGAAAACCCATGTCTAACAGCCATTGAAGGCAGAAAGAACAAAAAATTTCAAAAAGCAGTAAAGACAAAAATTTCAACAAGGTTCAACCCATCACTATTCATATCTGATAATTGAGCCTAAGCTGACTGTGTGTGTGTGTGTGTGAGAGAGAAAGAGATGGGTAAGGGAGGGATGTCACACGGTGATGGGGAAGGCGAGGATGGAGTGGAAGACAACATGGCAGCATGGCTTCTTGCTGTCAAAACCCTTCGAATTCAACCTTACAATCTCCCTCCTCTTGGTCTGTATTGTTTTTTTCTCTCTTTAATTCCCACTCTCCAAATTTCATGCATTTCGTTATTGCTTTTGTGTTGGGTACACTGTAATGGAAGAGTCATTCTCCACTCAAAAATTTTCCCTTTTGAAACATTTTCAATCAAATGAAGTACAAGTTTTTATGTTTTAGTTAGAATTAGAGTTTCAATTGACTCCTATGAACTCTTCAATCAGTTTGGTCAATTGGGTTTTAATCATGCGATTGCAACTTCAGGCCCTCATGATGTTAAGGTCCGGATGAAAGCTGTGGGCATATGTGGAAGTGATGTTCATCATTTCAAGGTAAACTGCTCAAACTGTCATACTTCTGGAAATTAATTTGCTGATGCTTTTAATCTAAAATGATTTTGAAATAGATAGAGATGGAGATGTTTCCATATAGTGTTTGATTAATTGATTATGTGGTGTTTTGAATGATGTATATGTCCAGAATATGAGATGTGCAAACTTTGTTGTGAAAAAACCTATGGTAATTGGGCATGAGTGTGCTGGGATCATAGAAGAAGTAGGCAGTGAGGTGAAATCTTTGGCGGTGGGCGATCGTGTAGCGTTGGAGCCTGGTGTTAGTTGCCAGAGATGTGATCTTTGCAGGGATGGTCGCTACAATCTGTGCAGAGAAATGAAGTTTTTTGGCTCTCCTCCAACCAATGGTTCTCTTGCCAATCAGGTAATTGAGGATTGCATCATTGCCTGTCAAAACTAGCCTTTTCCTTGGCATTGGCCAACTAGTCTAAATTTCACTATTACAACAGCATCATTTACTTTAATTGTCTTCTCTTATCATCTTCAAGTTTCTGTTCATTGAATTAAGATCTTTACTTAAAGATTTTGCACTCAGTCATAGGCAAGTGTAAGAGGTGTAGTCAGTTGCACCATAACTCTGAAGTCCACTGTTTTTCAGTTCTAAAGTTTGAACCAGTGCATAATTTTTTGCATTCTTTTGCTCTTTAATGCACTAGAAAAAAAAACAACTACGCAGCTAAGGGGACCAACAATAAGAGCAATATATGACTGATGTTCTGATTGAGGAGAATCGCAGTTTGTTTACGGGCTATATCATCCTGAGGGACTACCGAAGTATATGGAAGGATGCCCAATGGTGTTTCCTATGAATGCCAAACAGGATTCTATTGCTCCATTATGGGTTTGATTCAATAACCAACACCGACTGACATGTTTTCTGTCTATTATGGTTGGAATGAATATGTGGGGATAAATCCTGCATTGATGTTTATTACTTGCATATCAATGTAGTTAATCTGTCTTCACCAGTTTATGCATATAGTTGATCTGTTTTCACCAGTTTAATGTGTTGAGCAAGTACATTTTTCGTCTTGCACTAGGTGGTGCATCCGGCAAGTCTATGTTTTAAACTGCCTGACAATGTGAGCTTGGAAGAAGGGGCAATGTGTGAACCTCTTAGTGTAGGTGTCCATGCATGCCGGCGTGCTAATATTGGTCCAGAGACGAAAGTGTTGATCATGGGAGCTGGACCCATTGGCCTTGTCACAATGCTGGCTGCTCGCGCTTTTGGAGCCCCTAGAATTGTCATTGTCGACATAGATGAACGCCGCTTATCATTTGCCAAAGATCTTGGTGCAGATGAGATTATTCAAGCTTCTACAAATGTTCAGGTATAAATCAATTTGTGTTCACCCTAGATTCCAGCTGTCTAGTGTTAACACATTATCGTCAAATTTCGATGCATTATGCAAGTGCTACAATGTACAGGATGTGGATAAGGAAGTGGTGCAGATACATAAAGCAATGGGTGCTGGTGTGGATGTGAGCTTTGATTGTGTTGGCTTTAACAAAACCATGTCGACAGCTTTAAATGCTACTCGACCTGGAGGTCGAGTATGCCTCGTGGGACTTGGCCAGAGTGAAATGACTATCCCTCTAACACCAGCTGCTGCAAGGTAATTGATTTATATTTCCTTTTAGATGCTCTGTTTGCAAGGTACCATGAAGACTTCAATGTTGTGCATCAAATAATCATATTTTCTTCTTGGGTGATAGGGAGGTGGATGTGATTGGCATATTCCGATATAGGAACACATGGCCACTCTGCATTGAGTTTTTGAAGACTGGCAAAATTGACGTGAAGCCGCTCATAACCCACAGGTTCAAGTTCACTCAGGAGGAGATTGAAAAAGCCTTCGAGACCAGTGCAGGGGGTGGTAATGCCATTAAGGTCATGTTTAACCTGTAGATGTAGCTCAAGCAGTGCATCACAGATGATAAGGGATAGTTGCAAGGTAATTGCTCCTTTGGGTAATTGGCTTCAACCTAAGATATATTTTGGGTGAACTATGTGTCCATTTGTAAGCAACAAATATTGCCAATAAGATTATTATTTGATGATGCTGATGATGAGGAGACCACAACGGACGCATGCTATATTACAATTTATCATGTCAAAACAGCTAGCTTGTTACAATTGTTCTGAGAACATGCACAAAGTCACAACACAAATTATCAGAATTACCCAACATCAATAACTTGAATGAAGTTTAACTACATCCTTTTGTTGTGACAAACATCATTGCCCCATCCATGGGCAGTTCAGAAGAAACTTAGCTGAGCTGAATGTCTGTATTCAAAATAAGAATCTAAAGATTACAAGAGCCATGTGCAGCAGTTATCTTCAGTGGAATACTTCTCTGCACTTTTTTTTATCATCCTTGGGGCAGCATGGCAATCATCAAGTTTCCTATTTATAGGTTATATATTTCTTCCAACATCACTGTCACCATGAGGTCCATTATATGCATACTTTCCATCAATGTGATGCCACGGTCACATCCGTTATGATTGAGAACTCTAACCTGATATGTGGAGTCAACCTGCAATGGCTGATAACCTGAGTCTACAGCAGCTTAATAATGCAATCTCCTGTTTCAGATTGACTTCCAGTACCTCTTATTTCTCTGCTTTCAACTATAAACTGTGATGTTTATTGCCCATGAACATCACATATTCACCATATCTTGTTCTTGGAGCAGAAGAGATCATGCAATCTCAGAGAATGGTCATTGAATTGAGAAAAAGTTTATGATCAACAACAGTGGAATTCAAAACACAATGACAAGCTTGGGGAATGTGGTAGGTTCTTTTCCGATATAGCTCTTTGGTTTGGCCAAAAACATGCAAAGCCTTCTTTTAGAGCTCTTTAAGCGTCTGAAAGAACTTAACAAGCTGTCTCATCGAAGTTCTACGAAAGCATCACTCTGTTTTCAAGCTAGGATGGGCACCCCACTATAGATTATCCTTCTCGAATGAATCCTCAAGAGCCCAATCAATTCCGTGAACAAGAACCACAGCACCTCTGGCATGGTTAACACTAGGATCTTGCATAAAGAACCAAATAGAATCATCCAGCCAACTAGTCCAGTATGAGGGCAAAATCGACTAATTCAATTGTACATGCCTGTTTCTCATATCTGTTCAATTTTTCAATGACGCCTATCTTTGCACCAAGTATGCCAACATATAGAGTTTCTCTGTCACAGACTATAGTCATAATATTTATGTTTTGAATTCAGAGAAGACATTTTCCTGACTGCTATTAGATGATAGACCATCTACTTCTATAGAGCTCCAACCAAAAGGCTTCTCTACATTACCTTCCTCCATCAACTTTCTCATTTTTATAGCATCGTCCCATCTATCTGCACCGGCATAAGTGTTTGATGAAAGAACATAATTCCCGCTATTCAGAGAATCTAGTTCAAGAAGCTTGTTAGTTGCAATCTCAGCTAGGACCACATTTCTATGAAGCTTACAAGCACTTAATAAAATCCTCCATACCACAACATCGGGAAGTATAGGCATTTGCTTTATAAATTCATATGCCCTATCGAGATTGCCAGAGCGGCTCAAGAGATCAACTACACACCCATAGTGTTTCATCTCTGGCACTAACCCATGATGTTTTTCCATACTTTCAAAATACTCCAAACCTTTATCTAGCAAACCAGCATGAGCACAAGCTAGTAATATCCCAACAAAAGTTCCATGAGTTGGCCTAACTCCTTCGCTTAACATTTCAGAGAAGAGCCTAAGGGCATAATCAGCAACACCATTCACCGCAAGGCCTGAGATGACTGAAGTCCACGATACAGAATCCTTCTCTTTCATCTTTTGAAACACTTCCAGTGCCTTCCTCACTGATCCACATTTGCAGTACATATCTATTAGAGAGTTCCCCACATAAATATCCACTTTTACACTATGCTTAAGAATATAATCATGTACTGCCTTGCCTACATCAAGTCTGCCCAAGTGTGCACAAGCAGAAAGCACACTAGCAGCAGTAATTTCATCAGGTTTAACCTTAGCCACCATCATTTCTTGGAAAAGCCTCACTGCATCATTAAATTGGTTAGCTTGAGAGTAACCTGTGATCATAGAAGTCCAAGAAATCACATCCCTCTCCGGCATCTCATCAAAAAGCCTCCTCGCCACAACTAAGTCCCCCACTTTTGCATACCCAATGATCATGGAATTCCAAGAAACTATATTTTTTTCCACCATCTGATCAAAAACTTCCAGCGCCAACTGCACTGAACCACGCCGTCCATACATATCTATCAATGTGTTCCCCAAGTAAACATCAATTTCTACATTATTATCCTCTATGTACTTAACCACCGAATCTGCAATTTTCTGGTCACCTACATGGCTGCAAGCCAAGATAACTTTCACCATTGTCACGGCATCAGCCTTCACATTCGCAGTTTTCATTGCATCAAAAAGACCCAGAATTTCCTTATACCTAAAACACAGACTATACCCACAAATCAATGAGTTCCAAGAGACCAAGTCTTTTTCGGACATTTCATCAAACAGTTTCCTAGCAAAACCCAAATCACCACATGAGGCATACATATAAATCAAAGCATTACAGACATAAAGATACGATTCAAACCCAAGTTTCATAGCATGAGCATGAACCTTCTGTCCATGAGCAATATCTGAAACTCGTGAACACGCCTTAAAAACAAATATAAAAGTCAGATTGTTTCCGAATAATCCCTGGTTTCGCATTTGATTATACATGTGGAGTGCTTCAACGGGTCGATCACTCTGTGACAAACCACGAACCATATGGTTATAGATTAACAACATGGGTTGTTCGATTTGGTTAAAAGCGAAAAGGGCATTGGGTAGACTGTTTGGAGAGAGAGCATATGATCGAATAACGTCAGACATTGAAGACGAGTCTGTGTAAAGTTGGGTTCTGATGAGATGTGCGTGGAGCTCTTTGATGGAGTCATTAGACATTAAATTCTTGGAGACTCGCTCTGGGCTTGGGGTCGTTGAGAAGGTGGTGAAGAGGCGCGAAATGGGTCTTGCGAGTTTCATTTGAAATCAGGACGTTTATGGAGAAGGTTAAGACAGAAGTATCTTGTTATTATGTATATGTTTTTAATATATTTTTATGTAATATGAGAGGTAGTTATTAGGTATATATTTTAGTAAGTGAGTTAGTGATAGAATATTTTGTGGGTAGTTTTTTAGGTAGTTACTAAGATAATGAGAGTCATGAGTTAGGTTAGTTATTAAGGTGGTTTTATTATATTGTATTTAAAAGTCTTTCTATCAATGAATATTATATTGAACTTTCTTGTGAAGTTTTGGAGATAGGTTCTTCTCGAATTGAACTATTAGAGGTTTTCACGCCCTCAAAGTGGGTTTTCTTCCTCAATTCTATGTTTCCTCTGTTTTACAAATCACTCAAAATCGTGCACCTAACAATTGGTATTAGAATCGACGATCCTATTAATGACTACCTCATCGGAAATTTTGAAGTTAATGCGTGATGAATTCCAAGAAGGGTGCAAGAGATTGCTTGAGCAAAATCAACGCATGCAAGAGAGTTTCAACAAAGTTTTAAAAATCCTCTCTATGAAGGTGTGTCCACTCAAATGAAGGAGCAAACGACAAACCATACTGGGATCAACAAGCATGTGAAAGTTGAGCACAACAAAACAGGAGGACAAGATGGATATTCTTGTGGGATTCAAGTCTACTCGAGCACAGGAGCAAAAAGGCGGCCATTTGGGACGCATTTATCTTCATTTTTGCTCGGACTTAGCACCAAACAATCTATTGGTCAAGTGATTGAAATTGCTGATAACATAGATTTTCTTAAAGAGAAAATTTTAACTGATGATCGACACCATCACTCATTTAGCCATGAAAAAAATTTATTTTCAATGAGAAGGAATCAAAAGTTGCATCAAGTAAGGATATGATTTTATTAGTGGTTGTTAGAGAATCAAGGTTGAAGAATCAAAATGGCACCCAAGCGATTTTAATGGAAGTTGTTCCTAAGGATTCACGTGCTGGAATCGAAGTAGTTCTCTTCCAATCATTGAACCCAAGATGTGGGCTTTGTTTCCTTGAAGTTGCTTGCCAAGTAGTACCTACCTACTGTCTTAGTAGTGAAAACATGGATCAAATTGGTTGTTGCAAGGATGAGGAAGTGGGTTGGCTGCCTCCTTTTGTACACGATAAATCAAACTTTGAGGACAAAGTTAGTTTAAAAGGGGATAGAATGTTATGTATATGTTTTTAATATATTTTTATGTAATCTAAGAGGTAGTTATTAGGTAGATATTTTAATAAGTGAGTTAGTGATAGAGTATTTTGTGGGTAGTTTCCTAGGTAGTTACTAAGATAGTGAGAGTCATGGATTAAGTTAGTTATTAAGATAGTTTTATTATATTATATTTAAATATCTTCCTATCAATGAAATGATATGTGAAATATTGTAGTGAACTTTCTTGTGGAAGTTTTGAAGATAAGTTCTTCTCGAATTGAACTATCGGAGATTTCCCCCCTCGAAACGAATTTTCTTCCTCAATTCTATTTTTTAGTTTATTTTACAAATCCCTCAAAATCGTGCACGTCACATATCTGTGTCCACTGTCAAGGTCATGGCACTGGACTAACAAGCAGACTACATAAAACAAGTAAAAACTATAGCCCTCTTTGATTTTCATCTCCTAAACTGTTTTCGGTTTTCGAAACAGTTTGACGAATTGTTTTTGAAAAATTAAGAATAAAAATTAGTTAGATTTTTTGTATTTTTTCAAACAACTTTTTCATAATTTAAAATACACTATGACCGCCACCGTATTTCCACCACCCTTCTACCAACACCACAATCACCACCATCAGCACACTTCTACCACCACACTTCCACCATTCTTCCACCAACACCACTGTTACCACCAACATTACACTACCATCACCACATTTCTGTTTTTTAGGTTACTGTCGAAATAAGTTTTAATGTTTAAAAAATATCAAAAACAGTTTTTTAAAACTCTTCCCAAAAAGATTTTTCGGATATTATTTTTTAAGACTCAAACCAATCAGGAGTTATAGTCCCCACATGAATGACCTATTTTTAACTGGATCGAGAGAGAATTAGTCGAGATGTACGTAAGTTGATTTGAACATTTCTAAACGTTGAATCGAAAATAAATAAATAAAACAAGTAAGAACTCCAACTTTGGACTTCCAACAGATATAAAATATTCAATGTAACGATTACACCATATCACTATTATCACGTAACGTAACTAACCAATTTACATACAAATCGCTAAATTAATCTAATTTTGAGGCTAAATTTTATGGCTCAAATAAATGTAGTATACTCATACTCAACAAAAAGTCTAAATGAAATTGTACCAATCATTTGGCCGATAAAATTTGGGTAATCTAGTATCGTCGTTATATATTTGTTTATAATATAATTTAAACTTAAAATTTATGCTATATAAAACTCCAAGCCTAAAAAAAACACTCTTATAAATCTAATGACTAGATAAAAAATTGTAAGTCCAAACCAAAAATGTTCATTACAAGTTTTCTAAGCCTAAACAAAAGTTAGAAAATTTTGTTGCATATTACATCAAATGTCTTCCAACATCAAAACTCATTGTTCTGAATTCAAAATTGGGGAGTGTAGTGCACGAGTGAATTCTTGCAATGAGTAGAGATAACGATCCGTTGGATTGTGAACTTGAAACAATCAACAGGTTAGGAAATGGGCCGGGTGAACACCCGACTAATTCCCTTCGAATCTTAAGTCAGTCGACATTGGAGATATTATCACTGTTTTTTTTTAGTTCAGTTTGCGTACTTTTGTTCAATTTTCTGAGGAGTATTTATACTTGAACTAGTAATGATTATGGGGTCTGTGAGTCTCATCTCAGCATTTAATGACTGACTCTCATATCCAAGCATTATGAGGACAATCCAATCAAATCCCCTCGAGATTAACCCTTCGGGAGAGTGAATCAGTGCTCGGGAACCTTCGAGCATT
This sequence comes from Ilex aquifolium, assembly GCA_951799425.1. NCBI lineage: Eukaryota > Viridiplantae > Streptophyta > Magnoliopsida > Aquifoliales > Aquifoliaceae > Ilex > Ilex aquifolium. The sequence goes on along the minus strand of OX637391.1, from coordinate 58,886,141 downwards.
CACTGCCTATCACCGTTCATTAAGAACCTCTGCTCGGTGCTTTACACTTACGCTAGAGTGTTAACTGCTCGGGAATAAGCACCTCGGGATTCGCTGAGGACCACAAGTCGGCGTAATGACAATTAATGCCTTATAATGATGACTGTCTTTACGGGTCTCGAGGACACGAAGGCTCATTAATGGCTCTGTCATAGTCACTCAAGTCATCATTAATGAGCTGTCATATCCTCTTTAATGCTGCGCTCAATAAAGTCATCTCGACTTTTCCATGCCATAACTCTTCGGCATCTTCGCCTGACACCCTTTGCAATTCATAACGACTATAACTGTTCACGTGTCCACTCATGATTGTTGAGCCGCTTAAAATTCCGTCATGTAGTATGTAAATGTAACGACAACTACACATCCACTTGGACAATAGACTTGTTTGGAATTAGTCGAAAACCTCATTTTTTTTGATTTAAGAGAAAAAAAAGCCAGAGTATAGTCAGGCTTCTTTACAATGACTCGATTGTGGCTGCGCTTATTCATACGAGGACCATTGGATTGAGAATGATGGTTCTTTTGTCGCAAAATAACTTCAATTGAGCCCAAGAATATGGACGGTATAATTGACTAGGTCAGCTAATACCAGTGGCCCCCTTTTAGCACGCGTAGAGGAAAAGTCCAAAGTCCTTACTTGTTAAAGAAATGTATGGTCCCTCTCCTTTGTTTGGAGGTAATAGGTTAGTTGCTTAGTTGGGCAGGATGGTTACAAATTCTTCGTTGAGGGTGGGGTCTGCCGGTGTGGGCAGGTTGCAGTTACTTCACGCAAGTCGCCTCCCCCACACACACCTCGCAACCCCACCCTAATCTCTTCCTTCTAATTTCCATACTCTTACCTCTAAAGTTCCCAGAATACCCTTCTATTTTCTTAATCGTAGATTAATAACGATTAAAATTTTCAACAAGATTTAAGGTTATATTGAAGAATTTATACGAACAATTCACGATTTAAAATCACCATTTGAGTGTATTCATGGTTGAGAGGAGTGACTAAATATGACTAATAATGGATTATGTTGCGGTGAGCGACTAAATTGTATCGTTCGGACATAGATTAAACTTACACACAGATATCCATGAAACAACTTTGATTTGCATCAACAAGATCATGACTCAGACCTATCAAAACCAAGATCATATCAACTGATTTAATGTCAATTTTGTGTTTTGTGAGCGAGTCAGGATAAAAACTACCAACAATATATATATATATATATATATATATATATATATATTAAAACCATTTCGAAATATAAGGTCTTGTTATTTGTTATTTTACATAGACCTTTTTTTTTTTTTTTGGTTCAACGGTTAGTAGGGATGATAGTGGACTGGGGCGGGGGCAGCACAAGGGAAGTAGTCTCCACCTCCGTATCCCGTTAGCGGGAAAAATTGTAATCCCCGTCCCCGCCTCGCAGATAAATTTTGATCTCCGTCCTTGTCCCCACCACCCCCGCCCATAATAATTAATTTTTATAATTTTAAGAAAAAAATTAAAAAAAAATCATAAAACCTGACAAATGGATTTAAAAGAAGGAAAAAAACTCATTATATAACAAATGAATCAAACATAAAAACTCTAAAAAATAATATGTATAACAAATGTATGTTTCACTTAATAAATGTGTCCCCGCCCTGTCCCGCTAAACCCGTAATATATATGTATATATACACAGGTATCCCCGTTTACGTTCATCGTCTAATACGTATGGTCCATCTCCTATCTAAATGGAAGGGGTTTGGACAAATATTCGTTTTTCTCCAGTCCACTGTCATCCCTAACAGTCATGGGTGTTTGGGTCATCTTACGTGTACCTTGACTAATTTTTTAAGTATTCATGAGGGATTTAAATCCCTCATGACCTATCTCCAAAGAGTTACTAAAATTTAAACTACAAAAATCTGGATTTATAACTCATTCTTATTATCACTTCAAATACAAATATTTTACATAGGCGTTTTGGCATTCAAGTTTAATCGACTTATATTGTGTATAATAATCAATTTACCTACAAGATGTTCTGAAGTGCTGATTATTATACACAATTCTCTGTGCCTCATCTCCACTCTTTTCTACGTTGGTTCTGCAATTGGGGGTTTGAATTAGAAAAACTTCTTTTGTGGGTCTAGATAATCAATTAATTAAAATGTTTTCATCCTAAAATTAAAGTTGCCTTCCAAGAGGAGGAGTTGGTTGACTTTTTCGGGTTGATTTCTGACTTTTGGACAAAAGCAATTGCCTTGCGTCCACTCCTCCATACAGTTATCAGTTGTTCGTGGTTCTTCTCTATATCTTCATTACAAGCTGTGATAAGTCCAATAATAAATGCCATTATTTATTTTTGTTAAATTATCTGGGGTCTCTTTTCTGAAAATATAATGGTGTGAAGAAAGAGCAATACTACAACATTCAAATGAAACTTAAAAAATTGCAACTCAAATGTATATCATTATTTGGTTGAGTAGGTCTCATCAATTTTTTCAGTGGAACTCACTCATCTCATATTCATCTAAAGAATGATATGCATTTGAGTTTTAATTTTTGAGTTTTATTTAAATTATGTAGCATTTTTTGTGAATAAATATATAATACTCACATGGTCCACAGTTGCCATAACCCATTAATATGGCCAAAAGTCTACTCTCTCTCGTCGGACTAACATCTCTATATATACGGTATAAATTCTGTAATCCATTGATATCATCAATATATACCACCTCTCTCTCTTTCTCTCTCTCATGGCGTCTCCTTCCAAACCAAAATCCATAAAAGCATCAGTGGCGGCCAGAGTTGATGCAGCTTCAAGGTACTATGCTATTGTTCTAGTCGCCTTTATGTTATTGGGCTCTTCTTTGAAAGGAAATTTTCTAACGAATGAGTCTGTGAGAGGAAGCCAACTCTCGGAGAGACCTTGTGATGAAATATATGTTGTCGGAGAAGGCGAAACCCTCAACACCATCAGTGACAAGTGCGACGACCCCTATATTGTAGAGCGAAACCCACATATCCATGATCCAGATGATGTTTTCCCAGGACTTGTCATAAAGATCACTCCTTCAAAGCCTAGGAAACTCTCAAAACAGTAGCCTATAAAGAACAGAACCCGATTCCAAAAAGATAGAACGGTAAGATACACGTCTAAACACTTGAAACCGAATTCTTTCGAGAAGTGAAAAGGAGATGAGATTATATATAAAGTCTCTGAAAAAAGCTGATGGCTTAAGTATACAGAAAAAGTTCTCTTGTATGAGTTTGAATTAAAGGAAGAATGGACTCTCATAGAACTCATTTTGTTTCAGATTTTAAATCCAATTTCTTGTGTAAAATGATATGAATGATCTTAGTATTCTGAGAACTTCTCAGCTGTTACTGCTTTTTTTTTTTTTTTTAGTTTTGGTATTATTAAAATGGGCTAAAACCTGTGTGCTTGGTTGTTTGAATATCATCCCAATGTCTTATCATCAAACTAAGATAATGATTGTAGAAGACTCTAGTTATTCTCAGTTATTCCTTATTTGTCTAATTTTTACTTTTTAAATTGCAAAAACAAGGTTTTTTCAATTAACTCCGCTAATGAAATTTAATTTTGTTAAGCCGGAGGAGGAGGAGGGTGGTTTTTTTGTATTCCATGTCGAGGGAAAATAAAACAAAATAATGTTAAATTAGATATTAAAAAAAAAAAAAAAAAGAACAGCTTACGATTATAGATTATGATTGAATCAAACTAATTAAAAAATAGTAGTAAGAGCTTTCGTTTTTTTTTTTTTTTTTTTGGGTCACAATAATAGCTTTCGTTGATGAACACAAAGACAGAAGTCCAAATATGCCACGCAACTCTATAAAGATGACACGTCTAAAAAACCACGTCAGTCAGATGCATATTATTTAATGGGGATCATATCAGCACTAAGATTATTAAATTGTGGTGTAGGAGGCTGTATAGCTTGAGGAAGAGATCAAATTGAAGATACCCATAGATGGATGAGTCATTTCCAATGTCTGATGGTCTGTGACATGGTTGGTGGTTGGGGTGGACCTTTATTTTGATTCTCATCCTTTCAGATTAGCAAATTTGATGGCTTAGGTTGAATTATATAAAAGGCATATGCTGATTATGACTTCCATAAAATTAAGTTGGAACATAACCGCGGCACGATGGAATGGAAGTGTATCACATCCACTTTAACATCGAGAAAAAGGTTATATTTTGAGCCAAAATATAAAGTTATATCATTCCTTATTGAATGAGAGATCCTTTCACAATGAATAGGGTTAGATAATGCATGCATGAAATGACACAACCTGTCATAGGTTCATAAAGGATCTGTGTTGAGTTTATGATGTGTTTACATTGTGACCTGCAAGGCTATTGCTTCTTAAGTGAAAAATTTTTGTTCATGTCTTAAATTGTATTATATATCAAAAAAAAATTATTAATAAATTCATATTTACCAATAAAAAACAAAAGACTACTAGCTAGACAGTAGAAACTGCAAGGCTATTGCTTCTGTAACTTGGTTTGCCTGCTGCAGGATCAATAATCCAATTCTGGGCTATGATTGGGACTCTTTCTCAAAGATCAAAGCAAGTCGCTGTTCTATAGCTTTTTCCATTTATTTTAGCCTCCAGCCCCTTGAGGGTAGGGAAGAAATTTGTATGTTTGTGTTGAATAGGTAAGGTTCAGTAGGTTTGGTTTGTATTTAAGTCAAACAAATCCAGTTTTTAACTTGGTACATCGACTATTTCTAGGTAGTACTTGAATTTTGAAAGAGCTCAAACAACTACTCCAAAAGATCAAATGATACAAAGTATAATTTTCTCTGAAAAAAAGGATTATTAAATCCGGTATGGGGGGAGTAGGGGTGGTAATCGAGTCTAATTCAAGCCTAATTTACACATAAACGAGCTGTCTCATTTGACTATTTACACATAAACGAGCCTAAAAAAATGTTCAAACTTGACTTGATTAACGGTCCTAGGGAGAGATTTAAAAATATTCCTATATCGACCACGTCTCTTTTTTAAATAACAAAATGGTACCAAAACCCTACATTAATTAAAATATGAATTGGTCAACTTTTCCTGAGATATATATTTTTTTGTTGACAGGGAAATATATGATTAGTAATATTCATAATCTTCATTAAAAAAACATTATTGTCTCTGGTTAGGTACGTACGTAGGTTTTTAAGATAAGTCGTTGTAGACCTCATCTTCTTGATGTTCACAAGGTCATTTTGAGGGAGGTTACATCTAACATTGGTTAGGTGGAGTTTATTAGGGTGCTGTTAAGGCATGACTGTGTGAGAATGCTGTTAAAAAAATGGAGAAGATTAATTTCGGTACCGTACTTTTAAATTTTACAAATTTTGTAGAGTTTAATACAAGATTTTTGTGTTTGTTTATAACTAAAATTTTTATAATTTTTTGGATTATGCTACAATTTTTAATGTTCGAGTTATAATTTTTTTGAACTAAATTATCACTTTTTACGATAACTTACGATGGGTCGCACCAAATTCTGTTGCAAGCTCGAAGCACAACAAAAAATTACTGGAAAAAAAAAAAAAAAAAAAACAACAGAGGCAAAAGGGAAGGCAGAAAGAAGTGAGACTAGTGTTATCTGATCAAAATCGATCCAAGGGTCAATACCTATACCTTTGTTATGACATAACTCATTTTTCAGATAAACTCCATCATTTATGCTTTAAATTAGCAATTATCATGTTTTAGGAAAGATGCAAAAATTCATAATTTATTCTAAAAAAGTCAGATATAATTTGTTATCTTACCATATTTAAGAACTTGCCATTGTTGATAATTTTTCTTTAATTTGGATTTAATCTTTAATTAATAATTATAGTCCATTAATGTTTTGATTAATGGTCTGTTTTTGACCGGACCAGAAAGAGAATTAGTCGAAGTGTACAGAAGTTAGTTCGGACACTCTTGACCATTGAACGAAAAAAATAATAATTCTGTAACGGTTTTTTTTATCTAAAAATGGTAATTTCTCTCTGTCCGCTACCTCTGCTTTGTATTAATTCTCATGGTATCTATTTTCTAAGTCATGGTTACATATAATAAATAACTCCCAAGAGCCAATATAGTCTTTTTCTCTTGTTTATTATGAATTAACATTTCTTTTTCATGAGGTAACACCATTTTCAACCTAATTAATTTTAAAAAGACTTTGAGGTTCTAAAATGATATTCCACAAAGAATGGAGTCTCTTTTGGTCAATTTGTGAGAAGGAAGGTCATTCAAGTAAGAAATAAATAAAGATTTACAAGACCTTGGAGTCAAATTCCACGTTGCGCGGTGCGTCGAACCAAAGTCGCCCCCCACCAAATACGCCCAAAGGACTTCCATTACACCTGGGCATCTCCCTCTCACTCTCTTTCTCTCTCTCTCTCTCTCTCTCTCTCTCTCACAGACACACACAGAGCTTTCTATATATATAACCTCCGTATTCCATCAAGATTATTATAACCCTTCTTTTCTCCTCTGCCTCTCTCTCTCGAGCATGGCTTCTTCTAAAACATACCAGTCCATGAAATTATCAAAATCCATAACTGATGCAGCTTTATGGTACTGTTCTTTTGCAATACTGGTTCTAATCTTATTGGTTTCTGTCAGAGAGATTTCTCTCACAGATGAACCTGTGAGAGGAAACCAGCTTTTGGACAGGCCTTGTGATGAAATATATGTTGTCGGAGAAGGTGAAACCCTCCATACCATCAGCGACAAGTGCGGCGACCCGTATATAGTTGAGCAGAACCCACATATCCATGACCCAGATGATGTTTTCCCTGGGCTTGTCATAAAGATCACAACTTCAAAACCAAGGAAGTTAGTTGGGTAGAGAAAGGTCTTCCTCAGTTTATAGTCGTTTTATACACAGACACTTTCCTTTTTCGAAGGAACAATCATACTCTTTTATAAACAGATAGGAGATGGGTATAGTTGTGTTTGTAATAAGATCATGAGTTATGAGAGAGAAGATATGCTGTATATAGAGTATGTATTGGAGAAAAGTTCATGGTAGTAAGCTCTGTTTGTATTGATTTCTCTCTACACCAGAATCCTGTTTTCTTTAAGTTTTAGTGTTGGTTATATAAGAATCATGTTCTCCCAAGATTATTTTCAGTAAGTTGATGAGTCACGTTGTTGTTTCCTTTCTAGTTTTTATTTGGCATGTTCTATGTTTTTTTTGGTCAAAAGGCATGTTCTATGTAAAGAGTAGAGTCTGTGAGGTTTATGGAAACATGTGATCAGCTAATAATGTGAAGATAAACCCAATTTATCGTGGTTGCCAATCTGTATGTTTTGAACAAGCTTTTTATTTTCCCCCTTTCTCTCTCTCTCTTTTTCATTGAAGAAATGAAAGCCATATATTTCGGTGAATGTCTTTTGATTTAGGCAATTTCTTTGGGTCAGACTATGAAAGATTTATCCTTTATTAATATCCTAGTTTTGAAATAGATGACTTATCTTTGACCGGACAAAAAAAAAGATTAATTGCTCTTGCTTGTGTCCGGTGAGTATGTGTCTGTGTGAGAGAGAGAGACAGAGAGGTGGAAGTTGAAAAATAATACCAGCAATTGAAAATGGACGGATACTATTTGAATTTAACATAAGGTCGTCCAATATTGTCAAGAACTTACATAGATTAGCAATTATGAGAGAGAGGAACACCAAGACCAAGTGATTTTTTTTATTGTAAGGGTTTTAATTGAGTGACGAAAACATCAGACTTCAACTTCCATCTCTGTTAATATATAACAAAAAATAATAGTGTTTTTATTTAGCATACAAGTGTAAAATTTTAGTGATTAGATATGTATGTATGAGAGGGAGAGATCAACTAGTGAATATATTCTTACTTATATACTATGAAGCACGGATACGGATACGAGATACGGGATACGGATACGACAATACGACAAAATTTAAAAAAATAGAATACGAGTACGGCCAAGATACGGCTATAATAAAATATTTTTATTATTTTTAACTAACTTAATACTTATATATTTTGGTAATTCTTTAACATATAATAAGAAAAATTAGTAATTCTTTTTAATTTCAAGAAAATATATATCGCGTCGTTGTGATATATTCACAAAGTGAAGTGACTAATTAAATGAATCAAAACTAATATATTTACCTAGTATTTTGAAGTAATTTTGCTAAGATTATAATGGAATAGCTTTATTTTATGCTCTTTTGACACGAGATAATACTTAAAAAACACTCATGTACCTTTGAAGTAATATGAATTTTTTGTTAATGTATTGTGTGGTATGTGAATTCGAAAAAAAATATTAAAAGTTTAACTAAAAAAATATATATGTTGCTCGACTACAAAAGTATCCGCGAAACATCATAATATTTAATTATTATCGGATACGTAGAAGGTGTATTCGATACGTATCTTCGAGTATCCAACGAGTATCGTATCCGATAAGGTATCCTATACGGGTACATCAACTTCAACGAAATATCCGTGCTTCATAGCTTATATAGAATAGATAAACCTTAAGGTCACTATCAATCTTGAATCATGAGGTCACCAAAGAGGGGCAGATGGTGAAGCCCATGCTAGCTCAGAATGCATATATAACAAGATACACAACAAATACCAAAAATATAACTAACATCACAAAAAAGTGTAAAGAATTTTAATGATTCGTATATGAAATTTAGGACACCTAAATTATAAGATTTAGAACATACATGTATGAGTCATGATACTCGATCTCTGGGTTTCTTTCGTGGAATGACAAGATCTTCCTCTCCATCTTCAAAACAATAGACGACTCTCAATGGGACAAGCCAAATTAGGCTATGAAGTGGAGAGGGGACCTAGTCTGCTATTTAAAATGAATCTAATGGACTCTCTCATTACAGACCACAATTAAATTAAGGCCTACACTTAACCGTCTCAACCACATCAATTAAAAAGATGTAAATAAGCCAATTAAAATAGATCACTTAATAATATTAGGCTCATCTCATTAGATCATAAATTCAGCCCATTTTTCACAAATTAAAAATTAACTATCAATTAGTGGAAGTTCAATATGGAAAAAATTCTAACATTCTCCCACTTGGATAACATTAATTGTAGTCATTTAAAAAATAAAATAAAATTATATATATTTTTGAAAAACGACTCTCGGGCTAATCAAACAAAAAATCAATCTGGCCACAATAAAAATATGGTCTTGAGATAACATCTCAAACACAACCTGGTCTAATAAAATTAGTATTTCGAACCATGGAGGTCTTTACATCATTTATTGACATAAGACCAATCCATGATTACAAAAAATAATCATGTGATCTGATAAACATGTTATTTTCGTTGTCAGTTCTCCAAATGATTTTTCTTTAACAATATGCTTCAACAATAAGTTAGAGAAATTCATTAGCTTCAACAATAAGCTATTATGTCTCCAAACTTAAAATTTCAAGATTTTCTCAAATGGTGTAATCAGAGACATACTTAATTGACAAAACAATCATACTTAAGACATACATCAAGTCTTAAAATTTTGTATAAAATGACATGTTATAAATGTGCACACATACAACTTAGCAAGAATATCGTGCTAACAATAAGGATGATCATCCAAATATCATCAAATAGATGTATCTCAACCATAATGAGTAGCAAATATCACATATGAAATTAAATCAATACGGAAGTTCTTAACATATAATTAAACTCTCACTAACCAAGTAAATCAAAAGACCCAAAAATGTCCATGTTGTCAACATGTTTCTTACAAGTTATAGGTCTTAGTTCCTTGGTTAAAGGATCTACAAGCATTGATTCTGTTTTAATATGTTTAATCTCAATGTCACATTTCTTCACAAGATCTCTAACATAAAGATATTTAATTTCTATACGTTTAGACCCATTAGAATTTTTGTTGTTTTTTGGGAAGAACACAACTGTACTATTATCACAATTAATTGTTAGTGGTCTAGAGATGGAATCAACAATCATAAGTCCTGAAATAAAATTCCTTAGTCATATTGTTTGTGTTGCAGTTTCATACCAGGCTACAAATTCAGCTTACATAGTGGAAGAAGCTGTGAGAGTTTGTTTAACACTCTTCCATTCTATTGCTCCTCCAGCTAACATGAAAATATATCCTGAAGTGGATTTTAAATAATCTGGACACCCAACAAAATCTTAATCTGAGTAACCAATCACCTCAAGACTATAAACTCTCCTATAAACAAGCATGTAATTTTTTTTGTGCTTTGCAAGTATCTCATAACTTTCTTAGCTACCACCCAAAGATCTAATTCTGGTTTGAAAATATATTTGACAAGAACACTAACTGTAAAAGCAATGTCAGGCCTGGTACAAATTTGTGCATACATTAAACTACTAACAACACTCACATAAGGTATATTCTTCATAAACTCCTCCTCAAGATTATTCTTGGGACATTGACTTAAACTGAATTTATCACTTTTCACAATATGTACATCCCCAAACTTACAATTATGCATATTAAATCTTTCAAGCACACGATCTATATATGCCATTTGAAAAAGTCCGACCAATCCACGACTTTTATCCCGATGAATCTTAATGTCTAACACAAAAGATGTTTCTCCAAAATCTTTCATGTCAAATGTTTTGCATAATAATCTCATGAAGTAAGCCCAAATCATTACTTGCAAGTAAAATATCATCAACATAAAGAACAAAAAATAAATAAATTTGCTCCCACTGACCTTAAGATATATGCATTTCATCTTTCATGGCACCTACCCACATATCAGACTCAGGACAAGTAACAGTATTATGGTATGTTACAGGATCAACAATATCATCAATATCATAATCACTTTTCCCAAGGTATACATAATATTCAACAGAAAAAAAAGGTCTCATTGATCTTGTAGACATTCTCAAGAAAATTCTGGTAGTAGGCTCTAAAGGCTGAGGAGTCTCAATAGGAACAGAAATGTCAATTGCAGGAACATGAGGATCAACAACTGGAGCAGAAAAATTAACAACATTAGCAGATATAATATTCTTTTGCACAACAGGTAAGGGAATAGAAACAAATTTATCTTGCTCATGCTCACTAATAGGCTGCGAGCAACCAACATCAGCAACATCAAGCTTTAGAAATTTTGTTGTTAAGGACTCAACAATTTTAGTACCACGTGTAGGACAATAGAATCGGTATCATTTCGAATATTCTGGGTAACCTATGAAAAAATAACGAATATTTCTAGAATGAGTCTTTTTCTCAAATGAGTTTGATCTCAGTAGAACAACCCCATACTCGAAAATGCTTAAAGCTTGGTTTCCTATTGGTCCATAATTCAAAAGGTGTTTTTAAAACAGATTTGCTAGGAACTTTATTAAGAATGTATGAAGCCGTTTTAATAGCTTCTCCCCAAAGATAATCAGGTAAGTTACACCTACTCATCATGCTCCTCATAATGTCTTTAAGGGTGCAATTACGTCTTTCAGTCACACCATTCTGCTCCAGACTACCATATATGGTATATTGGGTAACAATCCCACAATCTTCCAAGTACTTGACAAACGGTCTCAAATGCTGCCCAGACACATCATGTTTGTCATAATACTCACTACCACGATCAGACCTAACAATTTTAATGATTTTTCCTAATTGTTTATCTACCTCAATCTTGAAAAATTTTAACTTTTTAAAAATATCATATTTTTTATTAATTAAATAAATATATTCATAACGAGAGAAATCATCAATAAATGTAATAAAATATTTATTACCACACAAGGTATGTGAGCAAGGTCCACTGATATCAGTGTGAATGATTTCTAAAAAATCTAGACTGCGAGTTGCACTTTTCTTCTTAGTCTTGGTCAATTTACCCCTAATGCAGTAAACACAAGTTTCAAGGTCTCCAAAATCAATGGGATGAAGAATATTATTCTTTATTAATCTTTCCACCTTTTCTCTTGAAATGTGATCCAAACGCTTATTTCATAGCTGTGAAGACCTTTCTTTAATTAGAGGTCTTTTGAATACAACATTCACAATATCTGAAAGGTCATATTCATTATTAACAGTCAAGCATATACTATATAGACCATTTGATAAAACACATTGACTAACAATTTTGGAATTTAAAGACAATTGAGTTTTACCATTACTACAATTAAAATAATATCCAATTTTATCAAGTAAGGAAACTGAAATCAAATTCTGCCTAAATGACGGAACATAAAAAATATTTTCTAAAACAAGTTGAAAACCAATGTCTAAATTCAACCTAACAGTTCCTATGAACTCAACGTGAACTTCATTATTATTTCCTATTTTAAGCTTGGCTTCCCCTTCACTTGGCCTCCGTTTGCTTGTGAATCCCTCCAAAGTCATAACAATATAAACAGAAGCCTCACTATCATCTACCAAGAACTGAATGAGACATTAACTAAATTGAATTCAAGGCAAACAAAAGTTAGTTAGTTACATTCTTCCTTATTCTTCTTTTCTAACCAAGACTTGAATCTAGTGTACTCACTTTTCTTATGACCTCGTTTCTTACAAAAGTAACACTTAACATCTTTTTGAATGGCAGCCTTAGGACCTCCCATATTCTGACCAGTACCATGCCTTTTGAAATCTCCACCATTCTTTGGAGTATTATGATTAGGTTTTCTTTTATTTTCCTGATACCCACCTTTGAAACTAGATTTAGACTGTGAAACAAACAAGGCAGTTTCACTATTTTATTTTCTAAGTTTTTCTTCTTCAGAATCACACTTGGAGATAATGTCATTTATTGTCCAGGACTCATTTTGGGTATTGTAGGCAGTTTTGATTTGACTAAACTCAGGAGGCAAAGAGTTAAGAGTGTGATAGACAATGAAATCATTAGGGATAATAATTTTGAAGGCTTTGAGCTTGGTTTGAACATGGATCATTCTAAGGATATATTCTCTAACACCACCTACATTGTCATATTTCATACTCGTTAATTCATTCATTAGGTCCCCCAGCTTCAGTTTTATTGGATATCTTGTATCTCTCTCCTACAACGGTAAAAAATTCATTGGCATTCTTGGTTTCAGGCAAGCCACTCATAAGGTATTCTGAGATAGACTTTTTCATGGAAATCATACTTAACCGATTAGATTTCTCCCACTTTGCATAAAGTTCTTTTTTTTTTTCAGGAGAGCTCTCACTAGTAGGTTTAGCATGTTCATTATCTTTTAAGGCAAAGTCTATATTATCAATTCTCAAGACAAACTCAATATCTTACTTCTATCTCTTATAATTAGAACCAGTCAAGACTTTAATGTTGACATTATTATTATTCAAAGTAAAAGAGACTGTATAAAAATAACGAGAATATAAACAGTTAGCAAAATTTGTCAATAAATAAATAAAATATGCTTTTAACATAATAAGTCATATTTTATTAATAGAGTCCAAATACATTACTACAAACTCCCATTTGGGCAGAGAATGCAATTTGATGTAGGTCATTTCTTTCATGAAACTAATCAATAAAAATGCTCAAGTTTCGAAAAATTTATTCCTTTTGAACAAATAAACCTTCTAGACTATTGCACGTCTACTACAATGTTTCATGACATCTTCAGATTACAATACACAATAACTCCATTTGGATAGGTAATTGTATATTATAATTTAGAGACCATCCCGTAACAAAAGTATGAAAAAAATCTACAAATTTCAATGAATGGACCACTTTGATGACAACCATCCATCTTAACTCATAGAATTTCTCAAACCGCGATATTATAACAAATTACTCATAATTAAATATCATGTGATCAATTAATATGAGGTACTAACCAATATGTATCTCTTTAGATCACTCATCATCAATCGTTACATTCAGATCTCAATTCTATTTTTACTATTAAAATTAAGTATTTTAAATTTGCATCTACCAACATTTAATAAATAATATGTAAATCATTAAAAAAAAATTATCATATAAATCACTAGGGACTAAAATTAAAATTGTACAAACACCCTCTACAAATTATAGCAATTCAATCAAAATTACATCAACATGAAAAAATAATTGATTCATATCAGTAATTTGTATGGGTAAAGACTATGTCTATTCGTCAACAAGACTCATAAATAATTAAAAAATAAATTTAATAAATTAAACGAATATGACATAATCAATAAAGTTTTCAACATAAATTTTACAGCTGTCAAATAAATCCTTGTTACTTGAATGGATAGGCTCAAAAATAAATAAATAATTTTTTTTGACTATATTCGCAACCACCAAACAGGGTATTTGATATTGTACCAAGCCCATGTTTGGTACAACTTAAAAACATGGTAATAAATAATCTATTAAAAAACACAACAACCAAACAATTCTTGAGTGAAATCATGAAAACTTGGTTAAAAAAAATGACGGAAAGGAACCCAATTCATGTATATTCGTTCAACCCAATTAAAACTTTGATAACAAAGTTTTCATGTGATTACAACCCTAGCCGCTGTCAACATTTCAACACAAAAAAAATAGCGGGCAGACACTAATATCAAGATCTCTCGTTTCAACTATGGCCATCCTTGACCACAACTTAAAATCAAACGCGAAGCCGATAAAAATTAATAGTAAAATTATACATAAATTTTATTAAGTTTTAAATTCATATATGATAGGTTCTGATACCACATGTAAATAATTTTAATAATTCGTATATGAAATTTAGTTTACTTAAATTACAAGATACATGTATGAGTCATGATACTCGATATCCAGATTTATTTCGCGGAAGGGCAAAGTCTTCCTCTCCTTCTTCAAAATAATAGGCGGATCTCAATGAAATATGCCAAATTAGAGTTATGAAATAAAGAGGGACCTAGTCTACTATTTATAATGAATCTAATAGGCTCTCTTATTGCGACCACAATTAGATTAAGACCTACACTTAACCGTCTCAACCACATCAATTAAAGAGATGTACATAAGCCCATCAAAACAGATCACTTAACAATATTGGACTCATTTCATTGGACCATAAATTCAGCCCATTTTTCACAAACCCTAAATTAGCTATCAATTAATGAAAGTCCAATATGAAAAAAAATCTAACAAAGTGCACCCTTTGAATGGACATTGCATTCATGCATGTTTTAGTGACTTATCGGGATTATGTGGGTGATCTATTGGGATATTGCTAAAATAAACAGTTTTTCTCTTCTCTTTGTCTTCCCATCCAACAGCATACTATCATTGTGCCCACCTCACATATATGCTAATGGAGCATAATGAGTATTAGATTCGTGTAACTTAAGGAAGTTATCATTTTACAGTTGAAAAATATATATATATTACAAAGATGGATCATTTCGGCACTGACAGAAGAATAGATTCGTGTAAGTTGAGGAAGTTATCATTTTTAAAGATATAATCAAAGAGTGATTGAGTTCGAGTCTCTAAAATATTGTTTCCGTATGTAATGTAAAATTGCGTAAATTCAACAATTTCTAGAATTCACACTGATATAAGAAGTGTCCTTTAATCCAAGAGTAATGTTATTGAGACCTAATATGTTGACCTAATTCATTATAACTATTAAATTGACTGTAAACCCCATCAAATATTAGAACTTAATATTAATCCAATGATTCCAATAAAATTACATTATTAAGTCAATAAATTATTTCGAATTTTTAGGTCAATTATTTTTAATCAAAGGATGACTAGGTAACCCCAGAGGGCTTTGTGTATGTGTGGTCATTGGGCATTATGGCTGCACAATAATAGGGCTTTGGTTTTTCCTTTTTGGGGTGGGTGGTTTCCTAGTGGTGGGGTCACCCAATCCAACAAGGCAATAGGAGCATAGAACCATCAAATTTTAGTGGCCACGGTTCTTGAAGTTTGGAGTTGACCATAACCCTTATTATTGTCATATAAATACAAATCCCTGATATTCTTTTTTCTTTCATCATGTCACCATGAATATGGAAGGTCATGTCACCATGAATGTAAGAGGTGGAGAAGAAAGAATATGGCAGTATACCCTCTATCAATTATTTTTAAATAATTCTATAATTCTATTAATGAAATCTTTTGAGGAAGAAACTTCATTTCATGGGATATATAGTGAATAATTTTGTTACTCATTAATTTGTATTATTGTGTATATTTTTTTGGACCAACGAAAATGATTGAAGGGTAGTCCAGTGCACAGAGAAATACTGCACGTTATGAGAGAAAAGTTCTGACTAATCATCATTCGTGCATGCATCGCTATAGTTGCATTCCAAGAGGGCACACAAAGCACACTTGCAACTAAATAAGAGTTTGGTGAATATAGAGCTATGTTTGTGTTCTTGGGCTTGAGAGTAAATATGAACTGAGAGCTAGCTAATATGGCTCCAAAAACCATTTTGAATCAAAGCTTAAAGATGTGTGTCGTGTTTAATTGAAGCTCAAACTCCATTGAAAATGTCAGATAGCTTAACGATTAAAGTTCATAGATATCAGTATTGAATTGAGTTTATCAAGTTTGAACAAATCGTAAACTAAACCCTACAACTTAAAAACAAATTCTAAAATAAACAATTGCTCAGCAAGAATAACATGGAATCCTGTGTTGATCCGCGTTATGTTAGAACTGTGTACTCCAATGATTTACCCGATTCGTGTGGTTTTGTGATGACTGTATGTATTAATCTCCTTATAATCCTTTCCCTTTGTTTTATTGGAAGTCTCAATGAACTGTCAGAAAATGTGTCGATTATACTTTTTTCTTACTTGACTTTGGGAAGGTATAGATTAGGAAAAGGATGGTTGTTATCACCAATCTCTGAGGAGATAGAATCTTTTTATGAAATGGGTGCAACTTAGTTATTGTTGAACAACTTTGAATTCCATGTAAGTGTTGCAAAGATCTTTGTGCTGTGGCGAATGTTTTGCCATTGAGATCGCTATGTTTCACATATTTAAAAAGGTGATAGTTTGGTTGGTTCAGTGCACAAGTTTAAGATCAAAAGACCAAGAGGTGCCTTCGTCTCTGTCATCTGAAACTAGATAGTAGAATATGGGTTCAGGGTTGTGGAAATCTATTGGTGCATCTGTTTTTTCAGTTTTCTTATTTCAGTTTTGCTATTCAGAGAAAGGTATGTTGGGTTTTTGCCTTCTCTCTCTTAGCTGACTAGTAGGAAACTAGTTTTTGTATATCTTGGTAAGATGAGAAAAATTTATTCAAAATTCATCTCTGCATATATACGAGGTTTATTCTTCATGGTCTATATAGTACGAATGTAATTCGATTATGTTGGGAGAGTTAGAGATCAACTCGAGTTCAACCTAACTTTTAAATATATCAGCTCAATCCAAAATTTAACCAAACTTTACAACTTGTGTAATATTCGTGTTTAAAACTTCAGACTCGGATTCTCCACAATTCATACTAAGATTTTGTGCTACAATCAGGGTAAATTTTGGGTAAATTTTTTGATTACATGATTCATACTAAAATCAAGTCTAATTCAGATTATGGCCAGATATATTAATTCAAACTGGTTGCGGGTTAAGTCCTAAAACTCCGAGACCTCACCCCAACTATTTTCCAAATTTGAATCGAGAAGGGATTTTTTCGCCAAATCTTAACACCAACATTGAAAATCCTTGTCCAATTATACCAAATATTTTAGAATAGGCTTGAATTGAATTCGGGTTGATTTGTGCATATTACACCCCTAAACTCTAGAATGGTTTTATGTGTATCTTTGCAGCTCCATATTCCACATTTGCTCACGATGCCACACTAGCTCCAGCAAATGCATTCTATGACTATATCATCATTGGAGGAGGAACTTCAGGCTGTGCTCTGGCAGCAACTCTCTCTCAAGCCTCAAAAGTTTTACTCCTTGAAAGAGGAGGTTTGCCCTATGGAAACCCCAACATAACCAACATAGGCTCTTTCTCCGCCAACCTCGCTGACACCTCCCCATCATCGCCAACTCAACCCTTCGTCTCCACAGACGGAGTCCCCAACGCCCGGGCCCGCGTCCTAGGAGGTGGCTCCGCCCTGAACGCGGGGTTCTACACCAGGGCGAGCACCACCTATGTTAATAGAATGGGGTGGGATCAAAAGTTGGTTAATGAATCTTATGAATGGGTGGAGAAGATGGTGGCGTTTGAGCCGCCGATGCTGGAGTGGCAATCCGCGGTGAGGAATGGGTTGCTTGAGGTTGGTGTGTGCCCATATAATGGTTTTACGTATGATCATATGTATGGGACTAAAGTTGGTGGTTCTATCTTTGATCGAGATGGGCATAGACACACTGCTGCTGATTTTTTAGAGTATGCTGATCCAGGAAATATTACTGTCTATTTGAATGCAACAGTGCACCGGATTTTTTTCAGAATTGAAGGTAATGTTTATTCGAGCCCACCAAGTGAATTCAAAAGCAAAAATGTTCAAGTGGTAATAAGAATGAGTTGTAAATTTTTTATAACCCTTTGGGGTCAGACCATGAGGAATTTATCCTTTATGAATACCCTAGTTTCAATATGCATGACCTACCTTTGACTGAACCTAAGAGGGGATTAATTGAGGTGTGTATAACCTGACCAAGACACCCTTGACTATTGAACAAAAAAAAAATAGTAAAAAAAAATGTACAAGTATGGTATTTTCCTCATATATAATTGGTCGATTTCTTAATCGAGATACTTTTCACTATTTTTTCCATCTATTTTTCTTCTCGGCACATCACCCATCATGTATTGGTGAAGATCCTACTTTTATACCATAAGTCTCACTTAAATTCATGGTAATTTGTCAAGAAAAAAAAAAGAAGAAGAAAAATATATTAGTAGGAGTCTCATTTCGTGATTTATTAATCGGCCGAAAATATTCTTATCGGACTATCCATATTGTCATTAGTCGCTCACAAACATAACAATGGTGCAGGATCAGCAAGACCAAAAGCTTATGCAGTGGTATTTAGAGATGGAAACGGCAATAGACACGCAGCATACCTAAAGAGGGACTCCATGAACGAGATCATCTTATCAGCTGGTGCACTTGGCAGCCCTCAGATGTTGATGTTGAGTGGCATTGGGCCTATTGAACAGCTCAGGGCCCACCAGATCAGAGTGGTGTTGGACAATCCCATGGTGGGCCAGGGAATGGCTGATAACCCAATGAATGCCCTGATCATTCCTTCGCCTAGGCCCGTAGAAATATCTCTTATTCAAGTTGTGGGCATTACCCAGTTCAATAGCTACATTGAAGCAGCTAGTGGGGCCAGCTTTGGATATGCAGTGGCCCCTAGGTTGGCTGAGGAATTAGCAGTGTTATTAAACCAGGTTTGTTTCTTTTTGGCATCTAATACTCACAGCCCATGGGCTGGTTCAAAACCTTAAAAACCCATCACACCACGGGCTACCCACCAAAGTACTATGGCTGGCAAGGCCAACAAGTGGCCCAAGTGCCTGCAAGTTTTTGGATCGCATTTTCACAGTAATTTGGCCCGCCAAAGACCCATTAGCCTGTTTAGGACTGACCTGATTAGTAGGCCTTGGCTATCCTTTCTTTAGGTGGACTATACAGCCCGTCCCATGTGTACTCACGGGCCGCTGATTGGTGGTCCAGGCTCACCCAGTCATGCCCGTGTCACCGCTTATTGGTATTAAGCCGGTCAACGGATCGGGTTAGGTCAGATTTTAACTGATTCGAATTCGAATCTCACTTCAAAAGTATGATCCGAATCCGATCCAATAAGATGACGGATTTTATTTTTCGTAGTCTATAATCGAATTCAAATAACTTAACTAACTAAATTTTAATTAATTATTTAACTAAATTTTTTTAAATAATCACTTAATTTTTTTAATATTTATGTAAAAATATATAAATAATTCGGATCGAATTGGATATAGATATATCCAAATTTAAATCCGTGAAATATAAAATATTGGATTTGGATTCGAATTCAGGTTCGAATTATCGGTAAAAAAATATTAATCCATATCCAGCTAATCAGATTCAAATTCAGATTTAAATCGGATTCAAATCAACAAATTAAATTCAAATAACATTATCCAAATAACATTCTTCTAAAGTCTTTTTAGAGAATAAACTGATGATCCATTAGATCTGAACCGAAACAATTTCCCATTTTACAGACAGCTCTACCTTCTACAGTACTTCCCATGCCAGGAACTCCAGAGGCCATAGCTGAAGCTCCTGCATACAGGAACTCTTCTATTCAAGCTGGAGTCATCCTTGAGAAGATCATGGGACCCCTATCAACCGGCCATCTCGAGCTCCAAACCCGGGATCCAAGCGATAATCCTCAAGTCACATTCAACTACTTCAAAGACCCTCAGGACCTACAAAGGTGTGTTCAAGGCATGAAGACCATTATAAAGGTCATAGAGTCAAAGTCTTTTTCGAGGTTCCGGTTTCCAAACATGACAGTGCAAGCTCTGATTAATATGATGCTGGATGTTCAAGTGAACTTGAGACCAAGACATAGGACTGATTCTTTTTCCTGGGAACAGTTCTGCATTGACACTGTTATGACCATATGGCATTACCATGGAGGCTGCCAAGTTGGTCGGGTTGTCGATCACGATTACAAGGTTCTTGGTGTTGATGCATTGCGTGTTATTGATGGCTCCACATTTTATCACTCCCCCGGAACTAATCCTCAAGCAACTGTTATGATGCTTGGAAGGTGATTATTTTGGTTATGTCTGTGATTAATTATCGTTATCACGGCCATATTTGATCTTGATCCTCATCAGGGAGTTTGTAATTTGTGCCTTTTCTAATGCAGGTACATGGGACAGAGAATTCTAAGCGAGAGGCGTCCAAAGGGAAGGAAGTAGAAGAGAATTGGATTAATTGTTCGTTCTAAAATGACATTTGGTTAATAAATATTATTATGTATTCATCATGTACGAAAAATATGTAGATATTATAAGAGAAGCTTATGAATATAAAGACGATACTCAAGCCTTTTATTTATGTAAAAAATGTAGTCACAAAACTTGATGTAAGTTACGCTTAAAAATTGACTGCCACGAAAAAAAAAGATTGCAAATGCTAATACGAAAAAAGAAAGAAAAGGGGGAAAAAAAGAGAGGATTGCTGCTAAAGTTTAACTCAATGGGAGTCAAAAGTAATGGTGACTCTTATAATTAAAGTAATGAAATGTGTCATCAAAGTCTGAGAAATTTGAAAATGTACTTAAAGCTCTTTGAAATTCCAAAAGCCAACATATAAAGAAAAAGAGAAAGGAAGAAGAATATGAAACAAGGATATGCCATTTCAACGAACATGCTATCATGACACCTCCATACATACTTACACAGCATCTCTTTCCAACTGCTTTTTTCCCCGTTTCACCTAAAAATTCATGGACAAGGACTGAGGAAGAATCTGGTTTTTTTTTATAAAAGAGCTTTGAGGACATGGGTAAATGTAAAGGATAAGAATTTCTGCATATGGTGAACCCCCCCCCCCCCAAAACACAAGCATATGCCATTCCTTCAATGGTTTATCCCTTATCGAGACGGGGCCAGCGTTTCTATAAAGCTTCTAAACGGGACACATGAGTGAACAGAAGCAGTTCAAGGCAAAATTCAGCAAGAGGAAACAGTTCAATAATAAGTAAAACAGTCATAGGGCCACTCTTTCTTGGCATATGATGGTGATTGGTGCCATTGGAGCTACCTCCACTTTCATGCCAAAGGAGAGTTGCCCTGTGACTGTTTCAGCTTAACATGAAATATTATAATGTTTTGTCATGGTGCAAAATGTATGGAGAAGGTAATTGAATGCCACTGAAATTTATTGTCCTTTATAAATTACCACTGTTCATGGAATGCTAATGCTGGTTTTGTGTGCAAATTTACACTCTTTATCAGATGTCTCGTTGTCTCGTTGCTTTTGTTTGGAAAGAGAGTCTCGATGTGGCAGTATACACCTAGCTTCACAACCATAGGCGGCTACAGGGCGACCAAAACCACAACTGAACCACTTTCCGTTCAGTTGCTGAAAGATTAGGATTAGGCTTTGTCACTGGTTAGGCAATGGTAAGCTTTCCATGGTTATGCAGTGGTAGATCTGACCTTAAAATCTTTTTGTGCATGGCCATATGTCAACAACATTCTGAATCAGGAAGTCACTTTTGATTTGTTTAGTTTTCTGCTAAAACAAGGGTAATGCATAGATAGGATGAAGTGAACTACTTAATTTCATCCTTTCCTCCATCCTAGCTCAACACACTAGTATATCAAAAAACAAAGAAAAAATGTATGCCTAGTATGAACAAGGTTCTGGAGACCTCAGCCCTTGATCTTGAATATTGATGATGATTTAAAATTTTCAACTCTTAGCAGGGAATCATAAATATGACACCCCTTAACCCCACAGTGACAGAAGTTTCATATATAGAATAATAGAACGGCCCCATTTGCAATGGGCAGGAGTTAAATATAGTTCCTCCATGACTCACTAGATAACCAACGATAAAACTGCTTATACAAAGATGGCAAATGTAGCTCACACTCACTCACTCATTTATTCGAAGACCCCCAACAAGACAAATCCAAGACAAGTGATGGGATAAATCTTTCCAAGTCAAGAAAGGCAACTGATGTATGTACTTCTATTTGTTAATCTGAAGAAATAACAAAATTGAATAAACAAAAACAGCTCAATTAAGCAAGATAACGAAAGATGAAATTGTTTGCAATTTTTTTTTTTTCAAATAATCTAAAATAAACAATGAAAAAATGGTAAACAATTTTTTCACGAGCGCATGATGGTATCACCTAATCTTTCCAAGACTTCTTGGCCAAAGAATGGTTTAAGGTTACGATCATCGATTCTCAAGGATTCTGAGACGCATCAGTTGCATCGTCACCGAACTGTATCTAGTGATATGATGTAAAAGAAGTTGAACATAATGAGGGATCCAGCCCATATCATGTTGTATGGTACAATATCGATCGATACACTTAATTTGAGATTGACTCAGGACCAACTCGGATAATTTTTGAATGACTCAAGTCAAATCATGTCAAACTCAAAAAGTAAAGATAAATTGGAATTGTATCGAATTAAAAATTAAAAATATTAATATTACTTGACCTACTCGTATTGATTTTAAACGATAGTTTGAATCATGAAGCAACCCGCGCTTGCGACCAAACAATATCTCATTGTGCTTCAATATATTTAAAAAACTCTTTGTAATAATATATTTTATTTTGACTTAATTTATTAATCTAAACTATTATTATTGTTAGATAAAGAGTAAGTTTTGACATTAAACGGATCTCTATTTTTTTCAAATATAATCATTAATTGGGTTGACAAATTCATCGAGACCATTAAGTTCAAGTGATATGATTGTTTTGCAATAATTAAATGGAGAATGCTCGTTGGACGGTTTCGCATCGGTGGGCCTGCATATGTCGACATAATGTACTAGAAATTGGACGGAGGGGTCATGCATCTGTTGGGACAGACCTCAGCCTTTAAATTCATATCTTAGTTAGGTAGGTTTTTGTAAGTTTCTATACAAAAATATCAGGAAAATAATGCGTAATTTCATTTTTGCCACTAACACTCGTGGAAGGAAAAAACTATAGTGATTAATATGTCGAGATCTCAACTTTAATACCTCATACAAGGATCTCGAGTACAAATTGCAACCACAAATCCAAAAACCAATCGATTAGAATGATTGGTCATTGGAAAAATAGCCTTTGAATTGATTATAGGTCTTATCGAACATTTGAACTTAGTGTTAATTCAATAGTTATAATGAAATTACATCATTAGATAAGTAGATTAAATCAGATTTTAAGTCCCAATAGCATTACTCCTTTGACAATTGGCACCAAGATGGAAAAATCGACTGAGAGAGAGTTGTTGCCTTCTGACCAAAGAGCCTCCCAACAAAATAGTTCAAAAATACTTTTACTACTTCACGTCATACATCCGAATCTCTTACTCCTAAACTGATTTAACAAACTCAAATGAACCGTGAAAAGTAGGTCGTACACTATTTTAATTTGCAAAATCCATCATGCCTCTCCACTTGATTCCCAATAAGTAGATGGGCAGAATTAGTTAGGAATGAACTGGAGGTTCAGATATTTTGAATTTGATTATTGTTAATGATTCTCGGATTTTATCAGGTATAATTATCAGTGATTGGAAAGATTTCTCGTTGTTAGGTGGCATGTCACAGTCTCATCAGGTGCAAAACAAAGATATATTTTGAGAGGTACAACTAATTAGCATCTAGGCAGGTGTGCTAATTTTTCACACTTGGAAAAATACAGACTCATTCTAAAAAAAGTTTCTTTTGGTCAGCACCAAACTTCTTTCGGCCAGCATCAATGATGCCGGCCAACACCAAAAAGAAAAAGAAAAAAGAAAGAGAAAGAAGCCTCTTTTGTCACCCACTTCCCTTTGTTGCATTTCAATTTCCAGATATACCTTCACTGGAAATTGGATATTATACTAATGCCACCACAGCTGCCTAAACACATTCTCAAATGTCCATGATGGAGATGTACCAACCACTTGATCATGTACAGGGTAGAGAGAGAGTGAGAGAGAGAGAACTGGTCTGCTTTGCTTAGAAATCTCTACTATGCTAAGTCAACTTTGTTAAAAATGTAAGACAAGTTCTATATAATAAACTGACCTATTCAATATAATGATTTCCTTGCTCAAAAAAAAAATATAATGATTTCCATGCCCCAGTCAACAAGCTGTTCAAAACACACTTTGAAAAAGTATTTTTAGTACACTTTACTTCACCAATAAGCACCCTATGAAAAACATGAGAGAGAGAAAGAAACCAGGGAGCAGTAGGAAACAATAAATCTAAGAGGTATATCTCAAGAATTGCTGAGAGAGAAGAGAACAAAAAATATGCCGTCACCTTGCTTGGGGGAAGCCAGACAAGCTTGCTTTGATGGGTGTTGCCCAAACCCTCTCCTCCTCAACTCTGCTGAGCCCCAGAAAACCATTTCTAAGTCCAGAAACACATCTTCAGCTTCTCGACACAACTTTGCCAAACTCACAACTTCGTCTTTCTTCCCAAATACCCAGTTCACTAACCATGAGTCTCTCCCTTCTTTGCAAGACTCATTCAACCAATTCTCTAATGCTTACCCACAATACTCTGAGACTACCCGAGTTGACCAAATCCGAGCCCAAGAATACGATCATCTATCCGTCTCCAATAATATCTGCCTTGATTACATTGGCATAGGTCTCTTCTCTCACTCACAATTTCAATCTCAGTACTCTTCACTCATCTCAATTGACCCTTCTTCTCCAACGCCTCAATCTTCGGATTTTCCATTTTTCAGTATATCTTACAAATCGGTGAATCTCAAGTCACAGCTACTTCATGGTGGCCAAGGGTCAGAATTGGAATGTGCAATGAAGAAAAGAATCATGGATTTTCTTAATATATCTGGAAATGATTACAGCATGGTTTTCACTTCAAACAGATCATCAGCTTTTAAACTTGTAGCAGAATCTTATCCTTTTCAATCCAGTCGAAAACTTCTGACCGTTTATGACTATGAGAGCGAGGCAGTGGAAGCCATGGTAAATACAGCACAACAAAGAGGAGGCCGTGTCATGTCAGCTGAGTTCAAGTGGCCGAGACTAAGGATTCACTCTGTAAAATTGAGGAAGATGATTGTGAGGAAGAGGATGAAGAAGAAGCATAGGGGACTCTTTGTGTACCCTCATCAGTCAAGAATGACTGGAGCCAATTATTCTTATCAATGGATGAATATGGCACAGGAAAATGGGTGGCATGTCTTGCTTGATGCTTGTGCACTGGGGCCAAAAGACATGGACAGCTTGGGCCTTGCTCTATTTCGCCCTGACTTCATCATTTGTTCTTTCTACAAGGTTTTTGGGGATAACCCAACTGGATTTGGATGCCTCTTTGTCAAGAAATCCACTGTGTCAGTCTTGGAAACTTCCATAGCCACAGGGATTGTGAGTCTTGTCCCAGCCAAAAAGCTGTTTCGGTCACCTGAGGATTCTCCTAGTACGGATGCAGAATTCCAACAAGCATCTATATTTGAGACACAAAGAGAAGAATTTGCTACATCAAGCTCTTTCTCAGGTCCCATCACTATTCAAAGCAAACAATCTGGAGAACTTGAAAAAGGCAAGACCTCTGAGATCCATAAAACATTTGCTCCAAGATTACAAGGGCCAGAAACTTCAGAACTTGGGGAACCAGAGATATCGAATGATTCATTTCAAGGAAAGAAAAAACTCGGTGAGAATGGGGGCTCAGAAATCGAATGCAGGGGCTTGAATCATACGGATTCATTGGGACTGATGTTGATCAGCAGCAGAGCAAGGTGCCTGATCAATTGGCTGGTAAATGCACTGATGAAGCTTCAGCATCCGAATACAGAGAGCAAGATTTCCCTGGTTAAAATCTATGGTCCAAAGATAAAATTTGACCGGGGACCAGCATTGGCATTCAACTTGTATGATTGGAAAGGAGAAAAGGTTGAACCTGCTTTCATACAGAAGCTTGCTGATCGAAGCAATATTTCTCTCAGCCTCGGGTTCTTACACCAATTATGGTTCTCAGATAAGTACGAAGAAGAGAAAGAAAGATCCGTAGAGAAAATCATAACTAAAGAACAAGAAAATAGAGGAAACAAGAAGAAAAAACCTGACCAGCGTATAAAAGTGGTCACAGCTGCACTTGGGTTCCTGACCAATTTTGAAGACATATATAGGCTTTGGGCTTTTGTTGCTCGGTTCCTGGACGCAGACTTTGTGGAGAAGGAACGATGGAGGTATACAGCCCTTAATCAGAAAATAGTTGAAGTGTAAGCATAATATTTGTGTATTCATTGATTCTTGCAGAGAATGAAATGCTAAAATCAAGTAATCTGTGTGCAGTCAACCAAAGTTGTAATCTGTTTTGTAAATAATAAAAAGAAGGAATGAAATGAAAAATTAAAACAAAGACATCCATTAATTTTCCTGGATAAGGAAGAAATTCTTCACATACTATCACACTGTTTCTAATACCCAACCAAGTTTTCTGTCACTCTAATAGTAAACACCCTCTTCAAGCTTTATTTATCTGATTTTCCACACTCAATATATGAATGGGCCCACTTATATTTCAAAATGCCTTCTTAGCAGCAAATTTATTTTTACTTCAGATTTGTAACCATTTAAAGTGAATGCACTGTTTCAGAAGATAACATTTTACACAGATAAGGTATGATATGTATTAGAAAAGATTATACAACCACAAAGAGTCATTAGCCAGTTTGGTCCCCATTAAAGGCAGTACTGGAAGGGCGGACTGGATACACACCCAACCTTTCGCATTATTTGTAGAAAGTAACTGCTCCTAGTTCATAAAATTAATCAGTTATCTTGCCATTAGCCAAAGCCCAAAGTCATAAGCTACAGCCCTTGTTCTTTTTTAGTACTGTTCAATGAAGATCCCCGGCTACATTCAAACTGAACGTCTTGGATTAAGTAAAATAACAAGTTTATAGAGGAAAACAATACAATCTAGATAATGGAGCCAAGTTGAACTTATCATCCACAGAGAAAATTCCAATATGCAGGGTTGAGAGAAAAATTACCACATACATCTTTTCCAATACAGTGAAGCTGACAGAATTGAAGTTTCAATTGATCCAGGCTTTTGGGACTCTGTTGATGTAGAAATGCCCAAGTTTTTCCCAATTACAATCATTCAGAAGCAATCAAAAGCCAGATTTCATGCACAAGATGATATACCTTAAGTTCCGGAAAAGAAGCTCTCCAATTTATCAAGAATCTTGCCTTAAAAGAATGGGAAGAAAATCCAGTCCCCAATTATCTTTACGCTTCTAGGATGGCTTGCATCTCCAACTATAAATTCATGATCTTTTGCATCCAACTCCATAGCACTTGTTCACAAAAGTAGCTATACATGGCTCCACATCCATTCTCAAAAGCAGACAAATTGCCTCGTCAAACCACGCTCTTACAGACACATAAACCCAACAATCAAACTGGTGCAGGACACCACATCTCTCAGAGGCATGTTATCAAATACCCTACGTGCATTATTGCATTAACCACAGACGCTCAAAAAAACGAAGAACCAGTTGCAAGATTTGTAGTAATTGCAAAAAGAAATACACATTGTATTCAACGCTCCGTGCGCGAATTCACACTTTTGAATTAGATTATTCGTGACTTCGTATTTTTATTTTATCAAATTCACACATTCAATTTATCAATTCGATAGTTTCACTAATTTACACTCCCAGTTACTTACGTGATTACTTAATTATTATTTAGAGTTAATTGCACTAAAGGTCCCAAAAGTATAGAGTTTATCTCATTTTGGTCTCTAATATTTCAATTGCATCAGTTTGGTCCCTGAAGTATTGAATATGTTTCTATATGCCCCTCAAGAAGACAAAATCCAAATTGCTAATAGATTTTGATTATAAATTTATCACGTAATACCTAAATATGAGCAAAAAAATAATTTAGATAATACTTGACCAAATTTTTAACCAGATTTTGGTCAAATAGCTACCCAAATTACATAGTTTTGATTATGAGTTATCCAAATTTTGGTCAAGAACTATCCATATTACACATTTTTTTGTCAAGAACTACTGAAATTTTAGTTAAGAGCTACTCAAATTATTTTTTGCCCATATTTAGGTATCACGTGTTAAATTTCTGATCAAAAATTGTTAACAATTTGGATGTTGTCTGTTTGAGAGACCACGTAGAAACATAATCAATACTTTAAGGACCAAAATGAGACAAATCCTATACTTTGAGGACTTCTAATATAATTAACCCTATTATTTAAATTTTTATTTAAAAAGTGCAAGTCTATGACTAAAGATACATATCAAGTTAAAATGATGTTTATAATTTTCGTCAATTAATAGGCAAATATCTCTGGTTTGGAATCCAACAGTCAATTGATAATATAATACAAACATAATTGTTGATCTCTGCTGGTGGATGAGTTTGGAACCGTGCTTCTCTATTGGAGGAGTTGTCTGCTCAATCTTTGCTTAGTATGCATTCAGAATGTATTTTGGTCAATAGGTGCATTGCAGTTTGCTGTCTTGTACTTGCTCAATGGGGTTTAATAACTTTAGTGCTATTGTTGACTCTTTGTTCATACCCCAGCGTACGGTGCCTTTGGTAGATCCGTCCTATTATTGCTCGATTTCATCTCGGGGTACACTTCTTATCCTAGCACCTCGACTAAAGAAGCAAGTGCCTACTTTAGATCGGAGCTCTTCCATAGAGCGAGGACTACTGTTAGGGAGAAGATCAAGAAGAAGAGACTCGTCCTTTACATTGATACTGAGGACTTATTTGAGCCGATGGAAGTAACTGGTGGTCGCATTGGTGAGGCTATGGTAGGAGTGGAGAAGGAGGCTTGCCCTTCGTCAGGTAAATTAGTGTTGTCTTGTTTTATTATTGCTCTGGCTTAGCATTTTGTTGTTCAAAACTTTGACATTTTTTTATTACAGGAATGGGAGACAACTTTCCTGTGATACAAGGGCTTGATGATTCTGACGTAGATGAGCCAGTGGTTGTCAAGGACCAAGGCAAGAGGCTGCGTACTACTGTTGTTAGGGAGATGACTCCTCAGCGAGTGAAGTCTGGAGTTAAGCAGGCTTGGAGACCTAGCTACCATACTGACGAGGATATAGTACTTGAGCTTCCTATGGGTGATCAGTCAGTTTTTCAGAGTGTGGACACGGCTAGAGTGATGGGTCGTGCTGCCTTGCTTCCAAGGGACAAGGAGAAGGTGTCAGGGATGTCATCGAGGAGTTTGCTCGATTCAGTGTTTCAACTATCGATTCAGGTAAGCTCTAAGCTAAAGTTTGGACTAAATTCAACCCGAACTTTAGTTGACACTGATTGCTTGTGCAGGGGACCTATTTCTTGCATGAGCTAGCCCGGCGTTATGAGCTGCTCGAGTACCAGGCTGAGTCCGATAGGACCAAGGTAGCCATGCTTGAGGAACAACTCAAAGAAGCGAGATCAGAGAATGCCTCCTTGAAGAAGGAGGTTACTGAGGCCGAGACCCGAGCTAGTGGGCTTCAGGAGGAACTTGCTAAAGCCAAGAGAGAGAATGTTGAAATAGAGGAGCAAGTGAAGAATGCAGCCTGTGATCACTACTCCGAGATCCCATACAAAGTTAAGAGGAAGTATGTTAGAAAGAAGAACATCGAGATCCCATGCAAGGTTAAGAAGAAGCGTGTGAGAAAGAACATCGCGATCCCATGCAAGGGAAAGAGGAAGTATGTTAGAAAGACGACCGATCTCCCAATTCCAAATATCAAGGGGAAGTTCATTGATGGTGCCGACTCATCTGATGTAGCCGAGACTTTGCTTTATTTCAACTCTTTTCATGTTTGACATTGTATGAACTATCTTTTCGATATTTCTGAACTTTTGTTGTTTAGTAATGAAATAGCCACTCTTTTGTGCTTGTATGTGTGTAAATTGTTATCTTGTCTTGCTTAAGGGTTGGTTGGGTAGCTGCTACCTGATCAACTAGTCTGTCCATTTAACAATTTTGAAGACACATACAGGCTTTGGGCTTTTGTTGCTTGGTTCCTTTACGCAGACTTTGTGGAGAAGGAAACATGGAGGTATACAACCCTTAATCAGAAAATAGTTGAAGTGTAAGCATAATATTTGTGTATTCATTGATTCTTGCGGAGAATGAAATGCTAAAATCAAGTAATCTATGCAGTCGACCAAAGTTGTAATCTGTTTGTTAAACAATAAAAAGAAGGAATGAAATGAAAAATTAAAACAAAGACATCCATTAAGAGTCATTAGCCAGTTTGGTCCCCATTAAAGGTAGTACTGGAAGGGTGGACTGGATCCACACCCAACCTTTCGCATTATTTGTAGAAAGTAACTACTCCTAGTTCATAAAATTAATCAGTTATCTTGCCATTGGCCAAAACCCAAAGTCATAAGCTACAGCCCTTGTTCTTCTTTAGTACTGTTCAATGAAGATCGCCTGCTACATTCAAACTGAACGTCTTGGATTAAATAAAAACAAGTTTATAGAGGAAAACTTTACAATCTAGATAATGGAGCCAAGTTGAACTTATCATCCACAGAGAAAGATCCAATATGCAGGATTGAGAGAAAAATTATCATATAAATCTGTTCCAACACAGTGAAGCTAAAATCCTGACAGAATTAAAGTTTCAATTGATCCAGGCTTTTGGGACTCTGTTGACGTAGAAATGCCCAAGTTTTTCCCAATTACAATCATTCATAAGCAATCAAAAGCCAGATTTCATGCACAAGATGATATACCTTAAGTTCCGGAAAAGAAGCTCTCCAATTTATCAGGAGTCTTACCTTAAAGAATGGGAAGAAAATGCACTTCCCAATTATCTTTATGCTTTTAGGATGGCTTGCATCAAATTCATGAGCTTTTACATGCACCTCCATAGCACTTCTTCCTGTGCCTTTCTTATTCCTTTTACTTCCATCTATCCCTGATCTGTCTTACATAATCCCATGTTTGATTAGTAGGGTATGTGTTTGACAAGAGCGCATAAACCCCTCTATTTTGTGACTCAAGCTCATGGAGACGATCATCTGACATATCTTTTTATAGCACATTTCCATTTGCCTTGCAAGCACTAAGAAGAACTCCCCATACGAGCACATCAAGGGGCATGGCCATACTCCTAATTCCAATGGATTTCCTAAGCTTCATCTTGAAGGTTAACTAAATTCAACAAAGCCTTAATCCAACAATTTGGGATCAGCTAGCCCCATACAACAAATCAACCATAAATTCACAATGATCTAAGGATAAAGAGATTTTAATCCAAACTTTTCATTGGATAGAAGCACCTATGACCTTCGTCAACCAAATCAAAAAGGAAACACAAAACGGAAAGGAATGTCAACCCATTAGGCCTTTCCCCGACTCTAACCATTTGGTCAAAATGTTCAAGTGCCTACGACCATGTCCATGCACTTGCAGACCCCCTAACTACGCACTCCAAGGAAAGGCATTCCTGCTACATATATATTCCATAGAGTGTCTGCAATGCCAACTCTTTGCAGCCACATTTGGCATACAGATTTACCATGATAGTTCTACTATGGATAACCATTTGATTCCCCTACTGTAAATGAACTCGTGGACCTCCCTTACTCAATGACCCCAAGGCTTGTAGAAGATGATAGTACACGAGCAGGTATCATCTTGTCTGATCCCACACCTGGCATTTGCATGCACTGAACAATTTCAAGCCTGCATTGAGAGTTTACATTGCACCAGTTCTCTTATTATGAAAAAATAAAAGTTAAAGATAGTATTTATACTTGTCGTGTCCTTTATATGAACATCAGAGGCCAGGGAGTCATCCCCTTGACTCGTACTGATGAGAATTTTACTCCATGAGAAATTAAACAAAAAGCTGTCAAATTAACATATTTCTTGTATCTCCCAATTAAAATATTTTGAGAATAAAAATGAACCAAAGAATGAATGCTATCTTTTTTTTGGAAGCTCATTGAAGAGTTGTTTTGCCTCGCATACACATTCACACTTGACATATATGCCCAATGGAGCCTTGTTTACCACCAAACCCATTTGCAACCGTCGCTTCGAAATCAAACCATGAGTGCTCTTTACCATATTCACAAACCTAAGTCGCCCACAAGTTACAAGCACACTAAAAAAACCAGTTATACATGGCTCCACATCCATTCTCAAAAGCAGACCAATAGCCTCGGCAAATAACCACGCTCTCAGAGCATCTCCAACCCACTCTCTATTTTCTCTCTTTTAACTATTTTAGTTAGTCAAACACTAAAAATATTCTCTAACCCACTCTCTATCTCACTCTCTATTTCTCATTTCACTCAAATGACTCTCCAAATGTGGAGAGTCATTTAGCCTTTTTAAATTCTCTCTCTACCCTCTTTCTCTTTCTATCTCTTCTTATATATATATGTTGTATTCCCTTTAAATTATTGAAAGTTAGTAAAAGTTGGATTAAATAGTTAGCTAAAATAGAAAATATAGTTGGAGTGAACTTGTAAAAGTGACTAACTAAACTAAAAAATATAATATTTAAATATATTTTAACTAATTATTTTAGAGAGCTAATTAGAGATCTTCTTACATACACATATCATATACCCAACAATCAAACTGGTGCAGGACACCACATCTCTCAGAGGCATGTCATCAAATACCCCTACTTGCATCATTGCATTGACCACAGACTCTTAGACATGTCATCAAATACTTCCAAAAACTCTTAGAAGTTTTATATTAATTAATAAACAACTACCATTCAAGTTTAATTTTAAGATATAATGTGTAAGAATTTTTACTACTAAATAGAGAAATATTGTAGAAATAAAATTTAAAATAAAATATTATGATAGATTTAAAACTAGTTAAGTGATTAGGTTCCTGTTATAATATTATTTATTCAATTACTAACCATAAAAACTTATCAAATCCAATCAAAATAATCACCCACAGTTGTAATGAATATTTTCTCCAAAAGAAGATAGTTTATCTAAAACGCAAAGATTGAGGTTTACTCACCGATGGAGTCTTTGGCTCTTTATGGCTGCTCTGCGGTTCTGCCTTCTACCCTCGCAAAACGAAGACGACGAGTTGAAGATGAAGAAGCAAAAGGGGGCCTCTGTTTACTGCAATTCTTAAACGATTTTACTGGTATGTGTCACAAATAATCTCAATTTCATCTTATGTTTGTGTAATTGCAAAAGAGTCGTGATTTGGGGTTGAACGATTGAACAATTGAATGAGATTTTTTGTGGTTTAGGATTGAATATGTGGCTCTGCAATTTTATGCTTTCTTTCTATCCATCTCTTATTTCATCGTCTGCAGAACAGTGTTGACACCTCGGTTCAATTCTGCTGCAAATCATTTCTTAGTTTAATTTGCGAATTCGTGCAGTTGCAGAGTGATAGAGCGCATGTCATTATGGACGAATCGTGTGACTCAGCTTATACCCCCAAACTGTGCAACTTATCTTATTTAATTTCAAAAAAGGTGTGAGATCCATCCCCTCCTTCTTGCTTGGTCTCCGTTTTAGCAAGACGACACCGTTTAGGTCCCATATGATACTAAGAGTCCTCTCCTCTCTTGTCGTCTTTGTGACTTATGTACCTTCTTCACAATGGAAAAAAAAATTTTGAAACGATGAACGCTAGAGAAAGAGAGAGAAAAAGCGGCGATCTGCACCAGAGGATGCGTTGATCGAAGAGGTTAGAGATAAAGGGACAAGAACAAAAGCTTGGAATTGTTGGAGTAGTGCCCCATGGAGATTTAGTTCCCACCTACTTTCGTTCAGTTGGTGATGATCCTTCACTTCTTTTTGCTTGATTTCTTCGTCACTCCATTTGTTTTGTGCTATTTAATCTACAATTATGAATCGATTAGGGTTTAGTTGATGTTGATTGCGTTTGATTTAAGATCATTCATTCCTCTAGGGTTGGGACTATGATTTGAGTGTAGTAGAGTGTGAGCATGTTTCTTGTTGAGCAGAAAGTTATTGAAGGTGTTGAAAGATATAGTCCTATTTATGTTTTCTCGATAGCATTACATAGTAGGTCTAGCAATTATTACTGATTAAGTCGAATTTTTCTTGCTGTTCCGTTAAAAAACTCAGAAGTGTATTAAATTGGAGAATAAATTTGAGATGTCAATTGAAGATCATCCTAAATTTACGTTAATTATGTCAAATGATTTACTGCTTTTTACATAAAGTAGCAATGGTGAGGTTTTGAGGTCGAATATGAATGCGATCACTTTGTGCAAAATAATGTCAAATAATCTTTGATAAAATCTAAAGTAGATTAAGCTCCATCGATCTTGTTGTGAATGCTGCTGCCATCTTTGAATATGTCTGTCTTATATTTCAATTTAAATTGTGTCTAT
This sequence comes from Ilex aquifolium, assembly GCA_951799425.1. NCBI lineage: Eukaryota > Viridiplantae > Streptophyta > Magnoliopsida > Aquifoliales > Aquifoliaceae > Ilex > Ilex aquifolium. The sequence continues at coordinate 58,851,061 of OX637391.1, read as the reverse complement.
ATCCCCATCCTGCTCATGCCAGAGTACTTACTTTGTTCCAATGGAGGGTGAGGTGGTGATAAATGATGGCACTATTAAGCCTGCATCAATGGACTCTCTTCTGCAGTGGAGCCAATGGCAATTGATTGATTCCATTCTCCCGACAGGTGGCTTTGCTCATTCTTTTGGTCTTGAGGCAGCTATCCAAGCTCGCTTAGTCTCTGGATCTGAAGGTCTTCGAACATACGTGATTCAGGTGTTGGAAAACACAGGGAGCCTACTCCTTCCTTTTGTTTATTCTGCATCCATTTCTCCCGATATGCAAACATGGCATAAGCTTGATAAAATGTTGGATGCGACGCTGACAAATGAAGTGGGTCGTAAAGCATCAATAGCACAAGGATCAGCCTTAATGAGAGTGGCTGCAGCTGTTTTTCAAGAAGTCCCTAATCTCAAAACCATTAGAGATACGTCTCTGAGTACCGGTGCTGTTTGTTTCCACCATGCTCCCATCTTTGGGTTAATATGTGGACTTCTTGGATTGGATGTTCAAACTTCTCAGAGAGCTTACATGTTTATGATAATGAGAGATGTTATATCTGCTGCGACTAGGTTGAATTTGGTTGGACCTCTTGGTGCAGCTGTATTGCAGCATCAGGTTGCCGTTGTTGCAGAAGATTTGTCAAAGAAGTGGATGGACCGTGCAGTTGAGGAAGCATGTCAGACGATGCCTTTGCTTGACACTGTGCAGGGCTGCCATGGCTACTTGTTTTCCAGACTATTCTGCTCTTGACAGCCAGAATTAAGACTGAAGCAATTATTGATAAGTCTTCATAATTTTAAATGATTCTGTAGCCTCACTCAAAGCTCTGGGTAGATGGAAATTGCAGAAGATTTGAGTCGAGTATCAGCCAGTTAGTGCTACAGTTTGGTTTGGCCTCGAATAAGAAATTTACTGGACATCAGGGAATGAATTCCAGCTTCTAGCTAGAAGGTCTCTCTCTTATCTCTCTTCTTCTACATTAGCATTTTGATGTTTCTTATCCTATTGCCGTTAAGTCACAAGATTGTGCCAACACAACCATTGAGTTGGCAGTGAATTTGCAATGAACCCCAATATCGTCCAATAATTATGAGGAATTAGGTCACTAAGTCAACAAATTAAGTTCAAATAGTATTATTGATGTGACATAGGAATTAGAGCGGGACAGTTGCACATGAATCCAGCCAAGGATACTCTCTGTGTGTAGTCTCTGCCAAGGCTGATTAACATGTAATTTCTGTGGTGCCAAGCGCTAATGGTTCAGTTGGCTCAGTATCCAGCCACTGATACTCCTGTTTCCACCCTTTTTTTTTTTTGTCTTGGGCTTTACAAAAAGTTTTTATGTTTTTGACTTGCAATAAACTCGAAATAATCGTTGGTCAGAAATCTTGAATCTCTATGGTTGAAAGGGAAGGCAATTTTTTCCTCAAAATAGTTTCATCCTTCTATTTTTTTATCGTACCAAATAAATGAAGCATAAAGAAAGGGCAGTCCCTGCTGAAGCTGGTTAGGAAAGAAGTATTTGCTGCAGCGGTTTTAAAGGTGTCAACAGAGAAAGTTCGTGTTTGGTTGAATTTGTGTTATATTTGGGTTGAATCTATATAATAAAATACAAAAGGAAGAAATGAAAAATTAAAAACATATATATATAAATATATTTCTTACAATACAAATATTATAATATGACGTTGAAATCATGTTATAAAAATTTGTATGCTTAGGATCAAATAGTTAAGTTATTGGGCAAATTTTATTTTACCTCATTGTGATTGTTGTTTAACCTATTTGCACATCCACATAACCATCTTGTGGTTGTTCGATCAAAATACACAAATAACTCTATTAACTGTTACAATAAAATGACCTTAATACCCTTCAATTTGTCTTTTAATTTTTTTTAAAAAAAATCTCAAAATAACTCCAGCAACCTAGCCATCATCGTTGTGACCATTTAATCCGGCACTTCAGTCCATCTCCAACTCCGGCATTCACAGTGCCATAATCATCCACAGCAGCCCATAGACTACACCATACGAACCACTGCATCTTCTCAATTCAACTTCAACAAAACTCAAAATTTCTATCCCAACATCTCAATTCCATTTTTCTTCACCAAAAAACAAAACACGAATCAAAAATCAAATTGAAATTAGTATCAAATTTGAAATAGAAAGCAAAATCAAAATTGAAACAAAGATAGAATATCAGAATAAAAACTCAATTGTGTCTACTTTTCACAGCAGTAGTCACCGCTTATGTTGCAAATGGAGAAGATGAGGTGGGCGGTGGTTAATTGGTGAAAGATGAGGCGGGTGGTGATTGATCGGTGCCGGAAGAGGTGGGTGCTTGCTGTGGTTGTCTTACCGTCGCTGGAGATTGATAATCATGCTTATTACCATTGGATAAAAAGCGTGATTATGTTTGTGTGTGAGAGAGAGATGAGGAGACAAAGTTGTTGAGGTTTTTTTTTTGTCTTTTTATAATATTTTTTTATACCAAATTGTCAGTTGAAAATGAAATATTTAATCATAAAAGAGTTATGTGTCGTTTTAAAACTTGAGAGAAGTGATGTGCAAATGGATTGATAAAATAAAGTTTGCCCCAAGTTATATGATATACAACTAGACTCATCATCTGGAACGTTGGATCGAGCGTAACCATTTCTTGTGAACTTATCCAACTAGGTTGGTGGGGACACCACCTAGGGTTTGTTTGGATGAATTTTAGAGAAGGGTTTGGATTGCATTCTTTAAACCCTTCTAAACTAAAACTCTTCTTTGTAAAAATGAAATTCTACATTCAATCCGGTTCATACTCATATTTGGTATATAACACATACACATGTAGGACCTACGGATATATATCATAATTATTAACAATTATTTATCTTATAAATAATTATTTTATCCTTGATCAATCTAATTTATACACATGTTAAGGGTACAATTGTCTTTTGGATCTTTAACTCCTTACCCATCTTCTCAAACCCAGCCCCTCCTAGGTTTGATGAAATTCATGATCATGTGTTTAATTTTTGGGCCAACTATGGGCCGAAAACCTAAAATTAAATTTTTTATACAAACATAAAATTTGAGGGTCTTTTAAACTATTTTCCTCAAACCTATCTTACCAAACCCCCTATCCCTTATCAAACAGTTCCCTAATACATGGCCCCAGTTTGGGGACCACTGCATGCCACTGACCTCATCATCAAAACGTCATGGCTACACTAAAACGGGTCTGGCCCACTTTTCAGTGTGAGCGGGCCAAGTGGTAGTGGCGGGTCCACAAGTACCACAACTGGCATTGGTGGATACAACTCACACACGTCCCCCACACTGCCGTCTCTATCTTCCTAGACACTGCCTGAGCCCATTAGCGCCGCATTAAGCCCCATTAGCTGTTATGGGTTAGGTCAACATCATAAGCAATTAAAGAGGTGCCGTAGGTTTATTTTTTAGGAAAATATTATGCTTACTGCATTTTTTTATCAAATTTTTTATTTTATTTGATGGTGAAAATATGTGATATAATTTTTTCAGGAAAATGTGATATAATTTATGTCATTAAATATTAATGGGATCAACTTATCTGATGGTAAAAATCTGTACCACATCATTTGTGATAGAGATTTGATAAAAAAAATTAGTAAGCATAATATTATCCTATTTTTTATAATCTAATACCATCTCAATCAAATAAGTCCAATTATTTTTTGAAATACCAAAAAAGAAAAAAAACATAGAATCTCATATTTTATCCTCTAAAATGTTATCATTAGAGTTGTACTTATGAATTTTCTATTTTACTTTTACTTGAGACTAATAAGTATGGGTGACATTTATGACGTGTCGACGTGTTTGTATTGTGCTATTATAGTTTTGTGTGAAGCACTAATCAATTTAACTTAATCTTTTTAATTAATCGTGTTGTGTTGACTTGATCTATTTATTTTCTTGTCGTATTCGTGTTAACTCGTATAACTCTGTGAATAAAAAAATATTATTCTAAGATTTCATTATCACTTAATCGAATGTATGTTCGTACTTTTTCTATAAATTAAAGTTAACTAAATAAATATAATAATAAAAATAAGTAAAAACATCTTTTTTGTACAAGAATTATGTCAAAACTTGAAAAAAAATACCAAAAAATTGACATTTTATTATTATTGATGATGTTCGAAATTTACTGGATTAGGTTACATAACAGATTTGGGTGAAGTTCAGCGACTGCGTGTGTATCTAGGAGAACGTGAGTGTGGAGGTGTATGCTATATGTATTTTGTAAAAGGAAGGTAAAATATGAGTTGTTCGCCTTAGTCGAAGGACTAAAGTCACGTCCACTGTAAGAAAGACTCTTATTTCTTGGGGATTGTATTGCTCGAAAAAAAAAAGATTGTTATTATAGGGTGTTTGACTTGAAGCCTTTACAAGAAGTTGCTTAGATTTTAATTGATGGTTTACATAATGACTCTTTTGTGCACTGTAGTCCTGTTGGCTATTTAAACAACTAGTAGTTAGGGTTTCATATGTTGTCCTTTTTGGCTGATTCTATAGTTCTTTCTGTGTTTGTCTTTATCCTAGAGTTGTGGTCCTCAAAGCCTTTTTGCATCCACTACTCACCGACTATAGTACTTTATTCGTCTCCACTACCTGTGGGTTTTTTGTTCATCAGAACTGTTAGGTAATGTTCCCTTATCCCCTGTCCATGTGTCAAGCTGCAACTTTTGCAAACTGGCCCTGTGCGGAGCTCCTGAGTTCTGAGCTTGTTATCGTGTCGGGCTTGTTACTTCTAGCTTCCTTGTAACCAGTTTGTGACCCAGTTCGATATCAGGAGAGTTCATTTGAGTGCGCTGCTAGGGCCGTTTTCTGCAAGCCCAGAGGGTCTTGAACTCTAAAAGGGTTCAGACTTAAACCAATCATTATCAATTATAGTACTAGATAAACTTATTGATCGTATCAATTTTATATTCTTAGTGTTAGACACTAACTCGACCTATTTATTATTTGTGTTAATATGTCATATCATGTATGAGTTCGTATTTAGAAATAGTCAATTTTGTCTTGCTAATTTTGTATCAATTTCAAATCGTATTAGCGTGTTATGTCAAAAATTATCACCCTATCTTTATAATTCGTTCTATATTCATCTCCCACTCTATAATTTGGATAATGGCAATGTAAATTTTTTTTTTTTTGCTTAAATTGTATTTAAGGTAAGTATAACTTGTTGATATAGTGGGGCTCTAGACAAAAAATGGAGGGCCACGTGGCAAAAATGCTTACTGCCGCTAAAGAATGGCCCCCCACCACTAGTTGGGCCAATATGCCCACCAATATCCGTACTGATCTCAATGCAGTGGCCCCTCGAGTTATTGTTGTTTTTTCCTCATTTTAGTATTTATTTTTTAATTTTATTACTTCAGTCTTCCAAAATTTTAAATAATGCTCATTCAATTTGGTCATGTGAAATACAAATGACACATCTATTGGTCAATTAAATCATCATTTTTTAATTAAACTAAAATAGATAAATTTGAATTTTTTTTTTTGGGTAAATAAATTGAAAATTTAAGAGACTATTACAGTGAAATTAAGAAAGGAAAGATCATACTGGCAAAAAAACATATACTTTAGGTACATTATTATATTTTCTCCCATTAAAATTATTTTTTTTCCTTTCCTATAGGATGGAAAATTGTATAAATAACCTTCAAGTTTGGAATTAAATAATAATAGTGGGCTACATCTTGTTTGTTTGAAAAATTAAAACTGTGACAATCCATCATTCAGTGTTATTTTTTTACTAGAAAAAAATTGCATAAATACCAATGGAACAACTGTACTTTTTGTCCACTTAAAACCGCCATAACTGGTATGGATACCAGATTCTTATCAAGTTTAAATCGTTGAACTGAAAAAAAAAAAATTTATAATTAGACGTATTTTGAATAATTAAAATATGTGAATTATTCTACTGCTAAAAGCCTAAAAATGTCTTTTGGCAATTTTTCTTTTTCTTTTTTATGCTACCTCCTTTTTTTGCAATTTTATTTCTATTATTTGGTGATAGTAATTAAAATGAAACAGTTTTGCATTTGTAACATTAATCAGTCCTTGGCAATAAAGAATTAGCCTTAATCCTTCCATTGACCTAATTAAATACGGCTATCCCCATAAATGGTAGGTCCCACCACTTGTCACCATCTTGGAGACCCCCATTAGTTGTCTAAGAGCTCTCAGCCGTTGATTTCCCTTCGCTTCACATATATAGGGTTTGTGGGGGGTCCCTCTGTTGAAGGAATTCCAAAGGGTTAGTGGGTCTCCTTTTCTAGGGTTTGTTTCCTTTTCCCTCTCTCTCTTCCTCTGTTTATAATGTTATCTCTCTTCGTTTTATATTTGTAAATCGTAATTTTCAATACCCTCTGGTCTGTTAATTGTTTACAGTACACCATGGATTGAAGGCCAGTCAACCAATACAAACAACGACGAACCAACCTCTCTCTCTCTTCTCCCACTGTTCCATCAAAAAACGACGACGCTTCACTCTCTCTGTTGTTTCAGTTGATCATCCATGAAATTTCTGGCTCTACTGGCTTTGTCTTAGCCTTTTTTTTTCTGGGTTTTGATCGAAATTATCTGGGCATAAGCTACTTTTTTCTGGGTTTCGTTTGATTCTTTTGAACATGGCGTCCATTGAAGAAGATCACCAAACTCTTGAACCTGACGACGACGGAGACAGCAACACGAACAATAGCAAGGGATTACCGGTTGATCCATTACTGAGTAACCCACAGGAATTTACTATCTCTCCGGTGGAGCGGTTGGCGGAGACTGTGGCGGAGGACCCAGAACCACCGTCTGATATTGTCCCTCTTTTGAAGGAAGAACCCACAGACAATGACCTGGAGGGTTCAATACCGGTTGGAGTGACTGCAATGCGTATGCAAGTTCAACCAATTGGAAGATCAATGATGGTTGTTCAACCACCAAAAAGAGCTTCAAAGGATCGCCACACGAAAGTCGAAGGACGTGGCCGGAGAATCCGGATGCCGGCGACCTGTGCGGCGAGGATCTTCCAATTAACCAGAGAGCTTGGCCATAAGTCCGACGGAGAAACTATTCGGTGGCTTCTCGAACGCGCCGAGCCAGCTATCATTGAAGCCACCGGGACCGGCACCGTCCCTGCTATTGCTGTCTCCGTCAACGGAACCCTGAAGATTCCGTCGACGCCAACAGCCTCCATCACCGCCACAGAAGACAACTCCACGAAGAAGAAAAGAAAGAGGGCTTGTAATAGTGAGTTCTACGATGTGAACGACCCTGTTTCTGCTTCCATGGCACCGGTGGCACCTATTACGGCTCAAGGGCTTGTGCCAATATGGACGGTCGGCGCCGGGACCGGAATGGTCGCTTCGAACGCAGTGCCTGGTGGTGCATTTTTCATGATTCCACCGGCGGGAGCGGGACCTTCTAACCAGCCTCATATATGGGCTATTCCGGCTACGGCTACGCCGGTTTTCAATGTTTCAGGGAGACCCATATCGAATTTTGTGTCGGCAATGCAACCTGGGGTTAGTTACGGCGGTTCAGGTCAAACTCCGGCGCCGTCGGGGCCGGTTTCGACCAGTGCAAGTGGGGAGAAATCTGGGAAGATGTCAACAATGGCTCCGAGTTCAAGTTCTACTACTACAACTAGCACCACTACTACTACTACTCAGATGCTTAGAGATTTTTCTTTGGAGATTTACGATAAGAGAGAGCTTCAGTTTATGGTTGGCTCTGTGAATGACCAAACACCATCTTCAAAACCTTGAGGAATTAATAGAATACAAGGTTAGGGTTTTAGATCACACACAGTTTCTTTGGTATTTTTACCTCTGTTTCTGGTTACTACTAATATGGGTTAAGTGTTTAAAGCTCCCTCTATGTTTGCCCTTTCACAACTCTTTTCTCTCTAGTTTTTGTTTTGTAAATAAATTGACTTAATGTTATTAGGACAATCACTTTTATTTGGATTTTGTTTTTGTTTTTGTTTTTGATTTTGATTTTTTATTTGTGATGGAAATCTTTTTAATCGGGATAGTTCAAGTGGGTTATGAACACCTTAATTTCGACGTGGATGGTCTGTGTTTCACCGGATTGGAGAAGGAAGAAAAAGAATCGTTTTAATTATGTCTCCTTTAAATTCATAAATCACTAATTAATTATTTTAATGAGTGAGATGGGTAGATATATGAATCCTACTAAATGCACATAAAATTGATTGGGCATGATTATAAATAAATTTGAACATAATTATTTAAAAAGAGGATTTAAAGCTGATCACTGCTAGTCGTGCTACATTTTTCTTGCCATTCTTTGTAAACCTTCCTGGTGCTCAAGTCCTCGTGTGGATAAATTCATAACCAAGTGCACGTGAGTTTATGCCATAAACGTGCAAGGTGGGTTCCATTATCAAGTAGTTGTGGTCCACCACTTGGTGGGTCAAGAGTAAATATTGGTTTAACAGTGACGCGATGTTATTGTTATTACCTGGTGTTATTATTTAATAATAATTTTATAATTAAATAAAATTATTTTTATCCAGTAATTATTTTATTTATGTATAAAAATAATTATTAAATTAAACAGAATTTATACCTAGTGTCGTGATTTCATTCAATAATTTATCGTCAACCAGAGAAAAGCAACGGCAATGGTGGTACGTGGACCAAGCCGAAAGCCTTATAGTGTTTTAATGTGGGCCAGCAGTTTGGTCATGTGATGCCCCAACGATTGTGGACCCATCTCGTCTACCAAGGCGGCCGCGTGGTGGTCCCCATTTTGGGTGCTACCCCAGTCCCAGTCCCAATCCCACCCCCACCACACCTTTCTCTTCTCTAGGTCTACTGCTTTTTTGGGGGTGAGGTGAGGGGGTGGTGGTTCGATTGGCGTGGGGACTGGCAAACCAGGCTGGCCCTGCTTACACGTATGTGGGGACCGCTTCACCATATAATGACACGTGTGCGTTATCCTTATCACAAAATAGGGAGATTGTGATCGGCGACTAGATTAACTACGCTGTTCTATTTTATTTTTTACACAATTGAATGTCCTGATTTATGCCGATTATTTCTTTAAATTCAACTGTTGTCACCATGATTTTAATAGATTTAGAACATGTCCTAAAGTAATAAGGCTGACTAGCCCTTAAAAAATGAAAATGAATTGAACATGAAATTTCTAATTAGAAAAGACTTAAACTTAACTGCCGAACAACTCCTAAGGGTTATTGACTACACTACTTGGCTTTTATGTTCTCGGACACGTTTCTCTCTTTCGGCACATTATCAATAATAAAACAACAAATGAATTATATCCGTTAAATTAGTTATGAATTTTAAGATTAAATAAAGTCTATTAATAATTCAACGATTGTAATTGATTAAATTCTCAAATTACGTGTAAAAAACATTTTCCTATTTAAAATAAACAATTGGATTACACTATCAAGCAGGAAATAATAGGCTTTTGAACATCAATAATATGTCTATTCATGTGTTTATTTATATTATAATTATAATAAATTTATCTATTTATATTTTAATCACAAATATACTCACGTATATCTGAATCACCTACTTATATTTTAACTATAGTACAAAAAAATGTTATATGTTTTAGTGAAAATTGGAAGTGAGTCCCCCTAGATGTACTTGTTTGGAGATGAGTCCGGCAAGGAAACTTATAAGGGGCTAAGTCCATATTTAAAATTATATGTAATGACTTAAGTCCACTTTTTTTTTTTATCTCAAAAATACCCTTCCTTGAAAGGAAGTTAAATTAATTTCCTATTTTGGAAATTGTTATCCCTTAATTCAAGGTCAATTAAAATATGCTAATAAAATCTCCATCATAAATTTAAAATTCAAATTCAAAGATCTCTCTCTCTCTCTCTCTCTCTCTCTCTCTCTCTCTCTATATATATATATATATATATATATATATAAAATCTCCATCATAAATTTAAAATTCAAATTCAAAACTCTCTCTCTTTCTCTCTCTCCTCTCTCTATATATATATATATATCAAATTCAAAACTCTCTCTCTCTCTATATATATATATATATAAAATCTCCATCATAAATTTAAAATTCAAATTCAAAGCTCTCTCTCTTTCTCTCTCTCTCTCTCTCTATATATATATATATATATCAAATTCAAAACTCTCTCTCTCCCTCTCTCTCTCTCTCTATATATATATATATATATATATATATATATATATATATATCAAATTCATGTTACTATTTTTTTTATTATGTTACTGTTCATGTTACTACTTTTGTTGAGTATGTTACTGTTCATGTTCCTATTATTTTGAGCATGTTACTGTTTTTGTTGAGCATGTTACTACCATTATTTTACTAAATATTAATATTAAATGTTACTATTTGTTTTGTTTTTGAATATTACTATTTTTTGTATTTGAATGGTACTATTTTTTGCGTTTGAATTTGAGAGAAATAATTATTGTTAAGTATGTTACAATTTTTGTTGAACATGTTACTGTTGTTATTTTTTAAAAATATTAATATTGAATGTTTCAATTTTTTTTTTTATGTTTAAATGTTACTATTTTTTTGTGTTTAAATGTTACTATATATATATATATATATATATGCACCTAACCTATATATGGATATATATAGATAAGAGAGAGGGAAAATTTTAATGTTAGTCAAACTCTTAACCTATATTTGGATATAGATAGATATGAGAGAGAAAATATTTTAATGTTAGTCAAACTCCTAAGATTTAGGAGTTTTTAATTTTTAGTTTTATTTCACTTCTAAAGGGAAGGGATAATATGGTAAAATTGACAAAAAACGGACTTCATAACAAATAAGTTTCATTGACGGACTTAAGTCCAAACAAGTCCATATAGGGGGACCGGCCTCCAAATTTCCCTATGTTTTATTCCAATTCCAACCCAAAACTTTATTCGGATAAATTTGTTGGCCCAAATCCAACCCATGAAACGAATGTTCTGGCCCAGGTCCTAAATTTTGTGGCTGGGCAGGGTAGAGAGGTTCTGTGTGAAAGAAGCCCAGTCCATCATCAAAGGGAGTAACCCCTTTATCTTGGATGATTTGGATCGATGATGCTTAGGAGTCAGGAACCAAAGTAAGTTACCATGCGGAGAAGAGTGGACAACCCCTGTATCTAGCATCAACAGCAATGGGAGGGGATGAATGTCTGAGCTGTTGACTGAGTCGGTTTTGAAAACCCAAGTATTGATTGAAATATCCGCGATAGATGATACAATCCCTTAAAATTTGTCATAGAATTTCGATCGAAGGATAATGAACAACAATTGAAATGAAGCATTGAGCCCTCATTTTAACATTAATGTTGTTAGCAAAATTGAGATATGATAGGATCACTTTTCTTCCTTAAAAACATGAATCAAGCAATACTGTGTTCTGAAGAAAAGCATATACAAAACCCAGCTACCCAAGATGAATCATGTGGTTTTTCACCAAGTCTCTAATGTTTGCCAACCCCCAGCTTGATAGTCCTCTGCATAATTAGAAACCCAAATCATAAGAGCTTTTCTTGCTCTACATCCAGTTCTCTGCAAGTAACTTTCAAGAGGCCGCAAGTCAAAGATAAGGTTTGCAAGGAATTTGCAAATTGACCCCAAGAAAAAAATGCAGATTTTAGTCATTTCAAATAATTCCAGCATTTCACCAGAAGTTTCTCTCATATTTCCTGGTATAGCTCAATATGTTTCCAGTTTTACCTGTACAATAGGCTCTTGAAATTTAATGTTTTTCCTTTATGATTCCTAAATCTCCAACTATCAATGCCAGTTGTATAACGCCTGAAACTCAAATTTGTTCATCTTCCCATCTCCAAGTAATTATATGGGATTCAAGATTCATACATGCATCTGTGCCAAAAGTTTCAGCAACTTTACTGCGAATGATTCAGTTGGTGAGATGCAATCAACCATGGTACATAATGACGACCAAGTCTGCAAGTTCTTTTGAAAGCCGTTACCTTTCATAACATAGTTGTGCTGATCAATGAAAATAAAGCACCTTTGAAAAGGATGAAAATAATGAACTATAGACGATGAACAACACAACAGAATACTGAGATATGCAAATAAAGAACTAACCAAGCTTGCTTGGACGTTAGACAATGCTTCATACTCCACTCCTCAAGCAAAAGCTACATCTGACCGTAAGACATACTTGACACCTTTAATAACATTGCGGGCTTCATGCAGCATACATTTATCCCCATGAATGTGAAGAAGAGCCATCCCTTCTGCAGGAGGTACCTATAAAATTCAAGCCATTGGAAATAAGGAATATGTCTCCTCCACAATATTCAACTTATAGATGTCACGAAAAAAGAAAACCATTTAGAATGCAAAAGTTCAACCAGAATATAATAATAACATAGACACAAACAAGCAAAATGATCAAAAGCGTGAGGGGGTGGGGGGAAGTACCTCAGCCACGACACCATTTCTTGGACCGTAGAAGACAGTCTCTCCTCCAACCAAAGGCTCAGTGGAAGAATCCTGAGAACTGCTCAGATCATTTTTAGATTTGGGTTTGACACCACCACTCAGATATATCAACAAAGTATAATGTGTGCGCTTCCCCTCTCCAAGATCAGTGCTCTCATCAATATGACATCCAAAGCGCTGACCAACCTTATACCTAAAGATAAATCATTGCATGGAAATAAAACTCATCTTCAAGGTACGTTCGTGCGGACAAGAATTTCAAATGTCCTTATGAATTAAGAAGCATATTGACATACAAATTTTAGAAGAGCAAAATTCTTTAAGACAATCAAATAGTAAAATGCTTTAAGAGGATAAAATGATACAAGAACTGCGTAAGTGCATAACAGGGAACTGGTTCATAAAATCACATCACAATGCACAGATTCTCAAATATATATATAATTTTTCCTTATTGATGGGAATGAAGGACTACAAACTAATAAGAGAAGATTTAACCGACCTGTAAAATCTTATATTTGGATTCAACCCAACAGCAACCTTGCCTCGAATCTTAATTTCAGAAAAAAATTTGTGAAGCCCAGATACCCATATTGTATATGCAAGAACAGGATCATTTACAGAAATTCGATCATTGTCTCTATAAGCTTCGCCTTTCGTGGGGCCAAGACTCCCTTGGTGGACAAAGCCAATCGATTCTGCAACTTTAATGAATGCCTTAGATTCAGCAGATGTGAAGAAACTCTGCACCTGAAAACCATAAATAACGGAGATACTTTACTACCTGAAGAATCCAAAACATCAAATCACTTGAAGAGTATAATGCTCAAAATACTTCAGATAACCTTTCATCACAAAGTCAGCATATGGATTGCTTATCACACACTTTCATCCAAAACTTTTCCACCATGAAAAGCAGGATTTTTCTGATTTATTAAAAAGAATAACCACTGCTCAGAAAGATACATCCAAATATTTTGGTTTCTGTCACTTAAACAAATCCAGTTACCCAGGGGAATCATAGGCCACCCTGTCTTTCCCCATCACGTCAATCCAGAACAATTTGCAGGCCTTACTTACCATCATAACATTTAACATACTAATTATTTGGCACATTCAAAGTACACTACATTATTTAGTATCTAGAGAAAAAGCTAATAGAATTTTGCCCTTTTTTTTTCTCTCACTCAACCATCTTAATATATTTCCCTCATTACGCCCATTATAAAATCTTGTGTAACACAAAGCATGCATAATCTTATAACAGGCTATTTCAAAAATTTCCATCTTTAATTCTATATTACCTAAATTGCAAAATAGAAGTAACCACACATTGCCCACATCCTAAATCTAGGGGCCATATTGGAGGGGAGAGAGTAGGAGGCAACAACTGGGTTGCAAGATGTAATCTTATGAAATTGAAAGAGATCATGTTACAGCTCAAGTTCAATATAGACAAGTTAAGTCCTCTAATGCTTGATCAAACGATTGAATTAACCTGGCTAACTTAATAAAGCAGGACACCAACCCAGCTCAAACCCAAGCTCAAGTTTGTGTTTATTCATCATATGAAGCATGGATCAAATTGGGTAATTGCAGAGATTTTATCATAATTCTAGTACAACACAGTTAAGATTGCGTCCACTAGAGCATCATCTGTGCCCCCAAATAAGCCTCAGATAGAGACTCCAGCTTAGCATAACTTAAAAATAACACATAGCATTTAAAAAGAAAAAAGCTTTCAGCAATCTCAACCCATGAACAAGCCAATTCATCCACAATCTAATGGAAATCCTAGCTCAATAACAGGAATCCATATGCATATTTACTTCAAGAGCTGAATTATTGATTGAATTGAAGCTTAGATCAGAGTATAGCTGCAATTATTAATTTGAGAACATTTACGGAAAATCAACCACAGATCAACCCATCTCGAGAATTATATACAATATACTCACCATAAAATTTTTATAGTGAGTCATAAAAAAATTTCAAGTCATTATACGAGAAACAAAGTTTACATAAATGGATCGCTAAACTACTATTGCTGCTACTACAAAGAATTATCGACAATTAACAACAAAAAATGAACAAAAAAAAAAACTAAAGATTATAGGGGGAAAACATCGTACAGTAAAAAGATCGGTGTCTTTGAGGCGAGATATTTGGAGATTAGTCTTTGGTTTGATCAGTGGCCATTCCGTTGTTGTTTTCTTCCCACCTCTTTCTTTCTTCCTCTCCCCCATTTTTCTCTTCAATTCATTTCTGCTTTACGTTTTATGTTCTAAATTTAAAACACACTCTCTCTCTCTCTCCTCTTCCACACGCAGAGAGGGCAACCCACCTGGTTTTTAGTTGGGCCTCGATAGAATCCGTTGAAAAGGTAATGGCCCTGGCCCAAGACCAAAAATTGTCAAATATATACAAAAGGCCCAATTTTGGACGGAGGCCTGGAAGTCAGGCTGTTAGGGCTGTGGGATACTTGGAGATAATTCTAAGTCAAAATGATTCTAGACCTAAGAGTTTTTTTTTTTTTTTTATTAGTTGGTGTACGCGTGCCTTGCATACCAACTATTTTGAGTTTTTATAAAAAAAATAGATAAATTGAACCAATTTTCTTTATATTTATATGGAGATGGTTATTGAATTTTATGGGACTCACTTGTCTACTTGTTAACGGACGGTTATACAAAGTGACACTTCTGACGTGAGTTAACTGTTACGCTCAAGATTTTTCTCGTATTTTGGGTTGTATGAACTGAATTGCATAAGGTTAAAAAAAAAATTGAATTGCATTGCATTACATTTAAAAACTATAATGTTTAACTTCAATAAGTGATTAATAGATGAATAATTACTGATTTTTTGGACTAATAAGAAATTATTATAATAGGTTATTATTGTTTTTTTCTCTTTACAAGGATAGTGTTATCAATTAATTTTTTTTGACAAGTATTGACATTCAAAAGTAGTATTTAAATTATTAGATCTATTTAAATATTTATTTTTTAGTGAATTTAGATATGCACTACGTACCGACAAACATATAATGTAATTTGATGATTATTTAATAAAATTGAGTAGAAATCCATTTGTTAAATGTTAAAATCGTCTTTAATCAAATTATCCAAATCAGAACGGATATCTATTTTAACGGACTTACGTATGCACTGTGAAAAATAAAATTCGTTAGACAATTGAATTAGAGTCGGATCACATTGTTCAAATTAGATTTGAATCGAATTTATATTGTTTGGAAAGAAGATAATCAAAAGTCAAATAATAAATTTATTAGTTGAATTAATGCAACTAATAAAAAAATAAAAAATTCTTCAAAAATGGATAAAGTAAACATTATATAATTTTTGAAAGATAAATAAGAAAATCAAAAGTTTTTCTATTAAATCACTTTAAAAAGGATAAAGTAAACATTAAAGAATTATTGAAGGATAAATAAGGAAATCAAAATTTTTTCACTTAAACCACTTTTATTAGTAACTAGTTAATGCACACGTGCGTTGCACGTGAATCATTTTGAGGTTGCACTTTAGAATTGCACTTTTTCATGATGATGGAGTCGTCGTTCTTGATTGCCTTTAGCTGAAGCCCTTCCGTTGAAACAACCCACAACCTCTTCAAGTTTTGCCTTTGGCATGTCCATCAAGGTTGAGTTTTACCCTTCAGAGATGGAGAACTTAACTTGTGTAAAGACCGACCTGCCTAATGACCATGTGGTTTAAGCAGGGGCACATTAACTTACGTCAAATGTAATTTTGTAGACATTTTCTTTTTCTTTTTTTGGAGAGAGAAAGGGGTGTAGCTGCATATCATACACCAATTTATTTCTTTTGCAGTACACACTCAAGAAAATTGGGCCAGCCTACAACTCTACTCAGAATTTCACAAGTCACAAAATCATGGCCTCTTTCACAAGAAACAATTGGAAGAAAAAACACAAATGATGGAGATGGGAAATGCAAGCCTTCAGAATTACCCTACAACATGTTGTCAAGTTGTTCTTGAAGATCCTGTATGGAAACCATGTTAATGTTCTGTATTTCTTCAAGTGTATACTCCGATTTCAGTAGGCACTGTACTTGAATATGGGCCTCCACAATGTTACTCCTGTAAAATTATTAGATAAATTTAGGCATTTAGTCCAAGAATAAGATTATGATAACACAATAAAAAAGGTGGGAAAACGTTCTTGAGCGGATTTCACAAATGTAAACGCTATATTTGGTATGAGAACAATCGAATACAATAGCCAGGCACAACACAAACAAAATAATGTCAAGCTTAACTATACAAAAATCATTTTAGGAAGGTGATGGCAACTACTATCAACCAAGAATGTATTTAACAGTGCAGCAAATCAAACATGTGGCCCAACCATTTGAAAGACATACAGAAGACAGTTTCAATCTTACAGTTGAGCTTATTACTGTATTATTCAATTTCTAATATATATAGTGAATCAAAGCCCAAAAGTTTAAGTGAGGAATGATTCCAAGTTTTAATTTAATCCCTGAAAAATGTTAAATGTCATGTTCAAACCAAGTGCTTGAAGATAGGAGGACTGAAGTTCTTACCTTTAATGCAAGACAAGGTTGATCCGATCTCCAATTTATCATTGTCCAGCACTTACTGAATGGGCACACAAACACGAGAGAGAAGTCCTTTTTTTTTTCCAAGAACTTGCTGGTGTAGATTTCGAATTCTGTAACTACGATTGGGAACATGAACTTTGATTAGTGGAAGGATTTAAAATTGATGAATACGCAATAGGAATGTAGAAATCCATTACAATGCAGTTGAAACAACAATAAAAAAGGGAGCTCATGAACAACCTACTAAACAGATCCTAGCAAAAACCGATACTTCGCACAAACCAGTGATTGCTATAATTTTCGTAGCATGTAACACAACCATAACATCAATTGGGAAAATCAACTTCTTAATCACCCTGTTATATGTGTAAAAATGAAGCAACAACACACTTGGTCTAAGAGGTTATTAGCAAAGTTCAATGAACCAATGTACATATGATCAGAGAAATTATGAGAAAGTTTGGATGGGTAATCAATGATGCAATCATAATAGGTTGACTGGGCGTGATTTATTTGATCTCAAGAAAACAATAAAGTTCTATAGATGTTACCCTTGGTGATTAGTTGTTGACTTGAGAAGGGCCATCCTATTGGGATCCATTAGAACTGGAGATGTCTCTGAATCCATTGAATGAGGATGTTTCATACGCTCCTCGTACATTTTCATGGCCAATACACTGGCTGATGGCTGGCCCATCATTCATGCAGAGTTGATAGCATTGATAGGACCACCAAGTGAAGGTTTTGATGGAAAGTATTTAGCTATAAAAAGGCAAAACATTCAAGAAAACTATATCATACAAAAACTCAAAGTATGGTGACCATGGTGTACCTTGCAGCTGGGGGAGAATACAATCCCAAGGTCACCACCACCTTCATGAGTTTGTGAATCTCTACCAGCAATTTCTCGAAGCTATTGTATTTCTTCTTCTTCCATAATATTATCAGCCATGAATTGCTTTAATAAAGCCCCATCGAAGTTCTTTGTGTTGTATTGCTTGAAAAAGATCAATTTGGAAATGCTGGTAAGTGTTATTGTAATACTCAGTGACATTCCTAAGTCTTATCACAGGTATACATTATTGACTTCAGTCTTGCTAAGAAGTATAGAGATCTTCAGACTCATAAGCACATACCATACAGGTACTCATGCCATCTTGAAGTCAGTAATCATATTGCCACTTACTTTGTTCCTTCTTTATACATAGCTTTTATCTCCAGGGAAAATGTTCTTGCAGTAGTGTTGCTTTTTTCTATCATCACTGGTATTCCATTTGTGGAACTTTGTTATGTTGTTAGTCTGATGGTTTTTGACCTTTTTTGTTTGAGCAAACCAGCTTGGGCTGGTTGAGAATTGATCTTGTTGCCAAGGGCTGTGTATGATAAAAATGAAAATTTTAGGATTTAGAGAGATTAGTACTGAATTTATTGTGTTGAAAACTATATGCTGCAAGGTTTTTTGAAGAAATCAAGTGTAGGTGTTATGACTAAGTTTTTTCTTCTGTGACGATTATGATGCCCATGCTACCCTTATCAAGCCCAACGACTTCTTTTTAGTTTAGTCCTAACACTTAATTCCTGGATTGTTCTAGATTGGTTGTCGTATCACTTATTTTACGATTTTTGGCCAATTTCTTACTATCTTTCGCTAATTATTATTGTAGCACTTACTTCATGCAGAGACTTGCAGCATCTGTCCTATTTTGGGTTTTGCAAAGTGTGTAAACATTTTGAAAAAATTATTCAAGTTGATGACACATCTGTTTTTACAAAACAGCCATGTTTTGAGTTAGAATGTAACATGGCTGACATATTTTTTATTTCTTGAAGTTCAGTAGTTAAAGATGCACTCTGACATAACATCACACCTAGTTTTTCAATTTTTCCCATATTACAGTTGTTTATCCTAGCTGGTGGGGGTTGGCAGATCCTCAATCACTTTCACCTGTCCATATTTCATATCCAATAGCTGGCCTAATATTATGGGCCATACCAATTTTGTGAATTTGAGTCCATTTTTACTCTCTCTTCTTTTGTGTGTGTGTGGGAAACTATTTGCATGTATTGAACCTGATTGGACCAGTTTAGTCTTTGTTATGATTGAGAACCTTGGTCTAGTGTTCGAAATAACAGATATGAGAATATGAGATACATGTATGTTACGATATGAAAATCGTGATAAGATAATATCTGAAAAAAATAAGAAAATTAAAAAATTAAGATACGAATATTACCAATAAATGTATATAATAAAATATATTTTATATTCTCACACCGATCGGGACCACACCGATCTCTTACTTTAAAACCATCCTTTGATAGGACTAAAGACTTATAGCTGAAGAACTCCAAAGACCGTGCACATATTACAAAGTGAACATAAGTAATTCACAACTAATGTCTAACTAATTGATTTGTTTAGAAATACTTGTACACAAGAGATGCAGTGTATTTTAACTCACTTTATAATCTCTTAACAT
Organism: Ilex aquifolium; assembly: GCA_951799425.1. Lineage (NCBI taxonomy): Eukaryota > Viridiplantae > Streptophyta > Magnoliopsida > Aquifoliales > Aquifoliaceae > Ilex > Ilex aquifolium. Next base: position 58,831,417 of record OX637391.1, on the reverse strand, counting down.
GTGATAGCAAATAATACATTATAAGCAACAATGTGTGGTTAAAATAATATGTTTTTTATTTTTGTGTTTTATTAGATAATGATTAAAATACAAAATTATGTATTACTCTGAGCCAACCAAATCAATAGCCTAGGTAAATTTCAACTTTAAAACACAGCACTCCCAAGTCACATATATTCTTTAAGCAACAAAAAAAAGAAACCAAACACCTTCAAAAGACATAAACTAATGTTCTCCACCAGTGTTGCAACAACTAAATAGAATAATAAATTGAATCAAAAACGAAACAACAAAGAAGAAAACACCAGCATAAATCAAATCTAATTCAGTAGTAATTCAAACCAAACCAAAACAAAAAATTATGAACTAATAATTTGAACACAAGTGGCAGTTACCTGGTCAGAGGGAGAGGTTGGAGCTCCTCTAGCGGTGGAAAGCTTGATGATGCCAAAACACAACAGGCAGTCGGCGCCTAGGGGACGGTGAAGGGGGGGTCCATAACGGTGTGAGAGAGAGACTGAGAGGGGGCTGGTGAAGGGGGCAGTGTGCTCTTCTCTGTTTGTGAAAACGCAGGGGAGAAAAAAGATAGAAAGATGGAGAGGGGAAGATGAAGAGAATGGCTGTGAATTTGCAAGAGAGAGAGACATCAGGGAGAGAAAGTTGGACAGAGGAAGAGACTGTAACGCCTAGGTCTGAATTTGGGAGAGGAAATAGGGAGAGAGAGAATATAGGGAACGACTAGAGAGGTTAATGGGAAGCAATTAAGTGGAGAGGACATGGATGACATAATTGTGATTTTAGAGGATAAAATTGAAAAAAAAATGTTTTTCACATATGCTGACTTTTTAAAGTAGTATAGATATAGATGTAGATATCTTAATTGTCTCAGTAGATCACTTCCAAACTAATGTTAGATCTCGTGCAAAATCGTCTCTCTAAACAAGGGGTAAATTTATAGGCGGTGGCTCCAAGGGACTACGCTTCATAAGATATTCGAACTCTTGATCTACCCCTTTATGAGAGGTTTATCAGATGACTGAACTACTACTAAGTTAACCATTCTACCACTAAGTTAACCATTCGGGTTAGACGTTAGAGTATGATGAAATTTTACCAATATTACCGATGAAAAAAAAAGGAATAATTTTTAGGTGTTGATGTACAATTATTCAGAATAATAGATTGGAGGTTCGTACAAAAACATTCATGATAAATTTTAAAAAATTTCAAAAAGTATAGAGTTTATTATTGTAGACAAATGCAGGCCTCTTTCTTTTTCATAACTACGTTTTACGAGAATAAGACTTTCCGGGGGTGGGGGCCCGAAAGCAACTGGGCTAACTGAGCAACATTCACATGGCAATGGTCCATCATGTTGCAATATGTCATTTTCGCGGGGTGAGGGGTGTTTTTTTTTTTTAAAAAACTTTTAGTCTTTAAAATATATATTTTTTGTCAATTTAGTTTTTAATGTATTAATTTTATCAATTTGGTCCTTAAAATATTCAATTCATGTCATTTTAGTCCCTACATAGACGGACCGTTAAGTTTTTTACGGAATGATCATATATTGGGTCTGTCCATGTAGGGACTAAAATGACACAAATTAAATATTTTAGGGATCAAAATAATAAAATTGATACATTAAGAACTAAACTGATAAAAAATACATACTTGAACGACTAAAAGTGTTATTAACAGGGGTTTCTTTTTTGGTCGACATGAATTGGAACAGTCTACTAAGGTTGTGATGGAAAGATATTATATTGTGAGTAATATTATTGAGATTTAAAAAATTAATCTAATTTATTAATTTAATGACTTTGCAGTGGCGTGGTTTAATGATGTTATTGTAACGATAACTTTTGAATTTTTTCATTAAGATTTTTTTATTATGTCAATAAATTAAATTAATTTTTTAAACATCGATAACAGTACTTTTATATTGCATAGCCAAAAGGTAAATTTACCCAATTGGATTCTCGTTAAATGAGAGTATTCTTACCTCTTTTTGTTTGGTTTGAAAGAAATTTGAAAAGATGGAAAAGAGAGTGAAAAATACGATACCATCCGTTAGAAGAAAAATGAGGGAAGGAAAAATGAATCGAATAGTCTATTCACTCCGCTTAAGACGTATTAAAATATAATACGATTCGTTAATACAATACGAAATTAAAGGGTTTAATTCTTTTTTAAACTACTCATTTAATAAACGAATGGATTCAATATGACACGATTAATAAACGAATTAGGCATGGGTGAAATGAATCAAAAAAAATACGACACGACTCGTTTATGTACTAGTTATATATTGTTCAAACACGACATGAATCCGATATGGCACGATTTGTTATATACGAATTAATAAACGAATTAGGTATAAATAAAATATTTGTTGACATAAATTTACTAAAACTCGACACGAATCTGTCCACTCGATTCACGGAGGTAGGGGTGACAATTGTGTTGGGTTAAATGGTTACATGTCGGGTTAAATGGGTGACGGATGAAAAACATGTAAATTCATACACGACACGTTTAATAAATAGGTGAAAAACCTCAACACGAATACGAACCGTTTAATAAACGGGTAATACGACACGACTCGTTTAACCCGTTCAGTTTTAAACGAATCGTGTTGGATAGGGTCGAATTAACACGGTAAACCACTTGTTAGACTCATTTATCTGTTTATTTAAAAATGTTATATAACTTTATAAAATTAACAATTTTATATGGCTTATATATTTTTTGAGGTTGTCTCTATAAAAAATAAAAAAAATTGACTAATTTTTTAAAATAATTGTTAATTTATTATTATATTAATTTTATTTAAACTAGTAAATGGATAATAAACGAGTTGACAAGTTTCACTCAAACACGACCCGATTATTAAACGTGTCAAGTGGGTCAACCTGTTTGCATCTCAAACTCATTAAAATCTCACCTAAATTTGTTTAATTTATATAATTTAGGTTGATTAATCATGTGGCGTCGAACTTAAATCAGTGTACACTACTCGCCCACCAAAAAACCCAAAAATCGTCCGAATTTGGGCAGAAACTGAGTGGATATCGTCTGGCTTGCAATGATAGGGATATAATTAGGGTTGAATATAAAATACTCCCTCCATGTTTGGGTCATATTTCAATCGGCTTCCTCAGGTTTTAAATTTGACAATTTGCCCCTCCAAATTTGAATAATTTTCAATTAACTTTTACCGTTAGTTGATCACCGTTAAAAATAACGGAAGTTTATTAAAATCCCAGAACTACCCTCATCTTAATATTTTATGTAAAAAAAAAAAAAACCCTCTCCCCTTCCGATGAATCCACCTTCCCAGTGAAACCAAAACCCATCTCCCCCCCCCCCCCTCTCTGGTGAAACCGAAACCCACCCCCACCCAAACAATCCACATCCCACCTCCTTCCTCCTCCGGTGAACCCACCTTCTTCCCCCTTCAATGAACCAACCTCTCACCCCCTCCGGTGAACCCACCTCCTCAGTGAAACCGAAACTCACCTCCCTCCCCCTCCGATAAACCCAACTCCTTCCCCCTCCAGTGAAACCGAAACCCACCACAACCCAAACAATCCACCTCCCTCCCTCTCCGGTGAACCCACCTCCCCAGTGAAAACCGAAACCCACCTCCCTCCCCTTCCAGTGAACTCATCTCCCTCCCTTTCCAATGAAATCAAAATTCACCCCTACCCAAACAATTGAAATCCCTCCAGTGAAATCGAAACATCCATACACCAAAACACAGGTAAAATCGAATAACCCATCGGTCCAAAAAAAAGAAAAAGAAAAAGAAAATTTCATCTCCACCCACACCAACAGATCTGCTAAAATCTCCCACAGTCTCTTTACCAACAACAATCCTTACCAGCAACAATCCTTACCATCAAAGACCAACAACCACCATGAGAAGTATTTACAGTGGTGGTGTATTTTTGGTGAAATTTTTTAGTGGTTTGTGGCTGGGTGATAACTGCGATGATGGGTGGTTGGGTGATTGTGGCTAGGTGGTGGTTGCGATGGTTGGTGGCTGCGATGGTTTGTGGTTGAGTGATTGTGGCTGCGGTGGTGGCTGCGGTGGTTTGTAGCTAGTTGATTGTGTCTGGTTGGTGGTTGGGTGGTGGCGTTGGAGCTTTTGGCTCGATTGGGCAAATGAAAAGGAAAAAAAAATGGAGATCAATAAAGGTTAAGGGTAGAAATATAATTTTAAAATTTATGTCTAATTCATTAGTCAACTTACTAATTTTGAAATTTGAAATTTGAAATGGACAAATTATTTAATTTTAAACCAGAGGGATCTAATTGAAACAAGACTCAAAGTTCAAGGTGCATTAACCCTTATAATTACTTATTTGCCCAATGACAAGAGACCAGAGCTGAAGAGCCACGTGGCAAAGTTTTTTTTTTTTTTTTTGGTTCTGTTGATCGGAGTGCCGACGTTGGGATAATTACAAAAGATGCGTTGTCACCGTATGATTCGTCATCCATCACGTCATCGTACGATGATGTTACCGAGTTCACATCACTTGATACAATTAATTAACGCTAGTAATTATTACTATAATTACTTACCCACAAAAAAAAATTATTACTATAATTTATTTTTCTGTTGTACTACTTTTTATAAGAAGAAGAATTGTATCACCGTCGGCGTTACAAGTTCTATGATTATATATATATATAAACTTTAGAGGTTATTTATAAATTTTAAAAATTAATGTCGAATTATTTTAAAAAATTGTAATTTAACCTAAATAATTATACCTTAGATTCTAAAAATTATAATTTTTTATTATAAAAAAACTAAAAAACTTATTAAATTTAACACTATTATTGTCTTTATGAAGACTAAGAAAACATTGCTATATTAGTTGTCTCTTTCCTTTATTGATATTACTTTATCTTGACTGTCTCTCAACCCCTTTTGTAAGTTTACCAAAACTAGATAACAATGAGGTTCCTGGTTTTCCAATTGTTTTAATTATTTTAAGGTTGGTTTCATGTTCTTTGCCTTTTTTGTGGGTAAGACTTGACAGTGAAAAGGCAAAGAGAATCACAGATAGACGATGAATAAGGAAATACTGGGTTCTGTGGCCAGAAAATAAAGAGATTGATACTTCAACAATCATAAGAATTCATTTTTCTCTTCTTTCTTTTTTTCCGGTTATATATTTCTGGTGGGTATTGGGTTACCATCTATTTAAGGTTTTGATATGTTTAGTTATGTTCCTTGTTCAAATATTTTTTTTCTAGGATTTTGACTCCTATTTTCTTCAAAAAAAATTTGATTTCTTCAAGTGTTTTTGTGCTCCAGATCTTTATGGAGTTTCTTGGTTGTCTTTGCTATTCTCTTTTTTGTTTAATTCTTTTGAATGCTATTGACATTTTCTAGTGCTCTGGTGAATAAAAGTTCTTAGGGTTTTTTTGGGCTGTGTGACTTCTCTTGTAAAAATTTGGGTAGCAGCTTGTGTGTTTGTGTATGTAAATTTTCTAGGGTTTTGGTGCTGCAACTGTTCTTGTCAAGTTTTTAATACCAAAGCTGTGTTTTGGTGTGTGAAATTTCTTGAATTACCCGGGTTTAACTGGTCTCTTAAATTTTTTACATCATCTTCTTTGTGAGCTCCACTGCAAATTTTTTTTTTCTGGGGTTTTGCAATTTCTGGTAAGATTTACATGTGTTCTGGATCATTTTGATGGAGATCTTTGTTTAGGGCTACTTTGGCTTGTTAAACCAAACATGTTATTGGAATTTTGATATAGGAAAATGGGGAGAGGAAAGGTTTTGATGAAGAGGATTGAGAATGCAACGAACAGGCAAGTGACATTCTCAAAGCGTAGAAATGGGCTGTTGAAGAAGGCATATGAACTATCTGTTCTTTGTGATGCTGAAGTTGCTTTGATTATTTTCTCTCAGAAAGGCAGGCTCTATGAGTTTGCTAGCTCCGAGTAAGTCTCTTCTCTTGTACTGATAAAAAAATTTTGGGAAACAGAAAGAAAAAAAAAACTATTCTGATTAATAATAGACCACTTGATCAAATTCAGATTACACTTGTTTTACTTATTATACTGATCTCACTCCGTTCAATGTGTACTTTGTGCAATGATTTTTATGCTTTTACTGCTATTTAATTGGATAGTGCGATGAACTAATGATACAACAAGGTATGGCCTTAGTGTACTTTCAGATGCCCTAAATACGATGATCTCTGGTTTTTAAATCAGCTAATTAAGAATTCTGTGTGTGTGTTTGGGGGGGGGGGGGGGGGGGGGGTCGGTGCGGGTGTGAGTCATTAGTTCTGTAACCATGAAGGTGTATGCAACCTCTATCCTGCAACTTTTACGTATCTACTGCCTAGGAAAGGTGGGAAAAGAGGTTTCTCCAGTCATTTGTACACTTATTTTCTTTCTCTATTAACTCATATGTTAATTTTGAACTGCATAGGCACCTCAAAGATCAGATGTCAAACTCTTCCATTTCAGGTCACAGAAGGTTTGGGGTTAGCATGTGTTGTTGTAGGCTGCAACTATGGTTTGGAACCCTAGACCACCTGTTGCCTCATCTGATTCAAACATGCCCTAAAGTCACTTATAATGCAATAGAGAAATTTGTTAGCTTTCTCTAATCTTTGCCTTCACTTTGTTGCATTGATCGAATCGAAGGCGGAGGAGGTTTTTATGTATAAATTGCATCCAAATAGTTGGTCATAATAGATGATGTAGATCGTCTCTCCAATTTTTGCTGTTTTGATTCAAAGTGTTGTTAATCAATTAAGTTTACTGATATATAGAATGGGTTAAGGTTGCACTCTTTCATGATCATCGTGGATATTCTGAAGGAAATGAACTTTTTTTCATCTGCAAATGTTTGTTTTATTGATTTAAAATAAGAGATACAATATAGTCTAGAACTTTTTTCATCTAGGATGTTTGTTTTATTGATTTAAAATGAGAAATAGGCTCCCCCAATTATGTTTGCAAGGGAGTTACTCATGATCTAGATAACCTAGTCTGTTTTCACTAATGTTTTTTTCGGAAAGTGCTTACTCTCATATGCTGTGCTGTGTTATACTGTGCTTTTCCTTCTACTTGCCTTCTAGTGTACCTCCGAAGCCACACTATGTCTAGCTGATGACTTTTTATCTATAGTGTGTCGTACGTTGTGGCCTTTGGATGGTCTCTTTGCCGGCTAGGTTAATCTCTAAGTCTACCCAGTGTTTAATTGTTATGAACCCGTGTAAAACTTGTCCTTGAAACTTATAAATGAAGGGTGTGCAAGAATTCATATATACACGTCTAATCTTATTTTTAACCGATGTGGGATTATAATATTACACCACACTTCTGTAGCCGACGTCCGCAGCGGTCCACTTTATCGACATTAACCCAACGGTAACCTTTTCCTATCAGTATTCAATGAGATAGTACTATACCCATACATAATACCAATTCATCTTAATCCAGCCTGTATGTCGTCCCTTCTGTGACTCGGCCATAGAGAGCCGTGGTAGCTAGCTCTGATACCAATTATTATGAATCCATGGGTAGAACTTGTCCCTGAAAATCGGCTTGTAAGGGAAGGGTGTCTAATAATTAATATATACACATCTCTATTCTTATTTTTAACTAATGCAGGATCGTAACACTAAACCTATTATATATCTAGGTCACCGACATTGCATGTGAAATCTCTACCCCAAAAAGGGAAGTCTCTTAAATTGAAAGGGGGTTTTGTCTTTGCATTATAACAATAAAATTTAGACCAACACACTTACTTTCTTCATAGCACTAGGGTTTTAGCCTTTGAGGCCCAACCTTCGAAATGTTAAGAAGGAAAAAGAAAGTATTTGTAGCTTTGGACGATTGCAATTTTCCCTTTGAGGCTGATGAATTAGGATCAAAAGCTTTGGTTCAGGTTTGCAATACTTCTGCTCCTTGGTTCAATAATTATTTCCATCTGATTAAGATTCTCTGGTGACAGGGAATTGTTTGCCTGCAGTACTGTGGTAATACTATTGGATGGTATTCTTATTTCAGTGCATCTCTAAATGCTATAGTAGCTGATTTAATATCATGCTTGTTATTGGTAATGCATTGGCTATTTTCTGCTAGCAAAATTATGTAACTAGTATTAAATCTTCATGCCGAATTCCAGGAAAAAAAGTAGTGCAAGCCCAACATAAGATGGCTTTGAAATTGTGGAGATTTCCTTTTTTTTTTTTTTTATCTGGAACTAGTATAAAAGGTGTTTGTAAAGCTGTTGGTACCGCCCTTGCATAAGAATACTGGTTTGAAGCTCTGAAATGCTTACACTAATTGGAGATTTAAATCGATTGATACCTTTTTAAATGCATGGCACCATAGTTATTTAACTCAAGACACTTGACGTTACAATCTAAGTTGGGGATTGTTAGGTAGATTGTAGTAACAAATGGTTTTGCGCATTCCCTGATTTAATACTTCCATTGCTATTACATTCTTACTAGTGTAGTAATGTACCAACAACGGTTAAACCTCAGCCCAATTTTTTTGGCAGTGTGGTTTCTTTCTTCAGGTTTTGCTCAAATACATTCATCACTTCTTCTGTTTTGGATTTTTTAGCATGCAAAGTACAATTGAGCGATATCGGGATCATGGAAAAGAAGAGGTGAGCAACAATGCTCATAATGAACAATCCATCCAGGTTAGCTTTCCTAGCCGTTGGTTGATAAACCATATTGTAAGAACATACATAGAAAATTTCAGTTGCAAAAGTGTTTCTTTCATGCTATAAGTGTCGTGTGAATGGCTTGATAGTTGTTCTTAATAGTTTGAACCTTTAAGGTTGGCAATAATTCTGTAGGCCCAAAAATAAAAACACAAAAAAAACGTTTTCAAAAATAGGGAAAAATGGAAACACGCCCGCTGGAGAGTGGGATGTTAATGAAGTCCACCCATCGAACGCCATTAGCAACAAAAATCTTATTTTTTTGATGGAAGTATTTAAACCCCACATTTTTTGTCGTCTTCTCTCTATTTGCAAACAACGCTCATCTCTCTCTCTCTCTCTCTCTCAATTGGAAAACGATCGAGGAGGTTCAGATCTGCTCATCTTGTAGTCGGTTTGGTGGTGGATTTTTGGTGGTTGGGTGGTCGATTTGGTGGTGAGTTTTTAGGGGTTGGTGGGTTTTGGATGGTTGGGTGGTGGGTTTTCGGGGGGGGTTGGTGGTGGTTTTTGGGGTTGTGGGTGGTTGGTTTTTGAGGGTTGTGGGTGGTGGGTTTTCAGTGGTTGGGTGGTGGATTTTCAAGGGGTTTGTGATTTTTGGGGGGTGCATCCCCCAAAATGCTTTTGAGCATATTATTTGGAATTAAAAAATTAACCAAAATAATCATAATATCAAACATGTTTTTTATTTTATTTTCATAATTTTTTAAATATAAATGATTACCAAACATATTTTATATTTTTAATTTTTATAACAAAAACAAAAATTAGGTATGTTTTTTTTCAAAAAAAAAAAAAACCGAAACCCACCCTTGATAAGTGGTATTTGACCCAGTAATAAATTCTGAACAACCATGTGCTCCGTTTGCATATGGTTTACTTGGTGAAGAGGTATTTGGTCTCTCAGTATGCAGGTAAGAATAAGATGGCTTGTAGGTGATCATGGAGGCTAAAAAAGTCCTCAATCCGAGTGGTAACTCGGATAATCTTCTTTAGTAGCAGTGTTTTTCAAAGCATTACTATTCCTGGTAATTCCCGAGTGCAGTTTTGTTGATTCATGCCATGTCGGATGAGCAAGATATCCAAAAGATGTGAGGGGTTTGCCTACTCGTTCCCTTTTATCAATGCCATGATGGTCCCCTAGTACTAGGAACCTATGATAATGCCCAGTATACTTGTTCCTATATGATCTTAATTGCTCTCGGTCAGGGCCGGCCCTAGGCCTAGGCCACTTAGGTGGCTGCCTAGGACCCCCATTTTTTGTAAATTTTTGGGGCCCCTAATTTATATTTTTAGTTATGGGTACATATATTTTGAATGGACTGATTTGAGGAGGCCCAAAATTTATTAATAGGCCCATTAACTCTATAACAACTTACCTAGTAAATTGTTCTACTTGCCAGCCGTATTAGACACCTAGAGTTTAGCAACAACGTCTCTCTCTTTCTTGTCTATGAAAAAAGGAATTCAATTAGAAAAAATACGAGATGTTGTAATTCAATTAGCAAAAATTAGTGAAAATCTTAAAACAAGGAGTGAAGCCACATGTTTAGCTACATATAAGATTGAAAATTTTGAATTTTTATTGGGTATGAATATTTGGTATGATATATTATTTGTTGTTATCACAGTTAGTAAAAATTTACAATCCAAATACATGTATTGATGTTGCTATTGATCAATTAAAATGACTTATTTCTTTTTTAGAATCATATTGAGAAAATGAATTTTACTCTACTTCGATTTCATCAAAAGATACTGCAATCAAAATGAAAATAGAACCAATATTTTGTGAAAACCATAAAATTCTTAGGAAAAAATAATTTGGTGATGTAGTTGAGAATGCAGTAATACTATTAGTTGAAGAACCTTTTAGGATTGAGTATTTTTTATATGTAGTTGATTTAGCTATTTCTTCAATCCAAAGTAGGTTTGAAAAATTGAAAATATATGAAAATATTTTTGGTTTTTTATTTGGTTTTAAAAAATTAAAATCTTTAGATGATGATAGTTTGAAAATGTATTGTCTTAACCTTTAAATTTTTTTGAAGCATGACTTATTTTTTGATATAGATGGTTTAGATTTATTTCAAGAATTGAATGTATTAAGAAAGTCTTACAATATGAAATTAACACTCTAGCTAAAACCCTAACTTATATAAAACGATTAGATTTTTTTTTCCAAATGCATGTATAACTTTTATAATATTGTTAACAACGCAGTAGCTTCGTCCGAGAGAAGTTTTTCAAAACTTAAATTAATAAAATCTTATCTCCGATCAACTATATCACAAGAAATATTAAATGGATTAGCTATATTATCTATTGAAAAAGATATATTAGCAAAACTTGAATATAAAAATTTAATCAATATTTTTGCATCTCAAAAAGCAAGAAAAATAGCCTTCAAATGAATATATTTCAATGATTATTTAGTATGATATATATATATATCTTACTATTAATAGGCCCCACATCATATTCTCGCCTAGGGCCTCTAGATCTGTTGGGCCGCCCCTGCTCTCGGTCCAATCACTTGCATATTGGTTTTCCCTGAATTGTCCACTGAGCCTACCCATGACCAACTAGGATATGCTTATACTGGAACTTGTATCGCTTCTTTCCTGATTTTCTAACGATTGTTGATCCTGCGTGCAGCGCTTAAAGCATGAAACGGAACAGATGGTGAAGAGGAGACAGCACCTTGAAGTTTCTCAACGGTTCTTGTTTTAGTTGTTATTTTTCCTTCCGAAAGCTATTCGTTAGTTGAAAACTGTTAAATTCTAGGGCTTTTTTCAATTGAAACATGGAATTTGGAATGTGTTAGGAAGCTTTTGGGGCAAGGCTTGGAGTCGTGTTCAGTAGATGAACTTCACGAGATAGACAACCAGCTGCAGCGAAGCTTAAAAAACATCAGGGCAAGAAAGGTATACTAAATCCTAGTGAAGGTGGAAACACTCATTTATGTAGATGATAAAAAAAGGGAAAGAAATCGGGGTAGTTTACGTGGTAATAAAGACGAATTATAAACCCAAATATCATGAGTTTGAATCTTAGTAATCCTTTAAGGCTAAGCTATGAAAGATTTATTCCTTTGTCTTTCACCGGATGAGGGAGAAGATTAATCGAGGTGCACATAAACTGACCGTTCCTGACTGTTGAACAAAAAAGAACAAAAAAAAAGATAAAAAATGGAAAAATGAAATCAATATTGTATTGAAGATTAATCGAGTTATGGTTATTTTTCTCCTCTCATATTCTCTCTGTCACCAACAAGAAAAAGATCAAAATCAATTGAAATTTGACGAACTTGATTTTGCTTTAATTTGCAGGCTCAATTGTTCAAGGAGGAAATGAAACAACTAAAAGAAAAGGTGTGCAATGTCATGAAACTTCAACGCGAATGCTAGGTTTCTTATGTAGTTTTGAAGTGTTTCATTAATATGTAGCCTCTCTTTTTCCTTCTCAAATACAGGAGAGAAATCTGCTAGAAGAAAATGCAAGGCTACATGAAAAGGTAATTATTTTTCATTCAATTAATACGTCGTGATTCAAACTAAAAATCACTCTTTTTTTCACTGGAAATTTCACTGGTATTAATAAATAGGCCAAAGTACCAATTTGCTTTTAAATTCAAATATTAGCTGAATTTAATATAAAGTAGTGAACCTTGAGCAAATACAAATGATTTGTCATGAATTCGAGCATAAGAAGTAAGAACTAGTTTTTTCCAAAATGAGCACGAGACTACATGTCATATATCTATTCTAGAGACGGGTGAATTCGAGCATAAGAAGTAAGAACTAGTTTATATGTATCTACATTATAAATTACTAAAATTGTCGTGCAAGGACAACGCGCGACAGTATAATTGTAAGAGACCAAGTTCTCTTATCCATGTCGATATACTATATTTTGATGACTATGTTGTTGATATTAACTGTTACACCTATGATGCTTAGTGTGGAGTGAAGCCATGGCAGTCACCAGCAAAACAAAAGGGAAGTGTACCATGCGGCCAACTTAGTCAGAGTTGTGAGGTGGAGACAGAATTGTTCATTGGCTTGCCTGAAATGCGTTGTTCATAGCAATGGTTGTTGAGGTTCCTCATCAAATTAATTTTCTAGTTTTCATGTACTCTTAGTATATATATATATATATAAGTTCTATTTTTCAACAGATATATAGTAGTATTTATCAATTATTTTGGATTTGGGCATGTAATAATAAGATAAATATGTGTGTAACATGTACTCCTGCACCCCTTCGTTTTTCTCTTTTAATTGATATGTCTATACATACCCCCCTTCTCAAAATGGTGGATCACTATTTGTGTAGTCAATTTTTCGTTAAAATAAAATTGAGATGAGTTGTAGAAACGTTATATCCATAGCTCTATTGACATAGAATTCCGAGGAAAGTATTGGTTCAAGGCTTTTACTTCCTCCAAAATCCTGCATTATTTGAGTTCTCAGTTTTTTGTATATGTTGCAAAGTTTCAATAGGTGATACTTGTTTTATTTTTGTAAGGATATCACTCCCAACACATGTATATGTATGTCTTTTAATAAATAGATTTTATTTATTTTCTGGAAAAAAAAAAACACTTAAAGGAAATTTTCTAGGAGTACCAGCCAACTTGATCTATTGATATGACAATTGACATCGTATAACAATGGTGTTATTATATTGCTGGACTTTTATGGTGAAATCATCATTAAGTGAGAATTTTAGGTTTCGCTAGTAATATTTAATTACTATTTCTCTCCACCTATTAGAGTTATTCTTCACGCTACTATTTTTGTGAGTGCAAGTTTAGAGAGAAGCGATCGTTGAAAGCTTTGGAAGGTACAAACTATCGGAAGCAGTTGCTCTTTGTAATGTGCTTCAAAAGGCAAAACTCTTAGGGCTTGTTTGATATGTTTTTTGGAAGGGTTTGGATTGAATTGTCCAAACCCGGGTTTGACCAAAAGATGAGATTCAAAGATAGGATTCAACATTCAATGTTATTCATACCCATGTTTGGTATGCGCAGGGATATATGATTATTATGATAATATATTTGTATATAAATGATTATTTTGACCCTTAATCAATTTGTATATATGAGGTATATAGTATATATAGGGGTATAAATGTCATTTGCATGTTAAATCCCCAAACCAACATATGAAACCCAACCCCCCTTGGGTTTCATAAAACCCAAGTATGAGGGTTTCATGACCGGGCCATGAGCGGGCCGGGTTTGAAATCCTATCCATACTTCACACATACCAAACATGGGTTTAAGGGGGTTTACTCCCCAACCCATGTTCTCAAACTCCCCCAAACCCCCATACCAAACAAGCCCTTAAGGATAATGATTACACACTTTTATTGATAAATTTTTTTTTTTTTTCCTGATGTTGTTTACTCTTTAGGATAATGATTATGCACTTTTATCGATGAGTTTTTCGTCTTGTACCTTAACCCAACACAATAGTAAGATTCTAATTTGAGTTTAGCAATAAATATTGGAAATAACCCCATGGGCTTAAGTCTCTCTCTGTACAAGAATAACCCTAACAACTCCATAAATTCTCTCTCCCCTCGAACATAGGCCAAGAGAAATAAGCATTCCTCTACGCACACTTTCCCCAGACTCGAAGGCTAGCGTATTACCCTGCCCTAAGAATTCCTCAAATCACACACAATTAGTGATTGCCAAACACGTCCTTACAAACCCTACTGGTAAACTACCAAAAATGGCAACTGACAGATTCCAGACAAACCTAATAAAGAAATCACTCACGGAGGAATATCCCCTCAATACTATCTAAAATTGAAGGGGGTGACTAATATTATCATAATTCACAAGTGTAGTAGCCTATAAAATTAAGACAGATATACATATTATAAAAACACACATGACAGGTCTCGAAAAAGTCACGAGCTAACATGGCAAGATGGGTCCATCCAACGAGTGGCATGGGCTGCGGAAGTGTTCAAGTACCGCGAGAGGGTGGGACACACCCTCATCCCAATGGAAACGACAAAATGGATCCTTACCCAAGAGAGGTAGAAATGGCACCGCAGAAGCTTGGGCAACCTTGGCGCGAGATGCCTAACCTTCCCCCATTATGGAAGTAAAGGCATATTGCTGGACACTGCGATTGGCAAGAATGACATCCCTAGAGAAGTCCTCAAGGGGTACCCTCAGAATAAGACCCCTTAATTAGAGAGAACTTGGAATACCTTAGATGTCCACAGTGGTAAAGTCAACTAATAGTGTACCGTTGCTTAACTGGTCCAAGGGACTAAGTGAGGGAGTCCTCACCTTGGGACAAGGTAATATGGTTCTCCTCGAGAGAAAATTGGGCAACGAAGGCAAATGGACATAATTGTCAACTTCGGCCTTCGATAGGGTCTTGAAAGTTTAGTTTGTTTGAGTAGACCTTCCAGTGTATGGCTTGACTAGAATTTGGATGGACTCCTAAAGTACAAGGGATTACTAGTCTAAATCTAACATATAGGATAATGAGAAATGAGGATTGGTGGCTAAAAAATTAAAACTACGTAAGTATCCTTGATTGGGCACCTTGACAGAGGTTCCAAAGGGAAGGAAGGACTCTAGGACTGCATGCACTGGGGGCACCACGGACATGACCCTCTCACGGTGGGTAGTCGTGACTCTCCACCTCAGGTGTCACCCCTCGCCTTGAAGGATGTACCCCTTCTTCGATGGTCAAGTTCAGGCTATAATCGTGGAAACGTCACATCTACTTAATTAATACTCAATTGACACTCGATGAGCGGCCATCAGTATAGTTGCGATCAAGGTAATTGCAGGTAGACACAATAGTCACGTATGACGGTGACCCCTCTACAAAGATAGGTATGGATAGCTTTACTTGTTTGAATACCTGTGTTATAAATACCTTCATCACTTGTTCCTACAATACACACAATAACTTGGTCTCAATCAGACATTTTGGTTAGTGTGAGAGTATTCATTACCTCCACCTACTCATCCTTGTAAGTACATTAGCATTGGATACGTATATCAACCTCTTTAATTCGGAACTTACAAAGTATCAAATTTTGGATGGGGCATTTTTATAAGAGCACTGTTATTATGACATAATTTGTTGACCTAATTCATTATGACTTTGGATTGACTGTGGACTCCATTAAACATTGAAACTTGGTATTAATCCAATAGTTCTAATGAAGTCATATTATTAGGTCAACAAATTATATCAAATTTTTAAATTCAAATAACATTACTTTTTTTATAACTACTTGACGAGTTAGGAGTTTGCTACCGGACAGCCAAACACCTTGCAGATCCACAATAAACACAGTTAACGTTATTCAGTGGTACAGAACAAATAAGGTCATATTTACATTGCATATCCCCAATAAACACCACCTCCTATTTAAAAGCCCAGTGGGCAGTGGATATTGTATCATCATTGGAGAGAGAGAGAGAGAGAGGTCATATCGTCATCAGTCAGAGCATCTCCAAGGGGGAGGCATATGGGGTGGCATACCCCATATGCCACCCCAAATTCAAAAAAGTTCATTCCAAAGGGAGTGGTATATGGAGTTGGAAAATGACATCAAGGTCTTTGAGGTGACATTTTTGGCAACTCTGGAAAGAGAAAATGGGAGGTTGCAAATGGATTGGTGAATATAGATCCGTTAGATGAATATAGATCCAACGATTCATATAGATTGATGAATAAAAATATGAAAATGACACCCCATTTTAACACCTGCCATTGTAGCAGAGTTATAATTTAGAGGTGTCAAAACACTATTTAAGGTTACAAAATGGTATTTGACACCCCAAAAATAGCACTCCCTTTGGAGATGCTCTCATCTCCTGCATTTCTTACAATTTAAATTCCCAAAGTTTGAGAGAGAGAGAGTGGGGGAGACTAAAACAGAGAACAGTTGATTCTCTGGTCTTTGGCTGGTAAAACTTGGGAGTGCGCGAGTAACAACTGTTAAAATTAAGGGAGAGAGAGGGAGATAAAACAGAGAACAGTAGATTCTCTGGTCCTCGGCTGGTAAAACTTGGGAGTGAGTGAGAGACACCTTTTAAGATAGGGAGAGAGAGAGACAGCAACACCTGTTATTCTTCATGGATCCGCTTTTTTCGCTTCCTTAATATCAGCAGTCTTTAGCTTTTTAGCTTTGTCTTCTTCAAACCTCACTCTCTTCTCTAAGGACTCTTGCTTCTGTCATTTTCGTTCTGATTCTTCCATTGTTGGAAACCTTTTAAGCTTCTTTCTTCTCTCCATACTCCATAGAGAAGTAGGAGGAAAAACTCTCAGTTATGGGCAAAGATTGGTTTTACTTGGGTAGTGGTGGTGGTAGTAGATCCACGAAGAGAGGAAGATCAGTAGGAGAAACAGATACTACACCTTCTGGCTGCATGAGTACTCTCCTTCAACTCTTTGATTTGCATCACTTTCACTTAGCTTTACACCAGCAACCCTCTTTCAAGCCTGACCCTTTCCTCCCGGAAGAACCCACGGTCGTCCTCAAAGGTTCTCTCTCTTTCTCTCTCTCTCTCTCTCTCTCTCAGACACACACACACACATGTTCAATGATGGGTTTTGTGTGGTGCAGGTGTAGAAGCACCAAGGAACAGCTTAGAGTTGGAGGAGCCGTCCATGGAAGAAAGATTGAATATCAAAGTAAGTGTGTAATCATTTATATCTTTCATGTTGTAATATCATTTCTCTCTCTCTCTCTCTCTCCATTCTGTTTGGCAATAGTATTAAAGATTCTTAACTTGTAAAGTGAATAATAATGATAGTTATGATGGTGTTGGTTCCTTAACCTTTTAATGGATTTTGTAAATCCAGGTGGGTATTAATAAAATCAAAACAAATGGTGACACAAGAAGATCGCCAAGAGCATCTACTTCAAAAGCAACAAGAACAGAGGATTTGTCTTCAGAATGTAGCAGCTCTCCAGGAGCAAAGACCCCAAATCTAGTAGCTAGATTAATGGGGCTTGATCTTCTTCCTGAAAGCACCTCTCCCTCTTTGTCCTCCTCAACCCATTCAGCTTCAAATCCTTTCTTCAAGTCAAATTTACATCCTCAAATACAGAGTCTAAAACAAGCGCTTCACTCTCAAAAATTGTTTCACGGCCGAGCTACAGGCAGTAGAAATTTCTTGGACAATGATTCTGAAGTCACCCGTTCATTGCCAGAGACACCAAGAATATCGTCGGCCAGAAGATCCGACGTTGATCATCATCGGTTTTCGCTTCAACTTAACAGAGAGAACTTTGCCGTGAGCCAGGAGTTCGAATGTTCTAATTATTCAGCAAGAAAGTCCGCTAGAAGAAGAGATCCGAGACTAGAAGATCATGAGAATAGAAGACCAGACCACTATGCTAGACAGATTGGGAAGCAAGTGAAAGAGAATGTTAGCAGTAAATTTGGGTTAGACCTAACCAATACCATCAAAAACAGAGAGCAAGGAAGAGAGGATCATGTTGTTCTACTAAAATCAAAGAAACCATCCAATGGATTGGCGAGAGATGATGAAGAATTGAGCCGGAGCAGGCAATCAACGCCTTCTTGCTCACCCAGGCTCAGGTTCTCCGAATCGAAGGCCAAACCAGTTACACCATCAGTGAGTAAGAATCAGAATTGTCACACTTCAATGCTCACATCATCACCATTATCATTATCTGTTGATTATCAGTCCCAACCTGTAAAATCTTCATCAAGACCAAATTCTCGGCTACCATTGCCAGAGCAACAAACCCAACAGCAAAATGCAGTTCAAAAATGCAAGAAAGTTGCAAACAACCCTCTTAGAAACAAGAAAGAGGAGACATTTGTTCGTTCATCGACAGCTGCTAAAGCAACCCTCTTAGACAAAAAATGCAGGAAGACTACATTGTCAAATGAGCTTCTCAACAACAATGGCCCAACCCTTTTTCCAGTAAAGAAATACCCTTCTCCTCCACCTACAAAATTACCTCAAAAACAGGTGCCACTACTCTTACTATCATTTTCTTTTTTTGATTTAATTTTACAAGTTGTTGATTGTAATATGCATGTTGTAAATGTATTTTGCATGTGGGAAAACAGTGTCAGGTACCTGATCCTCTTTCATCGAAAAGGAGCAAACAGTTATATAGTGGTTCGAGCCATCCGTACGAGCAAGAAGCTACACAGATGCTCATCATCCAAGACAACAACGCCAATGGCAATTCCAACAGTGCCACCACTGTCAGTGAAGTGGAATTTCAGTACATTACAAGAATACTAAACCGTAATGGTATAAACAGAGACACCCAAGTCCCCATGTCCTACAACAGATGGTATTCCCAGTCCCACCCCCTCGACCCTTCAATTTTTTACCACCTCGAACCGTGCCATGTCATCGCCATTAACACTACCAAGCACTCGAAATTGAGTCACCGGTGCAACAGGAAGCTTATCTTCGAACTGGTGGATGAGCTTCTAGCTGAGTTTTTGAGGCCATATATCAATTTGAAGCCATGGGTGGCTTCAGTTTGTCATGAAAATTGTCAAATGGATGGGTCACAACTGTTTGACAAAATGTGTGAAAGAATCAGAAGCTTTCCTTCGGCTGATTGCCGAGTTCTAGAAGACATTGATGCATTGATTGACAAAGATTTGTTCAGAAACCAATTGCAGAACTCAATTGCATTTGAAGAGGAAGCTGAGGTTTTAGTATCAGAAATTGAAGATCACATTGTGGACACACTGGTGCATGAAATGGCCCGTGGAAGCGTTTGATTGATCGTGTGGCATTTCCGTACAGATGGTGATGAGTGCTGTTCTTCGGATCTGGGCCACTTATCCATGGTGGTGGCCTTTTTGTAAATAGAAAGGTCAAATAGGGGTAGACGTGGAGTTTCATTGGTTGTTCTTGTTCAGAGAAAAAAAAACCCAACATGGACGGTAGATTCTTCTCTCTCTGTTTCTCTGTCTCTCTCTCTCTCTCTCTCTCTCTCTCTCTCTCGTGTATATTCACTTTTATTTTGGTCTTTTTTATCGAAGAACTACAATTAAATAATATAATGTTTTTCTTATTGCCGTTTTCGATTGGTGTATTTTTATATTTTTTGGCTTAAGATAAACCAAAGGAGATATCAAAATCATCTAATTAGGAATACAAGTCACGTCTTTTTTTGGTCAGACCATCCGGTATTCGAAAGTCACATTGAGCTCCGACTAATCCGGATTCAAGCCGGGTGGGACCACAAGGGTGGCAAAACTCTCCCTACCGAACGCAGCTGCGTTCCCAAGACTCGAACTCGAGATCTTAGTTAAGCTAGAACAGTCCCTCACCAACTGATCTAACGCTCGGTGGTACAAGTCACGTCCACCGTTCATAAAGTGATTCAAAGAAGAATCGCAAGGATGTGATTCCTAGGTCAGGGAAAGTTGAGCTTGAACGTGGTAATAAGACAATACCTAAAACCTAGCGATTTGTACTCATTCAAGACAAAAAACTGTCCGGTCCATTCAAAAGACAAGTCAATTAAAATATTTATGAAAAATAAATTTTTCATAACCGATTCCACCCAAAAGGTTGTCAATTTAAACTCAAAAGATTATTAAGATCTAAACTCAGAACGTCTTATAACTCATTCTTATTACCACTTGAACTACCTTTTAAAGTTAATGTGCAGTATATTATCAATAAAATGTAATATATTCTTGATTAATGGCAATCAGCTATTACCTCTGTCAAATTTTTTTTTTCAAAAGTTAATTTATGTGTCCCACAAGTTAGACTAATTAGATGTAGACATCACATAATGCTGCACTTAACTTTTTTTGGTACAATTGCAACTTGCAACTGCTTGGACAGTGCCCCAAATTTACATTTTTGACCTGTCAACAATATCTAAATTTAAATCCAATTTTTATAACTTTGATTTGAATTCGGTTTCATTATCCAACGAGTTTTATATTTATAGCCCATATGCAAATTTTATTAAAATAGAATTTTGAAAAGCCAATCAACTCAATTAAGCTAAATCTAGCAAATTACATTTGAATTTTATCTCAATCTTATCAAATAACGACTTAGTTTCATCATATATTTAAATACCGTATGAAAACAAATTCAGACCAGATCATATCACAATCAAAAACTCAGATCGGACACTCATAGAACCAAATTCAAATCTATGAAATACGACAAAACGGACTAATTCCTATTCCAATTATTGACAACAAATACCAATTTATATCCTACTAATTAAATTCGGATCCATTTACAAACATACTTCCCACAGGTAGATAGTAGTGGAAGTCTACAACATTAGGTTCAAAAACAGAATGGTAGAAACTAAGCGGGAAATTCAAATGCTAGGCAAATGTAAATGCGAATTCACATGCATGTGGAAGAGTAGATGACATGCATTCAATTTTGGGCACATGGAGGAAGTTTAGTTTAAGTCCTCTGAATCATATTGATGGAGGAGGAAAGAGATATCAGAGGTTTTTATTGAGAGACATCATATACTTCCACCGTGTTTCCCTGTAAGCTTTGTAATCTGTGTATCCACATCGTAGCAATTTCACAATGCTTTAGTTCACGAGCCAAGCGATGGTCCCTCGCACTATCTATCATCTGATTGGAGCTACGAAGCTTACCTTATTCTTAATTACTGTTAATGTACGATATTCAGTTCTTAGGTCATCAGTTTCACGGATGAGGTCAGCCTGGAAGGAGTACTGGTGTTGCCATGATATAAATACCCCAAGCAACAAGTTTAGTATTCTTTTAAATATGCCATGTGAGCAAGTGTACATGAAGTGGTTATAAAACTCTCATCATTACAGCCGATACATGACAGACAACAACCACCAAGCTTAACAATAATAAGGGCAAGATATGTAATCGAAGGTATTAAGAATGGATGAAAACTATCATGATTCAGGTATAGGAGCCTGAATCATGATGGTTTCCAATTTCAAATTGGTACATGAAATAGTTTTGTCTTTGCATACTGAATCATCAACCAAAGTTCATAATGAACAAACCAAAACAAGTCCACAATGAACAATTTCTTCATTGAGTGAAAGCAATATGACATTTTCAACAGACCGAAATAGTCATGAGCACTCAGAAATGTCGACTGTCAAATTGCCAAATTTTGTATAAACTCCGTATATATAATTAGAATTAGTACACGAGGATGCATCAATTGAATGAAAATTGAAGAAATGATGGAATAAACAATATACCTGGTGGAGAGCGTAAGTATCACCCCCCATAATTTCATCCGGTGGAGAGACTCTGAAGTGATACTGTCAAGATCTACCATCAACATCAAACCCAGCTCCAGTCCAACCAGGTGCTACAGATCCTCTACCTTTTGGTACTGCTCCAATTCCCTTCCCCCGGCCTTGGATCAAAATTTTCTTCTTCCCTCTCCCCTCACCATCAACCGAAGATTGTTGATTGCTGCCATTCATAATTGGAACAGTTGCACCATTTACTGGAGCGGACGTGTTTCCAGCTAATCCACCAGCTGGTTCCAATGAACTAGGAGTTGAGGATGCATCTCGAGTTGTGCTACTCTGTGTAGGTCCCATTGGATTCCCATCCTACATAATGTTGTAGAGCATAAAATTATAGCACTTATTCATGTGTTTGAATATTGATTGAAGAGACATTGTAACTGACATATGACAAAAAAAAATGCAATGATTATTACAAAAGACATTGGATGTGATGATGCGTAATCAAGGTTGGCGACAGGCCAAAATGGAATAGCACCATTAACGTAGCTATTTTATCGGTGTCAAGGTCACCGTAGCTTCAGTTTTATAAAATGTTATACACAAAATCCAAGAAACAAAACGGTCTTAATGGATCTTTGTAATTTTGTGCTTTTCATTTGTGCGCAATGCTTCAATTATCATGTCAACTCCATGCCCATTCATCATCAACACTCCCAAGTAAAAAAACTTCAGTGGCTTCAGATTTAATTGTGTTCAACCCAAAAACAAGTTAAGTGAAAATTTGACCACTGATAATTGGAAATATTCCAGTAGAAGATACAGCCAGTTTCAACTCTTTAGCTGTATTACGTTCAAGCCTGCTTGCTCAACATCATCTTTTTTATCCGAAAGAGAACAATGAACTTTGAATTTGTGTAAATATATAAGAACTTTCGATTTGCCCAAGTGACATGCTGCACGTTCAAATACAGAGAATCAACCTCACCACAGGGGGTTGAGGCTAAACCTACCTCTCCCAGACCCCACTACATGCATCAGCATTGTGCACTCAGTATGATCTTTCATATATCAATGATAGCAATAACAAATATTTTGTAATTCTGTTCTCTCACTCAATGTGTCACTATGCAAGTATTCATATCAACCAGCCAAAAGGATAGGGGAATAAAAGCAGAGGCGATTCTGTGCAATTCCAGCTTCTTTGTACATGACCGAACAAGTTAGCAAACTCAATGCTCTATTATCCTTAATTTCCACATCAAGACATTGTCTTCTCTGTGTAAGCAGCTGGAACATTCATATTCTCTGTACAAAAGTAGCTATATGCAGGTAACCTTCTTCAAAATTCTCTCAAAGGATTAGATATTTTCTCTCAATTATCTATCTCATGTATAATAATAGTCTTAATACATTATTACTGTTAGGATTCCAAGTGTAACGGTTCCATAATGAATTGTCAATATAAGTCGATATGACGAATACACAAACTGATACACCAGCCAAATATGCACCAAACAAGGAAGATGAAGGAAAATGAGGAAGATTGTTACACAGTTAAGACTATAATTTATCCAACTGGCCATATTAGAGATTAGAAATAACTAACAGCTAAGGATTTGTTTGGAATGAGGTATCAACTTTGAATGTTAGTGCATCCATGCAAGGAGATGCATGTGCAAAGGGAAACAACACACAGTAGATCTACTGGAAAATAGCATTTTGCCAAAAAAATATGCCCAATCAGACAATAAAACACGAGTGTGGACAAAAAACAAGATCTAATTCCAAATTTCAGAATACTTGAATTTGAGATGAATAAAATATGGTAAAACCATAACAAACGTGTTCCAATATACACATACATGAAGATAAAAATAGAAAGAGGGCTCACGTATGGGGCAGAGGTGGATGATCTGCTTGGGTTTAGTGCTGTTAACCGTCTTTTTAGCTCTTCTAGTCTAGCAAACTGACTGTTGCTGCTTTCTTGGACCTATAAAAGATGATTTTAAACAAAAGAAAAAATGTAAAAAAAAAAAGACAATGGCACTCCAACTTTCATTTATTTAACAAACAGATATACCAAATTGTTCAAGTCTTCACAAAGCTTCTGCTTAATTGCTTCCTCATCCTTTACAGCCTTCGATGCTGCTTCCCATGCCTAGAAGGAGCAGAACAATATCCATCTGATGAAAAGAGGTAAAAAAAAATTGCACTAGCAAAGAATTTGAGAGTACCTTAACAATATAGACATTGTGAAGACAACTAAAAAGTAAACCAAAATGTAGAACAAAAAGTTCAGAACCCATGCTCAAACCAAATGCAGGTGTCAGGTTGAAACAGAAAAGAAAATTTCACTTGTTTTAAAATTACAGAGGCAATAATTTGAGCGATGTCTGCATAATTCATATCGTTGATACCCATTTCAAGCTTTAGCCAAGAAGCGGCATTTTCACACACCAGATTCATTGAGAGGTAACTCAGCATACACCAAGGTGCTTTTTTCCTGGCTTCCTGTAACCAAAGTTGTTTCCCATGAATGTCTGCAAGATTGAGGATTCTGTGTGGATTTTACTGTTCAAAATTTCCAAGACAAACTTTTGATATCTGCTAGATTTAGGTCAAAAATATTTCTTAAGGTATTAAGGGGAAGGATGACAGAGAATTGTGAGTGCTGCTCCGCTTCAGCCATGACAGATTGGAGATAACAGCAAAATCCCATTTATTTCAGAAAGTCCACAAAAATATTAGATGCTACATGAAAACTTTGCACAGATTGGAAAATGGTTTGCAGACTCAACTACCACAATATAGAAATTCAGGAAGTACTAGGTACCGACAAAACGAACCAAATGTAGCTGAGTAAACATGTTGAATAATTATCAGAATGTACATTCTGGGCATTGGACAATGGCATTTAGTTTTATTTAATAACTAAAATAGAAAAACCTTTTGAGCTTGTTCTTCCTTCAGCTTGGCATCACGAATTTTCTCAGTTGACATTTCTATTTTCTTTTTCATATGTTCAAGTGCTGAAGACATGCATACACCAGAGCAATGCAATAATCAGTCAGCTATACACGTTAAAAAGGAGATACTTCAAAAATCTTGAAACGGGAAGAACTAATCATGACAATGACTAACCTGCTTTCTTCGGCCCAGCTGTAAGTTTCATCTCCATATTAAGATTTGCCAGCTCTCGTTCAACATCTCGGATTTTTGAATAATTTTCGTCAATATATCTGTGAGGAAGTACAGAAAAAGATAAGGCAAAACATCAAGTTAAAGAAAATTAACACAGTAGATGGGAAAAAATAAATTGTTGAAAGCCATAAAATTGAAGTCATAAAAATTTCTTCCCTAGAACCACCTTCTTAATGTACTTTAAGCAAAAGGCTAATCTACACACCATAAGGGTAAATAGGGGAAACTAAAGAGAAGAAAGGATCTAATAATGGTATATGTAATATGTGCACTTGAACATATGGCGAGTCTTGAGGTTTAAAGTATGTGTGTCAACAAGGCTTCACACTGCAAGAAGCAAGCCTCCAGTGAAGTAAACCCTCATGAAGCATCTTAAGGAATCACTCTGACACTCTTTAAAAAAAACAAGGAAGGGGAGTGATTCAAAGCACCACTAGAACTCCAAATTCCTTTTAGTAAGACCTTTTATCTCTTCATTTTGAACTACACACAAATAAAACATCAAGAGTTGTAAAAATTCTATAGCTTAACAATAACTGTAGCTTTATATATATGGTTAGCAATGAGACATGGACCTCTTATTGCACCCGTCCATAATTAGATATGAGATTCAGACCTGGTGCTTCTTCTTAGAAAAAATTAACCAATCGCACTAGTTGACAACAGCTCTAGTTTAAGATCAAGTAGATTTTACTCTTAACTATTAGGTCAGCAGCCCTGTATGTTGATCAATTTCTACTTCAACACATTGGTAATGGTAAACCAACCTTCAGGTATCTGGAATTCACTTTAAACTAAGCCAAATAGCCTAATTAGACTTAGCAGAATAGGAATTTTTATTTTTATTAAACTCGTGACTTAATTTCCAAGCTTTCGCTCACAGTTTAAAAAAAAACGAATGAGGGAGAATGTAATAGCTCATTCAGAGTCTCAGACTGATTAACTTGCAAGCAATTCTACTGAACGGTGAAAGATGCAAATATAAATGAAAAGGAATCCGAAAACAACACAAGTAAAAAAACCTAATAGCTTACTTCCTCAATTGAAGTTGCTCTTCCAAAATTATCTGAAACAGGAAAAACACAAAATCACATATGCTCCAAACCAATCCATCGTCATATAAGTTCAGTAAAAATCAGTGTGTGTGTGTGTGTGTGAGAGAGAGAGAGAGACAGACCTTCTCGGTGTAGGCGATGACAGGGGCTTCTCTTGCGATACCATCAGGTCCGATCTGAGATTGCAGCGAAGGTTTGACATTCGTATCGCTATGCGCATTGGCGGCCATGTTTTGGAAATTCTTGGAGATTTAACTGAAAATTGGTTTCTGAATCTCTGCAATCGGACTCAATACATGTGTGTGTGTGTGTGTGTGTGTAGAGATGTATCAGAATTACTGGTATGAAACTATGAATCTGGCAATTGGACGCACGAATGCGATCTCTTTCTTTGTTGAAACTTTTAAAACTCGTTTGGATCTCTTTTCAATTCACAATGACTGCACATGCCATTGGCGTATGGAGAGGCCGGTTTAATTGTGATTTGTGTACTTCCTACGCCTTCAATTTCAGTCTTCTATGATTCTTTAAATCTTCACAATTTGGATCGTGTTTCGCTAGACAATTGGGACTGGGTTGGATTGGAATTACAATCCAATGGGAAAAGACCGGCTAAGGGCAAATTTGTGACTTAATTACTTACATTCTTTTTATTTAATATATTACATTTATACTTCTAAAATTCGCTAGTCTCCATTAAAAATTTAATTTTTTTGTGATTTTTAAAAAAATAACTCAAAATTTTAATAATATATTTTTGGTTATTTTTCGACTTTGTTAGAACATATTGATTAGGGTATTATTAAAACAAATTGGTTATTCATTTGAGTATTAGTGTTAATCTGAATATATGGTGTGGTAGGATATGAGTTTTAATACATTAATTTTTTTTTAAAAATATCTGTTATGATTAGGGTTCTTGTACATCAAATTTTTTTTTTTTTAAATATATGTTTTATTTCATCTCCTTTTTTTTTTTTTGGTTTCTTTATTTCAGTGTTTATTAGCAAATTGATATCAAATAAAAATAGAAAACACTCACTATTACAAATTTTTTAACTGGTAGCAAATAAATATCTGTTATGTTTCATGAATTTTTAACGGTTACCTTAATAAAGACTGGCAATAGGATTTATGTGTTACGGCGCATACAAATTTTAGAGGGTCTAAGTGTAATATGTTAAATATGAGGAGATCTAGGTGATTAAGTAACAAAATTTAGGAGATTTGAGTGTAATTTACCTTTATAAAAATAATATTTAACTTTTATTGTAAAAATAATATTTCTTTCAAATTATTGCCAAAAAATTGAGATGGGTTATTATATTATTGTATTTTGTCCAATAGGTAAATGTATACTACTTTAAAAAGCCAGTAGATGTGAAAATTATTTTTTTTCTAATTTTATCCTTGAAGAGCAACTCCAAGGAGGCTATGTAAATTAGCTAGCCAAAATATATTTTTTTATTCCATTATCTACTTTAGCTACCCACTTTTTCAAACTCACTCCAACAATACTATCTATTTTAGCTAACCACTTCAACTAACTTCAACTAACTCTTAATTATTAAAATATAAAATACTATGTAGTATACCATGTCATCACCATATCGATGACAACACATGATGACGTGTTTACGCCACGTCATCAAAATTTAAAAATTTTATTTTTTTTAAACAATGGTCATATTTATAATGGTCAGGAAATTCAAAAATTTAAAATTTGAATTTTTCAACGGTCATATTTGCAACGGTCATATTTTTGGATATGTATAAATAGGATCTTCCATCTCTCATTGTCATACACCTAAAATCTATTTCTTGACATTGCACTATTCTTTGTGTTTATGTTATGGCTCGTCATCCTGTAATGAAGATGATTCTTAACGATTCTGATTCCGATGATGAATTGGAAATGGTAACAATTTGTGCTATCGAAATGAACAAACGCAATAGCGAAGAAAGCTCTGGTGTACGTCGTGGTTCCTTTCAAGGTCATTCAGTTATTTTTCGCAATTGAGTTCAAGGGCACGAGAGACTGTATCGTGATTATTTTGCTGAACCGCCTATCTATCCCCCAAATTTATTTCGAAGAAGGTTTCGAATGAATCGAACCATTTTCCTTCGTATTTTATCAATGGTTGAAGATTATGATCCATATTTTGTCCAAAAAAAAGATGCGGCTGGAATTATTGGCTTGTCTTCCCTTCAAAAGATGACAGCTGCCATAAAGATGCTTGCTTATGGAGTTACAGCAGATGTTGTTGATGATTATGTGAGGATTGACGAAAGCACCGCAATAGAAAGTTTGAAAAGATTTGTGAGGGCGATAGTAGCAATTTTTTCCGATGAATACCTCAGGTCACCAAACAATGATGACATTGCTAGATTATTAGCAATGGGTACCAATCGTGGGTTTCCTGGAATGTTGGATAGCATTGATTGTATGCATTGGAAATGGAAGAATTGTCCAACAGCATGGAAATGTATGTATTCTGGTCACGTCCATGAACCAACAATTATTTTGGAGGCGGTGGCTTCATATGATATCTGGATTTGACATGCCTTTTTTGGGTTACCTGGATCTCATAACGATATCAACGTACTAGAACGCTCTTCTGTTTTTGCTCTCATTTCAGAAGGTCAGGCTCCTCCAGTCAATTTCTCAGTCAACGGCAACGATTATACAATGGGATATTACCTTGCTGATGATATATATCCAAAATGGGCAACATTTGTCAAAACAATTCCATCTCCAAGAGGCAATAAGCAAATACATTTTGCAAAATCTCAAGAGTCAGCAAGAAAGGATGTTGAGCGAGCATTTGAAGTGCTCCAAGCACGATTTGTTATAGTGCGCGGACCAGCACGTTTCTGGACACTTGAAGTGCTTAAGGATATTATGAAGGCATGCATAATATTACATAACATGATTATCGAGGATGAGTGGAATGCTAATGAGTTGGACTTTAGCTATGATACAATGGATGAGAATCCCACTGTCACAATCATACCTGATCAAAGTTCAGAACTGCTGCAATTTATCAATACTCAACATTGCATTAGAGACAAAGAAAGTCATTCCAAACTCTAAGCTGATCTAGTCGAGCATCAGTGGAATATGCATGGAAACTACTAGACACTACTTAAGCAAATGTTATTACAGTACTTGTACCATCATTACTACTACTTAAAGTTGTTTGTCTATTAATAAAAAAGAACTACATCTTCTTCCCCAAGATTTCCATTTGGCGGCGCTGATAATATTCAGCTTGCACCGGAGACATGCAACTCGTATCCATCGACATTATTCGATCTTCCTCTTTTAGTTGCTCAATTTGCATTTTCTCTTTCTCTTGCAGTAGACGTTGTTGTTCTTGCAACAGGTGTTGCTCTTCTTGAAAATAACATTTTTCCATCATTTCAAATTTCTTCTCATTCACTACCTTTTTCTCTTCCTTCATCTCTGCTAACAGATGAACAAGTGCAGAATTTTCTGCATCACCTCCACCTTCTTTGCTCTTTGATTTTCGTAGTCGCGCTTTCTCAGCTTTCCTTCCAGGTGGCCTGTCTAAGGATCCATAGGACCCACCGTCATCTCCTAAATTTATGGAGTCCGCTGTAGAAGGCACGGAGCTGCCAGGAGTAGCATTATGTTTTGTTTTTTGCTTCTTTGCTTGAGAATCCTCCATCCATTTTGGTTGATACCTTAACTCATTCCAACAATGTTTATACTGAAAAGAAGAGTTATGGAGTTCCTTGTACAAGTTCTTGGCATCACGAATCTGAAAAAATTTACAACAAAACTCATTATCATGTCATTAAAAGTATCCACACTCATACCTTGTCTTTGTCATTAAAATTCACTCATACCTTGTCTTTCTCTGTCAAGCCACTTTGATTCAGTCTTTCTATCTGTGCAAAACACCCACAAAATTTGTTGGTGGCTAGCTGAATTGCCGACCAACGATTCATCAAAGAATTTTGACTACGACTAGGGCATGTCTTAGGTTTGTATTCGTGGAAGAACTCGGAAACCCTATGCCAATATGTCTTTGATTTTTGTTCATTTCCTTGTACAACATCCAAACTAATATTAAGTCACGCCGAGATTATCATAATGTCTTCTTCTATTGTAAAATTGCCACCTCGTTTTTTGGTGGTGGATTCTACTTGAGGAGATATAGGTGAAAATTGACCTATAACCTCATCATCTAAATTTATTCCATCATGGATGAGATTGGTGAAGTATGCACCATGTTGAAATAGATCCATTAGTAATGCCTATAATTAACAATTCACAATTCATAATTCATACCTAATTGGTGAACCAAAGTCCAAAATAAATTACATCTATTGGTGAACCACTCTCATGTTAATCAGATGAATGGAAAGCAAGAATCTATCACTTGATCATGATAAGGCCTAAAAAGAATCTTGAAGGAAAAGGGAAGCTACATAGATATTAATAGTTCCCTAATTCTTTCTTTACTCTCATCAATGCACTGGATGCAGTTTCACATTGTATTAAACAATTCCAAGACAAGATATGGAAGTATGGAAGTTAAGAAGAAGGAAATAAAATGGATAGTTGTCAGGAAATACCAATTCAATATCATACCAATCCAGCAAATACCATCCAGCAACATAGAGAGAATGTAAGAATCCTAATTCAATTCAATATCATCCAGCAAATACCAATTCAATTCAATATCATACCAATCCAGCAAATACCATCCAACAAATTCCATCCAGCCACATAGAGAGAATGTAAGAATCATAATTCAATTCAATATTATCCAGCAAATACCAATTCAATATCATACCAATCCAGCAAATACCAATTCAATATCATACCCAATTCAATATCATACCACATATACCTAATCTCTGTTTGATTTTTTGCAGATTGTGATTTGAAAGCAACAGTTCTATTCCAATAGCAATAAATAATACATGAAGGACCACATTACAGGAGAAAATGGTTCTCAGAAAGCTTCAACTTCCTTCAGTAGCAAAAAATTTCATGATTGACTAATCTAATCATACCAAAGAAGCACAAAGCAAAAAACCAAAAAAACTATAACTAAAAAAAATGTTGTTTCCTTGTAATGAATAGTCCTTTCAAACCCAAGATCTTTACTACAAAACCCATAAAACAGAAAAATAAAAACATAAAACAACCACCATGATCGATACAATTCTTCTTCTTGATCCGTGAGTCATACAATCAAACCCTTACCTTACCAAACAACCAAAAAAATAAATGAAATTCTAGTATTTAATAGTTCACATGAAGAATTCCAAACCAGATCAATCAAACACATGCATCATTGAATTCGTAAAAATACATTGAGTTCCAAGAGTGATATATATACATTCGTAAAAATACATTCACGCATTCAAAAAATCAAACAGAGAGATATATATACATACACTCTGGATTCGAGCAATGCGAAGGGATCTCAGGCAGTAAACCCAAGGAGAAAGAGGAGAAATTGATCGATGGTGGTCTGATCAATTGTTGCCTCTGTGTGCCTCTGGTCTGGAGAAATCGATCGATGGTCTGAGATCGAGTTCGATCGATGGTGGTCTGGAGAAATCAATCGATGGTGGTCTGATCGATGAAGGCTGGAGAGAAATCGATCGATGAAGGCTGGAGAGAAATCGATTGATGAAGTGAGTGTCTGGCGAGAGGAGGAGGCAGAGAGAGACAGCAAGAGGCGAGAGTGTCTGAGAGAGAGGAGGAGGCGATCCAGCGAGCGTGAATGGCTAGCTACACGTAGCGAGTGAAAAAACGGCTATGGGAAATAGATAGGGGTTTAGCTAGTTCGTTGGAGTGATATTTTAAGG
The DNA here is from genome assembly GCA_951799425.1 of Ilex aquifolium. Lineage (NCBI taxonomy): Eukaryota > Viridiplantae > Streptophyta > Magnoliopsida > Aquifoliales > Aquifoliaceae > Ilex > Ilex aquifolium. The sequence continues at coordinate 58,799,346 of OX637391.1, read as the reverse complement.
TGAGACTATCTAAAATAGCTAAAGGGGTGGGTTTAGATAGCCCCTTGGAGTTGCTCTAACATCACAACTATGTCGTCTATGTCCTCTACACTTAATTGCTTCCCAGTTAATGTCTCCCTCTATTCCCATTTTCTCTCCCTCTTCTTTCTCTTTCTCTCCTTATTTCCTCTCTCAAATTCACAGACCTAGAGGCTCTACTTCTCTCAGCCGTTACAACCTCTTCCTCTCTCCGACTTCCTCTGCCTCTTTTCTCTCTCTCTTTCTTGCAAATTCACAGCCCTTGTCTTCATTTTCCACCGACCTAGGCGTTACAGTAGCTATTGTAACTTTCGTTTTCTTTGAGGCTCAATCGCACTGTTTATGTAACACCGCAACCCGGGGTACAATATATGTAATCCCTACTTATTCTTGTCATACACAACCCAACAATTAGTCATACCGACACTCAACCTGAGTGATATCACCCTAACATTATTCAACACTCAATCGATTGGACAGTGGACTGGTCTGCATCTTCCTCTACAGTGCCTCAAAAGGAGAAACTCAAGTGTACCGAACTACGACGAGCCTTCGAACCTACCAGTGGACTCCTTCGGTGTTTTCGTATCTGTTTCAATACCAATTGTCCTACCTGTTCCACCTAACACATTTGTAATTAAAATATCAACATGTTTATAACATTGAATAATTAATCATGCACTAATGCATGCAAGATGATTCAACCCAAAGTGCCCCGGTAACCCTGATTACCGCACTGTTCACTCACATACTGGCACATTAGATTTAGGGATCATATTTCCTCTCCAAATCTTCAAAATCACTCACATTAATCACAATAAGGATTAAGTAGGTCAAACACATTGACCAGGGGCCCATTTTCACACATTTTGACCTTGAATCCTAAAAATTGCACTTCCGGCACTTCGTACTTTTCGCATCGGATATTATATCCATTTGCATTCGAAATTTACATTATTACATCAAGCATCAATTAAAAATGCAGCATGCAAAATTTCAGGTCATTTGGATTAAAATTTACACATGTGATAATAATATTTAGAAATCAGGGTTTCGGCATTACCGGCACCCATTTCTAATTTTTATCGTACTTTTCTTTTAAAATAATTACACTTAAACTCACACACTTATTAAATAATGTAAAACAGCCCCTTAATTGAACCCTTTAACCCCCAATTTCACTCCCATAATTTTGATTTCAATCTAGTCCACGAAAAGCATTCCGAACATCTCAAAGGGTCATTTTCTACACTTTTCTCGCATCCGATTGAATACCCATTTAAAACCCATTTTTAACAGCCCCTAATTATATTTAACACACTTAAATAAACCCACAAAAAAATCTGTTTTTAAAATTAAACTAAAACAGCCCACATATACACACATACTTAAAATTTATCACACACACACTAAAATGAACACACACACACACCCTTACCTTCTTCTTGCTTTCTTCCTCTTTTTTTTTTTTTTTTCCCCACCTTCTCTTGCCTTCTCTCACTCTCAGCCTGGCATGGAGTTTCCCCCAAGTTTTTTTTTTTTCCCCTTTCCTCTACCTCACGGTTTTGAGCTAGAAACCCACCAGTTCTCTCCTTCCTTGCTTTCGGCTTAACCCACACACACACATATTTTTTTCTTTTCTCTTTTATTCTCCCTCACTCTCTCGGTTTCCACCAAGCAAGCACATTAGGCTGTCAAAATCCGACACGACACGATTAACCGACATGAATCGACACGAATTAAGCGGGTTTAGGTGAGACCTTAACGGGTTTGAGTGATAAACGGGTTGACACGCCAAACACGTTTAATAAACGGGTCGTGTTCGGGTGAGACCTGTCAAACCGTTTATCACACGTTTATCCGTTTAAATAAAATTAATATAATAATAAATTAATAATTATTTTATATATATATAAAAGAATGAATGATTAAAGAAAAAACAGTAAAAAAAATATTGGCTTATATAAGAGGCAGTGACTGTTGGCTAGGGAGGGAAGAGAGTACCACTTCTTTGAATCCCACATCGCCTGGGAGTGAAGAAAATAGTGGTTGTTGGCTGTATAAGATAAGGCAGTGGTTGTTGCTTTATCATTTGGACTGTGTTGGTTGGCTTATAAAGTGGCTGCCCATTGTTGGCTGGAACTCCTCTAATTGAGGAAAGTACAGTTAAAAAAAAAAATGGAGTATAAAAGTTTGTAAAAATAATAATTTTTTTGTTTTTTTTTAATTTTTAAATGGGTTAAACGGTTCGTGTCGTGTTACCCGTTTATTAAACGGTTCGTGTTCGTGTTTAAAATTTTTATCCGTTTATTAAACGTGTCGTGTATGAGTTTGTATATTTTTCACCCGTCACCCGTTTAACCCGACACGTAACCGTTTAACCCGACACGATTGACACCTTTACAAGCACACCCACACACACACACACCCTGTTATGACTTAAACACACACACACACACTTCTACACCATGAAGTACACACACACACACATAGTCCACACTTTAAAGTACACACACACACCCGGCAAGCACACACATACACTTGGCTTTGAATTAACACATGCACTTTACTAATGCTACACATGTAAAAATAACTTATTAAATTGAGTAATTATGCTTGCCTCCCCCAAGTTTTTAAGTGATTTCGAAATCGACCCACTAATATTTTCACACATGAAATTTCTATAAATGGGTCTTACTAATACATCACTAACGGGGTCCACCTACCCAATGTATGCTCACATATATCATGGCTATGAAAAATTAAATTTAATTAACCCTTTAATAATTTCACATAATTACAATTTAGCCCACAAAATTATGCTAATATGCATGCAATGCATGATCGGGTCTCACAGCTTAGCAGTAACGACACCAGGCGCCGAGAATGTGTGATTTTCTTCTGGTTTGTTTTTCTTAAATTCGTTGTTATTAATTTAACGAGTCAAGAAAAATCAGCTTTCTCATTCTCAATGTTCTTGAAGTTATTATATTTCTGATATTCTTGCAATTGCTAAAACCCTAGGTTTTTTGGGTATCATATTTTCCCCTGTTTCTATGGTTTACGATTGTAGGGTTTGAATCTCTATGTTTCCTGTTATGGGTATGCATTTTTCTTCAAGAAGTGCTATGTTTTAAAGTTTTGTCCATCTTTAATGATGAACAGGTTTACATCCAGTGGGTGAGACGGATTGGTGTTTTTCGTATATTGCTTTCCAAGGAGCCTTAAATGATAGGATGATGGCTTCTACCTAAGGTACTTTTGATCTCTCTCTCTCTCTCAAAAACTCACACAAATACACTCGTTAATAATCTGTTCTTAAATACTGGGGCTTATTTGAATTTCAGCTAATTTGGATAAGTGACTAAAGAATGGTGGGAAAAAAAAGTAGAACTTATAGTAGATTGTCTATTTTATTCCCTCAGTGTTCTGCGCTGCCCAAACCTCAAAGTAAGATGTCGGGTACTAGCTTCGATCCCTCAATTCCTTTGATTGATCCTCTCTGTGATGAGTCCAACTAAGATGATCTATATTTAAATGTGCTCCCCACCAATGTATAGATGATGAGTGACCTAGGATTGATTTGAATCCTCTTTCAAAATAATTTCAACAGTTGATCAACCTATTTTGTCCATCTACTGGTTAAAAATACTTTTTCTCATCAACTTGTTCATACATAATTCTTAAAACTTTATTATTGATTGACAAATAACAATAACAATAAAGCACAGTATTTGTGGGAGCAAGATCATGTACATCTTCCAGGGGCGGAGGGAGGCAGGGGCCAGGGTGGGCACGTGCCCCCCCTCAATTTTTTTTATATTTTTTTAGTTATGTATATATATTATATATTTGTATAGGATATTATTTGTGTCCACCCAAAACCTAAGATAAAAATGTTAGGCCCACATTATTTACTCAAAAAATTTAAAAAATTAAATCCATTTAAAACAAAAAAAATTTGAGTCCATTACTATCTACCCAAACTTATTGAAAAATCAAATCTTTGACCTATCACAATCCACCCAAACCTATTAAAAAAACAAAATTTTTGGCCCACCATTAAGACTTTAAAAACAAAACTTTTGGCCCACCATATTTAATTGTGCCCACCATAATATTGTGTTTTGGTGATATTGATTTAAGTAGACCTATATCTAAATAATTGTGAACTTTTTGAACAATGTTATTGAAACCTAATTTTATGACCTAATACATTGCGATATTAAATATAATACTGAGTCTTAATATTTAATAAATTCTACTGTCTATCCAATGGTCACAAACCATTGGGTCTCCATCAATTAAATCTCAAATTAGGTACAACTAATATAATTGTTAATTTTTAGACATGTACGAATATGTTTTGAACATATTGATGTTATTTTATAATTTTTTTAAAATTGTAGGGTTATTTCGTTATTATATAAAAATATGTGTCGTTATGTAGTAAATTATAGGATCATAAATAGAAGATTGTTATCGCGATTTTATATATAAAAGAAATATTATTGATAAAATTAATTTGTAACACTTTCAAATAATAAAAAGCATATCATAGTCAATTGTAAGTAATAATAATTAGTCGCATTCTCGATAAGAAGTTTTAATTATTATTTTTTTGTTTATGAGTATATCGATTTTTAATTTTCTATGTTTTAAAAGTATTAAATATAAATTTATGAATTTTTACGGTCTATTAAAAAAAAAATCAAGACATACTAGAGTGCCCACCCTAAAAAAATTTCCTGGCTCCGCCCCTGACATCTTCTTTACCAATTATATACTCTACCATGATTAAAAGAATGCAATTTTGTATTTTATAGATTCAATCACCATTCAACACAAAACAAAAAGAAAAAAAGGAAAAAAGTTGCCTCGTACAGCTGTATCATACCGTATTCGAACATTCTAGAGTTTATAGGAATTCAAGCAAAGACGGATTAGATGAGGGCACAAAGGCCATCATATGTCCAAAAGTTTGGAAAATCTCTTTTATTATGATACTGTTAATTATTGAGGAAGATTACGATCGAGGTATTGTATCGAAAATTACAACGTTTTAAAATCAAATTATAAACATGAAATATTGTGTTCGACCATAAATAGTTATAATTTTTCTTTTACAATGTGTAACTTGACTTCTAACTTTGGTATTTTTGGATATGTCATTGTTGGTACCGTAGTCTTTTTTGTAGTTATGAATATTTCCAATCCAAACTTTTTAGGCTTGTCTTGATAATTTTCTCAGAGATTTAAAAGGTTGTCACCAATATACTGTAAGTTAAATTTCTGGGTTCGTTTTGTAGAATACACATGGTAAAGTTCAAAAATAAGATTAGAGTTGGAAAAGAATTTGTGTTTAGGGAGTCACATGCCCAAAACACTCTGTTTGAGCACATGTATGCAACAATGTTTCTTCCTTTTGATGTCACCAGTCTTTCTTATGAGATATGCTCTTTTACTTTTATTCTCATTCGTCTTTTTAAAAAATTTGTGTTGAATGCTTATTTTTTATTTAGGTGAAAGTTCAAATAAAAAAGATGTTTCATGCATTTAAGTTTTTTTGCATTCTTTATAAAGTTGAAATTGGATAAATTTTATGGGAACTCGTATTGTGATTGTCGAGTTGCAATTACAATGGACGAATTGGTGAGAGAAGTTAATATTCTGTTTGTTTAATTTATTTGTTGTTTTCGTCAATTTTATATATGAAGGGGAATTGAGGGAAGTATCGTGTTTTCGGATTATTTTACATTTTTATCATTGAGGACCAATTAAAATGATATCATTTCCAATAGATCTAGCCCAAACATGTCAATGTCCTTTCTCCATCAAAATTTGTTGGCATTGTGATTTAAACTACTTACATTAAAATGTTTATCGTGATCGTTATGTATTTGCTCCGTATGCATGTCAAGGTTGGTCTTAGTGTGAACCATAGGCATCACTAATGGGAATGGTTTTCTAGCTACAGTCCCTCTTAAGACACTTAGCCCCAATGTGCAAAATAAGGACAATGCTATTGAGATATGCTAATCTGACCTAATAAGTTGATTTAATAATGTGGTAGTTGAAATGGCCTATAAAGTTATTGTAACTATATTTGCTGGACTTATTTGATTATTAGGTATTGATAGTATTATTCACAAAATACTTGGCTATTATAACTGCTCAGGCGTTTTGTTGTCATTTTCTCGGTTGGCTTATTTCTCCTACACTAAAGAGATTAAAACAAGATTGGTTCTCTCAACATGGAAGCAAACCAAGCTAAAAGTCTTCTTGTGTCTTTAATAATTGACGATTTTTATTTTTGGTCCTTAAGATTATTATCTTTTTTCATTGCTTGGATATGGATATGGATATGGGAATGGAAGCACCACAAATTCTGTCCAGAAATTGTTTTTATTGTAGGTTTTTAATTTCATCTGAGTGGGAAAGAAAGTGGATGTAGAACTTGAAAAGTATTGGCTCCTATATTCTCTCTTGATAAAATGAAAGCAAACATAAATTCTTGGCATACTTCATGGATGTAGAATTTGTATTTTCACTTTATTGAAGTGGAACTTACTATATTTTTTGGGTTCTGATCAAAATTAGTATTTGTTTCACGAACTTGAATGAATCAATGAGAAATATGGGACTGGTTGATGATATTATCTGTTGGGTTTTACTTCTATTTTTTCATGAGATTGGTTGATGATGTCGCTTTGGGGCCAAAGTTGTCACAAACCATGAGGTGAAGGATTCTCACAGAAAACTTCAAGAGAATGTATTGATGAATTGAAGGTCATATGTTAGGTTTGACATATAGTATAACCTTACATATTAGTTTTGATTCTTATATTATGATTATGTCTGGTATGTTAGTTCTGGCAACCAATTATATCATTTTTTGTGTTATGCATTTATTTTCAGCATTTATTCTTATATTATGATTTTACCTCTTATGCATTTATTTTCTATATGCTGAGATATATTTTCATGAAAAACCAAAAGTTTCACAAATCGGTGAGCATCCCTAATTATGTTTTTCAAGGTGAAGATTGAGCATTGATTCTCGAAACTATTACGCCAAGTTAGTAGATTTTTACAATTTAGTTTGGTATTGTATTGATTGTCTTTGTGAAGATACTTTTGTTACCCCAAAAAAAATTTAGATTTGCCATTAAGTTTTAACTTCCTTTAGCAAATAATTATCAACTTTAAAAGAAATAGATTAACCTTTCATACTTAATTAAACAATAAATCCTTCCTTAGTTATCATGATTTTAGTTTGTTCTTGATTATTGACTTATCTAGAAAAATTCACTTTTATTTTTATTTTACTCTTAAATTAATAGCCTAAATTATCTTAATCAGTAATTAGCAGATAATTCCGGGTGTCGCTTCATAATCCACTTCGTCAAAACAGTAAAATTTCCACTACCTTTGTACTTCATGTGTGCCTCTCTTTCACATGACATCTTCTTTGCACTGATCAACTACCACATCTCTCTCCCTCTCTTTGTCAAGCCGTTGATGCTGCATTTGACCTTTATCCACCTTTCATTGCCCTTCAGAAGTCAAGTAGAACTGAGTTTCATTGTACATTCAGTTTTCTTATATATTCTCAACTCGGTCAAACTGAACATTGACTTTCATATTCTAAATTCAGAGAAGCGCATGTAGAGTATTACGTTTTTGTAGGTAGTTGGCACTACGTTTCATATTAAGATTCTTTTGTTTTGAGGCGACATAACGCAACTTCTAACGAATATTCTAGAACCTCAAATAATGGTCAATGCCCATGTTCCTTTTTTTTTTCGGAATTACAATGAAAAATGAAAATTTCAGTCAAATATATTTTGATTATATTTACCATGCAATAATAATTATCCCCTTTTGTCAATTTTTATTGGTATTGATGTGTTTTACAGATTCTACTTGCAAAATAGGAATTGAAAGCCTATAAGCAGTATACAAGGAATGGTACCCCCCCTTCCCCCAACAAAAAAAAAAGCAGTATACAAGGAATGGTAGTTGCCCATCTGTTGCTCTTCCAGTAGAATTCAAGAAGAGAACTCCCTTCTTCTTTGTATGGTCCGTTTGGATGGAAAAAAAATAGCAGGGCAACTTTTGATGGGGTTAAAAACCAGGTGCTTAAGCTAAAGAACCTCATGATGTCTCTTTTAGTCTTTTACAGAGAATATTCCTCTTGGGCAAATATAGTTGGATGGACTTCTTGGAGAAATGGTTTTAGGTGTAACAAGAAAGTTGAGTTCTTGAATACTCACTGTGTGCTTCGGCAACATCTCACTGTTTGCCACCTATAATGAGTTTTTGATTTGTCAAAAAGAATGCTATTTTTTTATTTCACATACATTTTCTTGTTTTTCCCAATTTCTGTTACTTTCCTTTTTGTGGATTAATTGTCTTTTCTTTTAAAAATTTGTCTTAAAACTCCAGAATTAGGTAATGAGAGGGCCATGATTATCGAGACTATGGTGAAAGTATGATCAAGTATGGTCATGTAAAATTTGCAATGTGATAGACTGATTGATGAGAAAGTCCCCACTTTTTCATAGCAATATGTTTAATTTAATATTGTGTATTGATTAATCTGTTCTTTGCATTGCACAATGGGGGAAGGAGATCATGTGCAATTAGACCATCTTCAATGGAAAATTTGAGTGAAAAAAAAAGGTAAAAAATTTGATTTGGTGTAAAACTCTCTAATAGAAAAACTTAAATTTAAAGACAGAGAAACTCAAATTTAAATGTAGACAAACTCAAATTTAAAAGAAGGTGAAATATGATAATTGGATTTTTAAAGGAGATGGTGAAATCTCACTATTAAAGATTTGGGTATAAATTTGAATAAAAAAATGAGTCTTCCTTAATTTAATATGGGTATGAGTTTAGCATTGGATAAGATTTTTAGAAATTTTTTACCTAAATGAGTTTAAAAAAGCGTAAAAATTGGAATTGCTCTTATAATGACATTTTTTTCTTGATATATTATTTTTTAATGTAAACTCAAAATGGTTCACGTGCAACGCACGTGTGCACCTACTAGTAGGTGGATGAGGTCGTGGTTGCTAACCACATTAGCCATACATCCAAAGCTCCGAGAATAAGCAGCCACGCAGACATATAAGAAGCCCAAAAGAAGACATATTACAACTTCCCAACCATAGAACTTAAAAAATCAATTATTACTAGATTTTGGTTGGAAAAATCTAAACAAATAAAAAGGGTGTACAGCAAAAAGGAAGGAACAAAGACTGGTCATAAACCCACCAGGGAAATCCAAATTACATTTGCTTAACAGTGAGGAGAGGAGACACCAGAAACAAACATGTAGGAAATTTTTTCTCATGCAGTATCTTTCTTCAACACTTGGAGGACTGCCTCTTTTGTTGGTAAGGCAGGAATTGCTCCTCTCTGTGTTATCGTGATGGCGCCACACACATTTGCAAAATGAAGAGCTTCTCTTAACCGCTTCTCGTCCTGCAAAAAAAAAAAAAAATTAGAAATTGGCATGGAAGTTTAGTTTAGAGTAATGACTTAGTGGTTCACTCAGGTTGAAGCTGCATATCGCATGCTTTTTATATTTGTTTATTTATATCAGTGTGTTGTTCCAAATCTGTTGTCCCTCTTCAAGGCTTTACGCTCACAGGACATAAAAGCAGCATGAAACAAGGCATATCAAATGACTCATACCAGTTATGCCAAAAAATTGAAAGTACCTGATAAAGGTCCATGTCAGAAGCTAAGCAATTCAGTAACCCACCAACAAAAGCATCGCCCGCACCAGTTGTGTCAACAGGTTTTACTTTAACAGCAGGAACTCTACCCTTAAATTGCTGCACAGAATGTGGTCGATGTCAGCTGGCTTATAATTGATTGGTAACTGTAGAGATAATCAACTTGATCTAAATACAACATAATTCAATATGGACATCAAACATCGCACAACCTCCCAATTACTCGATGAAGAGTACATAGCCTTCGAATCAGAAAATTTTGTGTATAACTGCCTAGTAGCTCACGTGACTGGGAGTGAAAATCAATGAGACCAGCTACAAGTTGAGTGTACTAAAAGGCTAAAAAAGAAAGTCATTCTCATGCTGTGTGTTCAGCTGCCAATTGATTTGAAAAATTACAAAACAAATAGAAATAGGCAAAACTTTAGTGTCATAAGCTTACCTTAGTGTAATATCTGCAACCCTTTGACCCTTCACTTAAGAGCAAAAGCTTAAGGTTGGGATGAAAAAGCTTCTTTAGCACTACATCATCATCATAAGGACCATCACTTTCAGTCAAAAATGATATTTCATCCTCACTTATCTGGCAGTTCAACAGAGAAGTCCAGTAAGTTCTATACAAAATAGTCCTTCTTTAAGGTGACAGTAGCAAGGTAAACACAGTTGCCTTAGCTGCTGACAACAACTTCACTGCAAAAGTTATACCTTGATAACATCTGCTTGGTCCCATATGCTCAATATGCCCTTGCGAGCAGCGTCTGCTGATGGCCATAATGGCAACCTCAAATTCGGATCGTATGAGAGGATGCTGCCAGATGCTTTGGCAATGGCCATTGCAGCAAGATGAGTTGATCTACATGGTTCCTCAATCAAACTAATTGAACCATAGTGGAAAATCCTAGCCTGCATTAAACCATCACTCTTGCTATGGTAAAAAATCTTGTGCTGCGTTCCTTATCAAAATAAGTGCAAGGAAAGCATACCTTTTTTATGAGGTTTACATCAAGTTCTGATTCACGAAGAAGCATATCAGCACTAGGATTACGGAAAAACAAGAACTCACGCTCACCATCAGCTCTGAGTGTAACAAATGCCAGTGCAGTCCTAGCACTTGGGTCAAACCGCATGCCAGAGTTGTCAACCTTGTTTTGCTTCAAAATGTCGGCCAACATGTACCCAAACTCATCCTTACCAACCTTCAATATGCATAACAAAGGTTTCAAATCTATAGCTACATTTAAGGAAATACCATTGACAATGGAAAGCATGATGCTACAGCCATAATGTTGAAAGAATGGTCTTTAGAAATGGACATACAAGACATGCACTTATGATAAGCCAACAAGCTAGCAAAGGTTGTAAAGTTAGTTAAACAAAGTCCAGAAGTAAATTATGGGTCCAGATTCTCTAGAATGCTAATTAAGTACATGAAATACACAATCCAATTAGCTTCACAGAAAAATAAAAATAAGCCATAATCTACCACAGTTGTGAAAACAATTTCTCTGCACACCGAAGGAAAACTGCGTACATCTGACTCTCCTTAGACCCCGCAGGGCGGAAGCCTCATGCATTGGACTAACCTTTACTTTACCATAAGAAAACACTGTTATATTTGAAACCATATGCAATGGCTATTGGGGCACGATATGGGTATGCCAATTCTTCCATTGGATCATGCAAAACATGTATATTTCAATAAAAGAGTGAGTAGAATAAATTCAAGTTTTTGGTAAATAATTGCTCATATACTTTGTTCATCTGTTTATAACACTGATATTCTATCCTATAGAAGACAAAATATGTTGCAAATATTTATCTGCTTGATTTTTTTAAGGAAAAATGAAACTTAACCCATCCACTTGAGCTCATATTCCTTAATAGGTCACAATTTGACAAAATTAATGCCCACACACATCTGAACCCAAAACATAATGCTGGTTTTGTCGCATGGCTCAGAAATCAGAATGCAATTAGGATACAATGAGATACAAATAGGATCATGAAAGAATTGCTGGCATCACATTTATTAGGTGTTTAATTTCAAAGAAAATAGCAATTACAAACGGTGGAGAGGAAGACAAAAGATGGTCAAGTGCACCTTGCCAATAAAAGCTGAAGAACCTCCTAATCTCGATATACCAACAGCAACATTAGCAGGCGCACCACCTGGAGCTTTTTTGAAGGCAGGTGCCTCTGCAAGCGAAACTCCACCAACTGTCGGCACAAAGTCGATCAACATTTCTCCAAAGCAAACAACTAGTGAACTATTCAATGGTGACACACCATTTGCATTTGAAGATAGGTCTGTTGAATCACCTACACAAATGCAAGTGCTTGAGATCAAACAAAATGAAAGCAAACCAAACAAAGCCTTATCCACCATTATTGGGGTTTGGCTGCATGAATCAAATTGTGCAAGCAATTAGTAACAACCAAAGAAAACAATGGACTAGAATTCATCTCTAAAGAAATGTATACTGGTCATTCAAATAGCTAACTCATTATCAGAGTATATTCGACAAAAGCACACGCTGAATGCATTGCTACAATATCGTACTCTACCATGCCTGAATTATTACTCTCCAAGGCATATCTAACACCAAGAATATATCTCAAATTTCAGATAACTACATAAAGTGGAGAGGGAGTCATATGGGAAAACTAGCTAAATCAAAAATTTAATATTCGGATTGCCCCTTCAAGTTTCTCGAAAAATCCTCATTTCTCAGATTGCAAATCAGAACTTCCAGTACTTCCCGAAAAATCACAACTGTGAGAGCTCATTTGTCTTCAATGGAAATGACCAATTCATATCCTCTGGTAGCAAACTCAATCATCATGTCATGAGGTTTACCAGAGAGCCTATTGCATTTGCAGCCCCTCTCCTTCCCTTCCCCAATACCCCATCCAACAACCAAATTGAAATATTGGCAGATCGAGTTCCAGATAAATGTACTCCAGTACGCTTTCAATTTGATGAACCCAATAGCTATTAAATATGAAAACCGATTGGTCCAGAATAAGCAACAAGCAAGCAAGCGGTAATGTGAAGGTAGATCAGGGCACAATTGGAACTCAGAATTGCATTTTCATTCATATGGCAACATACTACAGTCTACAAGCACTTAACAGACAAATATTTAATAACCATGACATAAAAATCCAATAAAAAGAGAAAAAAAAAATACGCTTAGAGGCTAATGAACCCAACACAAGGCCTACAGTTTCAGATTAAGGTCTAAAGGTTCCAAATGGAGAAAGCAAAATCCGAGGCACAGGCACACAACAAAGAACATCAAGAAGGGGTAACCTTGATTAGAGAAGAAAGATCTAATATTAACAATGGTCGAATATACAAAATATCCCCCTCCCTCGATCCTGTATTCAATTAATAGCTACAGAAACAATAGTGAGAAACCCACAAACGAAGAATCGAAATAGCTCATAAAACCAGGATTCCAACAAATTCCACGATTCCTTTTAGTTACAAGTACAACTGATGGAATGAGATGGAAGATAGACGACGAACCTGGAGTGGGTTTTTCAGCCATGCCGTTGTAGAAGAGTTAGCAGCAGTAAATCTCTAAAACTGAGAGCTTTACGATATTAACAAGAATAGCAGAGAGAGAGAGAGAGAGAGAGAGAGAGAGAGAGAGAGCTTGGTGGGTGTGGCTTGACGAAGAAGAAGAAGGAGGAGGAGGAGAAGGAAGAGATGGAGAAGAAGAAGAAGAGAGAGAAAGTTAAAAATCAACGAGGAGAAAATCTTGGATTAAGAAGTTTGACAAGAAATTTAGGCAAATCAGATCCTCTCCTTGTTAGCAATTTTAATACCATTCGTTAAAATACCTTGAACACAAATTCTCTGGAAAAAAAAATAAAAATTAATATTTACAGATGAGAAACATTATAATTAAATCCCAATTTTCTTGAATTATAAGCAATAGAGGAACAGGTGAAATGATCTTGTTGGGATCACAAAAGCTCTAACATTCTAACCAAGTTTCAATGTCTCTCTAAACTATGGCCATCTTTGTCTCTCTAAACTTCATAAGGCTGTTTTGAGGTTAGCGGTTAAAAAAAAACATAAAAAATAAAAATAGGGATCGGTCAAATAACGATTATTTTTGTTGTGAAATCTTAAAGTCGGACGTTGTAATCTTATCATCTTCTTTCTTGTAATAACGTCTGACAAGAAAATAATAATAAAGTTATTATGCTATTTTAACATAAGCATTTATCCAATCTTGTTTTTCATTTTTGCCAAATTGATGATATATATTCTAAGAATCAATTTAGGAGAAAAATAACTTTAGAAAATTTTCCTTTTGAAATTCTATTTTTCTTGTACAGATTCTATATATTGTACGACACCGTCATTAAAAAAAACCTTAAAGGGTTTCTTTAATAATGGGCTAATATTTTATCAAAGACCAAGTACTGAAAAGTATTTTTTTATACCATACTTTTTATTTTTCACCAATCCAAGTAAAATATGTATAAAATTTATATATATTGTTATTATTATATTACTTTAACGATGAATATAACTATAAATAAATCACAACAAAGTTGAAAAAGGTTAAGACTTATTAAGAGGTTGCAATAAAGTTGAAAAAGACATATTTTTTAAAATCCGTGTGCTGCGGACACCGGATTTTTCCTTTACAACGTAGGAGAGTGGTTCTTTTCTTCATATGTCAGGACAAAATGTATCATGGGTGCACCTCTTTGGTAAAGTGGGCCTGGGGTTGGATTTGTCAGCATGCTGATCCATTCAAATCAACTTACTCGGATTTTTTGTTTGGGAAAATTATAAAAAAGTATACCCTTTCATATTTATTTGTGTAAAATATTTTAATATAAAATATATGAGTATAAGTACTTTTATGTGTAAATGTTTGATGAAAATGTATACTTTTGTTTAATTGTAATTTTTTCTCTTACTAAATTGTCATTTTCCTTTATTAATTGAAGACAAATATGACAGTTATATTAGGGATTCAGTTTCTTAATTTTATACTATATTTTTTTTGAATTTTAAATTACCTATTCATGTGTGATTGAATTTCGGTATGGTCATCACCGTCTGATACCGATATTTCCCCTTATTCATAGTGAACTCATAAAAAAATCTATCACTTATTCAAAGAGATTTTCACATCCTATTCGGCGATCAACATGAAGTTTTGAAAAGAAAAGAGGTTTTAAAGAAGGTTTATCACCAAACATTGGAAGAATGTATGTTTTTTGGCGAGATTTCCACTTATTCATGGTGAAACAATCAAAAACCTTTATTACTTGTGAATAGTGATTTTCACTTTTTCAGCAACGATCAACATGAAGTTTTGAAAATTCAAAATGAGATTTTATGGAAGTTTTTGGAAGAATGGGGTTTTCGGCGATATTGAAGGAATTTATGTGTAACAGTTGAGATCCCTTAAATTTTGATTGTGGAGACAAAAATATAGGAATCAGTTCCTTTTTTATTGAAGGGAGTATTTTAGAGAATTGTTAGGAGTTGTGTACTTTTTGGCCGGGATGACTTGCAGTTCATGAGTGGCATAAGGGTGTCTAGTTACTTAGTTCATGTACGTTTGTTGACTAACTTGACAAGCCAAGCTGAAACTCAAGATTCATGGAACTTGCCTAGATGAAACATAGTTCATGTACGGTTGATGTACGATTGCACAGGTTCTTTTGGAACTTGCCTAGATGAAACTCATTAAGGGGAAGTTGGTAAGTAATATGAAGTTAGTAAGATGGAAAAGATTTACGGGATTTTGCTATTGTAAATATCCATCCCTACGAGTTGGGATGTTAAGTTTTAGTGTTGAAATAAATGGTTGTGCAGGTGTTAAAGTATCAATTCAAAACCAATTGGCTGTGACTTGAGAGACCCACAAGGCTTATTGCACGGGCGATTTCCTGCAATGAATAGAGATAACGATCCTCTCGATGATGAACCTGAAACAACCAAAAAGTCAGAAAGGGGGCCGGGTGAACACCTGACTTATCCCCTCCGAAGCTTAAGTCAGTAGGCATTTTGGAGGCTTAAGCACATTGTCTTTTTTTTCAGTTTAGTTTGCGTACCTTTGTTCATATTTCTGAAGATTATTTATACCTGAACTAGCAATGAGTGCAAGGGTTTGGAGTCCCATTTCAATATTTAATGACTTGCACTCTTATCCATGCGTAATGAGTGTTCTCCACTCAGATTCCCGTGACTGGTTCACTCGAGCGATAGGTTGACTGCTCGGGGCATGCCGAGCACTTATGATCCTATCCCCGGTCATTTGAGTCCATCTGATCGGCACTTGACATCTACTCCCGAGTGTTTAATGCTCGGGGAACAGTACCTCGAGATATCCCGATGACATCTGGTCGGCGCAATGACAATTAATGCTTTGCAATTATAACTGTCGATTTGGGTCTCGATGATGCAGAGGCTCATTAATAGCCTTGTCGTAGTCACTCAAATCCTCATTAATGAGCTGTCATATCTCCTTAAATGCTGGTGCCAGTCTGTATGCTCGGATCCTCTAAGTCATCACTCATCAGCACCTTTTGAGTTTCATAACGGCTACCTCTTTCCACGTGTCGATTTGGGGGCTGCTGAGCCGCCTAAAGTCCCGTCAATTGCCCCCCAACCTTCATTTTCCTTGGGATGTGGGACAAGTGGTGCGAGGAAAGTAGAGGCTTGCTGAACACGCCTGGGTTATAGGGGCGGTTATTTACACGTCTGGCGCCGAACTTTTCAAATTTCCAAATGATGATCTGCCTCTTCGATTCCCGCGCCCTGCCGCAGTGTATAAATAGGAAATTCCTCAGCCATTTACAGACTTTGAATCCTCAAATCTTCTCCCAGCAATCAACTCCCGAGTACCTCCTTATTCTCCCAAGCAACCGTTCTCTCTTTCTCGAGCACCTCTTCTGAAGATCTTTCACCTGTAAGTACTTTCCTTTCCCCAATTTCTCCTTCATCTGCTCATTTTACCTCCACATTTCTTCAAAAAACTCATTCATGGCCAGAATACGCAGAACAGTAGTTAGGGAACCCACTAGGCCTAGAGATATTGGTAGGTTGAGGAGAATCAAAGTAAAAGACTCCAATATTCAAGCTTTTAGGGCTAGGTACCATATTCTCGAGCTAGTTTATACATTTCCCTTTGATCCTGACTTCCATAGGGCTGATATAGGGAATGTAGACCTCATGCCCTTCTTTACCAAAGCCATCATGGAGGGGGGAGTTAGGTTCCCCCTCCATCCCCTCTTGCTGAAGATGCTAATGCACTTGAGACTTTTTCCCCTCCAGTGTGGCATAAATTTCTTCAGAGTAGTCATGGGCGTGGTCGCACTAAATGCTCGGCTGGGGGTAAACCTAGGAGTAAATGAAATCTTGTTCTGCTACGACTTAAAATTAGTCGGCGGGGGCAGATACTACCTTCAGGCTAGGGATACTTCCATGTATCTGGTGACACACATAGCGGACTCGGACAAGGGGTATGTCCAGGATCTAATATGCTCGGCGGCAGTTGGGAGAAAGGAGATGTGGGCCCGAGTATGATGGATTATATTGCCCCAAAGTGTCGAGGGGTCCAGGTGTGTATTGTACATACTTTGAAACTATTCGGCTCTTATTGTCGTTTCTGACCTCACTGCTGGTTTATTCTTGTAGAAGGATACAAGGCCGACACTGCTCAACCCTTAAAGTCCCAAGTCAACTTTGAGAACTTACTCAAAGTCTGGTCCCACAACCCGGCTGATCCCTTTGCCCGAGCAGCCCACGTATTGCTCGGCTACCACCCAACCTACACCATGTTCTCACAGGTCCCGCCGCCGTTCGATCCTTCAATCTGGGAGGATCACTCTTCTGACGAAGAGGAAGAAGGGAATCTTGAAGCCGACCCGGACAGAGACACCAAGCGCACTTCATCCCCTGACGAAAAGTTTAACTTCCCGGCCATCACTATGGAGAGTCTGGAAGCCGCTTCCAGGGCAAGGAGAGTGAGGCTCTAGGGAGCGGGCGAGCCGTCTGGGACCGCACCGACCGTGGTACCTCCGCCCCCCTCCCGCCGCGCCGACAACCACCACCATCGGAGCAGCAATGACAGCAGCTGCAACAGGATCCAGTGATTCCTTCGAGGGATCAGCTCCGACAATGACACTAAGTTCCTCTCTCAGACCCGGTCGTCGAGCAGTAGAGAAACCAGTGCGGCAGAGAGCCCCGAGTCCTCTAATGAACGCCGAGTGAAACGGCGCCATGATACTCTGATGCCCAATGTCCCCGCCGAGTGGGCTCCCCTAGCCGTCACTAGGAGGGGCAATCCTGTTTTGGAGTGTGATTCTATTATCCACTCCCCTGACGTTGCTTTGGCCGTTAGTAAGACTCTTCACTTTGAGGCCGACATGGCCGTGCATCAAGACTATGGGGACAACCGGCTCCTGCAAGGAGTCATTCAGCATAACTTGGTGGTAAGTATGCCGAGTTCTTTTCTGACTTCTGCTTTTTCTCTTTATCGTTTGGCCTCTTCTTACTTCTGCTTTTCTTTCTTCTCAGGCCTGCTAGCAGATGGGGGTTATTATTGATCGTTTTTGGGAGTACAAGACCAAGGCCAATGAGGCCCAGACCGAGCTGGCTCGAAAAGATGAGCATACCCGGGGAGTGGAGAGGACGGTCGGTGATCAAACTAAGCATATCGCCGACCTGATCCCCAAGGCCGAGGCTCTTACTGCCGAGATGGACAAGACAAAGACAGCCAAGGTCGAGGCGACGAAGATAATGGAGGAGCTCGAGCTCCGGGTTTCCACTGCCGATGTAAAGCTTCTTGACGCCAAGGCTATCATCAATGCCTTGACTTCTAAAGTGGAAACCCTGGAGGGAGAGAAGGTTGGGGAGTCCAAGAGAACTTGGAAGACGTGCATGGACCTATACTATTAGTGCCAAGATCAGATGGTCCCGGCCTTTAAGGAAGCAAAGAAGGGGGCCTTCAAGGAAGGCTGGGACGGGGCCTTGCACGCCGCCGAGGTTGACGTTGGCTCGTCACTTTTTTCGATGCATAGCCTGCTTGGGGAACCCGAAGTCAGGGACGTTCCCGAGGTGCAGCAAAAATCCGAGCCAATTTCAGGACCAGCCGAAGGAGCGGGTGGGACCGAAGGCCAGAACGTACCGATCACACTTAGTGACGGTTCTGAACAACATTCTTCCCCTCGGCTCTCTTCCTCTACTCTCCCGGGCCACAACGACTATCTCCCCCCTCTCGATACCCCAGTCTTTCATCCTGTGGGGGTTGAGGCAAAGCTTGATGAGATACTTGGCGTTGGGGAAGACTCGCTCAGGCCAAGGGGATTGCTCGGTGGAGAAGATGTCGGAGAAAACCCTGAGGAGCAGGCAGACCCCAAAGGCCCCAGGGATACTTAGCCATCTTTCGAGTTTTTTGTTTTTTGTTCATTCTCTCTTGTATGACCCGGGGGACGCATAACCCCTTTTTTCTTTTGATCAATGAAACTTTCTTTTCGTTATGATCTTCTTTTATTTTGTTAATTGTATTTCATTCCGCTGAATTGTATTCCCGAATCTCCAAGCTCATAAAATCACGAAAATGTACAAGTATTTGGGTCTTATACCCCTCGGGGCCGTGCCCCTAACGACCGAGCTCAAGGCTCGTGTTAACTTTTTGAGGGTGATGCTCCAATGTTGGAGTCTTATACCCCTCAGGGCAATGCCCCTAATGACTGAGCCCAAGGCTTGTGTTAACTTTTTGAGGACGATGCTCCAAGGCTGGAGTCTTATACCCCTCGGGGCCGTGCCCCTAACGATTGAGCCCAAGGCTCATGTTAACTTTTTGAGGGTGATGCTCCAAGGCTGGAGTCTTATACCCCTCGGGGTCGTGCCCCTATCGACCAAGCCCAAGGCTCGTGTTAAACATTTATCGAGAACCGAAGCCTAGGACTCAACTTAGTAGTAATATCTCTTCAAATTTGATACATTCCAAGGTTGGTTTACATTATTCCCATCCATGTCTCGTAGTCTATATGCCCTTGTGCATCCCACATCAATTACTTTGTAAGGGTCTTCCCAATTGAGGCCGAGTTTCCCATCAGTGGGTTCCCGAGTAGTGCCCACAACTTTGCGTAACACCAAGTCTTTTACTTGGAAATTCCTCGTTCGGACCTTCTTCTGGTGTTGTCTTGACAGCTCTCCTTGGTACCTTGTTAGCCTGATGGATGTCAGTTCTTTTCTCTCTTCAGCCAAATCAAGGTCCCTGTCAAGTGTCTGATCATTGTTTCCTAACTCAAAGGCTTGACTTCGTATTGTTAGGAGCCTTACTTCCAAAGGGATGACAACTTCGATTCCATATGTATAGCGTATGGTGTTTCGTCTGTTGAAGTCCTTGGCGTTGTCCTATAGGCTCATAGCACATTGAGTAACTCCTCGGTCCACTTACCTTTTGCCTTTTCCAATCTCTTTTTGATTTCGGCTAATACTGTCTTATTTGAAACCTCCGCTTGTCCATTACTTTGTGGGTAGGTTGGGATGGAATAATAATTGCGTATTCTGAATTCCGAACAAAACTTCCTGAACGGACCACTGTTGAATTGAGTGTCGTTGTCTGATATGATGGCCCGAGGGATTCCGAACCGAGTAATAATGTTCTGCCACACAAACTTCTTTGTTTCGACGTCCCGAATATGACTCAGAGGCTTGGCTTCGATCTACTTTGTAAAATAATCAGTAGCCACTAGGAGGAATTTTTTGTCTAAGGGGGCCCTTGGGAGAGGCCCCACGATATCGATGCCCCACTGAGAGAATGACCAGAGACTTGTCAATAAGTTCAAATCTCCCGCTGATTTTTGGATGATGGGAGCGAATTTCTGACACTTATCACATTTGCGAATGTAGCTCTTGGCATCCTTCTGCATGTACGACCACCAATACCCCTGAGACATTGCTCGGTGTGCGAGGGACCTTCCTCCTGTATGACTCCCACATACACCCTCATGAACTTCATAGAGCAAATGTTCTATTTTGTCCTCAGGGATGCACAGTAAATGTGGTCCCGAGAAGGATCTCCTATATAACTTGTGGTCGGCAGATATCCAGAACCTGTGAGCCTTGAGTTTGATCTTCCTAACTTCTCTGATATCCTCGAAAAGTGCTCCTTTCATCAAATATTTGATTATGGGATCCATCCAACCTAGAGGCGTTCTTTGTACTTGAATCGGCAGTACCTGCTCGGTCTTTGTGTTTCTTATATTCGGATTTTCTCAGTTTTCAACGATAATGTGCCGAGTTACCTCCGAGGCTAATGCCGAGGCGAGACAGGCCAGCGTATCGGCGTGGGTATTATGATCCCTTGAAATTTGGGACACTTCTACCTTTTCCAACTTCTCGATCCCCGATTTTGCCTTCTGATGATATGCCTTCATTCTACTATCCCGAACTTCAAAGTCGCCACTGATTTGATTTACTACCAACTGGGAGTCGCATAAAATGTGGAGGCGTCTAACCCCGATCGAGTACGTAATATCGAGCCTTGCCAACAACACCTCATACTCGGCCTCGTTATTAGATGCTTTGAATCCCAATCTGATAGCTCGTTCCACTGTGAATCCTTCGGAATTGGTTAGTACTATACCTACTCTTGCCCCCTTCACGTTCGAGGATCCATCTACATGTAAGTTCCAAATGTCATCATCAAAAGTTATCAATTCTTGTGGAGGCTCGGACACAGAGAACTCGACAACAAAGTCAATAAGAATCTACCCTTTGATGGAAGTACGTGGTTTGTACCTTATCTCGAACTCCCCGAGCTCCACATCCCACTTTGCCACCCTTCCGGATATGCCGGCTTTATGAAGGATGGGCTTGAGGGGCCGATCGATCAAGACTTCTATAGTATGTGCTTGAAAGTAGTGTCTGAGTTTCCTTGCTGAGACTATCAATGCTAGTATGAGTTTTTCCATCGGCAAGTACCTAGTCTCGGCATCGAGCAGGGTCTTGCTCACGAAGTAAATAGGCCTTTGCACCCCCTCGTGTTCCCTGACTGAGGCCCCACTAACTGCCCCTTTCGATACAGATAAATAGAGGTTCAACACTTCTCCCTCGGTTGGGATAGACAAGGTGGGGGGGGGAATCTTAGGTAGTCTTTTATCCCTTTAAGTGCTTGGTCACATTCTTCTCTCCAAGTCCCCTTTGTCGCCCCCTTGAGCATGAAGAATGGTTTGCGCCTCTCCGAGGACTTGGAGATGAATCGGTTGAGGATGGCTAGCATTCCCATTAATTTCTAAATGTCTTTAGTAGTCTTTGGCGCCTGGATACTCTGTATGGCATATACTTGCTCGGGATTGGCTTCTATGCCCCTATGTGTGACCAAGTACCCCAAAAATTTGCCCGAGCTTACACCGAATGCACACTTTGAGGCATTAAGCTTTAGCCCGTATCTCCGGAGCACGGTGAATGCCGCTCCGAGGTCCCGGAGATGATCGGAACCCCTTTTGCTTTTCACTAGCATATCATCAATATAAACCTCCATGGTGACGCCGAGCTGCTGCTTAAAAATCTTGTTCATCAGGCACTGATAAGTGGCACCAACATTCTTCAGCCCGAAGGGCATTACCATGTAGTAATAGATCCCTCGGGGTGTAATGAACGATGTCTTCTCCTGATCTAATTCATGCAATGAAATTTGATGATAACCTGCCCGAGCATTCATGAAGGAGATACGTTTGTGACCTGCGGTCGCATCTACAAGCTGATCGACCTTTGGCAATGAATACTCGTCCTTGGGGCACGCTTTATTCAAGTCCGTGAAATCCACGCAAACTCACCATTTCTCTTTTTTTTTTTCTTAGCGCACACCGTGTTGGATAACTATTGGGGGAACTGTACTTCTTTGATGGAGCCCGCCCCCAACAACCTGTCGACTTCCTCATCCACTGCCTTTGCGTAATGCGGCGCCGTTGATTAACCATCAAAAGTGCTATTTTATTATATTTAATAATTGGTTAATTGCATATTATTTGTGATTAAATGTGTTAAATTCCTTGATTTTCTAATTTGATACTTTTTCTAGTTGTTTGGTTTATTTTGTAGGTAAATTGGTTGATTTAAAGTAATAATGGATAATGCAAGTGAAACAATCACTAGAGGAAGAATCACAATTGATAAGGATTGAAGAGTCAAGATTGAGATAGGAAGACTTGAAGATAAATCAGAATTTTAATCCTTATAAGAGTCCAAGTTAGAAGAAAATTCATTTAAAGTTGGATTAGGAAAGTTTCCTAGAAGATAAGGATTTGACACATCTTCAGTATTTCAGTCATAACTTTTGACTCCGATATCAGATTGACTTGATATTTGCGGTGTTGGAAAGAAGACTTCAAGGGCTACAAAAGTGTATTTCACGAAAATTTCGTGATTCAACCTATAAATATGAGAAATCTAAGCTTGAAGTCTGGACAGATTATGTATCCGCGGGCCCCAAGATTTATGCATGGGATTTAACCTTACAAGACATCTTTTTGGGAAAGAAATTCCTTCCAACCTGCACTTATGATTTATTTTACTATAAATAAGGGCTCTCATCTATTGAGAGAGGGAGATTTAGGATTTAGATTATTTTATTCTTTTTTCCATATTTTTATTTTTAGTTCGTCATGTCTGGCTAGAAGGCTAAGCTAGGGCTAGGGGAGAACCTCTCAATGAAGTACGGTAATGTTATTGACTTTGTGCTTAATGATTTATGATGTTTTGTTAATTTAACTTCTGATTTTTTAGCAAAGTTTTTATTCTGTAAAAACTCCTGAGTTGTTGTGTCACGTACATCGATTGCTTGAGTTTCCCTGCGAATAAATAACTGGTTATTCCACGCTTGAGGTAGTTAGCATTATTTCATAAAATAATATAATTGGATGATTATTCAGGTTCCTGAATAATCTTTTGATTGTAACATTTGGTTTTCTTACTTGATTTGTTACTTGAATCAACCGACATCTAATTTGTGTTTCAAGTTAAGTTTTGAGTCTTCAATCATTATTGTATGGAATTGAGAGGGAGTACCCGATGCTTTAGTATTTTCTATTATTGTTTTAAAACCAAATTTATTGTTTTCTAAATCTCTACAACAATTATTTCAAAATAAATTTTCTTTTAT
Source organism: Ilex aquifolium (assembly GCA_951799425.1). Classification (NCBI taxonomy): domain Eukaryota; kingdom Viridiplantae; phylum Streptophyta; class Magnoliopsida; order Aquifoliales; family Aquifoliaceae; genus Ilex; species Ilex aquifolium. Next base: position 58,775,423 of record OX637391.1, on the reverse strand, counting down.
TTTTCTTTATGTTCTAAGTTTTTCACAATTTCTTGTGGTTCGACCTCGGACTTCCGAGTATTATATTACTTCGCACAACCTGCACTTGGGTAATCAATTCTAAAATTGTAGCAAGTTTTTGGCGCCGTTGCTGGGGAATTGTTTGAAGGCAAAGAACACATCGCCATCTATTGAGGTTTGCTTGATTTGAGATTCGTCATAGATCCGGTAATCTCGTCCCTTTTTTTTTATTATTTGTTAATTATTTGTTTTATTTTTTTCTCAGGTTAGATATTTCATAATTTTTATTTTTATATTTTATATTTCTTTTAATGTGGTGTGAAGATTTTCCCCGATGGAAGAACTGTGTGCGCTTTGTGATGTGTATGGGCATCCCATTGAGGTTTGCCCTTTAATTCCAACTGCTCGAAAAATTTTGAGGAATGGGACAATTGTCTTACCTAATTCTTCTCAACCTTACCCCGACCATTGTTTTGAAACTTTTTATCCCAATTTTGGTTGGGGGAATGAACATTATCAGTTACCTATATATGTCACATCACCACAAGACCCTCCCCAATATCCACCCTACCATGACCTACAAGAAGAGAATTTGGAGAATATTCTTAACGAATTTATGCAAAGCCAACTAGCTTTCAATGCCCAAACAAGTCAAGATATTAAAGAGATAAAATATATCAATGCCCAAACAAGTCAAGCTATTAAAGAGATAAAAGATATACTCAATATATTGATACAAGAACAAGAGGTTAAAAATAGTCAATATAGTAAGAGTGATTCTTTTCCTGAACTACAAACTGAGGATGAATCAATTAATACTCTTGATAGTGAAGAATTAAGTGACATTATTATTCCACAAGAGGCTAATGAGCCCAAAGACCTTTCATTATCAACAAGTAGTAATGAGATTCACATATCTAATCTTGGTGAGGGTATGAAAGTTGAGTTGTGTGTTGTAATTGATAAAAATTTATTGTCTATCTCATTGTTAGATTTGCATAAAAATGTATATATCTCCATTTTCTTGCATACTCTAATAATATATTGGGTATATGAGTGGATAGTTCGATTAAAAGAGCTGCTTCGACACCACATTTTTAAGTCAATAAAATTGAATGGTCGCATATTCAAATATGATTTTAAACCGGATTGAGTGTGAGCTTTTGTTTTTATTTGTACATAGTAGTTAGATTTTATTTTATTTTATTTTTAATTTTAGTTTTGTTTCTATTTGTTTTAATTTATAGTTTTTTTTGTTGAGTTTTTATTTGTAGGTTTTAGAGTTGTTGCGGTACCAAGTATTCCTATCCCTTTTATCTTTATTCATTATTTTTACTGAGCAATAAGATATTTATTTTTACATTGAGGACAATGTTGGATTTAGCTTGGGGGGTATGAGTATGTTTTGTGTTGTGAAAATTCCTAGTTTATTTTTTTTTAGTTTATTTACTTTGCTAAAAAAAAATATAAAAAAAAAATTGTTGGTTATTAAATATTTAAATAACATTTTTATGCATAGTTTGACACCACAATATGGGAATAATTTGTTTAAATTTAAATTTGTAATTGTTTAAGCATCACATAGAACTTTATTCTATATTTTTGTATCTCATATCATGTTCTTATTAAAACTCACAATTTGTGCACTTTAAACTTTACCAAGTTGAAAATTTGTTAGGTATGTTACCTTGAGAACTTGAAACATATAGTGGAGATGCATAAAAACCCTAGTGAGTTTTGATCCAATCTTTCTTGGAGGGTTATTTACATTTACTCAATAAAAAATATTTTTATTCAACTAATCTCCTTCAATAGTCTCATTATTTTTGTTTTGGTTAACACCAATATTGTGAATAATTGCTTGACTTTGAATTATTTGCATGAGAAGTGTGATATCAAAAGCTCTTGAGATATGATTTTAGACCATCTTTGTCATTATTTGAGCCTAAATCTTATTCTTTGAATATTATTATCCCTAGAAGCCATGATTGAGCCTTTAAAGCAAAATTTTATTTCTTATACCCAACATATAATAACCAAGCCAATGAGAAAAAATAATATCTTTTACCCTTGGTTATCCTGAGATTGAACTTTTATTGTTTATGTAATTTGGGAGATGTTGGTTAAGAAAAGAAAAGAAAAAAAAGAGTTTTACATACTTGTGAATATTTGCATTAGATGTCTTGCTGAAAAAAAGAAAAAAAAAAAAAGTTGAAAAAAAAAAAGAAAGACAATATGTCTAGCTGTGAAAAAAAAAAAAATAGCAAGCATGTGTTTGAAAAGAAAAAAAATATGAGTAAGTGATGTAAATTGTGCTTCTAAAGGATGGAGAGTGAAAGACTATGAAAAGAAGTTTGGTTGTGTAATGTACATGTTCTCTCGGGATAGTCTTTTGAATTCCTGAATATCCTTCGTTTCAAAACCCTAATCCCAAGGCCTCATTACAACCTTAAATAAAGACCTATTTGATCTCAAGAGTGTATTGATGGATGCATGACTTGTGTGAATAAGGAAGAGAATGGTGATTATTTATTTATTGTGTGTTGATTTCCTTTCATGAGATTATGTCAAATCATTTTCTTTTGGATTACAATTATTTTAATGGAACATGTGAGCATTATTTGGTTTTGGACTTAAATATCTTCTTCTCACATGTGATATTTGAGGGAATAGTCACTATAATATGAGAGAATCTTTTATGAGTGAATTATCCAGTGAGATTTGGCATTGAGACGAATAGTTGATAGTTGTAGAGGTGATTATCGAATAAGTTATTGACTTGGTATAGTTAATTCACACTACACACGATTTTATATGGGAACATGATAAGTGCATACATTTATATAGCGTATAATTCTATATTTTTGCTTTGCATATGCTTATAAAAAGAATTATAGTTTAGAATTCTTATATTGTGGTAGCAAATTGTGTTATAAAATTATTATTCAGATATTAGATCAGATGTTGATGTTTGTGGGTATCATCTCTGGAAACCCTCACGAGACTATACTCGTCCACTAGGGGGAACCTAGGGGTTTAAAGGCTTGTTGCATATGCTAAATGCAATCGTGAGACCTACGAAAGTGCATTTGTATTTTACTTTATTAGGATATTTTGTTTTTAGTTTTTAGATTTTGGGATCCATGTATTACTAGGGACTAGTAATATTCAGGTTGGGGGGTGTGATTAACCATCAAAAGTGCTATTTTATTATATTTAATAATTGGTTAATTGCATATTATTTGTGATTAAATGTGTTAAATTCCTTGATTTTCTAATTTGATACTTTTTCTAGTTGTTTGGTTTATTTTGCAGGTAAATTGGTTGATTTAAAGTAATAATGGATAATGCAAGTGAAGCAATCACTAGAGGAAGAATCACAATTGATAAGGATTGAAGAGTCAAGATTGGGATAGGAAGAATTGAAGATAAATCAGAATTTTAATCCTTATAAGAGTCCAAGTTAGAAGAAAATTCATTTAAAGTTGGATTAGAAAAGTTTCCTAGAAGATAAGGATTTGACACGTCTTCAGTATTTCAGTCATAACTTTTGACTCCGATATCATATTGACCTGATATTTGCGGTGTTGGAAAGAAGACTTCAAGGGCTACAAAAATGTATTTCACGAAAATTTCGTGATTAAACCTCTAAATATGAGAAATCTAAGCTCGAAATCTGGACAGATTATGTACCCGCGGGCCCCAAGATTGATGCACGGGATTTAACCTTACAAGACATCTTTTTGGGAAAGAAATTCCTTCCAACCTGTACTTAGGATTTATTTTACTATAAATAAGGGCTCTCATCTATTGAGAGAGGGAGATTTAGGATTTAGATTATTTTATTCTTTTTTTCATATTTTTATTTTTAGTTTGTCATGTCTGGCTAGAAGGCTAAGTTAGGGCTAGGGGAGAACCTCTCAATGAAGTACGGTAATGTTATTGACTTTGTGCTTAATGACTTATGATGTTTTGTTAATTTAACTTCTGATTTTTTAGCAAAGTTTTTATTCTGTAAAAACTCCTGAGTTGTTGTGCCATGTACATCGATTGCTTGAGTTTCCCTGCGAATAAATAACTGGTTATTCCACGCTTGAGGTAGTTAGCATTATTTTATAAAATAATATAATTGGATGATTATTCAGGTTTCCTGAATAATCTTTTGATTGTAACATTTGGTTTTCTTACTTGATTTGTTACTTGAATCAACCGACATCTGATTTGTGTTTCAAGTTAAGTTTTGAGTCTTCAATCATTATTGTATGGAATTGAGAGGGAGTACCCGATGCTTTAGTATTTTCTATTATTGTTTTAAAACCAAATTTATTGTTTTCTAAATCTTTACAACAATTATTTCAAAACAAATTTTCTTTTATTTTTCTTTATGTTCTAAGTTTTTCACAATTTCTTGTGGTTCGACCTCGGACTTCCGAGTATTATATTACTTCGCACAACCTGCACTTGGGTAATCAATTCTAAAGTTGTAGCAATTCTTTGAGCTTTTTGTCTTACGGGTCTGAAGGACGGGTCCACATGAAGCCGATGAGTCATTACCTCGACACTTATTCCCATCATCTCAGCTTGGGTCCACGCAAAGACGTCAGCGTTTTGGCGCAAGAAGCCTATCATGTCAGACTTTTCGGTGCCGCCTAGTGACGCCCTTATTAAAAAGAATCTCTCCTCGTCCTCGGGATTCAGAAAAACCTTGGCCAGGGCCTCCGTAGAACGATCGGCTGGTTCTGTAATGGGGTCATCCACACCAGGCCAACCGAACTGTGATTACTATTTAGCCACCACCGTCTTGGGATCACACTCTTGAGCTCAGCCATTGACCCCAGTCTTTACTACGGTGTAAAAATAACTTTTTGATGCTGCCTGATCGCCACGAATCTCCATGACACCCCTCGGAGTGGGAAACTTAATTTTCTGATGATAGGATGAATGCACTGCCCTCATTGCATGTAATCATGTCCTGCCCATGATGGCATTATACGATGAATCGAAGTCTATCACCACGAATTCCACTGAGACGGTAACGACCCTGGCACTAACCATGAGAGTGATCTTCCCAAGAGGAAGGGCGCAGGAACTGTTGAAGCCTATGAGAGGGGTCCTCACCGGCTTCAAGTCTTTCTGGGTGAAACCCATTTTGCGAAAGAGATTATCATACATCACCTCGGATGAGCTACCTGAGTCCACCAAGATCCTCTTGACATCAAACTTGTCGACTCGGAGGGTGATTACCAAAGCGTCTTCATGCGGGAGTACTAACCCTCCTAGGTCGGCATCGAAAAAGTGGATGATCTCGGTGTCAGTCCGCAGCCTCTTAGACGACTGTTCTCCACTCCTGTTTTCCTTTACTTTAACTGCTTGTGAGACCTTCTGGAGTCGGCCCGGAGGGAATTATACGTTGGTCTCTCAATCTTGCAAGCGGGTATTACCTCAACCACGATTGTCGCATCTTGAAATACGTCGGGTCTTCCTCCCGCCGAGCCCTTGGTGGGCTTCTCAATGAACTCTCCGAGATGTTCATCTACAATCTTCAATTAAGTGCCCCACATCCCGGTGATAAGAACACCAAGATGTCGAATCCCTCGACGATGGGTCTCCTTGCATCTTCGGGGGCCACTTAAAGAAAGGTTCCCCCTTTATCTTGTGTAGGATTTTGTAAATGGGTTCTTTGAAGACCGTGTTCACCCCCGGAAAGGACAAACGACTTGGAGTCGAGGTTGGCGCCCCTTTCCTTATAGGCGTTTCGCTCTCCCTTTTCCTCTGCACTAGGGCTCTACACTCGGGCACCATGGATTATTCCTTCACCCTGGCGTACTTATTTATCCGAGCCATCAGGTCCTTCATATCTTCTAGGGCCCTCTTAGTAAGGGATCTATAGAGGTCCGTGTCTCAGGACAATTCCAGCCGAAATGTCGCTGCAGCCATTGTTTCCGAGTAGGCCTCGACCTCATTGACTTCCTCCCAATAGCTAATTACGTACTGCCGAAGGGACTCTCCACCCCTCCGTTTGAGGATTAGCAAAGCGCCAATGTCTTTCGGCCTTTTACTGCTGGCGATGAACCGAGCTACAAAAAGCTCGGTCATCTATTTCCAAGAGTTGATGCTCTCAGGGGCCAAGTTCTCGTACCACTTCATCGTAGTGTCCCCCAAGCTCATGGGGAAAACTCGGCACAATAATCTTTGATCGGTGTCATAAATGGACATCAACAACTTGTATTGTCACAAATGGCTCTCGGGATCCGTTCTCCCATCATAGACCTTGAATCGGGGGATGGTGAACTTCTTTGGCATTTCGGTCTCCCGGATCGTCTGAAAGAACGGACAGACGATTTGATCATCCTCTTCATCCCCCTCGGGGTGGGATTTTCGGCGCTTGGCATCCAAGCGTGTTTGGAGATCCTCTCGGGGCCTCCCTTTTCTAGGCCCCCTCGCCGTGGACTCTGTGTGGGACTCAGATGCCACGACACCCTCTGACAATTTATGACGGAGATCCCCCCGAGACAGGTCTGCCCTGTGGTGATCCCATTCCGATATTTCCTCGGGAGTCGGCGTTCCCCAACTTAGGGGGTTGTGCTTCTCGCCCATGCTCCTCCTGGGGGCACGTAGCTTTGCGCCCCTAGAATCACCTCGGCTAAAACTTTGGTATTCACGTTTGCTGCTCCGCCAACTGGCGCTCCCCGTTTGCTCGAAATCACCAAGCTGATCCTGCACCTTGGCATTACCCTTCTCTAGTCGCTTAAGGCGGTTTCCTATCCGTTTTTCCACCAACTCAACAATTTCACAAGCCAAAAGGTCTTGCCCCCGAGGCCTTGATCCACGGGGAACGTTCACTGCGAGGCATGCTCGTCTCCCTCTGACTGGCTTAAAGAGTCTGACTCAGTGATTGCTGGGAGCCGGGTAGCTTCTGCGTTTCTCACGCGTAAGCTTCCCCCCCCCCCCCAAATCACCTTAGGATCGTGTCTTCACCATGATGCAATCGTTACAGGAAAAGCTCGTATGGTTCCCACAGACGGCGTCAAATTGCACGAGAGATTTCTTGCAATGAATAAAGATAGCGATTCTCTCGATGATGAACCTGAAACAACAAAAAAGTCAAAAAGGGGGCCGGGTGAACACCCGACTTATCCCCTCCAAAGCTTAAGTCAGTAGGCGTTTTGGAGGCTTAAGCACAATGTCTTTTTTTTTTTTTTTTCAGTTTAGTTTGTGTACATTTGTTCATATTTCTGAGGAGTATTTATACCTGGACTAGCAATGAGTGCAAGAGTTTGGAGTCTCATCTCAACATTTAATAACTTGCACTCTTATCCATGCGTAATAAGTGTTCTCCACTCAGATTCCCTTGACTGATTCACTCAGGCGATAGGTTGACTGCTCGGGGCATGCCGAACACTTATGATCCTATCCCCGGTCATTTGAGTCCATCTGATCGGCGCTTGACACCTACTCCTGAGTGTTTAATGCTCGGAGAACAGTACCTCGGGGTATCCTGAGGACATCTGGTCGGCTCAATGACCATTAATGCTTTGCAATTATGACTGTCAGTTCGGATCTTGAGGATACAGAGGCTTATTAATAGCTCTGTCGTAGTCACTCAAATCCTCATTAATGAGCTGTCATATCTCCTTAAATGCTGGTGCCAGTCTGTATGCTCGGCTTCTCTGAGTCATCACTCATTGGCGCCATTTTTCGGCACCTTTTGAGTTTCATAACAGCTACCTCTTTCCACGTGTCGATTTGAGAGCTGCTGAGCCGCCTAAAGTTCCGTCACTTATATTAGCTTGTATAGGCACTCCACTCACATGCAAGTCTGGCTCGTTCATTGAGCGACCAACACACAAATTTTACATATAGTTAACATACTTTCCTATCGAAACCGGGAACGATGATTGAGACTTCATCCGTGCACTCCACTCATGTTAAAGCATCCCACTCAAGACCAATTGGCAACGAGTGTAGGGGCTGCAAAGTTCATTTACTAATAGGCATTGAGATGTAATTTAACTGATATTTTGGATAAAATCCATTTTACTATCCCATTCTTTACCTATATTACACATGATTCCCCCAGGATTCAAAAATATGCACACAATCGCTTTCGGATCATGGAGTAACGGGCACCCATTAGTTTTTCCCTTAAAACTAATGGCAAAAATTGCTAAGTAAATATTTTAATCAAAGTAAAAAAAAGCCAAAATGACCTATGTTGGCCAAATGCTAGTTTGGTTTCCCATCTGGTTTTACAAAATTATATAAAGGCTCTAACTTAACTCGACAGCCTAATGAAGAGTCAGTTTGTTGTAGGGATCTAACCTTTGACTAATATTGATTGAAATATCAATCAATCTTGAGAAATAAGCAAGACTTGGCAAAAGATATATATTTTCTACACAAATTGGTATAGGTGTGTGTGGCCATTCTCACCTTGACTCCCATTCTTTAAAGGTGAGGATGAAGGGGAGGATGATGACGACTTAGATACGATTCCAAGTCTTGCACAATCAGATCCAATTGCACCTGAAGCAAACCAAATGTCAGAACACATATCACTGAGAAATCTCTAAACAACACACTTTAAAGTGATTAATAATTTACATCCTTAAAGTTTACATTGCTTCTTATTCTAGGTAATAAAATTTTAGGTATACCAATTTCATCTTTAAGACTTCCTCATGTGATGCATACGTAACTTTTTCATTAATTTTATTTTATTTAATGACAAATCATTCATCATATATGAATAAGAAACCGACTTATAAATAGTAAATCCACTTGTATTAATAACTATTGATCTTTCTTGATGAAACATCTAACTACCGATAGTAATTGGACTAAATTGAAACTATAAAGAAATTGTGAGGACATAATCTGTGAATTTTTATTTTTTTTAAAAAAAAAAAACGACATTAGAAATCACTCTAAACCCTAGGTAAAAAGTGTAATTAGTCCCAAAGTTATTTAGCTATGCAGTTCTTACATTCACCGTAGCAAGGGTAGACACTGATATTCAGAAGATTTTGGTAACCCGGGTTGCATTGACATGTATGTGTATATGTTGCATTCTTTGTGCATGAACCTTCTCCACAATAGATCCAGTCGCAAGCTGTAAAATCAACAATATAATAAAATACATATAAGAATTCTAATTCATCACAAATATTCTGAATATATAGCTGATGGATGGTGATTACGATCGAAGAAAGACGAGTTGCATGGAACGGAAGGTGCTGGAGGGGCGGCCGGCATGCACGAGTAGTCAAGAGTACCTGCAAAAATGAGAAAACAATATGTTAATAACAACTCTAAATTGTTGAGTACTAAACAATTTAAGATTGCAAAGGTAAGATTGGTTGACTAAAATCAATTAAAATTATCAAAATCTAATATTCAAAGGATCAAAAACCTGACACATAAATATTTGGATATGTATATAGTATGTATTCTTATATCCACTACTTACCTGCAAAAATTTCTAATCAATTGCCTTGCCTTTCATACAAACATTTTAGGCTGTTAGGCAATACCAAAACAATTTATGTATTTTTTTTTCTATTTTCTTGTTAGAGCTTTATCATCAACCAAAAGGAGAAGAAAGAAAATTGGGGAAAAATAAGAGAAGGGGTCGTACAGTTTGGAATTATGCAAGGAAGATATTGAAGATTTTCTTCGTTGTCAAAATGGGTGTGCTTCCAACCAGCATCGCATTCACATACGAAGTTGAATGGAGACCCAAATGCTGTCTTGCAAGTTCCTTTCCCACACTCCACTTCATTGCATAGGTTGTCTGTCAATCAACACAAACTTCTCAGTATCTAAATCTATGTGTGTGTGTCAGAAACAGAGAGAGAGAGAGAGAGAAACCAAAGATAGGAGCGAGAGCAGGAGGTATATAATCATTTGCTTTTACAGTAACAGCTAGTAGAACTAGAATTAAAGCCAAAGAAGCCATAAAGTTTGAGGAAGCCATGGTTTCAACAATTGGTAACTAGTAAGAGGATGAGAGAGATTAACCCTTCTAAACAAAACTAAAATTGTTATTTCCTAATGATTTTTACTTACGAAACTATGACAAGTCGTTTTATGGAATCTTATTAAATTTCAAGGACCCATGCATCGAGTTGTCAAGCCTCCAGCTTATCCAAAAATCAAAGACTACTCATTTGTCAACCCATATCCGATTAAAATGTTTATTATATCGAAAAGAGTAATGTTTTATATCTCAAATTTGTATTCTAAATGTGTATCTCAAATGAATGAGAACCATTAGATGAGTGGGTCCCATCAATTTTTTTTAATTGGGACCCACTGATCCAACCATCCTTATTGATTTGGGATGCACATTTGGGATACAAATTTGGATTATATAACATTGCTCTATTGAAAATGCTCGGATTTTCTTCCATTGGTCTTCAAAAGCAGCAGCAAAGTCCTTGTGGTCTCATTCCCTAGCCTTCAGGGAAGCTTCGAACAAGTCTGATTGGAATGGCGAGAATACACGTGGCACGCTTTTAGAGGCTCAATGACTTGATCACCAAGTCTTTTTTTTTCTGTTACTCCATGGCATAGAATTTGGGCATTAGTTACTCAATGAGGTTGGAACTTGGGATAAGATAATGAGTTTTTGGTTCAATGGTACTATTTGTTTTGTAAAGATTTTGTCTTCTTAAGATTAAGGGTTCAAGTCCCTCTTTTTCAATGAGTATCAAGCGGGAATACCACCCTCTCGAAATGAGAGCTCTCTACCCTAGTTAGGGTTTTCTCTGAGGGATATCCTCATTGACTTTCACCGCTTGCTTTCACCATCTTTTCTCTCTCCGATTCCCAAGGTGGTGCACTGTTCATGGAATAAACCAAAAGGTTTCGAACGCCTCGTTACCAAACAACATCCCCTCTTCACTGTTTTTGAACCTTTCCCATCTGAACGGAACACTCATTGGATCAAAAAACCGAACACCTCGTTACAAACCCCCAAAAACTCTTCATCTTCTACGCCATATACATCCCCCTCTCTCACCAGGTTAGTTTCTTCTCTGGCTTTTCATCATCCCCCTAGTACTATTTGTTTTTCTTCTATTTCCATCTTTTCCCAGAGAAACCTCAAACCCTCTTCTCTGTCAAACCCAAAAGAGACCCACCTTTCACCAAAACCCTCCCCCAGCCATTTTGGTATTCCTCCTCGATTTCTCAGTGCCCAGTTCATAACCCACTAATCTAGCCACTGTCTCGATCTCCTTTACCCGAATCGTACCTAGCCGGTAATTTAGGTGAAGCCTTTGTTCACTCACACTTCAATCACCCTTACCCCCATCTGCTCCCTCATGGAAAGAGATACCGAAACGAAATCCTGCTCCATTCATCACCCCCACATTTCCCTATACACAAACCCTTCTACCTTGAAGAATGTGGAGAAATTTTGCTTAGTGGGTTGGTTTTTCACAGAAGGTAATCTGAACAAGCAAGGAGTGTGTAATGTCTTGCAGAGCTCGTGGAAGACGGCGCGGGGTTTCTCCATCACTTATTGGGAAAGAAATACTTATATGTTCATGTTTAAGGACGAGGAGGACAGGGAAAAAATCCTAAATGAAGGGCCATGGTCAGTCTTTAGAACTTTGTTAGTTCTTAAGAAACACCAACAACAGAGCATTATTAGTGATTTCGAGTTCCAGAAAATAGAATTTTGGGTGCAGGCTTGGGGGCTCCCCTTGGACATGATGACCAAGAACAATGCCTGGAGAATAGGTATGGTGGTTGGGGAACCAACACAGTTGGAGGATTTTGATGGTGAAGTCCAGTTTCAACGTAACTTTATGAGGGTAAAATGTAGAATCAACCTGAACGACCCATTGAAGATGGGATTCTTCCTCACCCGTGAGAATCAAGACGACATTTGGATCCATCTGAAATATGAAAGGCTCTCCGATTTTTGCTATCAGTGTGGTCAAATTGGACATTCGCAAAGCCTATGCAAGGAGAAATGAATCTGGGGGTCCAATAATCAATTTGGTCCGGAGATGCGAGCACAAAGCAACCAAGCACAAGGCTTCTTCAGGGAAACTTGGTCCTTGAAAACAAGAGAAAATCTAGGCAAAAGGGAGAAACTCAAAGGGAAGGTGCAGATGACCGGAGAAGAAGATGATCCGGTGGCAAAGGAAGATTCAGAAAGCAGCAAGGCCCCAGCTGAAAAAGCTCCCGACAGCCATAACAGGAGCAGAAGGGAGGTGCCGAGCCCCCAAGGCACGTATACAGGACAAGAATCGCAGTGTCAGAGATGCAGTACCCAAAATCACGACTCCTCCCTCCCAGTGGTCCCTTACTGTAGGGGGGACCAGGAACCGGAATATAGTTTGTCCCTTTCCTCAGCTGACTCACACGATGAATCATAAATGTTTGTTGCTATTAAGAGAGGATCTTATTATGTTTATGAGCCCACTGAGAATATGGAGGCCTCAGAGTCCAGAGACAAGGTGATCCACATTAGTTCTGAAAGTGGTGGAGAGCAGAAAGATAAAGAGATGGAAGCCCATTTCCAAAATTTGTCGTTAAAAAGAAAAGCCCTGGCGGACTGTAATGAGCTGGAAGTCTTTCCCATGAAAAGTAAGAGAATCAAGTGTTCACTGGATAATGGGCCAGGGGGCTCCCTTCCCTTTCTCCCACAGAGGGGTCAGCAAATGGATCTTCATCTGTCACTCCCAAATTTGAGGGAAACACAGAAAACTAGTAAACAGCCTAGGAAGAGAAGAGCTAGGAAAACCAGGGGGCCCAACATGAAAACAAACTCTGAGTTATACTTTGAGTACATGGAGGACTGGGAGGAGCAACAGCAAGCCCAAGAGCCGAATGATGATATGCAGAGGGAAGGAGAAGGAGAGAACGATCTTAACCGAAACATGTCACAATGGATCTCCCAACCTTTTAACGAGGAACCTGGAGAGAAGCTACAAGATGGTATCCCAAAAAAGGTGGTGGTGGCTGACCTTAAACAGCCACAAGGTTCATGTTAGTTCTCTCATGGAACTGTCAGGGAGTTGGACGACCCTGGACAGTTCGAAGCTTGCGAGGGATTATTGAATCTCATCGTCCCTCAATCGTTTTCTTAATGGAGACAAAGAATAAGTCGCCAAAGTTGGAACGATTGAGAAGAGCCTTTAATTTTCACAAAAGTGAGTATGTTGAGCCTATTGGATTATCAGGAGGTTTGGCGCTATGGTGGAAGGAGGAGGTTTCACTCCAGGTGACCTCAAAGAATAAGAACATGTTGGATGTTTGTTGTAGCCACCCCCGAGTACCAGGGGTGTGGAGATGCACCTTTATTTATGCTGACACAGACTATGAAAAGAGGCAAAAAATATGACAACGTATTAAGGCAATGGCCAGCTCCATGTCAGGCTCATGGATGGTAGTTGGAGATTTCAATGTCATCGGCTCTATGGAGGAGAAAGAAGGAGGATCAGCTAGTAATTCAAAGAAAGTGGAAGAACGACAGCAACTCATTTCAGACTGTAACTTGGTGGACACAAACTTCAAAGGACCAAAATTCACATGGTCCAACAATAGACCCGGGATAGCCAACGTTCAGGAACGACTCGATCGTGTGTTAGTTAACATTGAGTGGCTCACCCTCCTTCCAGCCACACAAGTGCTGCATGAAGCCAGAATAGGGTCCGATCACTGCCCAATCATCGTTAACTTTGGCCTGGAAAAAAGAAGAGCTCCTCACTATTTCAAGTTCGAGTATATGTGGCTGGAGGATACGGACTGCGAGAAGGTGGTTAAGGAAGCTTGGAATAGAGAAGCGGCTAATGGGTCCACGATTGATACCGTAAAGAAACTGCGAAGGTGTATGTCTGTTCTTGATAGTTGGAGCAGACAGAAGTTTGGTAACAATAAGAAGGTGTTACAGGAGCTGGAGAGAGAACTTATTAAGGTCCAAATGCGGACTCCATCGGAGGAAATTTTGAGAGAGGAAACAACACTATGCTCCAAACTGCATGAAATCAGAAGCAGAGAGGAAAAATTCTGGATGCAAAGATCGAGAATCAGTTGGCTGAAATAAGGGGATCAAAACACGAGATTCTTCCACCTCTCTACCATCCAAAGAAGACAAAGAAACCAGATTCTCAAGCTTAGGAATGAAGAGGCTGAATGGGTGGAAGAGGAGGATGAGATTTGTGATCTCATTCAAATTTATTTCCAGAAGCTTTTCTCCACAAACGGGGCAAGAGATTTCGATGAAATATTGAATGTGGTGCAATGCAAAATCACAGGTGAGATGAACCAGAACTTGTTGAAACCCATCACTGATAAGGAAGTTTACGATGCTGTTAACCAGTTAGGAGCCCTCAAAGCCCCAGGCCCCGATGGGTTTCCGGGGGTTTTCTATCAGAACTTCTGGCACATTGTGGGGAAGGATGTTGTTAAAGAAGTTAGGAGATTTTTTGATGAAGGCTTGATGATGGAGGAGCTCAATTCGACCAACCTTGTGCTTATACCGAAGGAAAATGCCCCAGAAGATTTATCTCAGTTCAGGCCTATAGCCCTCTGCAACTTTCTGTACAAAATTATTTCGAAGGTGTTGGCGAACAAGATGAAGGGACTCATGGGCCATGTTATCTCCCCAAATCAGGCGGCTTTCCTCCCAAATAGAAAAATCCATGATAACATTATAATAGCAAATGAAGTCTTTCACTACCTGAAAGGAAAGAAGAAAGGAAGGGTGCCTGAAGTTGCTATTAAAATGGATATAAGCAAAGCATATGACCGTGTGGAATGGGATCTCTTGGAAGCAACAATGTTGAAATTGGGCTTTTGTAGCCGGTGGGTGAGTCTTGTGATGCAATGTGTTAGAACAGTATCCCTCAAAGTTATCCTCAATGGTGAAAGGAAGTGTGAGATCCTCCCCCAAAGGGGGATCAGACAAGGTGACCCTATCTCCCCGTACCTATTTATCATTGTAGTAGATGTGCTATCCCTAATGCTAAGCAAAGGAGCAGAAGAGAGGAAGTTCGTGGGGATAAAAATAAAGAGAAGAAGCCCAGCCATCTCCCACTTGTTCTTCGCAGATGATTCTTTGTTTTTTATTAAGGCAAAGGAGGAAGGGGTCATGGAGCTTATCAGGATCCTCCAAAGCTACTGCATTGCCTCAGGACAGTGCACTAATCATCAAAAATCAGGGGTTATTTTTTCGTCAAACACTTCAACTGAACAAAAAGCCTCCATCTGTAATCTTCTGGGAATGCAAAGCCTCCCACACAATGCAAAATACCTGGGGATTCCCACAGCTTGGAATAGCTCGAGGAAGGAGACCTTTGGATACATTCTGGAGAAGGTTCTAAAGAAGTTGCAAGGCTGGAGGAGCATACTTCTATCTCAAGCAGGTAAGGAGGTACTTATCAAAGCTGTTATCCAAGCAATTCCTAATTACATTATGTCTGTGGTGGAACTTCCAAAATGTTTTTGTCACCAACTGAATGGACACATAAGAAAATTTTGGTGGAAGAATGGGGAAGATAATGGTGGAATCTGTTGGAAGAGTTGGGGAAAAATGGTGGAACCAAAAGACATGGGAGGTATGGGTTTCAAGGATTTCAATCTGTTCAATCAAGCACTGCTAGCTAAACAGTGCTGGAGGCTCCTTAACCATCTAGATGCTTTCTGGGAAAATATCATCAAGGCCATATATTTCCCTAACGATGACTTCTTGAAGGCTAAACGAGGAACAAGACCCCCATGGATTTGGAACAGCCTACTCCATGGCAGGGAACTCCTTGAGAAAGGCATAATGTGGCAGATTAAAGATGGTGAGGCAATCAAGTTCTGGGATGACAAGTGGATACCTCGCATGGCAAACCTGGGAGTACATTCTCTAAGACCACAAGACTGTTCGATCAATTTTGTTGCTGATGTTATTAAAGAAAACCCGTTACAGTGGAACATTCAAAAACTCCAGGACAGTGTCTCTGAGGAAGAATTGAAAGCAATCCAGTCTATTCCTATCCCAGTTAAAGGTGGAAAGGATAAAAGGATATGGTGGCCCGATCACAAAGGGGAATACTCGGTAAAGTCTGGGTACAAGTTGGGATGTTCTAAGGATTCCAAACTGAACGAGACAAGCTCCTCCTTTTCACCTCACCCAAAGATGTGGCAAACAATTTGGAACATGAGAGCGGTGCCCAAAGTAAAGCATTTTTAGTGGAAAGCATGCCATAATATCCTGGCATCACAAGAGAATTTATACAAGAGAAAGTGTGCCAACTCGCCTGTGTGCAAGATTTGCCTACTCGCCCCAGAATCTATTGAGCATTTAATCTTTGAATGTGAATGGACGAAAAGAGTGTGGTTTGGGATGGAGATGGTCTCTCCAGGGGACCAGGCGGGATTTTAGTCTATCGCGCAACGCACCTCGCAGATCCTTGATTCTGTCAGCAACCCCCAGAGGAGATATGAAGTACTGGGTTTAATGGCGACAGTGGGATGGATCATATGGAAAACAAGGAACCAGAGAATCTTCAACGATGAACCTCCTGATGCCTTTGCTGCTGTGCTGAGAACCAAAAGCTTGTGGCTTGAGCTTGCTAATATGGAGGCTTCAAAAAGCAAAAGGAGCTTGCCTAATCCACTGGAAAGCGAGGAAGCAATGCAACAAATGACACCTGAGGTTTTTATTTGCTGTGATGGAGCGTTTCAAATCCAAATCAAATGAAGCAGCTTGTGCAGTCCTCTTATTAAACTCACATGGAGGCCTGATGGATGGTGCTGCAAAGCCTTTCCTTGCCACATCAAGTTTGCACGATGAAACAGAGGCAATTCGACTTGCCTGCCTCATGGTGGAAGCCAACTCTCTGATGGATGCAACAATTGTAAGTGACTGTCTGAATGCCATCAAGTTGAGTGCCACAGAAAATGTCCCTCCATGGGAAGTCAGTCCAATTTTGGATGACATCAAAAACATTGCTAGAATTCACAGGATTTGTTTTTTACACAAGCCTAGAGCCTTTTTAAAGGCTGCTCATTGGGTGGCTGCCACTATGATGAACAACTCACTCCCGCGTGGGTGGGTTGGGTCTCCACCTCCCGAGCTTAAGGCTTTTATTGCTATTGATTGTAACTCAAACTTCCCTACTTAATGAAATGTTACACACTGTTTCTTTGGATAAAAAAAAAGTCCCTTTTCCCCTTTCCCCTCCCCAAAAAAGAAAAAAAAAAGGTTGGAACTTGGGGTTAGGCTCTTCTTCAATTACTAAATAATTAAAAGATTTTGTGTTGCCGACTTTTGTGTTTACTACATAATCAATTTTTATAGTTTAAAGGATCACCTCTCAAGGACAGACCCTCTTGATTGCTTTATGGCCTTGACGAACAAATTCATCTAGAAAGAATTTCAATAGATGCATCATAATTTTTTATTTCAGGAAAGTGACTGAAAAGTATTGTTATAGCAAACTGAGTTGCCAAAAACTGTCATTTAGAGTGTCCTTTTTTTGTACCTACTATTGACAGTGTTCAAAGTTCAAATATGTCTTAGAGCATCTCCAAGAAGGCTATCTAAAATAGCTACTCAAAATATATTAAAATATTGTATTATCTACTTTAACTAACCACTTTTTTAAAGTCACTCCAACAATGCTATCTATTTTACCTAACCACTTCAACTAACTTTAACTAACTTTTAATAATAAAATCTAAAATATTATGTAGTATGTCATGTCATCACCATATTGATGACATCACATGTTGACGTGTTACGCCACGTCATCAAAATTTTTAATTTTTATTAATAACGGTCATATTTACAACGGTCACGAAATTCAAAATTTTAAAATTTGAATTTTGCAACGGTCATATTTTTGGATATGCATAAATATGATATTCCATCTCTCATTGTCATACACCTCAAATCTATATATTGGCATTACACTCTTCTTTGTGTTTATGTTATGGCTCGCCATTCTGCAATGAACATGCTTCTTAACGATTCTAACTCCGATGATGAATTAAAGATGCTAACAATTTGTGCTATTGAAATAAACAAAATCAATAGCGAGGAAAGCTCTGGTGTACGTCGTGGTTCTATTCAAGGTCATTCAGTAATTTTTCGCAATCGAGTTCAAGGGCACGAGAGGCTGTATCGTGATTGTTTTGCTGAACCGCCCATCTATCCCCCAAATTTATTTCGAAGAAGGTTTCGAATGAATCGAACCATTTTCCTTCGTATTCTATTCATGGTGGAAAATTATGATCCATATTTTGTCCCAAAAAAAAATGCTGCTGGAATTATTGGCTTGTCTTTCCTCAAAAGATGACAGCTGCCATAAGGATGCTTGCTTATGGAGTTGCAACAGATGCTGTTGATTATTATGTGAGGATTGGCGAAAGCACCACAATATAAAGTTTAAAAAGATTTGTGAGGGCGGTAGTAGCAATTTTTTCCAATGAATATCTCAAGTCACCAAACAACGATGACATTGCTAGATTATTAGCAATGGGTACCAATCGTGGGTTTCCTGGGATGTTGGGTAGCATTGATTGTATGCATTGGAAATAGAAGAATTGTCCAACAACATGGAAAGGTATGTATTCTGGTCACGTACATGAACCAACAATTATTTTGGAGGCAGTCGCTTCATATGATCTGTGGATTTGACATGTCTTTTTTGGGTTATCTGGATCTCATAATGATATCAACGTACTAGAACGTTCTTCTATTTTTGCTTTCCTTTCAGAAAGTCGGGCTCCTCCAGCCAATTTCTCAGTCAACAGAAACGATTATACAATAGGGTATTACCTTGCTGATGATATATATCCAAAATGGGCAACATTTGTCAAAACAATTCCCTCTCCAAGAGGCAATAAGCAAATACATTTTGCAAAATCTCAAGAGTCAGCAAGAAATGATGTTGAGCGAGCATTTGGAGTGCTCCAAACACGATTTGCTATTGTGCGTGGACCAGCACGTTTATGGACAGTTGAAGTGCTTAAAGATATTATGAAAGCATGCATAATATTACATAACATGATTGTCGAGGATGAGCGGAACGCTAATGAGTTGGACTTTACTTATGATACAATGGATGAGAGTCTCATTGCCACAGTCATACCTGAACGGAGTTCAGAACTACTCCAATTTATTAATACTTAACATTGTATTAGAGACAAAGAAACTCATTCCAAACTCTAAGCTGATCTAGTCAAGCATCAGTGGAATATGCATGGAAATTACTAGGCACTACTTAAACAAATGTTATTACAGTACTTGTACCTTGATTAGTACTATTTAAAGGTGTTTGTCTATTAATAAAAAAAAATTACATATTTTTTCCCAAGATTTCCATTTGGCGGCGTTGATAATATTCAGCTTGCAACTCGTATCCATCGACATTATTCGTTCTTCCTCTTTCACTTGCACCATTTGCATTCTCTCTTTATCTTGTAGTAGACGTTGCTGTTCTTGAAGATACTGTTTTTCAAACATTTCAAATTTCTTCTCATTTGTTACCTTTTTCTCTTCCTTCATCTCTGCTAACAGATTAACGAGTTCACAACTTCTTGCATCCCTTCCAGCTTCCTTGCTCTTTGATTTTCGTAGTCGAGCTTTCTCAGTTTTCCTTCCAGGTGGTCTGTCTAAGGGTCCATAGGACATATCGTCATCTCCTAAATTTACAGAGTCCGCAGTAGAAGACACGGAGCTGCCAGGAGTTGCATTATGTTTTGATTTTTGCTTCTTTGCTTGAGAATCCTCCATCCATTTTGGTTGATATCTTAACTCATTCCAACAATGTTCAAACGGAAAAGAAGATTTATAGAGTTCCTTGTACAAGTTCTTGGCATCACGAATCTGAAAAATTTTACAACAAAACTCATTATCATGTTATTAAAAGTACACTATTTTGTATGAAAATATTCACTCATACCTTGTCTTTCTCTGTCAAACCACTTTGATTCAGTCTTTCTATCTGTGCAAAACACCCACAAAATTTGTTGGTGGCTAGCTGAATTGCCGACCAACGATTCATCAAAGAATTTTGACTATGACTAGGACATGTCTTAGGTTTGTATTCGTGGAAGAACTCGCAAACCCTTTGCCAATATGTCTTTGATTTTTGCTCATTTTCTTGCACGGCATCCAAACTAATATTAAGCCACGCCGAGATTATCATAATGTCTTCCTCTGCTGTAAAATTGCCACCTCATTTTTTAGTGGTAGATTCTACTTGAGGAGATATTTGTGAAGATTGACCTATAATCTCATCATCTAAATTTGTTCCATCATGCATGAGATTGATGAAGTACACACCAGGTTGGAATGGATCCATGAGTAATGCCTATAAGATCAGACAAGTACTAGGGTTCACAGTTTGCTTTTATTTATAAGTATTGTGCTTAACAAGTTGAAATTTATTTCCTGAATTGACAATAACAAGTTCAGACCATGGAAGAAGAAAAACCTACATGAGATCTCTCAAACAAAACCAATTAAACAAAAATGATCTGCACATCCCATGAGATCTCTCAAACAAAACCAATTAAACAATGAGATCTCTCAAACAAAACCAACCTAATTCAATTCAAACCAAACAAGTATCACACAGCCTATTTATACTATGTGTGATTAAAATATATCTTCACACATCTTTTACTCAAAACAACCTATTCATACATTTACTGTAAATATACATGATTGAATATATAGAAATCAGTAGATCAGTAGGGATTCGAGTCATACATGATTGAATATTATAAGTATTGATTTTTTAATATATAGAAATCAGTAGATCAGTATCGAATTATGCATTGATACCAGAGGAGAAATACCCCAGCTAACTCCCTCAATATATATGTTGATGATGGATTCACGGCAAGGGCTCAAATTCAACATTCTTGTATATCCCACACTAACTGATATTAACCTCAAAGACATCATCTCAAAACACAGAATTTGAATTACTTCTTGTATATCCCACACTATGAAAATTAAGGCCAGAAAGCAAAAGGCTCAAACGACAAATTCAAACCATCCCAACAACAATACATTGCCTTCTATCACATGTGTATATATAGCAGTTAAAAGAATCTCAATAAAAAAAAAAGCATGAAGTGAATCTGAAATCTGCTTCTTAGAATTCCAAATACCCAAATCTAATACACAATCTAATACCCAAATCTGAAATCTGGTTCTTAGAATTCCAAATACCCAAATCTAATACACAAACTAATTCCCATATGCTTTCATTCCCATATACATAACCAGTAGTAGTTCAATTAAAAAAAAAAACCCATTCAAAATTGTGGTGAAATGGACCTTGTTTGAGAGAAATGGACCTTGTTTGAAAAACCCCAGTCGGTGAAATGGACCTTGTTTGAAAAACCCCAGTCGGTGGTGAAATGGACCTTGTTTGAAAAATCCCAGTCGGTGGAGCCAGTGGATTCAGACGGTGGAGCCAGTCGGTGGAGCCAGACGGTGAAGCTTCAGACGGTGGACCTCAGCCTTCTGTTCGATTCTGAAGCAAATCTGAAGCAAACCCTTCTCGGTGAAGCTTCAGATCTTCGGTGGAGCCAGATCTTTGGTGAAGCTTCAGATCTTCGGTGGATTCAGATCTTCAGTGGAGCCTTCTCGGTGAAGCTTCAGATCTTCGGTGGAGCCTGCGATGAAGGCTCTGTGCTGTGGAGCTTTAGTGAGACAAAGAGAAAGAGAGAGGGCCAGTGAGGGAGGAGAAGGCTAGCTACATCAAGCGAGCGAAAATCGGGTTATCTAGTTTAGATAACCGAATAGCTAGTCTCTTGGAGTGATAGTTTAAGGGAAAGTTATCCAAAATAGCTAAAGGGGTGGGTTTAGCTAGGTTGTTGGAGATGCTCTTACACATGTATTAAATAAATAATAGGACAAACTTGACTTTAGCTTGTGTTCTTTACCCTTGTGGTATACCTTAAATATACATCACCACCCTCATATTTAAAAATAGTCATATAACTTTCATATAGTTTGTGGACTAAAACGCAATTCTAACACCGTTGATGAAAATATTGAAATGACCTTTCTACTCTTCCTTTCTTTCTTCAACAACAAACATTTCAATGATTACATGTGGTCGTCGTTTCAAAGTAAAGGAATGGCAATGATTTGGACTGGTAAAAAATGGAAGTTATGTTGGGGTTGACTTGGGATGGTGGCCATGAGTAGTTGTAGGCGGTGGTCGATCTACTTAGATTCACTACCGGTAGCTCCTTTCACCTCCTCTCTCTTTCTATCTCTATCTCTCTCTCTCTCTCTCTCTCTCTCTCTCTCTCTCTCCCTCTCCCGTTAGTTGTGCAAAGGTGGTTCAGTGATAGTAGGTTCAAGAGGGTTTAATTGATTGAAGGTGATGAACCCAAATTCAACTGGGCCATGCCCAATAAACCAAGTCAGCTAAAAGGCAGGTCAAGCCAAGTTCGTGAATTCGACCCAACCCAAGGTCCGAAAAGTCCAAGAAGAATTAGAGCACGTGTGGAGAAATCATCGGGATACACACTCTCGAGAATCAAGGCTATCTTAATTGTATTTACCTTTTATAGTTATCCTCCCCGAAGATCTAGTATCTTCACCCTCATGTCACCGCCTCAACCAAAACTTTGTGTGTATAAATTGTAAGTCCTCTCTACATGAGATGACACATTGAGCTCTTCCTCTATACCTCTCTACACACATAGCTTTTCTCTCGCCTAGCTATTGTATCTCTCCCGGAGCTAACCATTGCTCTCTCCCCCGTTCACCCTACTTCATCAATAAAGACCCCCTAACCAACATTGCCGTTTTCCAGAGTGGAGTAAGTCACCCGGACCGAGCCACTATATATTTGCGTGTTGACTCAATATTTACATTACTTCCATTGATTGCTTTATTTATTGTCCATTAATTACACCTTATCACACACTCGACTGTTGATATCTCACGAGACAGTTTTGTGCATCATCAGTTTGGCGCCGTCTGTGGGAAACGACTAAGTTTTCTACTACTTTGCTACTCTCTTGAAATCCATGGCAATCACGACCAGGTCAATAAATAAACAACCGGCAAACAACAACCCAGCCCGCCGAGAGGAGGCTCCGCCTCCACCTATACCAACGGAACCATCTACTACAGCAACCCTCGTGGTCGGACAACAACTCTTGGAGCCTATGCAGTTGTTGGTAAGCCAAAACCAACAAATCATCCAACTGATGCTCGCATTGGAAGGCACTGCCCCTCATCATGCGGGAGCAGTACTCCCCCCAATTGGAGAAGTGCCACAACCTCACCACTCTAGGTGCTAGGGCGCCCTCCGGGGGCCCCAGCGCCAGGGCGCCCCTCACCCGGGTGTCCCTCCACTACGCGCATGCGCCACACATGTTCCTCCTCCTCATGTACCTGCACCACACACAGCTGACCATCCCAGGTAGGAGGATAAGGGGGAGAACCAGTATGCAGATCACAAAAGCTACTACAATGATCTGACAGAGCATGCTCCCAACCAATGTGATGAGAAGATCAAGGAGGTGTATGATCAGCTTGGCAATGCCCTCAACGCCATCAAAGCACAAACGCCGGAGATAGTGGATTACTTGGTAAGGCGCACTGACATCGCGTTTGTGGCGGATGTTGTCAACTACCCTTTACCCTCAAAGTTCAAGATGTCCGTCATTGAGATCTTTGACGGCACCAAAGATCCCCTCGACCATCTCGACACATACAAATCTCTCATGCAACTCCACAATGTGTATGATGAGATTATGTGTAGAGTCTTCCCTACCACTCTCAAGGGATCCGCACGCTAGTGGTTTGCCAAGCTCAAGCCTTCTTTCATTCACTCTTTTGCGGAGTTAAGCAAGTCTTTTGTCTCCCACTTCATTGGGGGACACCGACACCAGAAACCGATTACCCACATACTCACCATCAAGTAGGACCGGGATGAAAGCCTTAGGAGCTACCTCACTCATTTTTAACGAGGAGGCTCTCCAGATCGAGGAGCTAGATGACAAGGTGACCATGACCGCCTTAATCGCAGGTCTGCGCTCCTCTAGTTTTATGTTCTCTATCCTAAAAAAACCATCATCCAGCATGTCCGAGTTGCTGTCAAGGGTACAAAAGTACATGAACGCCGAAGATATCACCAAGGCCAGACGAGATGAGTCCTCCCATGGGGACGAGAAGAGGAAGGACACCCGTGAGGACAAATGAGAAGCATAGAACAAAAGGAATAGGATAGAGAGAATCTCTGACAGAGAGAAGCTTTCTCCAAAGTATTATGGTCCTCAATTATCTCATTTATATCTAACAGCTCTTGTTCAACTGCAGTCACCTTGGCAGTGTTAGGTACATATATCAAAAAGAGTAAGAGGGTTACGACCATAAACCACATCAATGGATGTCCTTTTAATAACGGAATGCCAACTAGTATTATAACATTATTAGTCATTTCAACCAATTATTCGGCTGAGAACTTGTGAAGCAACATAGGTAAATTTTATCTTATTCACCACTTAATGTTATGTGCTTATTTATATACTAGTTATTTCTCGTGCCTGAAGGCATGAAATAATCAAAATGGTTAATAATAAACATATTTGTATTCCAAAATTAAATTACAAAGATGGAGGAGAGAGAAAAAAATTTAAGCACTGGTTGTAGTGGGGGTGAGCGGTGGTAGTGGTGGTGAGAGACGGTGATGGTTGTAGTGGGTGGCGACGACTGTGGTGGTGGTGGCAGCCGTGGGTGGCAATAGTGATGGTGGTGGTGGGGCAGTGACGGTGGTGGGGGCTACGACGATGGTGGGTGGCGGTGGGCAATAGGTGGTGGTGAGTTATGGTAATGGGAGGTGGCAGTGGGCGACAGTGGTGGTGGGGCAACGACTGTGGTGGGTGGCAGTGAGCAACAGGTGATGGTGGCTTATGATAGTGGGTGGCGGTGGGTGGTGATGGTGGGATCATGGTGGTAGTGATAATAAATATAAGAATGAGATGATGATGGTGGTAGGTAGTGGTGGGGGGCGACAGTGGTATGAATTAGTGGTGGGTGACGACGACGATGATGGTGGTGGTGGTGATAGAGATGGTAGTGGGGTGACAACGATGGTGGTAGTATTGGTGATGGTGGTGGGGTGGCGGTAGCGGTTGTGGCGGTGGGGCAGTGACAATGATGGTGGTTATGGCAGATGTGGTGATGGGGTGGTGGCGGTGGTAGGAGTTGGGTGGAGGCAGTGGTGGTAGGGTGGCGACAATGATGGTAATGGTGGGGGCAGTGGTGGTGGTGATGGGGTGACAGTGGTGGTGGCAGCAGCGGTGATGGTGGTGGTGGCGGTAGTGGTGGGGTGGTGGTGGTGGTGCAGTGGGGGTGGTGGGGCAGTGGGGGTGGTGGTGGTGGTGCAGTGGGGGTGGTGGGGCAGTGGGGGTGGTGGTGGTGGTGGTAGAGCCATTTCAAATACTATTTTTTTTTAAGTGCTTATTAGAAGTATTTTTGAAAAGTCACACCAAATACACTTTTAAGGAGCCTATTATCCCTATTAAATTTGAGGAGTTAATATTAACCGTCAGATCAACTTTAAAATTAAATTTAAAACGATCTGGACTGCGAAAAGCAAAAGTCATTTTATTTATCTTTTGAGATTTGAATTGTATTGTACTTTATTATATAAATATAATTTAGAGTAGTTGTTAGTGGTTATTAAGTTAATGTGTTAGTGGAGGGTGTCAGTGGATAGTTTTTTAGATGGTGGGATGATGGATCATAGAAGTTATCTTTATGGTTATTTTTATTTTGTATATAAAGAGCTTATTGTGAATAAAATGCATATGTTGAATTTGAAATAAAGTTCATTGTGAAAGGTTTGGACTTTGGAGGTTCGGTTCTCCTAGGAGTGAACTATCGGTGGTTTCGATCTCCTCGAAATGAGTCTCTATTTCCTGTAATTCCATTTTTGTTTTACAAATCTTCTCAAAATCGTGCAAGTAACAAATTGATTCAAAATATATAATATTTTATGGGTGATGTACACCGCACAATATTGTCATGTGATATTGGATGAGCACAACATATTTTTGGTTCCTATCCAAACGGAACCCCTAGGCATCGTAGTTGGGTATGATAGTTCAAAAAGATTGGTTTGAACCGGTAAGAAACCTTAAATATTTTTTTTAATTTTGGCAACTATTTTTCATCTAAACTTAGGCTTGGCTCCTCTTAACTAGTCTAATTGTTTTTTTGTTAGACATTATTATAAGAGAGGGGGACGAAGAGATCCGAACCCACGATCTTAAGGTTCAACAACAGGCACGGTGGCCATTAGGCCAACCGCTAACCTCTCTTATCTTGCCTAATTAAATGAACCGAACTTGTGTGTAAACTTAAATACAAGTTAAGACTCTTCCATAAATGCATGTATGTGTATATTTTTTTTAGTAACGTTATTGTGACATAATTTATTCATTTAATTTGTTGATCTAATTTATTGTAGTCTTTAGATTGACTATGAACCCCATCAAACATTAGAGTGTGATGTTAATCCAATGGTTAAATGAAATTATATCCTTAATGCTCCGTTTGGTATGATGGAAAAATGCAATGATGGAAAGTTGGAAGGATGGAAAGTGAGATGGATAAATAAAACATCATGTTTGGTAAGGAAGGAAAGTAGGAAGGATGAAAAAGTGGATGAATTAACTTTCCTTCCAACTCACCAAAATCAATCCATCCAAAATCGGAAGAAAAGTGGATGGAAAGTTAATTATTTGTGTTGAGATGTATCTTATTTGTCTATATATATTTTAATATATACATATTATATATACATTAATTTCATATAAAAATACAATGATAAAATATGTATTTATATATATATTTTTTAAAAAAAATAAAAAATAAAAAATAAAAAATAAAAAATAAAAAATAAAAAATAAAAAATAAAAAATAAAAATAATAAACAAGTCAACTCGTAATTCGACACGACACAGTTAATTAAATGAGTTGAGTTAAATTTTACTAATGTTCGACATAAATCCGTAATGAATCAACACGAATCTGTCACGATACGACTTGATTGTCACTCATAATCTTATCCAGCACAAAAAAAAAGAAAAAAAAAAATTAGTCATTTTTATTTTCTATCCATTTAACCAAACATGAAGGAAGGAAAGTGTATCTATCCTACTTTCCTTCCTTGAAGGATAGAAAGTGTATTTCTCATACTTTTCATCCTTCTTACTTTTCATCATTCCTACTAAACGGAGCATAAATTAATAAATGAAGTCAATTTAGTGGAACTGAAGTCAAGCTATAACTCTAATTGCTTTTAAGGAGTGTCTGTGGAGTCCACATTCTAAGACTTTCTGGAGGATTACCCAATGGATTTGGGCTGCTATAGTCACGCCCAAGTAAGATTTTCACGCTGACTGCCCCGGTGCAACCCTTTTAATCAGGAGAGAGAGAGAGAGAGAGAGAGAGAGAGAGAGAGAGAAAAGATGCATCTTTAAGGCTTGTCAACTTAATAATATTTATAAAAACTAAGGGGGTAAACTGTAATTCTTAAAACTTGTTCTCTCCGGTCCACTAGCCGAACCTAGTCTGGAACCCGAGTCCGCCTTAGATTGTGGTCTTTCATAACTCATTGCCCATTGGGTTGTTTATTCCCAAAACAAAACTTTCGCTGGCAGAAAACTGTAAAGTGATGCTATTGGATCATCCTTAATTTACGCAAAATACTGTGCTCCGTATAGACAAGTTGTTCTTTTGAGAATAGTAAAATTACAATTCAATCTGTGATATTGTATATTAATTCTAAAATATTTTAGGATTAGGATTAGGACTTAGCTTAGTTTTTTAAAAACTTATCTTAATTCAAATTCTATCATATCATCATCATCATCCCATTAAATTATAATCTCATCATAACTTTATACTAACTTTTGATGGAATGTCAAATCTCATATGATAATGTCGGTAGACTAAAGTTAATAAATAGGTAGATTGATATAACACAATTAATAAATAAATTAGTTATACCCTAGTAATTTGTCCCCCTAATACAAAACCAAGTAGAACATAAAGAGCAAAAAAAGCGGAGTTCACGTGATGAGACGTGGAGTCTAGAGCGCAGAATGGAGATAAGCGTTCCCAAGGACATGTGTGCGGCAGTTTTGGTCCTCTAGATTTCAAACAATCAACTCCACCACCACTCCCAACTCTCGATTCTCTACTCTCTGCTCTCTTTCTCTCTCGAGTTGCGGAGGAGCACCGAGACCTCAATCCATGGCGTCCTCGTTTAGAACAGAGATCCTCTTTTTATCACCATCGACCAAACTCAAACCAATGGCTAATGCCAGTTCTACTCTCTGTACTCCAAGCAGATCTCTCTCTTTTATCAACTCCTCCCCTCCCTTTCCCAACCTCTTCACTCGTAAACCCCCTCTCAACGCCCAATCTTCTTCTCTCTCCGTCGTAGCTTCTTCAACTTCTCCTTCCTCCACCACCGTCGCCGAATCCCAAGGCCTCAAGGTCTCTCTATATACATACGCACGCAACACTTGTGGATTTCTGTGTATGTCTTTCTCATTAGAGTTTCTTTGTGATTTTCAGATCAATTCGGTTCCAACGAAGCCGATCGAAGGTCAAAAAACCGGAACAAGTGGTCTTCGAAAGAAGGTATCTTTTTCTTTTTGTTTTTCAATCGTTCTGTCACTTAATTCACTTGCATCTTGTTTAAATATTGAATGAGGACTATTGTTTGTGTCTTTATATCTACAGGTCAAAGTGTTTATGCAAGAAAATTACGTTGCCAATTGGATTCAGGTTCGGATTTCTTTTAACTTATATTTTATCTAACGTTCAATTTGTTGATTTAGTTGTAGTGAGTCCACGTTTTGATATATTTAGTAGGATTTTTATATGTACAGGCGTTGTTTGATTCATTGCCGCCGGAGGATTATAAGAATGGGTTGTTGGTGTTAGGAGGTGATGGTCGATATTTTAACAAAGAAGCTGCTCAGGTATGCTGTGTAACGTGGATGATTTTGTTAGTGCATCAGAAAGATTTTTTTTTTTTTTTTTCTCTTGATGTATGTTGATCGGTTTTGAAATGCAGATAATCATTAAAATTGCCGCCGGGAATGGTGTTGGTAAAATTTTGGTGGGCAAGTGAGTGTCTTGATTGATTTGTTTATCCATTTATTACCCTGCTGATGCCATTATCCAGCTACTTATTTTCAAAGCTTTTATTTATACTTTTCTAATTTTCAATTTGATTTATGGTCTATGCGTGAGAAGCAAAACTTCATTACTGTATAATTCATATGAAAGAAAGACCTTTTGACTCATATTTTTTAATCTGGTGGAAAAGACTACCTTGTTGGATTTAGAATTGAAATAATTGTAAAAACTAATTATAGATTTTAAGCATAGATTTATGATTGGAATTAGGAAAAACGGCTACTAAACTTTTGACCAAAGCAACAAATATTAAAATTATGATGTGAGCAAAATAACTATGAGTGTTGTAATCTAAAATTAGAAATAAAACATGCAAATAGTGGTTAGATTATTAAAATATAACATGCGATTTAAACGAATACATGCAGTTTATATAAACAAAATAAATTGATTTGGAAAGAGTTGGCCTGCGAGTCCGAGAGGTGTGTGATCACTGTCATAAAACAGCTAAGCCTCCCCACGTGAGGGTACTGACGGATACCAGCGACTCCAAGATCCAACCCAGACGCTCGCAGCAGCACTTTCTCAATGGTCACGTCCACTAGAAGGAAAGATTGAACCTGACTCGAATCGAGTTGCCCAAAAACAAAATAATAGATGATAATAGAAAAGTAGGTCAAGTATAATAAAACTTGAAAACAAGCAATTGGGAGGAAGAGTGTTGATTTCGTTGCTGCCTTATACATGTGTAACCTGACTTTTCATTCTTTTTTACTGTTTGCCTTGAATAGCCATAAAACTAATTTTAAGATGATTAATTTTTATTCTTTAATATACACAATAAATTAGATAAAATATGTAACTGAAAATTCAAAACTCAATTAAAATGGATATTCAATGAAAAGTTTTAAAAACTTAATTTTCTTCTTACAATCCCCTGCAAGTTTTTGAAATTTCAATGTATCTCAAATATTTTGTATATCTATATAATAAAGTAGCTTACAATTCAAATCTCAAAAGATAAACAAAATGACTTTTGCTTTTCGCGATTCAGATCGCTTTAAATTTTACTTTAAAGTTAATCTAACGGCTAATATTAACACCCTAAATTTAATAGGAAAAATAGGGCGCTAAAGGTGTGTTTGAAGTGACTTTTTAAAAGTATTTCTAGAAATTATTTCTCATAAGTACCTTAAAAAAAAAAAATAGTGTTTGAAACCGCCTCACCATTACCTCTACCTCTACCACCACCACCCTCACTGCCACCACCACCACCACCACCGCCGCCACCAATGTCGTCGTCGCTGCCATCACCACCACCGCCGCCACCACCACCACCGCCACTGTCGTCACCACCACCACCATCGTCACCACCACCACCACCGGCCACCACCGTCACCACCACCACCACCGCTGCCGTCACCACCACCACCACCATTGCCTCCGTCGCCGTCGCCGCCACCACCACCACCACTGCCATCGTCATCGCCATTGCTGTCACCACCACCATCACCACCACCGCCACAGTCTTCGCCACCACCACCACCACCGTCGTCGACGCCACCACCACCATCACCGTCGTAGCCGTCGCTGCCACCGCCATTGCCGCCCCCACCACCACCATCGCCACCTGCACCACCGCTACCACTACCGCCATCACCGCCACCACCACCACCACTACCACCACCGCCATCGTCATCGTCATCGCCATCGCCATTGCCATCGCCGCCACCACCGCCGCCGCCGCCACCACCACCACCACCACCACCATCACGGTCATTGCCACCCACCACAACTATCACTGTCTCCTACCACTACCACCTCTCACTCCCACTACAACCGATACTTAAATTCATTTATCGTCCATCTATGTTTGTGATTTGATTTTGGATATGAATACAAATATGTTTATTGTTTACCATTTTTTATTACTCTGTGCCTTCAGGCACAGACAATAACTAGTACTTTAATATGAAAAATATGGGCAACTATTATACTGTGCAATAGGTGTAGGTGTCTTTCGGACTTGAACCTCACTTAGTGTTGACAGTCTTCCTCCAAAGGATCATAGTAACCAAAGGCTTGAACTAGACCTTTTGAATCAGAGTTCAACATGTCACACACACAGTACCGATATTGGTCAAGATTCGCGGGTCAGTGCTATTAATGGCCTTGCACTTGATCTTGATTCTCATGAGAGTTTCTAGAGAATAGCCCAATTCTCATAGTCGCGGCCTCAAGACTACTCTCACTTAGGTGAGCCCTCCAAGGGTACATGTGCACAATACCCTGCAGGAGTGTTCCTGTCTCGGTCTCATTCAGGGTAAAACCCTTCCTTACCGTCACACTACATATGCACTTCTGCCATAGGGATGAGCAGGAAAATATCTCCTCTTGGATATTTCCTAAATAACAGTGCTAATGAGTCACGCAGTATGGATTGTTTCTACCAATTGAACTTCCTTCATAGGGTCCCCAATCACAGAAGTTGGGTTACCTCCCTAGGTGACTCCCTTGTGGGCTTAAGCCCATCCCCCTCGACAGTTCTGACACAGCTTTCCTCGAAAGTCCTTTAGTTAGCTGATCAGCTATATTTAGCTCAGACTTCACAAAATCTAGTGAGATTATGCTTTTACTCAGCATTTTCTTTATTGATTTATAGCTCACTTGTATATGTCTATTCATCTTTTTATTATTATGATTCTGCTTCACAAGCTCAATCACTGCCTTACTATCACAATGTAATGAAATGGCAGGTATGAGTTTTTCCACTAGAGGTATCTCTAGTAATAAATTATTTATCCGCTCAGCCTCAGCACACATGGTATCTAAGGTTATAAGTTCTGACTCCATAGTACTCCTTGATATTAGAGTTTGTTTTTTAGATCCCCAAGATATGGCTGCTCCTCCTAACAAAAAGACATAGCCAGTAGTGGATTTTATATCTAAACTATCGGTGATCCAATTTGCATCACTAGGAAATCCACTATAACATAAAGACTAGTCTAAGGTTCCTTTAAGATATTTAAAGACTCTCTCTAAGGCAACCCAATGCTCTTTACTCGGACTATGTGTATATCTACTTAGTCTTCCTACGGCATACGAGATATCAAGTCTAGACTTATTTGCTATGTATAATAAAGATCCAATCATTTGTGAGTACTTCAATTGTGAAATCGGTTCTCCTTTATTTTTCTTCAAATATACATGAGGATCATATGGTGTTGATATAGACTTACTATTATAAAAATCAAACTTTTTCAACATTTTCTCTATGGTGCTAGACTGACTTAGAGATATTCCATTAGATGTTTTCTTTATTTTCATTCCTAAGACTACATAGGCTTCTCCCAAGTCTTTCATATCAAACTTAGTAGATAAATAAAATTTAACATCATTAACAATCTCCAAGTTTGTCCCAAAAATTAGTATATCATCTACATAGAGACATAAAATCACACAACCAACGTCACTATCCTTGTAGTACAAACATTTATCACTTTCATTAATTTGAAACCATACTCTAGAATTACTTTATCAAACTTCTCATGCCACTGTTTGGGAGCTTGTTTAAGACCATATAAAGACTTCATTAACTTACAAACCTTATGTTCTTGTCCTTTTACCATAAACCCCTCAGGTTGTTCCATATATATCTCTTCATCTAAATCCCCATTTAGAAAAGCGGCCTTGACATCCATTTGATTTATTACTAAGTTATGGATAGATGCTAGGGCTACTAGTATTCTAATGGTAGTAATACTAGTCACAGTCGAGTATGTATCAAAATAATCTATCCCTTTCTTTTGAGTAAATCCTTTAGCCACCAATCTAGCTTTATATTTATATTTATGAAATAATTGTAAAAAACTAATTATAGATTTTAAGCATAGATTTATGATTGGAATTAGGAAAAACGGCTACTAAACTTTTGACCAAAGCAACAAATATTAAAATTATGATGTGAGCAAAATAACTATGAGTGTTGTAATCTAAAATTAGAAATAAAGCATGCAAATAGTGGTTAGATCATTAAAATATAACATGCGATTTAAACGAATACATGCAGTTTATATAAACAAAATAAATTGATTTGGAAAGAGCTGGCCTGCGAGTCCGAGATGCATGTGATCACTGTCCTAAAGCAGCTGAGCCTCCCCACGTGAGGGTACTAACGGATACCAGCGACTCCAAAATCCAACCCAGACGTTCGCAGCAGCACCTTCTCAATGGTCACGTCCACTAGAATGAAAGATTGAACCTGACTCGAATCGAGTTGCCCAAAAACAAAATAATAGATGATAATAGAAAAGTAGGTCAAGTATAATAAAACTTGAAAACAAGCAATTGGGAGGAAGAGTGTTGATTTCGTTGCTGCCTTTTTCCAAAAGATATCTCCAACTCATTTATATAGCCACTGTGTGTTAACGTACACATGATGGCTTTTAATGTCTTTCAATGTTTTTTTTTTTCCATTCTTCTTTTTGACCTTTTGGCCTTATACATGTGTAACCTGACTTTTCATTCTTTTTTACTGTTTGCCTTGAATAGCCATAAAACTAATTTTAGGATGATTAATTTTTATTCTTTAATATACACAATAAATTAGATAAAATATGTAACTGAAAATTCAAAACTCAATTAAAAAATATGTAACTGAAAATTCAAAACTCAATTAAAATGGATATTCAATGAAAAGTTTTAAAAACTTAATTTTCTTCTTACAATAATTACTCCTATATGGGATCCTGAAAAGATCAATTTTGCAAATGCTGATATTTATGTCCAAGGATATTTTCATTCTCTTGTTGATATGTAGTGCTGACTCTCTTTGCATTAGAAATTTGTACTAAGTTGTGTTTTCTCATAATTTTTTTATTGGCCAGTCAACTATTGTATTCCCTACACTCTCATGAGCGATTTGGCTGTGCTGACCGATCTCTGATTCAATTGACTGAGTTTCCTGATTTATGTTATGGAAGCTAAACTTTAAATCTTATCATTGTAGAGAAGGTATTATGTCAACACCAGCTGTTTCTGCTGTGATAAGGAAGAGAAAGGCAAGCACCTGTTTCTACTTTTCTTGGCTATTACTATCTACAAACATTAGCAAAATATGCAATGTATTCACCATATGCTTTTATCTGCCTGTCAATAAAAATAATATTTTTGCAGGCCAATGGTGGTTTTATAATGAGTGCAAGCCACAATCCTGGTGGGCCTGACTATGATTGGGGTATCAAGGTGAATTGCTAGTGCTTATACAGCCCCTATAGTATTTTAAACATTATGCTGCACTATGCATATAGGATGTATTAGATTGCTGCTTTGTGTTCTCATGTATATTAATTTGTATGCAGCAGCTACTTGAAAATTTGAAGTCATTTCCATTCTTTATTTCAACTTTAATGCAAATTGCTGTGGAGTTTTATACGATTCATATAAAGAAACCAACTCTCATTTCTGACATAATCCTTCGGCTGGATATGGTTATTGCATGAAATGAGAATGTAAAAGAATTTTTGGCCCCTCAAATCAACATTTTTCTGACACAATGCAATTCTTTTCGTGGCTAATTTTCCAGTTCAATTACAGTAGCGGGCAACCGGCACCTGAAAGCATCACCGACAAAATTTATGGAAACACTCTTTCTGTATGTATCTTATCCTATATCGATGCTTGAAATTAACTACTATATGGTGTTCATGTTTAGTTTCTTAATTCTTTTCAATGACTTATTTTTATATCATCAAAGTAAGCTTGCTGGAAAGATGTCGAGGTGATTTTACTTCCTCGACAACTCTATGCACTCTGCAAAGTTTGTTTTGTACAGCATGTTGCAGTGACTATTGGTCGTTGAAAAGGGTTATATTCTGTTTGAATGTGGCTGGGTTGTAGAGTCTGGTGGTTATGTCCAAACACTAGTTCTTTTTCTGTAGATATACCCTTTCTCTTTCCCAGTTTCAATAGATTAACAGCTGAATAGGACGATATTGTATGTTGAAGGAAAGCAATTGCACCGCTCTGGTGTAGTGTGAAATAAGATTGTATTTTCAAGTAAAGAGTTAGGGCAGCCTTAAGCACTGTTCTTTGTTTGGGTTAATTTTACTCCTCTGCATGGGCGGCATAGAGAGTTCATGCTGGCAGCTAATTAAGTGATTGCACTGTTAAATCAACATTTCTTGGTTTTTCCTGTCCAATTGAAAGGCTCCGTATAGACCCACCGGCACCGGTTTGAGAGGTTTGGCCCCCATGGCCAGGTTGTCTTTTCCTGTTAACTTGTTGGCATATGTTTTCAGCTTGTATGAAAATATTCATGCTTCAAATTACATTTTGTTATTTGGCATTATATCGGAGGTGAACAAATCATCTAAATTATTTTTAGCTAAAAAGCTAACATATACTCC
Organism: Ilex aquifolium; assembly: GCA_951799425.1. Taxonomy (NCBI): domain Eukaryota; kingdom Viridiplantae; phylum Streptophyta; class Magnoliopsida; order Aquifoliales; family Aquifoliaceae; genus Ilex; species Ilex aquifolium. The sequence goes on along the minus strand of OX637391.1, from coordinate 58,739,861 downwards.
TCCCCTGCTTCAATTATGTTGCCTCAATTCTCTTTATGTCAAATAAGTTGATATAGGAAAATTTTCATTTTTCCTGTAAACGGTATTTTGCCCATACACTTCATTTTTCTTCTTCGTGTTTCTTTCGTCATCAGCCAATTCTTCTGCTTTACCCTGTTTCATCCTTAATTCATATTAGCTTTTGGTTCTTATATATTCTTATTCACTCGTTCCTTGAAGGTTCCAATCAACCTATGTGACTTTATTCTCTATGATCTTAGATGTGAAAAGTGCGTAATACATTCACATGCTATCAACTTGCTTATGTCAGGATAAAAACTGGTAGTTTGTCCCTTATAGTTCAATAGTTTTTTCATCTAAATCACGAATGGCACAAGTGCTATGCAGATCTCTGAAATAAAGATGGCAGACATTCCCGATGTTGACCTGTCTTGTCTTGGAGTAACAAAATATGGGAACTTTAATGTCGAAGTAGTTGACCCAGTTTCAGACTATTTAGAGTTGATGGAGGTGAGGAACAAAAAATGTCCTTGTGGAGTTTTAACATGACAAATGTGTGGATTGGTTACCAATAACTGTTGGTGCAGAATGTTTTTGATTTTTCGCTTATCAGAAGTCTTCTTTCTCGGACAGATTTCAGGTATGAATTATTATCCTGCCTGAGCTTGGATGATTACATTCTTGTACTGTTACTTGATTCTGTTGTTAACATATTAGTTCCACTAATTGTCATTTTTCCTTTTCCTTTCTTTTGAAGGCACACATACTAGCTGGGGTTTTTTTTTTGGGGGGGGGGGGGGGGGGGGGCTGGGATGCGGGATTGATTAAGTAATACTTGAGTCATAACATTTTCTCTTACATCTGCACTTGTATGCTTTCTAGTTGATGGACGCATGTGTGGTGTATATTGTCTAGATAGGCTATTGAGCAACAAATATGCTAATTTCTGAATTTGTTCCATGGTAAGATACATATTGCCATATTTGCTATTTTATCATTCTTCTACAGCTCCTTATACAGTTAAGGTCCCCGAGAGTGGTGGGAGGGGTGGACTGGATACGTGCCTATCCTTTGACATTATCTGCACAAAGTGATTGTTCTAAGATTTGAACCACTAGCACTTAGGTTGTTTGCTGCACTTCTAGTACTTCAGTACACAAGTTGACTCAATTCAACATTCTTCGCTAAAAGTTACGTGAGGGGATGTCTTTGAATCATATTACTATTGAGCAATTTGACTCTCAGATTAATATCATGGGATATTGTGTCCATTTCATAAGAGATAAAAATATATCTATGCTCACGGAGGGAAATTATTCTGCAATCTACATGCCAGTTTCAAATGCTTTTACAGCATTTATGTCTTTTCTTTGGGTATACTTGCAGCATGTATGTCTTTTCTTTTGGTAAGTTTTACAGCATCTATGTCACGATTAATAGCCCCAGTAGGTACTGAGGACTGCACAGGATAGACAAATATACTCATCACATAACCAACGAATTTGAACTTTTGATGTTTCCACTTATTTTTTGGGGTAAACATATATAGTTTTTTGGGCCAATGTTCTTGGAACTCATGTTTTGTGTCAAGTATTTTGCAAGGCGCACACACACACACAACCCATACTGTCTCATGTGGTATATGCATACTCTATTGAATATGGGTAAGAGGAGGTCAGAGTGAGGGAAAGAAAAAAACAACATTCTTGACTCGCAGTTAGTCCATTTTTTATGTTGCTTTCAGGATTGTGTTTGATGCCATGCATGCAGTTACAGGTGCTTATGCAAAACCCATCTTTGTAGACAAGCTAGGAGCCACTCTGGTATGTTTTGCATATGTGGTATTTTGTATTGCTTGAAATTTAACTATTATTTGAGTTTGACTGTAGATGTCTGGGATCTTGTACAGGATTCAATTTTGAATGGAGTGCCTTTGGAAGATTTTGGGCATGGTCACCCGGATCCTAATCTGACGTAAGGAAAATATTTCCTGAAATATATCTTAAACAATATTACAAACCATTATTAATTTTCTACTTTTCTGGAAAAGATATGCTAAGGAACTGGTCAACATTATGTATGGCGAGAATGGACCTGATTTTGGAGCTGCAAGTGATGGTATGTTTGGAGGAAATAAGTGTTTTTAGAAAATGCTTTTCCTGTTTTTAATCTTTTGCCAGTCATTGTGTTCCATATAGACATTGTCATGCCAGCTAAGTATATGCTACACATTCTTTTCATGACTGCTTACCACTGTGTACTCTAGAGCATTGGTGTTCACAAAATGTTTGGCCTGGATGACATGCAGTTCATGAGTGGCATGAGGGTGTCTAGTTACTTAGTTCATGTACATTTGTTGACTAGCTTGACAGGCCAAGCTGAAACTCAAGATTCATGTTTGGTTGCACAGTGCCTAGATGAAACTCATTAAGGGGAAGTTGGAAAGTAATATGAAGTTAGTAAGATGTAAAAGATTTACGGGATGTTGCTATTGTAAATATCCATCGCTACGAGTTGGGATGTTAAGTTTTAGTGCTGAAATAAATGGCTGTGCAGGTGTTAAACTATCAATTCAGAACCAATTGGCTGTGACTTGAGAGACCCACAAGGCTTATATTAGTTTGTATAGTCACTCCACTCACATGCAAGTCTGGTTCGTTCATTGAGCGACCAACACACAAATTTTACATATAGTTAACATACTTTCCTATCGAAACTGGGAACGATGATTGAGACTTCATCCGTGCACTCCACTCATGTTAAAGCATCCCACTCAAGACCAATTGGCAACGAGTGTAGGGGCTGCAAAGTTCATTTACTAGCTTGAGAGGCCTTACATAACCTCTAACACAGGATAATGAACAAGTTCATTAAGGCTCCTGAATATAACATCTGTGTGCTAGCCTATATGAACCAAGGTTTTAAACAAGACTGGCTGAGTTGTACTGAAGCTCAATGTTACATGAAGCTCAAGCTGGAGTTGATCTCAGTCCAAATACAAAAATTGTGAGGCTGAACAACAAATAATTGTCTTGCTAGTTCATATCTTAGCTGCACTCCTAAACTTAGAAAGAAAGGGGAAAGAACATAAGAGAAAGAAAAAAGGAATATATGCTACTAGACTAGTAAAGGTGTATTCGATGCTTTGCAATACCATGTGGTGAATCAATTGTGTTTAAAGTTTAAACGTGTTAACAATTCAAGTGTTCTATACTTCTGTCCTTTCTACGCTGTCCACAGTGTCCCCTTACCTTTTAGCAGTTCTAGCATTGGGGGTCTGTTTTGTCGAACCATAGTTCTCATGCTGTCATCACTTTTTTTTTTTATCCAGGAGATGGTGATAGAAACATGATTCTTGGTAGAGGATTTTTTGTTACTCCTTCAGACTCTGTTGCAATTATCGCCGCCAATGCACAAGAAGCTATTCCATACTTTCAGAGTGGTCCCAAGGTAGAACAGTTTTACAGATTTTTCTTTCAATTAGTTTATCTGTGAACCCCCAAAAATGGATCATGCTTGCAATTTTGTAGGGTTTAGCTCGATCTATGCCAACAAGTGGTGCTCTTGATCGTGTTGCTCAAAAGTTGAATCTTCCTTTTTTCGAGGTCTATATACTTGGATAAATTATGTCTTGACTGATTACCTTGCAACTTGATGTCTCATGTTCGTAAAGATGTTTGGTGACAAACTACGTTCTTAAAAAGGTAATTCATTGGTTCAGGTTCCCACAGGTTGGAAATTTTTTGGGAATCTAATGGATGCTGGAAAGTTGTCAATTTGTGGGGAAGAAAGTTTTGGAACAGGTTCTGACCATATTCGTGAGAAAGATGGCATATGGTATATGTCTACATTTGCATTTTTTTTCTGTTTTTCCCTGAATCTCTTTATTCATAGACAATGAATATATTTTTCCTCTTTCTGGAGATATATTAACTGCCCACAGAAGGTCCACATAAAGAAATTTCTTGAATTCGTTCCCCCTTGGTTTTGTTAAACACTACAGCGTCTTTGACATTATGGTCCCTATCAGATGCCTAGTTTTTGAGATAATTACAGTTTTGTATACTTAGATGCACAGTCCCACAGATTTGTTGTTGCTGTCTAATTCTATTTTTTCCCTACCAACTTAAGTTTGGGTGGCTTTGACCCTTTCTTTTTAGGGTATTTCTGAATGTGTACCAGGCTAGAAAAAGATGCTTCAAGCCATTCATTATCTTTGCTTCTTTAACCAATGGGCCTTTGGTCTAATGGTACTCCTTGTCTTGTAAAGATTTTGCCTTCTTAAGATCAAGGGTTCAAGTGCCCCTCCCCCCCCAAAAAAAAAAAAAAAAATTATCTTTGCTTCTTTAGATAAAATATTTCCATGCTTTCTTTGTGTCACCATAACTTGCTGAATCCATGTATAATGGCTTACACATTTCCAATTGTCAGGGCTGTCCTAGCATGGCTTTCAATAATTGCATATAGAAACAAGGACAAGAAACCAGGGGAGAAATTGGTTTCTGTATCTGATGTTGTAAAGGAGTATTGGGCCACCTACGGAAGGAACTTCTTTTCTAGATATGATTACGAGGTAAGCTGTATTTTGTGATGAATTCTCAACTATTTTTACTCAAATTTTGCTGTTACATCTTGTAAATCACTTCAAACTGGGCTAGTTGCTGTGCCTTTTAAGGTTGATATCCTGATATTAATTTGTATTTCAGGAATGTGAATCTGAAGGAGCCAATAAAATGATAGAGTATCTAAGAGATTTGGTTTCAAAGAGCAAGGCAGGTGACAAGTATGGTAAGTTTGATGTCATACTTTCTCCAGATTAATCAATATACTACAATCCTTTCTAATATTTTTAGATGCTATACCTTTGGCATCGTAGGAAATTATGCCCTTCAATTTGCCGATGACTTCACCTATACTGATCCTGTGAGTTGTTGCTCTTTTCACAATCTCACATTTTTGTTGGCATGTTTTCCTGATAAAGACACAAGCTTGAGCAATCGCTATCTGGTTTGGATGACTCGAATCTGATACATGTTCTCAGGTGGATGGAAGTGTGGCATCAAAACAAGGTGTCCGGTTTGTTTTCACTGATGGATCAAGGATCATATTTCGTTTATCGGTCTGCATCAACCTATTTTGTTTCTCCTCTTTTTCATTTTTCATGTGTTTTTATTTTTTATGGGTGCATTTAAAAAAGTATCTGGAATAAGTGAGTTCTACATTTTACAGGGAACTGGTTCGGCAGGTGCGACCGTCAGAATGTACATTGAACAGTTTGAGCCCGATGTCTCAAAACATGAAATGGATGCCCAAACTGCACTAAAACCATTGATAGGTTAGTCCATATTTATTTTCATTAGCTTGCAACAAATTTTCATTGTTTGTAAAATTATCATTTCATGTTCTTAGATCTGGCGCTGTCTGTTTCGAAGCTGAAAGACTTCACAGGCAGGGAGAAACCTACGGTCATCACATAGATTTTCTATATATTACTCACGGCAAGGAGGCTTCAGCAATAGTAAAGTTGTAGCAGGTTGAGTATTTCGTCTTTGCTATTGCATGTTTATTATAGTATTCTTTCCATTTTGGTTCCGATTGTAGATTAGTGATCTTGCTCTGAGGAACAATAATTAACGCAATGTGTAATATGGATAACTTGTCTATGGAAAATAAATTATCCATCTTTTAATAATAATAATCTAATACTGCTTCTATTATTGGTTCTGTATCCAAAACATGAACGTACTTTGTCACTCTCGTTCACATTTCTATCCCAAATTTACAAATTTGAAGAACATGTAGTAAGCATCGTATTCCTGATGTCAGGATACGACATGGGTGGGTCAGCTCGAAATATTATTCTGTTTTTTTTTTTTTTGGGAGGGAGAGGGGGTGGAGGATGTGAACCCTTGACAAAACCTTCACAAGACAAAGAGTACCATTGGACCAAAGGCTCGTTGGTAGCTTGAAATATTCAATACTTTGGGTTTGGACCAAAAAAATGCAATCCGATTTACATTCAGACATCTGAGTTGGGGCTTTGGTTTTCGGGATCCAACACGGACCCAACTTGCATTAGTGGATCCAGGCTTAACCTGAAAACTAAACTTGAATTTCAGCTTGGAATTGAGTTCCAAAATTTAAGCACGAACATTATCTGGGTTGAAGGTTTGGGCTATATTCGTGTTTGGGTTGACCTCTCAACTCATCCAACCGGTCCAAGTTTCACCCTAGCTTAATGTTTGCGGTGAATTTGCTGCCTAGTTAAACGTGGACAATGGCCTTTAACAGCAGCGCCAAGGTATTTTGTGCTATGCATTCTTTCGACAGACATAACAAAGAGAATTGCAAATTGCATTCTTCAGTTGGCGCTGGTCACTTGCTGCTCATAGTTCCTTTCAAATCTATTTAAGCCAGGAGAGCTCCTGGCTTATTTTTGTCAAATCTTTTCAGCTGTTGTTCTCATGAAGAATCAATAGATATCTGTATCAATATCAGATTTCCACTCTATTTAGAATTCCCCCTTACCCCAATTATAGAAACTCTTCTGCCAGGACTGCAACTCCGATGGGTTGGGCTAGTTGGGAGGCCAACTTCAGCACAATGCCATTGTAAAAACCTCAATCCAAACTCAAGTTAAACTCAACTCCTTCAGCTCGAGTACTGCATGTGCTTAAATTTCTATACTTGGGTTGAACTCAGGTTGAAATTTAGCTTCAATACTTGATTTGAAATTTGAGTTGATTTTTGTATGGTTAGGTAGTTTCAAGAGCTAACACCGTGAGATCCTATCCCAAATACTGTCCGAATTAGATCAAACTGGAATTCTTTTGCTCGAATTCTATCCGGGTTTTGGAACTCTCTGCCTGCATATTGAATATTCCAGTTCACTTTGGGCTCATGATTTTCATTCTATGAAAATGAAACAAGTTTAAGGTTAGGTTTTATCCCCACCAATACTGCTACTCTCCCAGAAGTCAAAGTAGACTTGTACGAATGAGAAATGCCAAGCCTTGGCTTCAAGAATGATTTTACAGAATTCTAATGGAACAATATCCCTTGCTTGGTGTTCTGTCCCCTCTTTGGCCATCCATGTAGGACACATCTCACTCGTGTATGCCCTAACCTCATACCTGACCATGGTGGTTTGCTCTGAGGGCATGACATGGTGGTGCTCTTGTGGACTTTCTGGACATTTCCCTAATGTTTAAGTGTCATCTCACCTGTTCACTTCTGGCGAATCATAGATTCCATGATCAAAATCCTCTAATGGTATAAAGCCAAATGTACAACTAGGACGAGCAACCACCAGCTCCGAAAAAAAATTTGTCATAAAAGTTGTCATATAATTCCTCAACTTCTCAAATGCAAGCCAACAGGTTGTCCTCTTCTCCAACATCTCCCAAGTGACTTCTTGGCGCAGCATGCACCCACAATTAATTGTCCTTCAAGTGTCCACTTTATATCATTCATCTCTTATAGAATATACAGGTTTACTTTTCTCAGAAGTGACATTGTCTAGTTGCTCCTAGACTGCATGCCCATTCACACACTTGGAGAGAGCCCACACTGCCTTCTATTCAGTGTAATTGAGACCTGAGTCTCAAAATTGTTTTTTTTTTTTTTCTGAAACTTTGATTCCATGGGATATATATAGTAAAGACAGAGAATATAAGAAGATCAAAACACTAAGATAAGGATGTATATGTAATATGAGTGAAACATGCCTACTGCAAAATGCAATGATGATTTTTACCCGCTTGAAGTTAAGTTGTTTGAGTCCATTCATGTATTGAAAATATATACTTGAATTTCCTTGAGCTGGATTTAGAGAGATTTTAGTGAGGCAGTGGAGTCAGCTACGAAGGAAGAAGCAGTACCAAATATAGTGGGTTCTGGTGCTTTAGTGATTATGCAATGCTTATAGATTATCAGTTCTCCATGAGGACGACTCTGGTGAAACTGCAATGGATCAAGTCATGTCAACAAAAAGAAAAGAAAAAGACAGACCAAGTTCAATGGTATTTCCCTGGAAAAAGAGAACATGTGTAGGGTCTGGGGCTTGAGTTTGGCTTGTAAATTTGAGCAGGTTCTTTGGCATATCATGTTCCCTTAATAGGATGTATTTACACCAAGATTGGACTAGGTTTGATGGTGTTTCCATGGCAAAGAGAACATGTATTTGATCTGGGTTCCAGTGTTTAGGCCAAATTATGCACAGGAAAAAATGTAGTGGGGTTTTCATCTTCTGTGAAATGGATGGATTCGGTGTTGTGTCAAATTAAGATCACACCAGATTCTATGGTACTTCCCTAGCACAGAGAACATACTTTTGAGACAATTTCTACCTAGCCCATTTTTTTTCCCCAGAAAATCCAAAACCAAAATCAAGTGGGATTGTCTTTGCTCCCCATTTTGAGCAAGATCTAAATCCCTTAAACTGACCCACCAATGCATAATGGCACAGACGAGAGAGAAAAGTAAGTGATCTTTTGGTGGATCAAGAGAGGAAGAAACTGTTTTTGTCCTTAATGTCACACACTGAGCCTCTTTAAGTATAGTTTTATATAGAGATCCAATTTTGCCGGGTCTGTTAGTTTCATGGGATTTGTTCTTCTGAGAACTCATTTGGCCCACCTTTTTGTCTGCATGACATTGTGACCACTCCACCATCATGTTAGTTGCCTCTGGTGATGGACCTTCATGTTCCCTTCTCCTTCCCACCTAAGCTTGTCTTGTACTGAAAAAATTAGGGATTGGGTGATACTTTCAAATCCTGAAATTATCTGAGCCATTTTGGAAATAATGGGTAATTATTTGAGAGTCATGATTTTGCGTTTGAAAATGGTTGATTAAGGATTTGTCGTGTACTTGTTATCTTTCCAAAACATAGAATCATGAGATCTCCAACAAAATTTTGCTTGAAGTAGTTGCCTTTTATTGTGATAAGGTTCAATCATCTTGTGTCAAGAATGGTTCCACCATTATTTCTATTCTGGCCTATCTAGTTCTTCAGTTGCTTCATCTTCGGAAACCAGGAGAAACTTATGAAAGAAAGATTAGAAGAGATGAGAAAAAACTCAGCAAGCTGCATGACTTGTTTATCCCTTCTTAATTTGCATGATACTGAGGAGTTTTTTTTTTTGCATGTAAGAACGAATTTAAGAATTTAGTCTAGAGACTATTTATAGCTAATAATACTATAATAAGGTGGATTACCCCAAAGCAATTGTGTGTGTACGCCCCTAGATCCATCATAGAACCATTATAGTTGGCATAAGTACATTTTGTATACCCTGCAGTCTAGGAAGAATGTCGAGTTTTTGTTATGTTCATGGTCACCTAATGGAAAAAAAGACAGCATATTGTGGTGATTACGACCAGTTCAGTTTGAGTTACATTTCTGTTGCCAATGCCTTTAATCTTCATTGACGCCATTTCTGTCCAACCAATCTTTTTCCCCCCTTAAAAGCCAAAACCCACATTGGTTGGAATTTTATGGTTCATTTTTCTCGTAAAAAATCTGTGTTCTCCCCCGGACCCTCCACCAGATAATGGCAAAAACATATGGGAAAAAAATCATAATCTCGTAGTGGACAATGGAAGAATGTCAACTATGTATGTCCACAACATATCACACACTTGCTATTCATGCCATGAAAATCCAACTTAGTCTGATCTAGAAATATCAGGTGATCTGTTTTTTGGAGAACTCGAATGGGAATATAGGATGGTGAAGTTGTGACAACCCACCAGCCTGCTAGTTGCCTTCATTGCTTGACCCTGGTGGCCCATTCCTCGTCTTCTACTCTCCTATTCTCACTGATCTCAAATCATGCACACACACACACACATGCGTGTCTGTGCGCACATGTATTGGTTTTGTTGTTTGCCTGTCTTTCTTTCTTTTTGAGGATTGTAGGAACTTAATGTAATTTTAGAAGGGTGATGGTGGGGTTCTTTAAGAAAGTAAATTGTCTACTCCGAATGACATTTGCCTTAAAATTCATAAACCCAGCTACTCAATGAGATTGTTAGAAAGAGGACGTGATTTGTGTTTTTCAGAATGGGCACACAAAATCACATCATCACGTGAAGTTGACTTTTTAATAAACTCCTTTGTGGATTCATAGTTTGGTTCCACCATTATGCCCACATTAGCAAATGACTTTGTCAAATCAGAATGTACTTAGCACAGTAATTCCCACTTCTCTCTCTCTCTCTCTCTCTCCAACACCTACACACATATTTGTGTACTGAGCCATGTTATTTCTTCCTAAGAGAAAAGTTGAAGTTGTTCTAAAAATAGAAAGTAGAAGTGATTTCTTTAATATTATATTAATTTTTGGTAAGTGATCAGAGAACAGAAAAGAATCAAATTAGGATTTCTGATTGGTTAGTTATATATGTATATTCTATAATTTTCAGATCATGGTCTTTCCCCAGTTTGACTCAGTAAAACAGACGTACTGGCTACTATTGCAAGGAATTTTGATTATATAAGCATGGCATTTGACAGTGAACAATGTTTTGTTGATTTATTTTCCCATTTTGCTCTGCATTTTCCTAATATTAATCCTTGGGCATTCAAGAATCTTTCTGTAGAACAATAATTCTTGGGGGCCCTCTCTCTCTCTCTCCCTCACACACACACGCACACAGAGACACACACACAGACACAGAGCTTCCCCTGTACATTGCATGGTACATTCCCAACACCCACATCTTGATTAAGTAGTCATTTCTTACACCTTACCATTGAACTAGAGGTGGGAGTTCATATGGATGCTGACAGTAAAACTACAAAACTCTCTGGGCTCTTTTGGTCAGAGTCAGTTATTTTCATGAGTCATGGTAGTATAATCCCATGTTATTTGGCTGCTGTCCGTTTCTCTAGAAGATAAAACGACATTGTGGGACTTGGCGTAACGGCAAAGTTTGATTGATTCTAGTGTCAAAAATTCGAATTACGAAAATAATTTCTCTACACTGAAGAATCAACGCGTATATTTGACCCTTTCTAATTCTGAGTGACGCTGTGCCATCCAATTCTATCTAGATGGAGTCCGATAATATATTCCACCATGTCACAGTTTGTGTCCCACTGTAAGTAGGGCTCATGTTGCTTCTTCACTGCTGTAATATCTTTTATTCTATTGAACTCCTGTTATAGTAGCTGAGAAATATCATCTTGCAATGACTTGACTGAATACCATTTATGAGACAATAATGTTAAAAGTTACAAACCAATGATGTCTGAGTATTAATCTCGCAATGGCGAGATCAATCTTTGTTGATCCTAACTTGATTATATTGAGTCGTAATTTAATCCATGATATCGTAATTTTCGTTATGATGTAAAAATATAAGGATTATTTGAAGTACCTGTAAAGTCATGGAAAAAGAAGGAAGCTGGGTGATATATGTAACACTAGAGCTCGACATTGATACTAATGTGTTTCTCACAAACTGTCCATTCTATGTCGAAGTTTTAATCAGAGGTTGTTCCCACTAGCAAGGCATGATGTCCATCTCAAGTGCTAGTTTGAGAGATGAATAAAAAATAATTCCTCCTACTTGAGAGTGAAAATATTCACCGTATTTTGCCTAGTTCAACTCATGGTAGATTGAGATTAGCGGTTTAGCTTAATGATTATTGTTCCTGTTGTTGAATCTTAAAGTCACGGGTTCGAATCTCGTCGTCTCTCTCCTGTAATTGTGCCTGACCCAAAAAGAAAAACTGATGGTACATCGGTCCTAGTAAAGAGTAATGTTTTAGAACCTGTACGAATTAGTTTAATGATTAAACAAGAATTAAATGCATTTTATGCTAATCTTGCCTCGGCACGGCCCGCTCGCCGTCAACAATCGTGGGTATGGGAGACTCTATTCTATAACGCATTAACGCAAGCCCCCTTACCTGGATACCTGGGACTGGCTTTGATAATGGTAAGAAGGGCTTGGGCCCGCCAATATTCAGACTTGCCCAACAAATTCTTTAATGGGCACACATGAAAACCCTGAGTTTGAATTTTGGCCATATCATGTATAAATTTAATTGATACGTATGATTTATGATGATTATATATACAAAATTGTTTTAAGTAAATATTTGTTTGAAAAATCAGTGAATTATATAGATAATGCACACCATATGATATTGTCATGTACCAAATTTTTTTTTCCTATTAATTAAAAATCACGAGAGACACAAACCCTGTATAGGGGAGTCAATTTTACTAATTTACATAATCTCGATCCAACATAAAAGTCAAAAATGACATGATCAATTGATATGAATAATAAATGGGTAAAAAAAAAATACACATGAATAACATAATTAACGGGTAACGCATATAGAAAATATATATTTTATAATTTTTTATTGACATAAATATAACACGTACAACAAATAATACGATCCAAAAATAAAATGACTAAAAATTACAGGCCACGATTGAAACCCACCATTATACCGAAGGAAAATGCCAAAACACCATTGGGAAACGCTTTCCTGGCAACAATATAAAAAACAACAGAGCGTGGACTGTTCTCTAATTAGTCCATCATCAAGCCCCTATTTGTAATAAAGTAATTTAGAGGGCCTTCCTTGCAAATAATCCTTTTTGTATCCCTGCGTTTTAGAGACATTAGAGAGCACCTATAAGATTCCAATTTTCATTCACCGATTTCCCCTATGAACGGCTTTGGCTTTTCTTTCATCACACCTCTCAAACTTACTCTCTCTCTCTCTCTCTTAAAACTCTCCTTTATAGTCCCCTCTCTCATCTTTTTGGCTTCAGAAAAACTTAAATGCAATGGCCATTGAGGGTGTTATATCAAAAAAGACCACCATGCCTCCATTGCCCAAAGATGAACACAAAGATATTCAAGAGCAAAAACCTTTAGTTTTTGATGCCTCTGTGCTTCAACACGAATCAGACATACCCACACAGTTCATATGGCCTGACCATGAGAAGCCTAGTGCCAACACACCAGAATTTCCAGTTCCACTCATAGACTTAGGAGGCTTCCTCTCCGGCGACCCTGTGGCGGCAATGGAGGCATCAAGGCTTGTCGGCGAGGCGTGTCGAAAGCATGGTTTCTTTCTTGTAGTCAATCATGGTGTCGATGCCAATCTCATATCTGATGCTCATCGTTTTATGGACTTGTTCTTTGAGCTGCCTCTTTGTGGGAAACAGAGGGCTAAGAGGAAGATTGGTGAGCATTGTGGATACGCTAGTAGCTTCACTGGAAGGTTCACCTCCAAGCTGCCATGGAAAGAAACACTTTCTTTCAGATATTGTGCAGATAGAAACTCATCCAATATTGTTGAAGACTATCTCCGGAACACAATGGGAGAAGATTTTGTCCAATTCGGGTACCTAACCATTACCATTTGATTTGTTTCTACTTTCTATCAACTGTAGGGTAAGAGTAAGACTTTATACATCTAATCATCTTGTGAGTCCAGACTCGTGGGGCCATAAGCCTTGTGCTCTAGAATGTGTTATTGTAAATTTTCTTTTCTTTAGTCTGATTTGAATTCCATTTTTCTTGCATGTAGGAGGGTTTACCAGGACTACTGCAATGCCATGAGTACCCTTTCTCTTGGAATCATGGAGCTCTTGGGGATAAGCCTTGGTGTAAGCGGAGCCCACTTTAAGGAGTTCTTCGAAGAAAATGATTCGATAATGAGACTCAACTACTATCCAAGATGCCAAAAACCAGACCTAACTCTAGGAACAGGGCCTCATTGTGATCCAACATCACTAACCATCCTTCACCAAGACACTGTTGGTGGTCTTCAAGTGTTCGTAGACAATGAATGGAGGTCCATTCGTCCAAATTTCAACGCCTTTGTTGTTAACATAGGCGACACATTCATGGTAAGATTGATAAACTTACATATGTATGTTTTAAGAGATTTGCTGTCTGTAAAATTTTTAAAATTTCAAAATGGTCATGAAGTTTTTGTGGGGTTTGTTTTCAGGCTCTTTCAAATGGAACATACAAAAGTTGTTTGCACCGGGCTGTGGTAAACAACAAAACTCCAAGGAAATCTCTTGCTTTCTTTTTGTGCCCAAAGAAGGATAAGGTAGTGAGCCCACCAACTGAATTGGTGGACACTAAGAACCCAAGAATGTATCCAGACTTCACATGGCCGACACTACTTGAGTTTACACAGAAGCATTACAGAGCTGACATGAATACCCTTGAAAGTTTCTCAAACTGGCTTCAACACAAACCAGCTGAAGTCTCGTAAATAGTTGTCGTTTCAACTGGTGCTGACTGCTGAGCTTGTTATATAGTATCTCTTCTGAATTCTGATTACTTACAACGACACATGAGAGAGAGAAAGCAGGGGGGGAGAGAAGGGATACAATACAAAGGTTTGTTTTTGCCAGGGTTTGGAGGAAGCACAGGGGTATAAACGAAAGAGATCGAAGGCCGGTTTTTACTCTTAATGGGTGTGGTTAATCAGGAGTTTAAGTGAAAGGTAGAAGAGATGATAGAACGAACAAATGAATAAAACGCAACACGAGACAATTTTATAAGCTTCTTTGGTTCTCTCTCTGCTTATAATTGCCAAACATAATAGGGTGTCAAGCGACCTCATCTAATATTGAAAGGACAAATTTTGTCATCTAAATTTTGTTGATCGCTATCTCTTTTTCTTCCTTTTTTTATCTTTTATTTTTTATGGTGGTGTTGGTGTTTTGGGTGGTTGGGGATTGTGTAATCATGGTCGAGTAGCACCCACTCTAAAGGTTCTACAATGCCCCAACCCATCATCTGTCTGTGTGTGAGATTTTATGGTTTTGAGTGTGTGTTGTGTGTGTGCGCATTTGCACAATATAATGAATATATTGTCTCCTAAAAGATAAGAGAGAGAGAGAGAGAGAGAGTATCACAAAATCAAAAAACCCAGACAATACATGGAGGAGTGTAGCTTCCTCTGATCAATTTTTTGAACAAAATAGGGCAGATTATGGCAGAAACAAGTCTTAAAAAGTATATCACAACCGTTCCGTTAAACGTGTTAGATATAATAAAGTGCAATACAATTCAAATCTCAAGATAAACAAAATGACTTTTGCTTTTTGTATGTTGAAATCTCTTTAAATTTTACTTTAAAGTTAACTAACGGTTAATATTAACACCCTAAATTTAATAGAAAAAATAGACTCTTAAAAGTGTGTTTGAGGTAATTTTTTAAAAGTGTTTCTAAAACTTATAACTTTTCATAAGTACTTTAAAAAAAAAAATAGTGTTTAGAATTGTCCCATCACCATCCCCACTGTCCCATCATCACCACTACGACCACCACTACATTGTCGCCACCTCACCACCACCATTACCACAACAATCACCGCCACCACCGTCGTCACCATCACCACTGTCACCACCCCACCACCACCACCATACCCCTATCACCATCACCCCCACCGTCCCACCACTGTCACCTTTTCCACAACAGTCACCACCACAGCCCCACCACCACCATCGTCGTCATTGCCGCCACCACCATTATCGCCACCCCACCACCGTCACCCCACCATCACCTCTTCCATAACAACCACCACCACTGCCCCACCATCACCATCGCCCCACCACCACTACCACTACCGTCACCCCACCACCACCACCCTTACTGCCCCACCACCCCCATCACCACCACTACAACTACCGTCACTGTCCCACTATCACCCCTACCATCATCACCTCCACCATCACTATCACCATTGCTACCCACAGTTATCACCACCACTACGGTCGTAACCCACCACAACCATCATCACTGCTGCCTACCACCATTACTACCACACACCCCTACTACAATCGGTACTTAAATTTTTTTTTTCTCTCCTCTATGTTTGTGATTTGATTTTGAGTGTGAATACAAATATGTTTTTGTTGTTATTTTTGCTCAATTATGCAAGGATTATATTGTCAACTTATTTTTTTGTCTTTGTTTTGATCATATCATGTGATACAAGCATACAGTGATACAACTTGCATTTTAATTGTTATGATTTTTTTTTTTCAATTTTTTTCTTAAAATCATACAAATTAATTATAAGGGGGTGAAGGGGGAGAGGAGGTAAAGGCGGGGACTGGTGGCGGGGTTAAGGATCAAAATTTACCCGCAGGGTGAGGATGAGAATTAAAACTTGCCTTGCTAACAGGGGTGAACATACTTTTTTTAAGTTGATACGGGATGAATACTATTACACTGCCATTCCTACATGTAACAATTGATTAACTTCTCCTTCGTTTTTTTAAAAAAAAAAAATTAAGTTCATATTCATTCTATATCTTGTGAAAGTATCTCTATTGTGAAATCATGTTTTTTTTTTTTTTAATCTTTTAGGGTGAGGGGTGAGATTTAAACCCACATATCGATGAAAGTGAGTTTTTATCATTAGATCACTCCTTCATCTCTATCATAAAATTATATTATCCTCTAAATAAACGAGTAAAATAATCACACGATACTTGAGGTCATCAAATTAAATTATAAACGATCCTAGCCGTTAATTTAACTTATTTCAATCATAAAAAAAAAATGCCAACGTCATGACATATTTGAAGCTCTTGTATTTTACTATGGATTGAGGTTAAAGCCACCAAAAACTTCCACCAGAAAAAACAAGATGGCCCACCGGGTTAAAATCATTCAGACGAATAAAAGCTACAATCCATTTAGGATCGACAGAGCTTTCAACCTAATGGATTCTTCTGCAAGAGTGTTTTTGTTTTTATTCTTGGTTTTAGTTTATATTTGGAGATTTGGATGGTTGTGCAATATAGAAATGCCTACACATTTGTCCTTCATAAATGTTCTGCCAACATTCTTCCTATGTTATTATAAACACTACCATACAAATATGCAAAAATGTGGTATCTTGCAAGTTTCCACACAACTTTTTGTCCATCACTATGTCACGTTAAAGTAATATTATGGTGACCTAAAAATTTGATTTAATTTATTTACACGAGTCAACTCTAGTGAACTCATGTTTTTGCTGTTTCAACTCGACTGAATTAGATATAGAAATTGTATTCATGTCATTCTTAACGTAGTAATGCTAATGAATATCCTAATTTCAGTGTAGAAGGTTGTCTTTCACCGAACCGGGGAGAAGATTAATTGAACTACGTGTAAACTGATCTGAACACCTCTGACCGTTGAATTAAAAAAAAAACCTATTTAGGGATTTGAAGGAACTTCAGGGACTTAAATGTACCATAGAGAGTTAAAAATCTTATTTTGTAGTTTATTAATTAGTACAATTAATCCTTAGGGGTGGTCAAGTGGTTGGACCTGTCATTTGGTAGCCCAAAGGTCTCCGATACCTTCCTATACCCTTTAAGGACTAATCACCATTGTCTATTTGGGGACATGCTCTAGACCAGCTTAAGCCATGGTGGCTAGCCGTTGAGGTCGAGGAAATAGTCAGTACAACACTTTGTAGTAAAAATAAAAAAAGTAAGTAGAATTATCTAGAGGTAGTGTTAGAGACTTAGAGTTGGTATATTGTTCGAGAATTTAACAACATAAGCTAGATAATTCTTAATTAGACATACCCCCACCAAAAAAAACCATTTCTTTTTGCTTTGAAATTTAGCTTGTTGCTTTGCTATCCAATTTGAATGGCATCTTCTAGCTGCACTGTACATGGGTTATTTTCATTACCAAAAAGATTGGAGATGTAGAAAAATGAGTTAGTCAGGGTATAAGTTATAACTTGTGCGGGCTAGAGCATTCAGCCCGAGTACTATTTATGTCCCCCAATTCTTTGTTTTAAAGTTTAGACTAAAATCAAGTTTAATTAAGGTTGAAATTAGAATTGAATTCATGAAAAATTTGGAAAGAAAACACAATTTTTAGTTTGGTTCCAAAAACTAAAGACCCGAGTAATATCGGATTGTAAAACAATATACGGCCTTTTTTGCCCAACCACAATTGAATACTGAAAATTCTTGTTTAAATAATAAATATTTTCATTTGGACTTGAGCAAAGTCTAATTTGACCTTAGGAATCGAGGTGGAGTTGAGGTTAATGGTGAGCTAACTCGGAGAAGGGACGGAACAGGGAGTGGCGGGGAACCAAACAGCCACCACGAGATAGGACAACGATAGTTCCTTTCCCGTACTCCTTTCCAAAAGGCCCGCTTCACGTGGCAACCTTTGCTGTTTGTTCTAACTCTCACCCCCCTCCCTCCTTTTTCCCTTTTTTTCCACTCTCTCTCTCTCTCCCTCCAACTTACATGTCTTTGTTTGCTTTCTTTAATGTATATAAAACGACACATCTTTGGATTGTGCCATTGATTCTACCTGCCCTACCCTTTTCCTTGATCTTTACCACACCTTTGCTTTGGTGCTTGTTATTCTCACCACCCTAAGATCTCCCATTTTTTACAACACAAACAATAATAAGAGTCTCGTATATTGAACTATACTTTTTGTTTATGTTCAGAGCATCCTCTATTTTTCTTTTCATCCGATCAGTGATGGGTTACCCTAAAGTTCATGAATTACCCTACACTATTTGCATATAAGCAACATTTCTAGCGGTAAGAAACAAGTCCAAACAAGAAGTTTGTTTTTCATGTTAGGTTTGTATCCAATTTACGCATTTCACCACCACACTATTGGATATTAGATGCTCGTGCGGTTCAATGGCATGGCCATCGTCAACTTGTTCGTTATAAACCGAGACTTTACTCATTCTTGACATAAAAGAAGAAACTCAGTTGATGGAACTTCTATCTATATGATTTAGGGATGGTTAGATGTAAATAGTCGTATCAATCGAACCTGTGACATGCATGTGACAATTTTTCCAGGTCACAATTAATGCTGCCCTTGATATTTGCTCTTCCTTATTACAAACATGTCCTATTGTAGTCACTGTAAATCTTATGTAACGTGTACGTTGAATATAAAAATGGAACCCCAATCACAATGAGCTGCAGTGCCCTAACTTTCTTAGCAAATATCAGACAGATGCAATATTTTCATCTCTATGGATTGATCTTGGCAAGGATAGCATTTCAAAGCTAGTGGACAAAGTACCTAAACCTATCATGTTCCAAACTTAAAAAAGTTTTATATTTTGTTTGTCTTGTTTCTATAATAGGAACCTATGATCAGAGGGATTAATGGAAGTGGTTGGTCTTGGTGTAAATTGGCTGGGGTGCTTCACAGACTGATTTGATGATATCCTCCACCAAACAACAATTAATATGTTTTAACACATGTTGTATTTCTTTAAAAACGTAAAAACAGGCTGGTACGAGAATGGCCAACGGATCCAACTTTCAAGCATCAAAATAGGTAGTTAAACAAAACTAAAAGTAGGTAGATTTAATCTTTTAAGCCTACATGGGTTGGTTGATTAGACGAATAAAGGGCAAAGTATAAACATGTACTTTCGGAGTTTGAATTCCTGTGGTCGCAAAAAATCAGGGTCTAGTCTATGCGTAAAGGTTTATAGGTGGATTGTGAGTACAAAGAATGCATATTTGAAACAATTTCAAGTTACCCAAAAAAACGTAATCTTTTTGGATGCTTTGTAGGCGGTAATAATAGGCTATGGCCACGTCCAACTCACTCATGTTTTGGCATCATTGGTATCTTTTCATATCCTACTTTAATCTTTCTTTTTTTTTTCTTCAATTTAAAACTTTGAATTTGTTCCTAGTGCCCACAATCCAGCTCTAGCTAGTACTTTAGGTGATGGTACAATAAACAGCAATACACATTCTCTCTCACTTAGACTAAAAATCCTGCTCTTTGCCAGCCTCAAACCACTCTATGCCATTAGGGCTGTCAATATTGATACCAAACCCAAAGAGCATCCTATTCATTGGGTCCCACATTATGTTAATCACTTTGAAAAATACTATGTAATTTAAATTTATAACCCAAATGAAGGGGAACCATTGGATGAGTGGGTTCCATCAATTTTTTTAAATGGGACCTACTGATCTAATGATCCTTCTTCATTTGGGATGTAAATTTGGATTATAAATTTGAATTACATAACATTGCTCAATTACTTTTTCAATCTTTGATAACTCTGCAGCCTAGTTAACGTGGTGGGATGTGATTGGTCACGGCAGAAAATTAAGCGACAGCCAACAGCTGTAGAGGATTTTTGGGCATGAGAGATTTTCTTCCTGCATGGGGCCTCCTATATAGCTAGCCTTGTTGCACTTGTCCAATATGCACATGAGGGTGAAGGGTCTGATAATTGGTTGAAAGAAGACAAATAATCCTTGTTTTTATTGATAATTGTGTTGATTATTATATTGTCACAACAAATTCCAAACAAAAGGATAGCTATGTGGCTATTATAATATATAGCACACTTGTAAACAGAAGGAAAAACAACAATGCTACAATCAAATGGCCTCCTCTCATATTTTACTCACTTAGAAACAACACCCACATATCTATCCAAATCCTGGCCTTGATTTTTCATCTTTTTTCATACCTCTATTTGCCAGAGTTCTTGGGGCTAACTCATTTTGTGTGTGTGTGTGTTTTTTTTTCTTTTTTTCTTTTAACCGCGAGACCGGATATTTCTAAACACAACCCATGAATTCGATACAAAATTATAGGAGGTTGTGAATTAGTTTTTAGATGGTCAAGGTGATAAACGGATGGACTATAGTTAGACCCGTTAAATAAATGGACCGACATGAACCCGATTGAACACAATATGAATTCGACGAAACATGATAAGTACACAACACCTACTTGATATAACACAAACTCAAATATATACGAGTGTAATGTGTCGCGTATATGTAGAGTAAATTTTGAAAAAATGATAGATCTGATGGTTTGTCTCAATCTTTTAAAACATTATCCTATGTAATGTTATTTTTTTTATGCATTCAACCAAGGAAAATGGTTTTAGCCACAACAGTAAAAACAAGAATGAAAGTAGGATTTTTTTCTCTAATAATCAAGATGTTAATAACCAATTGCCAAGTGGGCAATTCAGAGCTATTCCAGCAGGTAATGACAAAGAGCATCATCACATCAAGTTGGGACTCATGTTTTGTTATACATAACAAGTAATATTTTACTTTAAGATCGTATTCCATAATTATGTGCCAGGATGTGGAACACTAATGAAGTTTATTTAATTAATCTCTACATGATCTAATCTCTTTTATTTCTTTGTCTTTTCTTCCACCAATTTCTTTTGGTAATGAATTGCATGTGCTGTCATATCATGCATGCACCCCCCCCCCCCCCCCCCCCCCCCCCCCAATCCTTTATCCTTTATGGAGAATTATGATTCAATCGGGTCAAATTACAAAATAATGAATGTTAAGATAACAAATCTTAACTTTTTTGAATCCCGATGATGTATCGTAAATTTGATCTATTAACTTAAAATTGAACTCAATTGAGATATAACTTTTTTTTTTTGAGGTGGTACTGAATTTGGTAACGTATATAATCTTTTTCTCATGGAGAAATAGTAAATACATTGAATTGAACCCTATTTTAATAAAGATTTTAATCATGGCTAGCTAAGGTTTGATGTTGCCAAATTAATCAAAAACATTAGAAAATTGACAAAAATCCCCATTTTCGAAAGGTGGCCAAAGAAAAGCACCAACTCAAATGGCTTTGTTAAAGTAATTTTCGTTTGTTTGTTTGTGATATGCTTGAAAACGACTCAAGAGCCAAGTCTAAAGCTGCATGGAAGTGCACGTAAAGGCTTTCATCACTGACAAGGTGGTTAGTGATTTAATTAATTAGCATTATTTAATTAATTGGCAAATCATAGGTGGAGTTTTTTTTAAAAAAAAAAGCTTTGCCCCACTTTGCTCTCGTGTTATATGATTGCCAACTCATTGTGTAATTTTTGAGGGACAACATAATATCATTGTAAGATCGAACGAAATTATTCGATTGTCTGGCCTTTTCTAGACCGTTACTATACTAAATTTGATTTTTAGCGATGAACTAACTAGTCGCAAAATGTAAAAATTTGATCACTAAAACTTTTTAGCAACAAACTTATTTTGTCGCTTTAAACTTGTCTGGAAAAGTTTTTTGCGACAATAAAAGATTTGTCGCCAAAAATGAAATTCGTCACTAAAAAACAAATTTGTTGTAGTGTATTTAAGTTTCGGCTCATATTCAAATGATCTAGAATAGAAGAGGGATCGAAAATTCAGTAAGGTGTGTGCGATTGTGGGGGTCGAGTGAGGGAGAAATGAGGATGCTATGCTACCCTTCCTTAATTGCATAGCACGAACCCGGGGCCAAAAATGACAAACATAAACCTAGGAGAGCAAAAGCGGAAAAAATTTAACCCAACACATGGGAGGCGAAAAATGATGGGCTTTGTTGGCCCGAATGCAAGTTACGGATTCAAGTCATTTGGATCCAATAGATGTGGATCCAATATTAAAAGGCCCATGACCTTAACCGCAGGCCCAAGTTTTTACCTTGAACAAGAAGTATCTCTAGGAAGCCATACATGCAAAGATACAAATGAGAGGTAAAATTTGATCCAGATCCCCCTTTTCTTTTTTCTTTTTTTAAATTTTTTGTCAATGTTAGATTGTTAGTCGTGTATTAATGTGGGTCCACTTAAATAAAGAAAAAGTGAACTCGAGACATTTAAATTTGACAAAAGTACGATTAATTATTGTACCATCTAGTAATATTATTTTAAGTAAAATATTAATTTCATCAAAAATAAAAGTATAGGTGTAATTATTTCATAAAGTAATCTATATGTAGAGCTAATAATCTAGCTAAACTTATCGAGCTTGTTTCTTTAAACGAGTTTAAAAAATAATTCAAGTTCAACTCATTTAGAAAATGAGAATAGCTCGACTATTTTACATACATAAACGAGTCGAACTTTACGAACTCGAACATAGCGTTTTCTAAACGAGTCATATTCAAGCTCAACTTGTTTATAATACATGCAGTTAAACATGAAAATGGAGGAATAAATTGGTACAAAGACAAAAAAAAGACTTATTATACAAAAGCATTCTCCATTTGGTCCGGGACCTGGTCTTGTTTACCTTCACTGCCATTTGGGCTTTGGGTACACATATGAGCCTACAAGTGGTAATCTCACATAGGTTTTTTTGTGTTTTGAATTGGAATTCCAGCCGTTTTTTTTGGGTCACTAGGAGAGAGGGAATTGGTGAGACTCGAATCTCACAATAATACGACTTTGAGAGTAAGTTTAAACTTACATATCAACCTTGAATTAAACCCCCCCCCCCCCCCCCCTCTCTCTTTCATGTCTCTTACGCATTTTGATTACTCTTATTTTTTATTATTTAAAAGGTTCAACTAATTAATCTAACAATTGAACTAGTGACTGAATAATCCGATTTCTTTGTTAGATTGTTGTTCGGTTTGGACTTCACAACTATTATTCAAAGTCTTCATTTACTAAAAACTTATTTTTTTTCCGACAATATCTATCTTCACTTCATCTCTTACAAGATTCGAACCTTAAACTCTATCATTTATATGATGAGCCCTTGACCATCCAGATCTGTGATGGTTAGTTAATGAAAGATTTAATAACAGCAAACAGGTCCTTAGCTTTTGATGTCTCTGATAGCTCTATGCCATGGTAACCCTCGTCAAGATATGCCACGGTCTTTATTCCCTTCTTCTCCAACATCTTGGTGAACTCAACTTGACGGTCAATCAACAAGTCTCCATAACAACCCGCCACCAAGATACGAAAACCCATTGACCGAATCAGCTCCAACTGCTCCGATCCACCACCCACCATTGGATTGGAATACTCATGGTCACGATCCGAACCAATAGGCAAAGACAACTTCCACATAAGATCAGTCCCTGACAGGGTCAAAACAGCTCCGTTTGCCAAACTCAGCTCGGATTGGGTCCTCTCGGACCCTCCAAAAAACGGGTGGTGCAAAATCAACCCTTTAATTTTTAACGGGTTAAACCCATCAAAATCTTCAGCCACACGTAGTCCTGCATGGTAAGCTATGTTACCCCCTGCACTAGTGCCCATGAGAAAACAGTTATCAAAATCAGCACATGCACTTAACCACTTCTCTTGTGTGGACTTGATATAATTCAAGGCTTCAACGGCGTCGTCGTAGGCCGCCGGGAGTCGGTGTTCCGGCGCGAGGCGGTACTCGACAGAGACGATAACGGCGAAGAGTTGGGTAGCCATGTCTAAGCAAAAATTATGAATATCAGTGGAAGCTGCACTAAGGAAGACAAACCCTCCGCCATGAAAGTAGACTATGAGAGGGAGTTTTGAAGGGGCACAAGAGTGAAGGGCTTGCCGGGGAAGGAATATACGGACCCATGTTTGTTTCTCGGGGTTTAATGGCATGTCTTTGGTGAGAACTGGGCTGTAGCCGTCGTCACCTTGCGAAGCGGCGGTGCATGGGAATTGAAGGAATCGCGTGTACGTGCCGTCTAGATTGCCGACAATATTTGGCCGGTGTTGAGAAGAGACGGAGGTGGTGGGACTCGGTGGTGGGCTTTGATGAGCAGACATGTTTTGGTTAGAGAGATTTGACGACAGTGAAGACTTGAGAGGGGTGGCCATTTTTTCTTGTTTATAAAGACATTGTTTCTTAGCTCTTAACGCATGGCCTGGACACACACTGAGACCATCAGCAATTCCTAAAGCCTGTTTTTGTTGCTACGTTTGATCCAGTTTTTGTCGCTGCTCAATGAGGGGCGACAAGTCCCACAAACTAACCTAATATATATAGTGGCGTCCAAGGGGCAAGGAGCTGCTAGCTAATAGGAAGGCGAATATTGGTAGGCTATGCAGCAGGCCGCTTCCAGGAAGTCGAATATTTTGATTGATTGCATTACACCAATGCTATTGGGATATAGTTTAGGAATATAATTTGGGAATTTAATACATCGTGACCATTTAATTGATAGTATTAGGATCAACTAATAATTTAATACTGAGACCCACTGACAATTTAGTGGTCACAATCTTTAAATCCCCAAATTATATCCTCAAATTATGTACCAATAATATTACTCTAATTTTAATATGATTTGTGTTGGCCCTCTTTTGGATCTTCGCATGATTTGTGGTTTTATTTTTAATATAAGTAGCCCATTTAATAGTTTTCTAATTTGCATAGTAACCCCTAATCGAATAAGGAAGGAATTGGGAATGAAATTCTTACTTCACCCACTCACATTTTTGATACATTAAAAGAACATACCAGTCTATCTAACTAATGGGTATTAGTAATTGATTCCACTCTTCTAATGTCATTCACCCTATAAACTGACAAAGAATCGGAATCCACTAATTAAGACAAACGACCGAGAAAAAAAGTCTCCACGTTCTTGAAGTGGTTGATCTTAGCTTAGCGTGCTAATCGTTGGTTGACGGGAACAAACTCTCTTTTGAATTCTACTAATAGGCTGGTCCTATGAACTTTGACTTAGGAAGGGGCATAACTCATGCTCATTGCACTCGTAACTCACGTACTAGTAGGCTGGTCTTATGAACTAGAAGAGAGTGAAAGCCCAATTAATTTGGCCCCTATGTAGTCTCAGACTTTTGGGCAGGTGAGGGAACAGCTAAAACATGGAACTGAACAATATATGCTGTTAGAAGAGAATTTTCAGAAATTTTATTTTTCTTTTTTGGGCTCAAAGGGACAACATGGTAGTGTTGTTTATAATTGTTCTCCATCAATTGATATTTTTGAATCAGCAATATATACAAAATATATATATTTATTTCTTTATATCTCCTAGAAAGTAAAAAAAAATTATTTCGAAATAACAGTATAACCTAAAGGGGTAGTTCAAGTAGTAATAAGGATGAGCTGTAAATTCAGACGTTCTGAATTCGAATTTTGGCAACTTCTTGGAGTCAGACCATGAGGGATTATCCCTCATGAATACCTTAGTTCCGAAATGAATAACTTACCTTTAATCGAACCAGAAAAAGAATTAGTTAAAATGTACGTAAGTTGGCTCGCACATATTTTCAAACTGTACGTATGTTGAGAATTTGTTAGTTAATACGTTGTTTTAGTGAGGGTTTGGGCCCTCCTTGTGTTCAAAGGCCTAGTAAAAGCAATCCCATCAGGCCATGGCCGACTAAGCCATCCACGTGGGGAGGGGCCTGCTCAACTCATTCAATCTACGAGAATAAAAATAATATTTTATTTAACTTTGAATGTTTAGCATTTATAAAATATTAAAAGACGCGTTATTGATTTTTATGCGTTAGTTTTCAATGTAATTTTAAGATTTTTTTTTTTGGTGACGGATAAATTCCATGGTCTGTCCTCAGTAAGTAGATATACACTTATGTCGCTCAGACTCGTAACTCTGAGTAGAATCACAGGTAAATCCGGGTGTACAAACCGGTCTCTCAACTCATACACCAGTAAAATTAGGACTTGCATTTCGCTGGGACTCAAGACCCACACCAGAGACTTGGATACAATTCGTCCAAACAACAGAGATGTTGTCCTACCAAGTAGCCACATTTTGCGCCCAGGAGACTTCGAACCCTTGACCTCTCACTGGAAAGCCAGAGGTTCTAGCAAATTGGGCTACCCCACTTGGTTAATGTAATTTTAAGATTGTCAAAGTTAAAAGAACCATTTTCCTAGAAGCGAAAACACTTGAGTGACGGATCTAAAAATTCATTTTCAAGGGATGGTATCTTGTATTCAAGAGATAAACTTATGTAGTATGGTCTTCAAAATTAATAATAGGATGCTAGATATAATTTTTGAAACCTCCACCGCTGTGCACACACGCACAAAGGCAAAAAGGATGCGCCTTATGATTTTCTCAAGTAAGAGATCATGCTCAAATTCTTGAACTACGATCCATGTTCATTACACTACACTTTTGCTCAGTTGTTTTTATGGGAAACTATCAAATTCCAAACAATATTCATAAATATAGTGGATTATAAGTGAAATCTCATATTTAGTCAATGTCACTCTGTCGTTGTTATTTCTCTCCCTTTTCTTGAGTTTGATCTTAAAAGTCTTGTATTTATTTTCAGCCCTTTAGTCAGAAATTAGCATTCGATGTATGGCGGCAAGGAGCCAATTGGGTGATTTACTGGCCACTAGATTCTGAGATCCTACTTAGGGGTGCAACTTGGATGGACTAACTCGAATCCAACTTAAAAAAAATAGGACTTGAGATGAAGTTTGAGTCTGGGTTGAAAAACATCACCCCGAATTAAATTTGGGCAAAACTCGGATTGAGGTCTCAAGTTACCGAGTTTAACTCGTCTATTTAATCGGTCTCAACCCGAATATTATTGTTAAAGATTGAGTCCAATATGCTTTTTTATGTTAATTTGACTATTATGGCTATTTGGCTATTGTGGTTATTTTGTCTTTATGTTAACAAAAATGTAATTTAGTTTTTGTCTAGTATATTTTTTTATGCTTTAAATACTATAGTATTTATGTTAAACATTTGATTGAAGTTTCTAATTATTACTTTAGGTGAATATTATATAATATGTATCAGATTTAAAAAAACAGACTAATTTCAAGTCTGAACAAACCCAACTTGAATTCAAACCCGAAAAAAGTTTGAATTGGGTAAACCGAATTCAACTCGAGCACGCCCAAATTTAACTTGGGCAATATTTGGGTTGAATTCCTTGAATTGAAGTCGAAGTAGGATTAAAGTTACGGTTAAATTTAAAAATTTTATACGTAGGGTTGGATTAGGATTGACCTTTCAACCCGCCCAAGTTGCACCCTTAATTTGAAGGGAAATTCAACGAAATTCCCAAACCTTGGAGAAACAAAAATATAGAAGAAACACATGCCAAAGGAAAAACAAGCACACGCACAAGACAATATTTACATGATTCGGCAATTTGCCTACGTTCACGAAGTTGTAGGGATTTCACTATATTCAAGAAGGAGTACAGAGTGGCCAGCAATTACATCAACCAAGAACCCTAATCACCAGAAATAATGATTCCGGCTTGGGCTTATCGGCCCCAGCCTTCGCTCCATGGACTAAGTCTCAGAAAAAATCCCATTTAAAAAACGCAACATTATTTCGGGTCGGGTCATCATCCGGATCAACACAAACTAGACTCCACAAAGGCCAAACATAATCCCACCTTATTCTCAAACCTGATGACTCGATTGATTGGCACTCCTATATATAAACTCATCTAGCATACAAATTCTGTTGGGTGTCCCAAATCTTACATCCACCAAGAACATTTCTTTTCTTAAGCGTAAAACTTCATATTATAAGGCTTCACCATAAATGATCTAATCAGGAGTAAATTAAGAAAAGGTTTATTGAAACAATCTGACTCCAACCAACGCAGAGATACATCTCAAAAGTTGGCACTGAGTGGAAAGTAGTGGCCAACTTTGATGAAGAATCTAGGAAAGGATTGCACAAAAGGGCTAAAGAACGTTGGCAAAATTTGGGCAGCAATGCCATCATAATGGAGACATAAGGGCCTACATGCTGCCGAAAAAGGGGAGATTGTCATGTACCAGTACCACACCCATGAATCGAATCCCACTCAGAGATATATGATCTCATCACACCCTTCAACAGTGCTCTAGCATTAAAAAAAATAAAAAGAATATTAATGGGACCTACAAAATTGATATAAATTATTTACTTAATGATGTAATTGTGATATGATCCAATAGTTTTGTTATCATTATGATTTTTAGACATTTTCATTAAGACTACATCACTCGTTACATTATTCTGTTAATAAATTAGATTAATTTTTTAAATTTTAATAACATTACTTAAAAAAAAAAAAAAAAAGCCCCAACAACTGGTGGTTGGCCATATCATAAGTGACCAATAACAAATTATTAGGATATATGATCTCATGATACCCTTGAACAGTTCTCCAGCATAACCTTTTACATACCTGCTGGTGGTAGGCCAAAGCCAAACCGACCTTTACACCCTCTGGAAAATTCTCACTGCTCATCAGACATCAGTGGTGTCCATTATTAATAAAATATTGTATATTTTTAATTAATTGTTACCACTTGTGAAGTTTTCAATTTTTTTTTAAAAAAAAATCAGTATGTGTGTTTAACAAAAAAATCAAGTTGTAGATGGTTAAACAATCTAACAAAAACAAAATTTGAAAAATATCTCAACACCTATACTTTCTAGTTCCCACCAGCCCTTCAGGTACTAGATCCCTTCCCCTCAAACCCTTTAGGCAACAATGCCTAACCGTCGCCTCCTTCCACGGCCTCCATAGAGCCTAACCCCCTCGCCTAGTAATTGACCACCCCTTGCTAACGAGTAACCCTACCCTTCCCATCAGAAATGGCCATCTACGACAAGCAATGCCCAAACGAAAATGCTTGCGAACTATGACATATGCATTTTTCTCCCCTCCGCTGGAACTCAGCTCAGGATCATGATTGAATTGGAGTTATTCAAAACTTGTTTCGGGCTTAACTTATGGTAATTGCGCTACATTGGCAACGGTGATAAGGGTTGGGAATGATTCGAGCATTCATAGCGGGTCTATTCTCTTTTTCTTTTTTCCTCTCATAATTTGGTTGGTTGGTGTGGATGGTTATGCTAGTTCGATATATGATGTGACATTAACTAGTTGAGATTGAATGAAACCTTGTTGGGTATGGAGATCAGAGGCCGCCTAGTGGGTATTGGGGTGAGGGGCTGCCAAAGCTAGGGAGGAGGCCGTTGGGGATGGGGGGGAGGGGATGGCGCACCGAAAACGGGGAAGAGGTTGGGGGCCACCGGAGTTGGGAATACCGGGGGTCATGTATTATTATGTAGGGCTTGTGTCTTAATGTGTTGGCTAGGAAGAGAAAAAAGAGAATATATTAAAGGTTGGAAGTATTTTAGGAAATTTACATCTCCCATTCACTTTGTAGTCAATTTAATCTTGTAAAAAATTTAAAATGACAAATTATTTAAATTGAAACCACAAGGAACAGATTGCAATATGGCCAACTTAGATGAGGTATTTTGTAATTAACCCCATAATCAATTATCGAATGTCCGAAATAATACTGATAGTGTAATTTACACGGTTGTGTAGCAGAGCTTGGGGCTCAAAAAGGAAAAATAAATTGGAGATTCGTAAGGACGTTCATGGAGTTTACTGAAATACTCAGTCAGAGCTACTATGCTCTCGATGGTTAAACAGTTGACACAAAGATAATAATCGAGAATGAAAATCAACAAACATGTGGTTTATAGTGGTTCACCAGTTTAGAAGCTTGGCTAGTCCACTCTAATAGAGTTTCTTACTCTTGGGGGAGTTTTCTATTGCTTGTGGAAGACGATTACAACACTCTTGAGAACCAATTCACTGTTATTCGATCATTTACAACGTGAAGGATTGATCACTATACATAGTGTGTAGAAGCATTGTCTTTGCGTAATCAGCATGAACCCTTCGAGATTGTTACAACCTATGTGATAGAATAATTGGTCGTTAGAGAGTCTACATTTCTTAGGCGTGACGTAACTTTTTAGAAGGTGTATGCTGTCAATATTGTAGTATGCACGTAGGTCATGTTGGTACTAACTCCCAATCTGTAGTGCCTGAGCTAAGAATCTTGAGCTAGAGTCACGAGCTGGGAGGTCTAAGCAGGGTAGCTAGGGATTGGGAGCTCAATTCGTTCACCCGACTTTAGTTGTCTCGAATTGGAACCCAGATTCTGACATCATCATTCGGGCCCCTATTGGGGCCATATCTTCTAGCTGCTTCTGGGCCGATCTTAACCTTGGATAATTTTTGATATCATCAAATAAGAAAACGTATGTTTTTGTTAAGTGGACGTTCCGATATGCTTCTCTTTTCCTATCTTGAGTTCTAATTTCCAAACAATGGTATTAGTGTTATTCTAGATCAAAATAATCTCATTACAATCTTAAGTAACTCTAGGCATATATGATGGAAAAAATATCGTAAGCAGCGGCAGATTTATTGTGGGGGCAGCTGCCCTCATTGGAATTTTAGAAAATTTTGGGGCCTAAGTAGTATTTTAAAATTTTTGAATATTATTACAAATTGCCCCCACCGAAAAGTTATAGGTATAGTTCTATATTTTAGGAGAACATGTGGGTGTGTTTCATAAATATAACATTAGATTAGGATTACACTTCTTGCCTCTTGGTCCTGACTTTTCATTTATCTCTTCAGACTTCTTTCCTTTCTTTCTTTGGCCCCTCACGTCGTTTCTGTTGTGAATCGGAAGTTCCTCTCTTCAACCGAGTTTTACTCTCTTTAGTTTACCTTTGTTCCTTTTTTATGTTTTCCTTGTCTTCAGTTGTCCCTCTTTGTGTTATCGATTCGATCATTATTTAACCAGTCGATTGAAAAAATTGCTGAGAGCTTAGAAAATTCTATGAGAGCTATCGTGCAAGAGGTAACTCATGCACGGTTTATTTGATTTCAAAAAAATTTGTATTTTTTGGCATGGCAATAAGGGTTTCTACCCATTTGGTTTTTTTTACCCATTTCATTTTTTACCTTATAGTGGATGACAAAATTGTAATTATCTATATTTGAATTGAACAATGACGATTTAAACAGTTAATTTTTGATCTCTTCGGAATATTAGTTGTAGTGTTGATTTTTTTGGATATTAGACGGTGGTGAGGATATAAAGGAGTTTGATTTTGCAGAATGAACTTATCGATGATTTCGGTGTGTAAAAGTCATCTGTTTGTGAATTATAGATATGATTGAAGTTTATGTTATTACGTTTCAGAAACAGTTAATCCCTTCTTTGATATTTTTAGATGTTGGAATTAAAACTGGAGTTTGAATTTTTTATATTTAATTGGATTGCCCTATATATAATTTAGTTGTTAAGCATTATATTTTGGATTAAGTTATTTTGATTAATTGAATTTGAAAATTTTGATTATTATAACTCAGATTGTTCCTATATCTAAGTTCGACTTAATAGAGTTTGATGAGCCCGAAATTAACAGTGTCAAGCCCGATAAAAATAAGTCGGGAAAGGGCTCAAATACTAATGGGCCCCGGAAATAGCCCAAGTCGCCAAAGCCTGTCAAGCCGGATCATCCCATCTAAGGAGAATGGAGAAGAGGTGAAGGCATCAAGAGAGGTCACCCAAGCCATATGGGCGCCGCCCACTAAGGACTCATCACTTGGAGCTCATCACTTGGACCTCATCATATGGGCGCCGCCCACTCATCACTTGGAGTCATCACTTGGACCTCATCACTTGGACCTGGTCACTTGGGCGCCTACTTCTCTCCACTCCTCTTGACTCTGGTACTCCTACTCCAACTCAAGGTCCAGTCTAAAGTCCAATCCAATCAGGACTCTCCTCCGACTAAATAGGAGCACGAGGGAGAGAATGACGGGATACGAAAATCAACTCCTACCTTAATTGTGCTTGCCAAAGAGGTCCACTCTTACCATGATTGTACTTACAAAAATAGTGGAAGACCTCTTCGTCACGGCACCGCCTCACCATAGCTATATAATGTAAGTCATCTCAAGGGTAAAGACAGGCTGACAACACCTTGATACATCTCAAACACCCAGAGGCAAGCTTCACTAGACATTTGCTCTCTCTCCCTATCTCTCTCTCTCTCTCTCAAAGCTCTGTAACACTCCGGTGACCCTTATTCATCAATAAAGAACACCGATCATTGCTGCCATTCCAGAGAGTGGACGTAGGTCATCTGAGATCGAACCACTATAAATCCCTGTGTTGATCTGTTGTTTATTGCTTTAAGTTCCATTGATTGCTATTGATTGCTTATTAATTACATCATTATTCATACTTGACTGTTGATCTTGCCAAAGACAATTTTGTGCATCATCAGAGTTATAATAGAATTAATTTTTCTGAATTACTACTATTAAAATTTCTCCATTTATTTTGTTACTTATGATTTTCTTGTAATTTATTTGTTAAAAACACAATAATGGGTATTGAGTTAGAGTCTAACTATTGAATTGATTTTTGAATTAGCTATGATAAATTTTAAAAAAAAAAAATATTTAAAGCTATTAAGAAATTTTATGTTGCCTCCACTGAAAAAAATGGTCTGGCTCCGCCCATGATCGTAAGGCCTAGAAACGAACTCACTTAGTTTCTAATACACAACAAATAACGTAACAAGTCCAATTTGTGCTGATCAACATAATTTTCAGCCAAAAAAAAAAAAAAGAAAAGAAAAAGTTCAACCAAAAAACATGGCCTCCAGAACTTCATTATCTTTGAAAATAATGCACCACCCTTAAAACAAAATATCCAAACCATCTTCCAAAAAAAAAAAAAAAATATTTGGGGTGAATGCTCTGCAAAAGTTAATACCAATGTTAAAGAGAATAAGCTATGACTTACCCAAAAAAAAAATAGAATAAGCAAAGAGCTGCGCATTTTAGCATAAGCCACCATTTATAAGTGGCTGCGGACTGTGGAATAAATAGAGATCAATCACACATCAATACCCTCCGGCGGCGGCAGCTGACAGGGAAGACTGCAACTGCAACAAGTGGTGGTAGCAGTCGGCGGCGCTTGGCCGCTGCTCCGGGTTGTGGTCCAAGCACCTGTTCATCAACTCTCTAAGCAATTTAGGCACACCAACCAATCCACAGGTCTTAACTAGCTGACCCACACCCCATACGTCAACCTTCACCCCATGCAAACCCCTACCCATCTCTGGTGCGTGCCTCCCACTCGCCGCCGCACCATGTGGGTATATCTGTGGTGCTCCCACAGCTTCATCAAACCCAGTCACGAACCATTCGTTCTCTCTATCACTTCTTCTCGTAACTTTGTCCCAACCCAGGTCTCTGTGCATGAATGAGAGATCATGTAGTGCAACCAATGCTTTTGTTACGTGCTTGAGAGCTTCTATCAGTTGATCACAATTTGTGGGCTTGAACTTGCACCCTCTAGGCTTGAACATCAATGCCAAATCTTTCTCCGATGATTGGACGATGAATTCAGCGTGTGGTATTCGATGATCCAGAAAATCGTATATCTCTTTCACCGCAGCCCATTTTCTTTTGGATGAGAAGAACCTAGTCACCGTGTTTGGTGTCATTTCCAAAACATTTCCGTTACCCAAATCGATCCTCTCGAAATCACTGTACGGAAAGAGCTTGTAAGTGTTGCCATTGTTGAAATAATTGAAGCATCGTTCAGCTAACAATGGTAGTAAGCCTGCAATTTTCCAACAAGGGACTAGGGCTTTTAGCCTTTCTGTTGGCATTGATAGGTCTACTGTATAAAGATCTGTTCGGATAATACGGTCTTGTGAACGGCTTAATGCACAAAAAGTCACAATGTAGCCAACAGCATAGTAGCCCAACAAGTAAGGAAGGTCCATGTAAGTCCAGAGAAGTTTTTCAACAATAGACGAGGAAGGATCAAGATGGCCTTCCCTTGATTGATCAGTCTCCTCCCCCCTCCACAAGCAAAAATTTCTTGGAAATCCAGTGATATTAGGCCACTGATCCTGTACTACATCTGATAATGATGAAGAGGGCTTTCTTACAAACACCATTTCGACAGAAGAGAATTTAGAGATGATTCTGTTGATGCAATCATCCCAAAGGCCAATGAAGGAGTCTCTGCTTGTGGCAGTTGCACCACTAAGACTAGGGTTTAATCGGATAATTGGGCTTAACAGGTCAAATGTGATAGCTCTACAATCTAATAATTCGGTGGAGGTGGTGAAGAAGAGTTCTTTGCCTTGAGGCAAGTCTCGGTATACGTCCTTCCGAAGAGGGAAACGTAGCTCCTCCGGCGGTGGTTCTTGTAAATGCCATGAGAGCTCAAATAAGCTTGGAAGTGTTTGTGGTGGAGCTCGCAAACAACCTAGGTAGTACTCACTTGGGTCTTGAAACTCCCATGGAGGAATAGCTGCAAAAACATCTAAATCACACTCCTGAACATATATCCATAAATCTGTTGAAAAATAAACTTATTTTAGAGTTTATTATAATATTAAGGTGTGTTAATTATGTGTGTTAGTGGGCAAGAAATATGCAAGTAGTAGAAGACAAGAGTATTAGTGGGGTGTTAATTTCCACATAATAGTGTCTTAATATTGTAGAGATTACTAGAGTTAGTAAGTGTAATGGTACCTTTATGTAATATTATGGATTATATGTATGACGTATATAAATTGGGTACATGACCTAGAGTTTAAGTAAAGTTGAATAAAAATTGAAAGGTCTAAGTTTAGTATATAATTGTAATCAACTTGTATGAAATTATTTTTTCTTTGAGTGTTTATATTCTCATCTACTTCCTTCCATTTCATTTCTAATCTCCTTGACTTCAACAAAGTAGTATTATCACAGCAATTTTCTTGTTGTAGTAATAATGGAGTAATTCCAACAAATTGGTATCAGAGCCAGCACCGATCCTGGAAGATAACTATCATTCAGAGCCAGCTTTCGTTTCTAAAAGCCTAGAAAACTCTCAATCAGAATCAAGTTTATAATCTTGAAAATCTAAATAGCTCACCTTCAGAGCTAGTACAATATTTGAAGTCTTAATAGATCGTCGCGATTGATGATCATAGAAGATTCACCAAATATGTATTTTTTGTGTGAAAAGATAATGTTCTCTAATTACAAGAGAATGAAGATTACTCTACCTTTTTATCTCAAAGCATATGATTTATGGGATGTAATTGAAGAAAGTCAAGGAATGGCTTGCCTAGAAGAATCCGTGAAAAGAAAGAGGAAAAAACACTCGAAGTTCTTAAAAAGGTGATTCATCCCGAGATTTGGAATCCAAATCATGTTTGGAAGATGATAAAATGTGTAGTACCCTTATGTGGTTAAGGATGTTAAAGTGAAATTTTATGTAGTGACCATCAAAATTACTTTTGCAATCAAGCATGAAAGTGAAGGTCATCTTATTGAGAACCATGTTTAAGGTAATCTATTTCTTAAAAATTTCACAAATTGTTACTTATAACTTGTAGAGAATGTTCTAAGTGACACAGGTAGGGTAAATATGGAGGAATTTTTCGGTTCAAAAGAGCCATCCCAAGGTAAATTCAAGAAATGTGAGAAGTTCGAGAAGAATGAATGCAAATGCAGAAATGAGAAGAAGACAATGAACAAATTGAAGATAATGTATGACCATGTGCAAATTGATCATAAGCCCTACACTGCAAAGGAGATGACTTTGACGATTCTTGCTATTGAAGGAGGTGGTGCTCAAGTTCAAAAAGTTTCCAATAATTTCATGAAGCCCCTCAACTATGAAGAGATTTGCAAGATAAGGACTTAGAGGTGCAAAATCAAGTTTAAGAGAGGGTGTTGAAAAATAAACTTGTTTTAGAGTTCATTATAATATTAAGGTGTGTTGTGTGTGTTAGTGGGCAAGGATATGCAAGTAGTGGAAGACAAGAGTATTAGTGGGATATTAATTCCCAAATAATGGTCTTAATATTGTAGAGGTTACTAGAGTTGGTGGGTGTAATGGTACTTTAATGTAATATTAGAGATTATATGTATGACCTATATAAATAGGGTACATGACCTAGAGTTCAAGTAAATAGAGTTGAGTAAAAATTGAAGAGTCAAAGTTGAGTATGTGATTGTAATCAACTTGTATGAAATTATTTTTTCTTTGAGTGTTCATATCCTCATCTACTTCCTTCTATTTTATTTCTAGTTCTCCTGACTCTAACAAAGTAGTATCAAAGCGATTTTCTTGTTGTAGTAATATTGGAATAATTCCAACAAAATCTAAGTGTGTATTGGAATGTGCAATATGCCAAGTAATATACCAACAGCAATCCCACATAAATAGCCTACTAATCCTCAATCCGTATATATATATATACAGTCGACCTTAAATGGATCAAAGAGAGTATTTGACAGGTTTGTTGAGTTAAGTTTTATTTATATGTATAAATATATAAAATCACCCTAATTATCTTTGTCAAATACTTACATCTGATGGAGGGTTCTGTAGAAGGAAGTTGGACTCTTTCACCGAAACCTGGGACGAATAAAGGAACAGTGAAATGTATATATGTTGGTTTCCAGGTTGTTTAGAATATGAATATTAACTAAAACATTTATATACCCGAAAGAGCAGGAGCTGAGAAAGACTTTCTTCGGCCAAAGACTTTGACTTGCTGTCCAGAGACGAATCTATCAACAGAGAAGCCTTTCAATGGCCCATCTTCAAATGCTTCCATAGTGCAGGCAGCCATGGAATCATCCAAGAATGTAAGCTCATCTGCGTTTAAAAAACTCGAACCTTGAAGCTTCACTCTTCCTCTGTGGTGCTCACCATCTTCAGCCCACAAGCTAACTGATTCTTCCCATACCATTCGTATCTTTCCAATTCGACGAAGCTCCTTCGAAGATGAAGATGATGGGCCAACAATGTCTAAAGTAGTCTCAAACCCTAACAAGCTCCCTCTAGTCCCGTGCGGGAAAGTTTCACCTCCACTGAGTCCACCCGTCATGACCAGTTGCTTCACCCTCGCTGCAACAACTTAAAAGAGTTGTTTATAGAGATGATATTAAGGGCTGATTTTCCCAATTAGATTTATCATGTCATTCATTGGTAAACAAAGATTACTCGTGTTATATATGTGACCTAGTGGGTATGTCTGCTTAGCGCATGTGTGTGTGTGTGTGTGTGTGAGAGATAGAGAGAGAGAGAGAGAGAGGGAACATTTAAGTCTGATT
Source organism: Ilex aquifolium (assembly GCA_951799425.1). Classification (NCBI taxonomy): domain Eukaryota; kingdom Viridiplantae; phylum Streptophyta; class Magnoliopsida; order Aquifoliales; family Aquifoliaceae; genus Ilex; species Ilex aquifolium. Next base: position 58,702,131 of record OX637391.1, on the reverse strand, counting down.
CTCTACATCTGATTAAGGGCATACCAGAGAAAGGAAGGTCTTCTTCTCTGAGAGGAGGAGGTGGAGGCAAAAACTTTGTGGCTGTCTGATCAGATCGACTGTCCTCACCACCGGAAATAATAATAGGTCCTCTATTCTGAGACGTTCTCATTCTTGACCCCATGAATTGAGACAACTCTTCAAACACATCTTCATCAAATGAAGCAGGCAATCTATGGAGCTTCCTCTCATAAGGCGAAAGTCTAAAGTAGCTCTTCCCAACTTGCTCTCTCTCTCCGCCTCTCTCCCATTCATAAACCTTCCTAAACTCACCCAACATGTTATCCCACTTAGTACCAGCGGTCTTGGCATCTCTATTAACCCCATGTCTGTTTAGAAACTCAGCAACTTCTCTATCTTTATCTGCCCTTGTCTTTCCTCTCGCCGGCTGGACTCTCAAGTCACCTCCGGTAGCCGGAGATCCCTCTGCTGGTGCTGAAGACGAGCCAGACCCCTCTGAGCCACCTTGATACTGAACTCTCCAAGCCCTGGCTAACCACAACATCTCGTTTGGTTTCCATACTGGACTCACGTACTTGCCCTTTCTGAATTGATGGTGAAACTGCTCTCCTTCTCCTTCTGGCTTGTTGGTCTCTTGACCAGAGGCAGCAGAGTGACAAGGACGTGGAGAGTGGGAAGGAGATGAGGCTGTATCCGATGATGAAGCTGCGGTGGTGTGAGGCTGAGGCTGGTTTTGAGGGTTGGTGGTGGTGTGAGTCGAAGGAGATGGGCTTGACTCGCTACTCAGTATATTCATCTGGGTCTGCTTTTGCTGCTGTTGTTGAGATGGAGATGGTATGAGCTTCCATTGACCGCTAGTGTATCTTGGTCTCTTTGGATTAACGCCTTCAAACTGTTGTTTTTGGAGCTGCGGATCAAAGGAACCTGAACTTGCACCACTAGGGATGTACAAGGGAGCAGAGATAAACGGGGCTCCGGAAACCACCACCGCCACCGGCGGTGACTGGTGGTGCGGCTGCGGCTGTTTTATATTTTCTGCTGATTCCTGAACTGGGTCATCGGAAGAAGATGATAGATGTTGCTGCTGCTGATGTTGTTGCTGTTTCTTGGTAGTCTCTCCTTTTTTGTCCCCCATCTAGCAATGGGCCCTAATGGCCCCCAAGCGGAACTTGGTAGAAAAATCCTAAACAAGAACCAGAACAAGAAGAAGAACCACCATTACTGTTGAACTAGCTCTCGGTACATTCTACTCAATTTCTGTGTTTCTGAATGCTTTTGGAGTTAGATTTCTAAGGTATCTTTCAAAAGGGAAAGTGAGTAAGAGAAGTGTATGTAGATTTTGCAGCAGAAAAAGTGGAGATTGTGGAACCTGCTTTTGACTAAGACGTTTCAATTTACAAAATCACAGGCTTACTGGTAAATTGATGCTTATTTAGTGATAAAAAATAAGAGGAGAGAGAGGACAGTGGGGGGATATGATTAGAAAATTTCTCAGAGAATAGGGTATGATTGTACTGAGCAAACTGAGAAATGCGGCTCCAAAATTAACGTTTCATTCTTTTTAAGAGAGGTCAATTAAATGTTTTTGTTTGTTGAAAGTAAGACTGTAAGAGACACGGCCTCCGACTTCTCGCGAGTGAGTGGGCACTGTAAGAGAGAAGAAGGCAGAGGGATGATGGGGACGGGTCGAATCGATGGCTCTGGCCATTAATACCATCTCTCTCTCTGGCAGGCAGGCATGCAGGCCGGCGCAGACGAGAAGGCTGTACACCAAAACAGTGTGATCTGGCAAAAAAGGAGCCCCGACCCGATCTGCCCGCCCGCAAACGTTTGATTCAGCATTATTCACTCTATACTTGCGTGGAATCCAGATTTCAGAGGCTTACTAATGCTTTCCTACATGAAATTAGACAGAGAAGCGTCATTAGTCAGATAAAAGAGTAATGTTACGCTGATTAAAATTAGGGATCAAATAAAGAGCATAAATGACATGATAACTTAATCAGCCTTTCAAATCAGCTACCATGTCATTTAATAAATCTGCCACATGACATGACAGTTGATTTTAAACCCTGATTAGGCTAATTATTATCTAATCAGTCTTTCAAGTCAGCTGTCATGTCATTTAATAAAGAATTCAAATGACATGGCAGTTGATTTGGAAGGCTGATTATTACCTAATCAGTCTTCCAAGTCAGTTGTCATGTCATTTGGACTCTTCATTTGGTCTCTAATTTTGATCAGTGTAACATTACTCTAGAAAAAATATTTAAGGTAGATGTGATACAACTTTATTATATTTCCATCATGTCATTATCTAATAAAAAATAATGAGTATATAATTATATGGATGTCACCCAATTTAATAATTTTGTGGGATCTCGGTACCTTTTTTTTAAAAGAATATGAGTTTAATTCCAATTATTATCATGTTGGATCAAAAAAGTCAAAAATTATATTTAGAGCTAATAGACTTTGTTTACGCAAATCAGTTTTCCAATGTAAGTGAATAATCACCCTATATAAAATAGTAAGATTTATTTTACTTATTTAATTGTGTTTTTATTAGATGGTGACATTACATGACGATGATGACATTGTGTCACGATTTTTTTCAATATATACTCAGCTAATTGAGCATATTAATCCCAATAAAATCAAATAGAATAATGTAAGAAATTGACTCCCTGAAAATAATTCTTTCCAAGATTTATGTTGATATAATATTTGTTTTGGTAGTAGTAATTTTTCCAAAAATGAAAATTCTTTTGGTTGACATAGGAAAACAGTTCACTTGAGAGATATAGGTTCAATCATGTCATTGTTACTTGGGCTCTTGCACTTTATTCTAAGTTTTCTCTTTAATTGAGGTATAAAAAATAAGATTTATTTATTTACTCGGAAGCATAAACACGAAAACAAAAATATGATAAAATTAAAAAAATATTGGATATGGGTACGACACAGATACGATTATTAAAATAATATAATATATTTTTTAAATAATAATATAGTGTAATATATTAAAAATAAAGGATATATTATAATAATATTAATAATAAGATCTACCAAATATTAATTTTTTTATTAAAATAAAAATAAATCAAAATAAATATCCATCATTTTTATCAAATATCATTACATTCATTGAATAACAAAAAATATATTAACATAAAGTAGAAATAACATCTCTTTTAATAGTCAAAAGTTGTTTTTTTTTTACAAAAATTTCTCTGCGTGTCTTAGTCGTGTCCGACTGAATTCATTATTTAAGGGACTTTTAACCATAATAAACACGTATCCAACACTATCATGACACCCCTCTAAAAAAAATCTGTGCTTCTCAGTAATCTAGTGGATACGGTGTATTTCTTTCGAAATGTTGCTTTTTCAAAATAAGCCTGCAAATCAATGAGTTTCTAACCCAACCAAGTTATTTCAACCTCATACGTCTGGATAGGCTACTTGATAATATAGATCAAAATAAACGAGAGGGGAGAGAGAAAAAAATGAAATTATATTCCGGCTACAATAATTTGTGAAAGTATAAATGTGAGATATACAATGGAAGCCCTTATATAGTAGAACAACATAAAATAACACAAAAGACTAAGCTACCTCTAAGATTAAATATGCTAACTATTCTAACACCTTCCTGCAAACCCATAATGTGGTAACAAAAAAATCAAGAGTTTGCCAAGAAAAAAACGAAAGCAAGTAATATTATGCGATTTTGTGAAGAAATTTGCTAACTGTATAGTAAAAGAAAGAAAGGGAAGGGAGATCGTGCCCAGCTGAAGATGATAATGCACAAAGTGGAAATCAATCTCAATGTGCTTTGTGCGTTCATGAAAGACTGAGTTATGAGCAATCTAAATAGCATTGGTGTTGTCATAATACATAGGAGTCCGCACAGATAGCTTGATGCCAAGATCAAAGAGCCATCGTAACCAAACTATCTCAGCTACAGTAGACATCATAGAACGATGTTCAGCTTCAGTAGATGAACGAGAAATAACAGTTTACTTCTCACTTTTATAAGAAATAAGAGAATCACCAAAGAAAATGAAGAAGTCAATAGTGGACTTACGGTCCATAGAGTCACCAACCTAGTCAGTATCAAAATAAGCCCTAAGTTCCATAGAGGAGGAAGAGGAGGAGAATAACTAATTCCTATGTAGAGTACCTCAAAGATATAGAAGAATACGAATAACAATAGTCCAGTGAACAGTGGTGGGTGAGGCAACAAATTGACTAACAACAAGAACAACATAGGAGATATCCGGACGAGTGTAGGATCAGACAAGAGAGTACTATCAGAAGAAGATTAACGAACATTGAGCTCTAAAGGTGTTTCAACTATCCGATTATCTAATAAACGGCTCGTTGAATAGCATCCGAAGTATACTTGGACTGAGTGAGAAGATAACTTTTAGGAGAGTAAGCAATCACAATACCCAAGAAATACCTAAATTGTCCCAAATCTTTCATCTCAAAATAGTGCTACAACTGAGTTTTCAATAAGCATATATCAATAGTGTCATCACTCGTAATAATTATATCATCAACATATAGTAAGAGAATAATAAAAATTGAGGAAGTAGATCATAAAAAGAGAGCATAATCATGTTCATTTGCGAGAAAAATCAAATCATAGATAACCGAAGAAAATTTGGCAAACCATGCCCTAGGAGCCTGTTTAAGGCCATATAAAGCGACTAAGACTATGAGATAATCCAGTAGGAGGAGTCATAAAAACCTCTTTACTTAAATCTTCATGAAGAAAAGAATTTTTCACATCCAACTGAGACAAATTCCATAGCGAATGGTAGCAACTGCAATCACAAAGCGAACAGTGGTCATCTTCGCAACAGAGGCAAAAGTCTCATCATAGTTTAGGCTATATTCTCGAGCAAAATCATTGGCTACTAATCGAGCTTTATATCATTCCACAGAACTATTAGAATTGATTTTTATCTTATAAACTCACCTACAACCAATAGTGTGTTTACCAGGTGGTAAAGACATTAGCTCCCAAGCTCTGGTCTTAGGTAAGGCAAACAACTCCTCATCCATAGCTTGTTTCTAAAGTGAATCAAGTAAACTCTCCTTGTAGGAGGTGGGTTCAGATAGGGAGTGAATAGAAGTAAGAAAAAAACAAAAGTCAAGAGATTAACAAGTGTTACTCCAACCAAACTTATTTGGGAATTTCCGAGAGCACTGAGGATAGCGTGGGGTATGATCCAGAGTGTCTGAATCTGATTAGGTGGCATGAGCAAAGAAGGGAGACACCACATCTTTAGAGAAGATAGCTGGATTTCTGCGAATATATGTATGCACAATAAAGGGGATGAGCTTTGGGTAACTTAGAAAATAAAGGTACATCAGAAACAATCATATCACTAACATAAGTGTCAAAAAGAACATTAGCAAAAAATGGGACAACGTAAATGAGATCAGATTTATGCAAATATGAAAAACTAGATGGAATAAAAAAGAAGGGAATATGCTTCATGAAAACAACATGACGAGAGACATAGAATTTGTGTGAAACATTATCATAACAACAATACCCCTTTTGACCCTCACCATAACCAAGAAAAACATATAAAACTGAACGAATAGAGAGCTTAGTACCAAGAGCACTAGGAATCAAAACAAAGCAGGTGCATCCAAATACACACAAAGAGAAATAATCAGGTGGCTAACCACATAGTTTTTCAAATAGGGAAATTCTAGAGGTAATGATAGTGGGAATGAAATTAATCAAATGGACCGCAGTAAGAACTATTTCCCCCCAAAAAGAACTTGGGATATTTGCTGACAGTAAGAAAGAGTATGATGTTTCCATAATATGTTGGTGTTTGTGCTATACTACACCGTTCTGTTCAAGTGTGTCGATACATAAAGATTGTCAAACAATACCATCAGATTTTAATAGATTACACAAAAAATTGAAAGAATATTCTCCTCATTGGTCACATCAAAAGTATTTAATAACATATGAATATTGAGTACGTATCATAGAACGAAAAGTAATTAATACAGAAAAAAATTCAGAACAATGCTTCATGAGATAAACCCAACAAAGCCTAGTATAATCATCAATGAAAGAGACATAATATTTAGACCATCTTTTTGTGGGAACAGGAGCAGGTCCCCCAATATTAGAATGAACCAGATACAAAAGGTGCAAGTGAGCTAGTGGAACTTTTATTAAAAAGTAAGGTAGTAAATTTAGTTAACTTGCATCTATTACAACTGAAAATATCACGACACTTTAAATTACTCAAACTACCAGTAAAAGCTAAGAATTTCAAACGAGAGTGGGACGCATGACCAAGTCGAGAATACCACAAATAGAAACTAGAAGATTGTGGACTCTAATACATACAATCCTCATTTTCTACTGTTTGTCCCAATCAACTTCTTTGAACGTGGATCCTGTACAATACAAATAAGAAGAAGAAAAATCAACTGAAAATTCAGAGTCAAATAACTAACTAACTGAAATCAAATTCAAGGTAAGCTGTGAAATATAATAAACATCATGAAGTGTTAGATACGGAGAAATAATAGACCCAACGCCGGCCAAGGACATATGTGTTCCATTGGCTGCAAGCAAAGAAACAGATGGAGGAGAAAAGGTAGATACAAATAAGGAAAAATCACTAGTCATGTGATGTGTAGCACCTGAGTCAAAGACCCAGATAGTTCGAGATATACCTGAAGAACCTGAAGTGAATAAACCCATGGAAGGAGATATTGAGAGAGTATTAGGCTGTTTAGGCTGTTGAATAAACTTCTGTAATTGATCAGCCATTTTAGTCAATTTTAAACTAATGGACAGATGAGAATCTAAACAATTACTCATAATTGCAACAAAGGAGAATCGAAATAACAACAATCAAATTAACTAAACCAATTCCAGACCACAAAGCCCAAGGCCAAATGCATCGCAAGGAAACAACAACTTAAACCATAATATAAGCATTTAGTCCACACCAAACCAAGAGAGAGATAACGAAATCTCAAAATAAAGGTCGGCAAACTCCAAGTTAAGGCCCAACAAATCAACACTCAAATAGCAAATAAGGGCCCAGAAGAGGAAAAGAGCCTAGCAAAACAACAAGACAACCAACAACAATGCCCAATAAACCAAAGCCCAAGTCCTCAGTAGAATAATAGTCCAATACCAATAAACAAGAAGGCCAAAAGTCAAAACTTAAGCATAGTAGAAGGAAAAATAGCCAAACCAGCAGTAGCCCAAATTAACAGAAGAATAATCAAACCACAACTAGCCCCAAACCAACAGTAGCCCGAATCAACAAACCCTAGTAATTAGGATTTCTTACCTAGAATGCCATCGGGAAGAAGGCAATCGGAGGAGTAGTAAAGAAGCAAAATAGTAAGAACAACAACAAAATAGAAAGAACAGGACCAATTAATCAAATTGTAAACTAAAGATTTCGGCACCAAACCAAGGAGCAGGAAACCAAACAAAGAAGAAACAACCAGACCCAACAACAAGAAGAAGCAACAAACCCAGTAACCAAAAGAAGTAGCCAGACCTAGCAACGAGAAGCGCCAGTAGTCTGTGTAGAGACTGGTTTAACGAGGAAGAACCAACAACTAGAAGCACCAGCAGAAGAGAAGAAACAACAAACTCAGCAACCAGAACCAGCAGTTTGTGCAACGACTAGTTTAGTGCGGAAGACCCAACAACAAGAAGCACCAGCAAAAGAGAAGAAGTAGTAAACCCAACAACTAGAACCAACAGTCTGTGCAACAACTGGTTCAGCGAGGGAGACCTAGTAACGAGAAGACTCAAAGAAATCTAAACATGATTTCAGACAGACCCGACGTGATTCTGGATAGACCCAACGACTAGTTCAACGTGATTTCAGACATGACTGGTTTAATTTTGTGTTTACGATCTTAATTGCTTTGATACCATATGATAATATTGATCAAAATAAAGGAGAGAGAAGAGAGATAAGAATGAAACTATATTACGGCTACAAAAATCTGTCAAAGCATAAATGTGAGATACACAATAGAAGTCCTTATATAGTAGGAAAGCATAAAATAAAACAAAAAATAAGCTACCCCTAAGACTAAATATGTTAACTACTCTAACAAACTCACTTACATACATTTCCCAAGAATCCAAAACCTATTCGACCCTATTTTAGATTTTTGGTCAAAAACCTACAAGCTTAATTAACAAAAATTAAAAGTTCTTTCTTATCTATTTAATCAATCTATACATAGCATAGTGGTTCTTTGTCATAGGGTTCTCACATTGACTCTCCAATTGAAGATGATTATTATGTAGGAAAACAATTGTCCCTAGCCTTCCAATTGAAGATCAATCTACGATACCTACAAAAAAATTGGTATCGTATCATAATTATAAATTTTGTGGGTGTGTTTATAATTTTTTAGGATCATTTTATATTAGGATGGATCGCAAAACTACTACCAAAGTTGTAACTTTGACTCAAAAAAATTATAATTCAAATCTTAAAAATTTTAATTTCACCCAAAAAAATAATAATTTTTTTTTTAGGTACCTTAGTATTTCTCCATACATTGACTGGGGGATCAATGATATCATAGCATGACAAAACATTTTATCTTACCGGTTCCATCATGCAAGTACAAAAGTTTTTACAGTCTAAAGCTAATAGGAATCGGCAACCGAATATTTTATTTTCTGTCATGTTGTAGGATGTAAAACAATATTCTTTTGAATAATAAAAATGTGTCGTCTCAGGCTGTGATAGGATAGGAGTTTGTCGTCTATACTGTGTTTTGCTCTTTGTTCAAAAAAAATACTGTGTTTTGAACTTTTGCTCAGTATTGGACCGGATGCATCACGAGGGTTATTGTTACTTATTAGGGTTAATCACATTTACTTTTCACAAAATTTGTGCAAATAACAGATAAACCCCCTCATTTATTGATAATAACACAAAGTACTCCTATAATAATACGTCCATATATATAGACGTCGGGCATGGCTGCCACCTCTCTCCCCCCGCCCCTTCTATCTCTCTCTCTCTATCTATATATATATACATGCATACACAAGGATATACAAAACTCACTCAAAGCCATCAACTTTATCGCCACTCGAAACTAGCCGAAACCACATATCTAGCACCTGCAAGCCACACATGATACAACCATCTAAAAGTCCATTGCAAGCAAAGCGGCAAGCTAAAACCGAACAAATCCAGAAAACACCAATTGCAAATTCAATATTACATATTTAGATTGAGAATTTTCAGAAAGAGAGATGTACGATGAGGTGGGGGTGGCTTCCATTATCACACGTGTCAAGGCATTAAATGAACCCACGTGAGGATGACAAGACAAGACACATGGTGAAGTCCTTAGCCACTTAGCTCAATGACCAAGCCGAGCCGAGCAAAGTGTTCGGCAAACAGTTAAAGAGTTCGGCTCCTACCAAACCCTGTTGTCAGAAATGTTCGGTATTTGGTGAATTAATTCGGTTCTTACTATGACCAATCTGATCGAAAGAGCTCGGTAATAAACAGAAGAGCTCAGTCCACATTATAGCCGAGCTGTTTTGAACGATAAATGCAGAGCAAATGAGACGCCTATAATTCAGGCATTCTAGATAAATGAATGGGCGAAATGATAGGAACGGCAGAGGAATTGTCGGAGAATTATCAGCAACTTCCCAACTAGAACTGCCTGATTGGAGGAAGGTGTACCACCTTGAATCGGGAATCATGAAAACCCTAACGGAACAGTGATCTATAAAAGGCACAAGGAGCCATAGTGAAAGGTACGCTAAACTCTCATTGTCTTCTTACAATTGTCTCAATCCCATTACTGACTTAAGTATCAGAGTGCCTTCGATCGAAGCACTTCGATCTTGGGCAATTTGTTCGTTTTGTAGGAAGCAAAGACTGGGAGATCAAGTTCAGAGACATATCTTATACACAAAAACCCATCATTCATACTTGTGAGATGATCGTCAATTTTTACCTCTTACCGTGGGTGCGGGGGAAGAGTTGAGGGGAGGGATCAATAGTCAGAATGAGAAAAAGAAAAAGAGGAAGGGGAGAGAGACAAAGAGAAAAACTGATGGAGTTGGAATTGGTGAATTGTCGTTGGTGTGAATTGCAGTGGTGTGTTTGTGGTGAATTGGTGATTTTTTAAATTGTGAATTGCGGTGGAGATAAGCTGCGGGCCTGTGGTAATTGTGGAGAAAATATTTATTATAACGGTGACACCACGTGATAATATTGACGTGATATCATTAATTAATAATATCAAAATAAATAAATAAATAAATGAGTTTCACTAAAATTAATAATCAACCTTTAATCTAAGTAAATAACTATCACTCTTCTTCTATGTAAACAAATAACTTTTTAAGTGGGGTTTACTTTGTCCACTTTATATTTTATTATTAATTAGTGATAACACGTCAATATTGTTCACATAATATCACTGTTACATTCAACATTTACTCGTAATTCTGGTGGGGCGTTTTTGCAAGGTGGGTATAAGGTGGGAGCCGACCATTGTGAAGGGATGGGGAGTAAATATTGGGTGTACCGACGTCGTCTAATCATTCAATAAATAAAATAGGGTTCACTTCTTGTCATGGAAGTAGTTATATATGACATGGCTGGGTAGTTATGAACTTGAGTGAGACTCATTTGCTAATTTGTCTATCTGTTAATGAATTGTTACACCATGTGACACTGTTGACATGGTGTAACGGTTACATCCAATATTTTTTCAGGAATGGAGGTGAGTAAATATTGGATGTAATAATTATACCATGTCAGTATTATCAAGTAGTGTACCTGTCCAATAATAACTCCCCAAATAAAAAAATTGTACCTCACTCATCTAATAACTATCCTCTATATAAAATAATAATTACCCCATATAAAAAAAAAGTAAAATCAACTTGTCAATTTATTTATTTATTATTAGATAATTACATCATATGATAATGTTTACCTGATTTAATCGTTTCACCAATATTTACTTGCAGTGGTTGGGATGAGGAGGAGGCGCACTGTGGGAATGGGAGTGGGAGTGGGAGTATAGAGAGAGAGAGAGAGAGATTACAGTAACACAAATATTACAATTTCACCACCAAAGAATAAGGAGATCAATGTTATTATCAATATGTTAGAAGGTTTATCTCTACCCTTCTGTTAGAAGTGTTATTTGAACAAACATAATGCTCTGTTAGAAGTGTTATTTGAACAAACATAATGCTAAGTTCAAAAAAAAAAAAATTAATGCTCCGTTTGGTAGGAAAGATAAAAAGTAGGAGGGATGAAAAATAAGAGGGATACAATTTCTATCATTCAAGGAATTCCTTCCTTTATTTTTGATATGATAGATGAAAAGTAGAAATAATTAATTTTTTTTGTGTTTGATACTGATGAAAAAAATAGAAGAATAGAAACAATATACATACACAATTTATTATTTTATCCTTATATGAGATTACTGTATATATTATACACTATGTCACTATAGTATATGCGTCATGTATTTTAACAAACACAAATCACATAAAAATACATCAATTTTTTTATTTGATTTTTAAATTAAAAATAAATTAACTAATATACAAAAAAAAACACACACACACACACACAGTGTTGACACATAATGTAATTCCACCGATTGGTATATTAGTTTGGGTTTATGTGTTTAATATAAATAAGTAATTAGTTAAAGGTTAAAAAAATAAATAACATATTTTTATCCAACGTGAGTACCATTTTCTTTCGTTTTCCTCTAAATTTTGGAGGGACTGATTTTGGTGAATTGGAAGGAAAACTCATATATCCATTTTTCCATAATTCATATTTTCCTTACTTACAAAACATGATATTTTATCTATCCTTCCAATTTTTCATCCTTAAACCTTATTTTTTTTTTTTTTGGTTCAACGGTTAAGGTATGTCCAAACTAACTTACTTATAAAAAAAATTATTTATTAAATACATCATAAATATTAAATTGATAGTGAATTTCAATCAATAAAATTAACAAAGTAGATCCTTTTAGTAGGATGAAAGATGAAAAATTCATGTGGGTTGGAAGGAAAAAAAATTAAAGAAATAGAAGCCCAGGTTCCGGGTAATTACTTATCCTTCAAAGTAAACTAACATCATGAAGTTATACTGATCGAGTTGACTTTAAGCTGCAGTTGAATTCATTCACTTGTCATTATCTTCCTTGTAGTCTTGTGTAGCATGGCACGATAATGCAACTCACTGGATCAGCATGATTTTGGGTAGATCCTATTGCACTCGTGATTGATAATATAGGTAGGCTCTCTCTCTTTCTCTCTCTACATGAGTGGCCTTTGCACTTGCTGTAAAGCTGCAAGGGAGCTTGGACCATTAAACACTTTCCTTACCCTCAGTTTTTTTTCTTCCCTCAAATTTCACAAACCGTTAGCTATGGGGAGGAGACACAGAATGACTAGTAAATGGCATCTGGATACTCTCTCTGGGCTCTACTACAACTGCCTATTCCTCCTAGGTCGGCGACTTCCCTTTTAATATCATAGGTTACCAGTACTTGTCCCCCTCTCTTCTCTCTCTCTCCTTTTCTTTCTCTCTCTATTTCTCTTTCTCGTGTGTGCCATAAATGGTACAGATAGAGAGCTGTATGTACAGCCATGCATACATGCAAATTACTTTCACTTTCAAAAGCTTTTAACAGATCCAAATGCAATTTTGTGTTTCTGAGCCTTTGAATGAATGAGTCGAGAAGAGGGATTTGTGTCTCCCAACCCCTACCAGCTAATGGGGAAGTAGCAAATCTAGGTTTCGGCTACTTTTACCATGAAGAATATATATATGCACATTGGGATCTTCAAAAATATAAACACTTGTCAAAGCTATTTAATTTTGACTTGAATTGTAATATTGAAAAGTAATTTTGGTATAGGATTTCTTAATTTCATCTAGTAAAAGCTTAACATGTATGCTTTTTTATTTTTTTATTTTTTAATTAATAGTTGCATATCATCTACTACAAAATCAATGGTCGCGGAGACGGATCTTTTACGCTACTAAATCGAACCTAGTCTTATTTTTCAGCTATTTTGGCAATTTCCAGATCATTGTAAAGGGTAACGCAGGGCAAATATGATATGCTGCTAGAGAATTATTTTACAAATATGCCTTTGCTCTATCTCTACAAATGCACCTACAGCTACAGAATCTCCCCCTCCTCTCAAAAATCTGTGAGATTTTAGCCAATCCTGTCATGCCATCACTTTTCAATGGCATTGCATTGCCGGCACCACCATCTCTCTCTCTCTCTCTTGTTTTCGTGGTTTGATGCTATGTCAGCCGGAAAAATGAGTTGTCACGAGAGCTGGAGGATAAAGAAAGGAAAATGTTGGTAGTCAAATCATCAAATGGTAGGGGCATAGTTATCATTATACACATATTTGTCTGGCAATATAAACTTTTCCTTGTCAGAAAGGTGGAAAAATGGACCACATGTTTTTTTTCCCGGAAAAAGGTGAAATAAATATTGACTATAAATATATTTCCATTAATTATTGAATGATTATTCATATATAACATCGTTAGTATTATTAATTTGATAAATATTTTGATACATGTAAATTTTTTCTGTGAAGGATAACAAAAACCATCTGTACTACTTGAATATATATTAGAGAAAGCTACAATTGTACCTCTAAAAATTTACAAACAACCCACATATGATCTTTTATTTTTGGAAATTATATTGCAACTTATTTAAGATGGTACCCTTCTATTGGAATGATTACGAAAATCTAGTTCATTTTCCATAAAAATCCCATTTTGCTCTTATAATTCAGAATATAAACAAACACCAAGTCAATGGAGACTTTGGAATAAAAAGGAAAAAAAATCGAACAAATTCCCACCTTGTTTGTCACAACAGCACCACCACACTGCCAAGCCACCCAACAACCACCACTACCACGCATCTTGCGCTCTCCCCGTGGCTCCTACTTACTTGACGACAACACCACCCTCCATACAAAAACATACAGACCACACTTCGTCTAAATTCATACCCCAAAGAAACCGGACATGATAATTTTACCTATTCTCCATGGCATAGGCCACAATCACCATAACCCCAAACCACTTATACATATCCTCAATGATATTTTTGCAAAACAACATACGAATTTACATTCAAATAAAAGTTTTCATTTTTGAAGCACTTGTGTTGTTTGGGGGGTTGATGTGCCATGCTTACCGAACGGGCGAAGATAGCATTAAAAGTTGGCCCATAGCTCATTGGACCTTTAAGCATCAGGGGCATCTCGGTGGCCTATAGCCGAATGCTTACAATAATACAGCTGAAGTTATTTTGGAGGAAGCTACTCTCTTGTGTTTTTTCCTTCTTTGGCTCTTCTAAACTTGCTTTTGTGCAGTTATTTATGCCACTGATCACCAATTATTATTGTACAGTATGAGAAGGCCACCGGAGAAGATATTTTTCGATATCGTACCACAAAGTATAATTTCAAGCCATTTGCTAACATATAAATTTAGAATTTTGATTAATAACTTTAAAGACTATCTGACCAGACCACGTTACCTTTTCCATGGGTCATCATCAATAATGGATCATTTATACACAGCCGGCCATTATGTTAGGACAGTTAAATGATTGTCTAGGGCCTTCAAATTTTTCAGACTCTAAATAATTTTCAAAGGAGTATATTATAGTACTTTGGGTAATAATTGTACTTGGCCATTATATTATTATTTATATTATTAAGTTAACAATTAATAAATTCCATCTAAAATTTTAGTCGTGCAAAGCCGTCTCGGTTAGCGATGGCAGTGGGCCAGGAAAAAACGAGTATTCGTCCAAACCCGTCTTGTTTGGACCGGAGATGGACTATACGTATTGAACAGTGAACGTATATAGAGATACTTATATAAACACATGCGAGAATGAAGGCGGAGATGGACTTACCCTTACCCCCGCCCCGCCCACGCTCCGCCCCGTCTCCACTATACCCGTTAAATATATATATAAATAAAAAAAAAAATACTCCCAGTAAGGGCTTAAAGCCCTAACTTACTCTATCAACCGCCTGCCTCCATCTCCTCTTCCTCTATATTCAGCCGTCTGCCTCCATCTCTCTCTCTCTCTCTCTCACAGACACACACACACATAGTGACATAGACACCCATCGCCCGCCTCCATCGCTCTCACTGATCGCTGCACTCAGCACTCAACAGCTCCTCACAGGTCACAACCGACTGCTTTCAAATGTGGGTTTTTTTTATATAATTTCTCTAATTTTTTTATTTGACATCTAAGAATGAAATACTCATATCTAGAGATTTTGTTGGAGTCCCCACGGAGGTACAGATATAGGAAGCCATTCTTCTATACTCTTTATATATTTGTGCAGGGATAGATCTTATTTGTGTACAAGCACTTTTGCTTTTCCTCTCTATCTCCCTCCTTGGGGGAGAAGAGCCAGCTCTCAGTGTGCACGTTTGCACTATGCGGTGAGGGCTATTTTGCGCCTATACGTAACTAAGCTGTCCTCTAATCAAAAGATTTTCTCTTAAAAATAAAAGAACTGCATATTTAATTGGCAATTTCTAAGATGTGACACCTGTATACCAAAATGATCATGTGAGATTATACAAATTTTTTGTGATATTATACAAATTTCAGTCTGCACCTGTATACAAATTTCTTTTAACAATATACCAAAATGATTATATGAGATTATACAAATTTCAGTGTACACTTGTATACAAATTTCTTTTAACAGTATACCAAAATGATTTTCTTCAGTGAGATTATGTGTTTTTATGTTGTGTTAGATTATTAAGAATGTTGTTAGATTATTTAAAATGTTAGATTTATTTAAAATTTTGGATTATCTTGGGTTTGGGCTTGGGCTTGGGCTTTGGGCGGGTACCGGGGAAGCAGGGACGGGGGCGGGGATTAGAAATTTACCCGCGGACAGGAATGGAGATGAAAACTATACCCGTTAACGGAGATGGACAGAGTTTTTTTAAGCGGGTATGGGGATGGAGACTACACCCCCCGCCCCTGCTTCGGTCCACTGATATCCCTAGTCCCGATCCATGCATGTATAGCTAGGGTTTGTAGCTAGGATGTACATGGTGGAGGGAGAATCAATTAAATTGTTTGATGAAAGTCTGAAGTGCGAGTGAGGATCATAAAATATACGATAAAGAAGAGACATTTGTGTCATATTGAGGGTGATGGATGAGGAAGGACACCAAGAACTTGCTTGCAGTTTATTCTACCCAACACTCTCATGTAACTTGACTCTTAGCATTTAGAGTATGCATTGTCGCAATCATGGGCCCAACCATGCCGAATGCAATAGGTTTTGATGTTGTGAATCTATAGTCGTGGTTCGGTAGAAATTTTCCTTATGTTTGTCGAAACATTTATTTCACTGTATCAAAATTGTCGTAGAGTTATAATCTATATAATAAAATACACAGAAGTTTGAAAGTTTATACCTTATATATTTTTTTCCTTAAAAACATCACATCGTATAATTCTATTATATGTTCAATCATTTAACATTTGATTAATTTGTAATTTAACACAATTTTTATTTCATACATTGTCCATATACGATAGTGTACATGTGTTGAAAGCATTTTGTCGAGTTATACATTTTGAGAAAATTTGGACGTTGTTTTTAAAAAAATAATAGGTAAAAATTAATTTTAAATGATGTAATGAAAGAAACGAAGAAATAAAAAATTGTTATTTGGTATAATGAAATCAATTTTTTAAATGCTCGAATCTTTTGTTTTATCGTGCCTTCAGACACGGGTTATGACTAGTTTACTTATATGCAGTGTCAGAGCGAGGTAGGGCCAAGGGGTCTGGGCCCACCTTGAAAAAAATATTTTTTATAAGTGTTTTTTATATTTTTTGGGTAATTTTAATTGGGATATTTTAATTGGGCCTGCCTTAATGAGTTAGATAAAATAAAATTAATTAGGTCAAAAAAGTTAGGTACATTGTAATTTTTTGGTTTGTTAAGTTATGAATTAGGTAGCAAAATTTTGGGATTTTATTAGCCCATTTCGATTGTTTTTGAAAATTTATCATAAGTCTAACTCTTTTATGAAAATTAGTGTTTTCCATCTCTTTTTTTCCAGAAATCTATTTGGTTAATATAGTAAAATGTGATTTATAATGCTATTCATGTCTAAGTTAGATTATTGTTTTTAGTTATTTTTTATTTGTATATAATATATATATAAGCTTTAGGCATTTTTATGTTTAATGAATCTTTAAAAATTAAATATGATATAAAAAATATAAATATATTAAATTATTTTTATCTATTAGAGGATAAAGTAAAATTTGTAGTTAAAGTGTATTCACTCTAGATCATATTACTGGCTTTGCTACGTCTTATATAGACCTAGTTAAGACTCTAATCCTTGATTAATTACAAAACTTAATCTCAACAAATTTGATACACCTAATCCTAATTTATATTACTCATACATTATATATATAATGCAAAATCTCAATTTATAATATAAAATAGAGTAGACTTTAATAAGTCTTTTCGACGATTTCAAATAAACTCATCAAACGACCACCAACATTCTTCTCAAAATCATTCACATTGTATCGTGTCTTTAGACACGGATTACTCTTAGCCATGCTCATGATATACTGCAAAGGCGATATAATTTTCTAAAATTATTGCAAGTTACACCGATATTCTTTGACAATTACCTAAAACGTATTCCTTTAACAATTATAAGAAATCTCTATTAGAGCTTGTCAGCTGACGGAATCAAGTGGAATGGGTAGTTGATTCTACTGTCCTCAGCTTTTGAATTTTTTTTTTTTCTGCATTTCATAGACTAGGTCAGGCTACCCAACCCCTTCGTTTTGATGCTGAACTCTTATCCTGTACCCCATCCCTTGCTAATAATGAAACTAAACAACTTTAAAAAATAACTAAGAAAATACAAAAATCCAGTTAAAACCTAGAATGAGTACAGAACTGGGTGGATTAATTTTCACTTGTAGAACATAATTTTCTTCATTTGAATGCTAAATAATTGAATTTGATGATATAGCCATGGATCTTTAAAATCTCTACGTTTTCAACAAACTATAGATTTTCGTGCGATTCTATCCTATATTTTGACTCTATGTTAATCGACGATTAGCCGTCCCACCTGTTCGACTCACTGATCATCTAACCATTTAGCATCACCTCACATCCACCATGTTTAGGTCCATCTTGTAGCTCTATCTTGCACTTAGTTCAAAGCTGCTAAATCTAAATGCTATTTTATAAAAAGAACGACTTAGTGCACAAAATTCTAGCTGGAAATATCTTCAAACATGCTACTACGAGGGTAAATGTATACAAGAGTCCAAGTAGGGTGAGAGGAAAAGCCCAAGGCCTGTAGTACACAACTGGGTTAATTAGCTTCGTTGTCCTTGACCTGGTCAACATAGACTTTTCAGAAGAAACAAAGGCAGGTATCAAAAGACGGCCACCAAACCACGTGTCACATCCTATAAACGGCTTGAAGTCCAAAGTCCTCAATAGAGTATATAGCCTACTGGCATATTCTTATTTATTCATTCATCGAATTTTATGTTCCTCCGAAAACGATTGAAAAACTCATACACAGACAACATGTGGGGGCAGATCACCTTCACTTAACATCATTTGAAAAAGACTATTTAATGCACATTACGATGAGAAAGATTAATGTGTGTGATATTATTTCTAATCAAGGTTTTGATATTAATTAATGCAGTGAATAACAAATGACACGAAAAGTTCACCGTTTTCAAGTGTAAACAATAAAAACATTTTCAATTAACAGAAAAAAAAGAAGAAAACACTCTCAAAATATTATAATATTTAATTTATTAACTGCATATAATCGTATTATATATGATAATTTATAGAAAAATTCAAAACCCTAAGATTTTCAAAATAGAAATAAATTCCTAACTTCAAGAAAATTACCTAAAACAATAAACTACATGTCTAATAAATTAGAAAAATAGACATGATTTAGGCAATAAATAATTCTAGAATATTTCTAATTAACTATCATTCTAAATAAATAATAAAAATAAAAACAAAATAAAATAAAACATAAAGTCGTTCTATATCATCAATGTCGTATTTATATACTGTGAGATTGTTTTGGAGATTAATACTTATGATGTTTAAAAATTATTAGAACCACCGTATTAAAATAAGAAAGATGAATGTTTTTCAATGATTTGCACCTATAATACTTAGAATATATTAGAACAATAATATTATGACGGTACTAAAATTCATCCTCTCTTCGTATATCATTTAGCAAAGTGATTGACTCAAAACAATAATCACTAAAGGAGATTAAAATTCCAAGCGATCGAGCTTCTTTAGTTGCATGAACTAACCACCACCACAAGGCCAAAAAAAAAGAGATTAAAATTAATTATACAAATAAATATACTCTCAATTATTTTGCATTCTTTTCCTTCTTGGTGCCGCTCTGGGTGCAGTTTTTCCCATTCCAAACCCCTCATAATCCGTACCACCATCATCATCGTTGTCTTTGTCGTCTTCATTTTCATAAACAATGTCTTTCACCGTTAATGACATCTCTTTCTTCCTCCCCCCTACACCACGCTTTAGCCACTCCACCACCTCCAACATGCTCGGCCGGTTCTCTGGATTGCTATCAGTACATTTCATCGCCACAAATATCGCTATTTTCAGCTGTGCACGATCAAACATACCCTTCAACCTTGGGTCTGCAATATGATCATAGGCGCCCCTCTGTACATATGGAGTAGCCCACTGCACGATATCGCGCTTTACTCCTCCGGGAAGCTTTTCAATGGGTTTTTTGGCGCTGATTATTTCAAGGAGTAAGATTCCAAAGCTGTAAACATCGCAGGTCTCAGAAACTTTTCCCCACATGGCGTATTCGGGTGCTAAATACCCTAGTGTTCCCTTCACTCTTGTGGTTAAATGAGTGACTCCATCAGGTATCAGCTTTGCAAAACCAAAATCAGCAACTTTTGCTTTGAATTCTGAATCTAGAAGAACGTTACTGGCCTTTATGTCTCTGTGTATTATGTGGGGAGTGGCTTCATGGTGCAAGTATCTGCAAAACAGAATGGAAAAATTTCTTGTTAAGATGGGTCATAAAAGGTTGACCTGTTGGAACCATGTAACATATGAGTTAATACAAATTCAGTTGAACACGACTTAGAAATGACACAAATTTATTTAGTCACCATACAAAGTCCCACTTGTTTGAGTTCTTGCCCAATCATGGTACCCTTATATATTTAGAAGCATTGCTCATTTTTTTAGACGCCTTTGCAATGCTGGTGAGCCTAGTGATAGGAGACTATCTAACTTGGTTAGAAGGAGTACATCTTGGGTTAAAGATTTTTTTTTTTTGTTGGTTATACAAGACAAAGATGTACATCATGGAAAAGTTTACATCAATGAAATTTTGATTTACCAATTGAAAAAAATTAAACAGGATACGACATGACCCATTACTAATCAAGATTGATTGAATTCAAGATTTTCAAACTAAATGGGTTAAGGAATAATTTTCATTCTAGCATTTAACCTGTAAATATCATGATAGACCCATCTACATGTTATGATAAATAGGAAAGAAATCGGTTTATATATATATATCAGAAAAATGCAATTCGACTTAATGGTTGGATCACAAAATATACTTACGCTAATCCCTCTGCAGATCCTATGGCTATGCTTATTCTTCGTGACCAATCTAGCAGGCAATCGGCAGCAAGCTGGCCATGCAGATGGGTAATTAAGCTATGATTAGGCATATAATCATAGACTATAAGCCTTTCATCCCCACCAGCGTAAAACCCTCTCAGACCTAACAAATTCTTATGTCTTACTCTTCCAAGTATCTCCACCTCCACTGCAAATTCCATCTCCGCTTTTGCATTCATGGCCTTCAACCTTTTCACTGCTATCTGCAATATGAACGATTTGTTGAGTCCTTCAATTAGCTAACACCTTCTTCCACTTTTTTACCTCGTATACTTTTTTATTTTCTATTTACATTCGTTCGACTACGAAAAAGTCATTATACGAAAGTTACAATTTTTTTGCTTTGAATTACGACTCAATGGGGTGAATTTATGACAAAAAAGAATTATGATTGATCCTAAGATGTTAGGATCACTCAAACAACTCTTTTAGTATTATCTCACCAGATTGTGTCATAGACTGACTTATATTTTGTAGTAATCTTAGAATGGTATCCAATAAGGAAAAAAAAAACTTCTGTGGTCGAATCTTATTTTCCCAAATCAACATTAAAGGAAGAAGAAGAAAGCAAAAAAAAGGTAGACATGATTGCCTCTACGCCTTTACTTGTTCGACCCCAGTAAACACTTCCAAACCCGCCTTCACCAATCTTGTTATCATTATGGAAGTTGTTAGTTGCATGAAGAAGCTCTTTCAGAGTGTACATCTCCCATGGATAATCCCTGTTCTTGTTTGGACTGATCAACCCAAAAAAAAAAAAAGAAAACCCAGAAAAACAAAAAATTGTGACAAACAAATATTGAGTATAGGAAAAGGAAAATCATCAAACATGAGTTTTAAAACATACCTGATCCTGGGTTGTTCTTCGGAGGAGCAACAAAACCATCCCCAGACCATTTTCCACAGTGGATGCATGAGAGAGAGAGAGAGAGAGAGAGAGAGAGAGAGAGAGAGAGAGAGAGGTTTGATAGGGTTCAGCCAAAACCGTTTGATAATGGGGAAAAACAGATGGAGCCAGCAAGAAAGAAAGAGAAATTTCGAAGAATTCAATGCTGAAAGGGAAGGCGTCTTATGGTAAAGACAAGAGGGCAGCCTTGGAAGTCAAGAACCTTGGAGTTTAATTGTGTCTACTTGATAGGCACCTCGTGATTAAGAAGCCTTCAAACTTAGTGTAATTTAGTACTTGTTTGCTTCTGTTAATCTTCTTTTTCCGTCGTTCACGTCATATTTTTAAATTTCCTAGTGCACATTCTCACGCTACTTGTCTGTATGTTTGCATAGTCTACTTGAATAGTTAATTCAATTATTCCATTTCTATAGTTGTCAATGATCAATATTTATTTAATTGAAAATGACTTTTTCATCGCATAGATTGAATTTGGCGCAAATACTCCATCAATTTATCCCATTGAAATTGCAGTAAGCTACATTGAGGTGTGTTGGCTAATTCAAATTATTAAATCCAGTCCGGAGGCATCTCTTTTTCCACTCATGGGCGTTGCCGCTTGTGAATTTGATGATTTTTCTTTAAAATAAGACCACCCTTTCACTTTGACCTCGAACCTAACTCGTCGAACTCACTTTACTAAATCTGAAACTTTCTTCTATGAAAAAAAAGGGAAATGACTACCTCAATAACGAAAAAAACTTGCATCTCATAGAATACAACATTGAAAAACAAAATCAAGAGCAGTAACTTGGCAAAAGACTTAGGCTAATGGAACACCGTTTCATTCGTTGGTTCAAATTGTCGGATTGATCATACTGTGTAAAAATAAAAATATTATACTATGCGACAGATTATACTAATACTTATGCAACAGAGATTATACAATTGTACAACTAAACTCTAACAATTATAGATTGAATTTGGCAGAGGGGGTAGGTAGGGAGTAAATATTGAATGTAATAGTGATAGTGTGTCAGCATTGTACCAACCAATAATAAAAGTAAAAATTGAGGTTGACTCTTTCTTAAGAGAATTATATTGAGTTTAGTCTGTGAAAGAAACTTATTTAGGGGTAAATTTATTTTTAATCTGACATTCAAATTTAAATTTGACATTACTACCATTTCTCTCTCTCTCTCATTTTTTTTTTTTTGTTGAGAAGACTGGTTAATTTAATATTGAATGTTACTATATATGTTACTATTTTTTTGTTGAGCATATTATTATTTTTGTTGAGCATGTTATTATTTTTTTTATGAGTATGCTACTATTAATATTGAATGTTACTATTTTTTTCGAAATATCAATATTCAATGTTACTTTTTTTTGTTGACCATATTACTACTGTTATTTTTTTTAAAATATTAATATCCAATGTTACTATTTTTTATTTGTTTAAGTGGTACTATTTTTTATGTTTGAATGTTACTATTTTTTATTTTTAATGTTATTAGTCATATTCTATATATGGATATAAATAGATATGAGAGAGACAATTTTAATGTTAGTCAAATTTCTAAAATTTAGGACTTGTTATTTTTCAAATTTGTTGTAATTAAATATAACTAATGAGAGTATTTTGGACAATGGAAATCAAAATAGACTTAATATTAAACAATTTTTCTTGATGGACTTATCACCAAATAAGTTCACAAAGAGGAACTGACTTCCAAATTTTCCTAAATAAAACACCAAGTGTGTAAGGTGAAGCTCACTTGAGTAGTTAATTGTTTACATAGAAGAAGAGACGATTGTTATTTACTTACATGGAAGATTGATTATTAATTTTAGTGGGGTCTATTTATTTATTTATTTTCATATTATTGGTTAATAATATCACGTCAGCATTGCCACTTTATATTACCGTTGTATTGAATATATTCTCGAAAATCAAATGCAAGCAAAGGCCTTTTAATTTTTTTTAGTGTCTAAGAACAAGTCGACATAGTTATATAAAGTCAATATCTAATATCACAAGGATTAGTTATTAGTCTTATGACCACCGTAACTTAAATTGGTAGATTCCAAGTTTGAATCTCATTGCCCTTGTAAAAGTTAAAAAATAGTGAACAAATATTTCTAATCTTTTTGGGGACGATTGGCCCACTTGTCGCTAGTTGATAAGTGGATATATTAATTAATGAAAAGAAAATGCTATTTATACTTAAAATACATACTTGATTTGTTGATCAAATCAATCACAACCATTCAACTGGTAATAGATCTCAACAAATATTAGAACTGACAGTTAAATCGATAATAGTGATTGATAAAATAAACTAATTATGTCTACATTTTATGTTCAAGTAGTATTATTTATTAACAAGAGAGTGTGGAAAAATATTGTGGGATGGAGAGGGGGGGGGGGGGGGGGGGGGGCATTATTCCCTCGATTGACGATCCAGGCCCAAGAGAAAATATCAGGATTCTTTTTCAACAGCCTATTAACTTGAACACTAAAGCTATTATGACATAATTTAGAGATGTAATTTAAGGACTTAATGTATTATGATCATTGGATTGATAGTGTTGGGATCCAATGATAATTTATTGTAGATACATACTGACAATCTAATGACCACAATCATTAAGTTTTCAAATTATATCTCAATAGCATTGCTCTAACTTGAATTAGACTGCTTAAATCCAATGCGAAATTGGTCAATTACTTTTTAGTCCTCAACTGAGAAAAGTATCGTTCTTATCTATGCCCATTTTTTCTTTTAATGTTTTTGCAATTTTAATGGTAGAATTGAGGTAGAGGATCTAAAGGGTTTTTTGATAACATCACTTAAGACTTAAAACTGAAAACTTTAAGTACTTAATAAATTAAACCTGTTTGATAACTTAAAACTCATACTACTTAATATTTTAAGCACTACTTAATATTTTAAGCACTTCTTAAAAATAGGCTAAAATTTTAAGTAGCAAGTCACATTCTTATCACTTAATGCTGAAAAATGTTAGTTATTAAGGATTTTATCAATTTTTCATAATTGACAAATATACCCTCATCACCATTGTGTCATCGCCACCACCATCAACACTATCACCACCACCACAATTGTGCCACCGCCATCGCCACTACCATTGTGTCACCGCCACCACCACTACCATTGTGTCATTATCACCACCACTTTCGCTGTCATTACTACCACCACCATTGCCACCACCACCACCACCATTGTACCACTGCCACTACCACTACCACTGTCATTATAACCACCACCATTACCACTGTCATTGCCACTACCATCACCACCACCACTATAGTGTTGCTGCCACAACCATCATCATTGTCGCCACCACTACCATTGTGCCATCGCTACCGCCACCATCACCACCATCAACACTACCACCATTGTGTTGCCGCCAGCACCACCACCGTCGTCACCATCACTACCACCACCATTGTGATGGTGGTGGTAGGAATAAGACAATTATAGAGAGACGGTTAAAGAGAAGGACAACATTAGAATAATAATAATTTTCAGACTTCAACTCCTTATATTTGTCAAACAGTATGATTAAATTCAATATTTAAATTTAAGTTGATACCAAACAGTCTGTAAATTAAAAAATTAAACATTCAACACTTAAAATTCAGAATTTAATTTTCAGTGTTCAGCTTTCAGTTTTATCAAACACGACCTAAGTCACTATGTAAAATTGTGTAGTCTCAGCTTGTTCAATGATTCTAGCTTGCCGGCCACAAAAAGAATAGCCAAGAAGCGTGGGGGGGGGGGGGGGGGGGGGGGGGGGATGGTGGTTGGACACAATTAATTTCTAAAAAAGAGGACTTAATGACCTAGCATTAAGAGTTGTTCATTTTTTGATAATTAAGTCTAATTTTGTATACCGTTTACAATTTTCCCAAGAAAAAATCTTGGAAAATGGCCTGTCATTTATGGGCTGGTCAAGTTGTTAAACACATGGTAATCCGTGGATAGCCCAACAACTAAATGAACATGGGTTTTTGGCCCAATTAATCCCTGCTAAGGTAGCCCATCGGATAAGGACGTGGCTCGATCAATTAGATGACCACAAATCAAAAAGAACGACCAGATCGAATTTCAAAATATAACTTAAAAAAAGGTTCATTAGGACTACTGACCCAACTGACAGCTCACTGAGGCCCATAAGCGTTGGCCCGATGGACAGGCCTCGAGCGGTAGAATTTTTGGGTGGATCGGACAAAGAATTCACTTGACAATTATTTTCAATTTTTACTTTCCGACAGAACAAAAAAAAAAAAACATTGAGAGAGTGTTTGTTCAATTATGATAGCGAATTATTTTTAATCATTTGGAGTAGGGATGATAGCAGATCGAAGAAAAATATGATTCGTCCAAACCCGTTCTATTTGGACTAGATATAGACCATACGTATGATAGTTGACGTATAGATGGAGGTGGAAATGAATTGACACTTACTCTTGTTAAACCTGTTATTTATATATAAATGTTGAATTTTATCTCTAAATATATTTTCCCCAATTCCATCACATTTAATCTTCCTCCCCTTTCATTCCCTTTCTCCTATCTCCTATCTCCTTTCTCCTTTCTCCTTTCTCCTTGCTCATTTCTCTTGCTTTCTCCAGCCATCTCCAGCGACACCACCATTGCCCCAACGACACCGCTGCCAATTTTATCCCCCCTTTGTGTCTTATCACCACTATTGGCAAAACCCCGATGACTTATAAAATTCGACGACTCTTCTAAGGTTAGTGTCCTTATCTTCCCCTCTTCTCTTCGATGCTCTTTCACTTTTATCATAGCACCCACACACACCCACCACACACACAATACACACTGATACAACACACACCAAGCATACACTCACATACACAGAAACCGCACACACACATACACACAAAAATGCAACATCCACCCCTTTCCTTTTATGCATACTAGGCGATTGACAAAATGTCAAAGAGAAAAATGACCATTGACAAAAGCTGAAATCAAAAATCAACACCTTGTGTTATAGGTGGTCAATGAAATGTCAGAGTGAAGAAAAACAATCCATTTTTCCTTTTTTGGGTTATAAGTTTTCTTACTTCCTTTTTTTTTTTTCAAAGTAGACACTCAAATACACACAAAAATACAAAACAACTAGTTGTCTAGAACACTCACACCGACACATACAAAGAAAAATATAGCCTCCACGCCTTTTCTTTTATGCATACTAGGTGATTGATAAAATGTCAAAAAGAAGAAAAGTAGCCATTGACTCGGGCTAAAACCATAAATCAATGCATTCTAGGTAGTTGAGCGTTATTTGCGGGGGACAGGTCGCATGGACGGAGGTTGGAATTAAAATTAAGCCCATTAATAGGTGTGGACTAGGGATGAACGAAATTTTTTTATGCGAATACAGGTATGGAGACTACTCGCCTGCCTCCGCCCCAACCTATTGCAATCTCGTATTTGGAGGTATTACAACAAAAAAATATTTTTTGGATACCAATAATAGTGCTATCGAAATAGCAAGAGACGACAAAGGGCCAAAAAGTTCAGAAAAACATTTCTTTTGTGGGGGGAATGGAAAATTTGTAATGGAACTGTTTGCTTAACGGCGCCTTTTACTTTTTCCTTTTAGCTGTCTTTTTTTTTTCCCCCCAATGTGAAACACGTTTATAATTAGGATGCCTAGTATAGACCAGACAGTAAAGTAGACCAAACCAATCATCTCACAACTCTCAGAATCTGAGTCTCTTGGCAACGAATCAGTCTACACCTTTATAGACTCATTACTCCAATTAATATAATTTAACATGGGAATAAGACAATCTATGATGCCACTCAATGTATTCTTGGCTTGCATTCACATTCTATTACTCAAATCAGGGCAGAAAGAGGATTTTCCCACACTATGGAATAATTATTAGGTCGAAGACCACGATTAGATTATAATCATAAAAAAATATTATGTTTTGAGAATTAATATTAAGTAGTCAAATTTGGATCAAATTTTGAGTGATTTAAATATGATCAGAAAGCTCTTACCCGAATCTAATTTAAAATATCTTTTTTGAATTCAATTCAATTATCTAATGAATTTTGCTTTTACATTCCACATCCAAATAACTCAAATATTGAAAATTTAGTTGAATCTATGAGTCAAGTAAAGTTGAATTTTAAAAAAATTCATCTTAATTTTAATTTCATGCCATGAAATAGAATTTTAGTATATTTACATCTAAGTTCGTGAAATATTATATAATCGATTTAGATTCAGATAATTAGTTAGAAATATCAATTTGTCCAGACTAAACTGAATTCAAAATCTAATCGGGTGCAGGTCAAAATCTAGTCTATTGGCACCCATACATTCTAAATTTATGAAATAATTTCATTTAAAATTTGAAAATATAAAAATATTCCTAAAGTTTTTACAAGTTCTTTTGTGGTAGAAATTTTTTAAAATTTGTAAATTTCATAACGTTTTAAATAAACCCCAAATACGTTTGAATTGGAGTGGGGCGCAATTGCGTTCCCATTGCCCCCACCTTCCCTTCGCCCCTAACTCAACGAAACCCTCTCTCCTTAAAAGAAAAAAAACAAAAGGAAAACAACAAAAATCTCTCCCAAATTATGATCTCACAACAACCTAATTCTAAGAAAATAATTTGTGGGGCTAGCTCTCAACATCTTTGTCCGTGAAAATTTCTGGCTATCGCTTTCATAATTCAAATGCATTAGAAGAAAACACGTTTGAAAATGATGATTTACTTGGGTGTCAATTTTCAATGCATAGCATAGGGCCAACACAAAATATGTCGGTAGGTCGAGTTAATATCTATAACATAAAATAGGTCAGGTTTCAATAAATTCATTCGATGGTCTCAAATAGATTTATCCAACGACTACCAACATTTCTATCAAAATCATTCACATTGTACCGTATCTTCAGACACGGATTACTTCTAGTCAAACATAATGACCTAGTTTTACACAACAAAACAATTTAATTAGGTATTGCATCAAGAAAATAACTCTCTTTTAGTTTTTCTATTTGTTGCTATGGTATGTTATAGGT
This sequence comes from Ilex aquifolium, assembly GCA_951799425.1. NCBI lineage: Eukaryota > Viridiplantae > Streptophyta > Magnoliopsida > Aquifoliales > Aquifoliaceae > Ilex > Ilex aquifolium. Next base: position 58,673,272 of record OX637391.1, on the reverse strand, counting down.
CATTAATCTAGAATTAAAGGGTTTTAGCTTGGTTTTGTTAGGGTCTAGACCTAGTTTGTTTTTCTTTCATATGTAGCCCTAATAATGTTGGCATAGTTGAGAACTGAGAAGGACAATAATTCTCAAGGTCTTACATATTGCAATGACTAAGTAGCATTAGTATAGTGTATATAATCTCAAGTTTTTTTTAGTAATTTAGTCGATGTAAGATTGAGTTTTCTCCATAATGTGTGCATTTTTAGTAAAACACTCTAATATTAACAATCAACTCTTGATGGGTTATATTTTTGAATTATTCATGTTAACCACTAATCAACTCTAATTTGATCCGTGTAATTAATACTCTCAGATATTCAGACAATATTCGATCTATTGATTTACCTCGAAAAAAGCTTGATCTATATTACTCATGTATTTAGATTGACAATATAACCTATAAACGAGAAATCCAAGGCTATGATCTCTTTCTTTTTCAACCAAACCCATCAACCTTCATAAACTAGAAATTTCGTTGATTTTTAAGTTAGCAAGATCGAGTAAAAAATATTCTAGTTCTAAAATAAGTCATACGATAACTGACCCAGAAATTATAAAACAAGCAGAAAAATTTAGACATTTGCTTCATCCAAGTGGTTAGGTCAAAATCAAATTATTCGTGTTTTAATCTCATTCAAGCTATTTATTATTCGTATTAACAAATTATATTATTTACAAGTTCATATTAAGAACTACTCCATACTAATTCACTAATTTAGTATTGATTTTTTGTGGTGTTAACGTGTTAAAAATTGCCACCTTAAACATCAAATCAGCGTATGTAACTTCATTGCTTTTTATAGACCAAAAGCCTTAGGCCGATGATGTTTAATGGGGAAAAAAATCTAGTTCTACGTGCTAGAAAAGCTATAATTATGCACTTTGATGAGACAATAATGCTTTATTTGATAGGAATGATGAAAAATAATAAGAATGGAAAACAGGAGAAATACACTTTCTATTTTTCAATGAAGGAAAGTAGGAATGATACATTTTTTTTCTTTTGTGTTTGGTTGGATAGATGGAAAATAAAAATGATTAATTTTTTTTTTTGTACTTGGTAAGATGAATTTTTTTTAAAAAAAAAAAAGAAGTATAAATACATATTTTATCATTATATTTATATATGAAATTAATATATATATATAATATGTATATATCAAATGATATATATACAAATAAGATACATTTCAACACAAATAATTAACTTTTCATCCACTTTTCTTCTAATTTTGGAGGGATTGATTTTGCTGAGTTAGAATGAAAGCTCATCCATCCACTTTTCCATCCATCTTATTTTCCTTTCTTACCAAACATGATGTTTTATCTATTCCTCAAATTTTTATCATTTCAACTTTTTATCATTTTATTTTTTCACTATATCAAACGGAGCATAATTATATGTGAAGATGATGAGAAACTAGAAGAGAAAGAAAATAAATAAATCTATAAGTCAATGATAACATTGAAACCGACCCTATATTTTAGTGAAATAATGCAACTTTCCACAAACACAATCTTTGAAAGTTTACATAAACCCTAACTTTCTCCGCCCCATGTTGACTCGTCCTATTGTAGAGCATATATAATGTGAATCCAATCTCTTCAACACCCAAATCGGAAATGTGAAAATCAAAATAAATTTTACTTGAAAACTCAGTGTAATGGCTACTCACGGTACTACACAGGGGCCTAGGGGCCAGCCCCTCCTCATCTTTTGAAAAATACCTTTTAATCCCTTAAGTTTTCAAAAAAAAATTATGCTTTCCATTAGATTTTTAAAAAACCTTGGGAGATATTCCTCCTAATATATTCAAAAAAAAAAAAAAATTAATGGTTTGATATGTAATAACAAAATGAGAATGTGATCAAATAGATGAGCATTCCTTTTACAAACGAAAATACTTATTTTGATGTGTTTGATGGCTAACAGAAAAAAAAAATAGTAAATCACTGTAAAAATGAGTTAGAAACATGGTTTATATATAATGTAGTGCTAATATGGCGGTATCAAAAAAGTAAAATTTATAAGCCAAAATTTAAACTGAACTTCAAAATTTTAAATTGTTAAAATTTATGATGGTAAGTATAAAACAATTTTTTTGTTATTTTATTAGTCAAACTAATTTTTTTTTAAAAGTATTGTACAAACGTTAATCTTGGTACATTTTCTACATTGTAAGTTTGTCTATAGCGATAACTTGTTAAATAAAATTGTTGCATAAAACTATTAACTATGACAATATTTGACTCCTGTTGGGATAAAATCTTAGTTCCGTTGCCTAATCCCAGCCTCTCCGTTAAACTATAGAAGTGTAAAAGCTCACATACAGAACAGTGGCTGTGTAAATTTCTCTTCTGTAATTTGACAATATTTGATTTGTGCTACAAACTTTAAAAAAAGAATGTTCATATCATATCATAGAAACACAAAAATTGGTACACATGAATCTGATATGGCTCATCCCCTCTCTACTATCCCAGTACAGTTCAAACTGCCACTTCACTTTCCTTATGGGATTTCTGTACACGATTTCGGGTGAAAAGGATACTTCTATTAAGCTGTAATTATAAGTTCAGTGTGGCAACATCAGGTAAGTAAAAGTGAAGTGTAACACATCACGTTAGCTAGGATGTGAAGGGCTTTGGGGCTTTTATCTCCAAGTTTCAAGCTTGAGTTTTCACAGAAGATTGGTTAACCCCAACGTATTGTTTCTGGACCATTTCATGTATGCTAAGCTTATGCTACAGCCACAAGTTCAATAACTTGTGAGTAGAGAGGATCTCGTATATCAAAAAAGGAAAAAGAAACCATCAAGTATAGTGCTACACATGCAGCTGATATCCAAGAATAATATATCTATTGGTGGAGATCATGATCGCAGATGTCTCGTGTAATTCAATGCTAAAGTATCTGAGAGATCAACCTCAAATTGTCAACAGATTGCATCTTTCATGATCAGAAACTTACGTGCATAAGTACATGCATGATTTACCTGTAAGGCACCAGACATGAAGCAATCATACTCTTTTCAATATCTATGCCTTTTCTTCTATACCATAAAGATATATTAGAGAGACTCGCAAGATGACGCACATTTTGATATAAAGACCGACGCGATATTTGAGTTGTTCATATGTCTGACTATTTTTATTAGGTTAGAGTTCATATTCTAATACTTTATTATCAGCGCATATCTATAAGTTTGTCTATTGATAGAGCATCAAACATAAAATTAAGCACACGATTATGTGTATAAATCATCAAACTACCACAAAAGATGAATGCTGTAGCAACACAAATTATATTCTACCACATGTTGCATGCTCACAACACAATATGAACGCTGAACTCCAACAGTAATTTATGGCTATGAAGTAAAATATTTATATATGAATAAATCTCAAAAAAGCTAAAAAGACCAACAAAAAGTAATATCATTTCCCATGTAGCCATATGTTCCTTTCTACTTATTTTCCAAAAACTCCAAACTGTGAGGCAGCATTGTAGCAAATTTGAAAGTTTGCTTTTGAACATTCAAAATCTCTCCATTTGGGATAAAGCATTTTACCATGGTATGAACATAAGTACTACATACTATGCTAAACTAAACTAGATTTTATATGAGACAAAATATCAAAATCCCCTATTGACGCATTGCTGACTTCTTATTGTGCAGAAAAGTTGGTAAACATTTTAACTGTTAAAACAATTGGGGTTGGTTTGTAAAATTTTATGAAGAATCAAACTCTGGATTGGGAGGACATGGCTATACAGATAAGATCCAAAATAATTAAAATGCAACATATAATTCTTTTACTAAATTCTATGGTGCTGGTTTGTGGTTATGATCAGTGATAAGCCACTTACACATGAATGAATCATCGAATGAGCAGTTCCTTGTGATCTACCCATATATGACTCCATTGTCCACCAGCTAAAGGGCAGAAATTAAGAGGACAAGAACATTGGAACAAAAATTAATCCCACATGGGCAATAAAAATAACAAGCTAAAAACTCACAAGGTGCTTTGTACATTAATTACCCGAAAATATCAGCCATAAAGTGCTTAAAGATATCAACAATGGTCTCGATGAGTATTTTATGAAACTCAATTCCGATGATGGTACAAGATCAATGTCCTGCTGCAGTGGTTCATACAAACAAATTCATGTTCAGGTTTCAGCAGGAAATAAAATTGTTACTTGGAAAGTAACTCGTCATTGATCAGATCGAACAGTTTTTGTTGCAGCCCGGATAGATCGATGCATGTAAGATCACTGACCTGCAATGATGATTCATAAAATTAGGTTAAAATGTTCCTCCCCCCTAAAATAACAACTTATATAAAACCTAGATGCATGTGAATCGTTTGTTGATTCTACCTCAGATCGAATAACGTGAAGTAACTTTCCATTTTTTTTGGTGGAAACACAGCTAACTACACTTAGTCTTTCTTGAAGGAGAACTTCCAGCACTCTTGAAAGGGGGAACACTTCATCTATGAAGCCAATGTGAATCAAGATCTCAACACCATCCTTGCAGGAGCTGACCTTAACAATACTACGCATAGAACTACTTGAGCTCTCATTTTCAGGGCCAATGGAACTTGAATCGGAGAACTTCTTCAACTTGTCCCTCTTGATGCCCAATTCTTCTATATTCTGCTGCAGGTTTTGTATATAATTCACGGCCCCATCCGTGTGATCACATAATGAACGCTTTCCCTGAAGCATCAATATAACCGAAGGCATAATACTTCATACTATAGTGAAACCCTATACCCCCTCCCCCCACCCCCCACACACACTGACACATAGAGGAGGGCGGTTTTTTTTAGGGGAATTGTGATGCAGTGTTCAAATAAAATACCAAAATTCTTGCCATTACTGTATCAAATTGGGAAGGAGGGGGCAATTTTTTCCTTAGAAATTTGGATGGAAAATGATTTCACAGACCACGACAGTATAATTGTACAAAGGGAAAGGTGGGAAAAGAAGGAGAAAAGGAAATTTGTTCACCTTGATATACTCAAGAGGGAGTTCTGAACGAAGAGAAGCATAAAGATTTGCCATGTCTTGCCTTCGTTTTCGTTCGATATCTCTGTGCATGAGTCTTTTCTCTTTATAATCCTCGGCACTTCTGTCATTTTCTTGAATGGCTGGAAATTTCTGTCTTTTTTTTCCTAGGTTGCCTGTGGTGAGATTACTGCCCTCTAGTGAAGCTTGATTTATAACAAGATCTTGTTGGGTTGTGTCTTGTTGGCAGAGAATAGATGGGATCTGAAACACCAGCTCGTCGATTTGTTGTAAAGAAGAAAATGGATAAAGGTCATCCATTCAGTCAATCTTTCTCTCTCCGGTATCAATGGAGGCGATAAAGAAGAATATATGTTTTTCACATTTTGATACGTTTCAGTGGGTCTCAGCTGCCGAGATGCTCTGCTGATCTCTTCATTGACAAGACGATTTAGAGATCGATGACCTCACCAACCATTTTTTTTAAAGCTTGCTTATGGGGCACTGTACTTATGTACAAATGCAACCACATTCACACGAGGCAGAGCGACATCCTACCTACAAGATCTTTAAAACTAAAATATTTTTCAACAACTCATAATTGTAGTCTAAAGTAATTTATGCATTTGATAGTATGACTTAATTGCTTATGGCATCCATTCAACTAGAAGTAGGTTTTGACCCAATTATATGTCGTACATGAAATTTTTTTATAAACTATACAGTCAAAGTCAAATGAAACCAAGTTGGTTAAACAGGAGAAAGAGAATCAATCTAATCTCATGTAAATCATAGACGGAATCATAAGAAAAATGGTGGTTGCCATGATTCAAACTCAAGAGATGGATAATTTCTATTGTGCCCTAGTCTCATGCTGTAAAAATTTTTTTATTTCTTTTTTGTAGATTATGTTTGTTATCATGGATGGAGCTAGGATTATTTCATAAGGGGGTCAAATAGGGACATAACATGAAATTTTCTTTTTAATGAGCTATCATTATATTAAATTCTTAATTGTATAGAATTTACTAAAATCAACTTTTACACAATGCCTTATAGAATTATTTATTTTAATAAAACTAAAAAACATAATTCAAACTTGTCAAGATTAGATGTAAGCTATTTGAGATCAAGTCATCAAACAATCAACAATTGAAGCTATTTTTTTTTTTATCTCATAATCACCCTAGTAGAAGTGAATTTCGTTATTTTTCTACATATTACGAAAAAGTAGAACAAATGTATTCAAATAATAATCAATGCATAAGAGAAAATCAAGATTAAATGGTAAAGGTATAAAGTATAAATTTAAAACTATAGAGGGCCATGTAAAATGAAATCAAAGCATCATTTTGGAGGTATATAAAGCTTATTTTGAAAACTTGAGGTTGGTAAACATAATTTTAGAGGGCTAAAGTATAATTTTTAAAACTTGAGGGTGGGTCATGGCCCCCTAGGCCATACCATGGCTCCGTCATTTTTTGTTACACAAGGTTCTTTGACATTGTTATGTGTGACCTTGGGGCATATCTGAGCTTCACTAAATATTTGTATTTGTAATTGTACTAGGAAAAATGCAAGGTGGTAAGGAAAGATTTTAACTATACTTGTTCATATAAACTTTGGTCCCTTGTTGGTGTCATTTATAGTTAATTAGAGTATCCGGGGGCAGCTTCTGGGGATCCTGTTTCTACTTACTGGACTGGTCGGCAATGGGACAGAGGCCGATTGTTGGGGATTTTACCTCCTCCAGTTGTTGAGCAGATTGTGCAGATTCCGATTCCAGAGCAGGGGATTGATCAAATGAGGTGGAGTTTGTCTTTGGATGGGAATTTTTCATTGAGGACTGCTTGGGCTGATATTCGGGGTGTGGCTTCAGTTCGGGCTGGGTTTTCTTGTGTCTGGCAGAGGCATATTCCGACTCAGATCTCATTCTTTATGTGGCGGTTGTTTCATGGTTTTCTGGCCACAGATGATGGCTTAGAGAGACGGGGTTTCCATGTAGTATCCCGGTGTGTGTGTGGTGGGGCTGTTGAGACTCTTAGGCATCTCTTTCTGGATTGTCCGCTTGCAGTTCAGGTGTGGGGTCACTTTTATCGGATGTTTGGGATCAGATGTCGGCCGTTTCAGTCTCCTTATGCTTTGATGCTTCATTGGCGGCGTTGTGCTCCTTCTGCAGGTCACGTGCGGGTACTGCTACCGTGCTTCATTCTGTGGCACTTATGGAAGGCCCGTAATGCTTATAGATTCGATGGTCAGGTTTTTCAGATGCCCATTGTGATTCAGAGGGTTATGACCAATATGCAGTTGGTTGGGCTTGCTTTTGGGTTTGCTCCGAGTCAGTTGCGTCGGGATGAGTCCGTGGAGTTTGTAGGTTCTCTTAGGGTCTTGGTTCCTCGGCCTCGACCTCTTCGCTTGGTTGCTTGGACTCGTCCTGTAGCGGGTTGCCTGAAGATCAGTGTTGACGGCTGTTCTAAAGGCAATCCGGGACTGTCTGCAGCAGGGGGTGTTATTCGGGACCATCAGGGTCGGGTACTTAGGGCTTTTGGCTTGTTTTTGGGGCATCAGCCTATTCTGTATGCGGAGTTGCAGGCTGTTTGTGCTGGGTTGGAGTTGGCCGCAGATTTGGGAGTTTTAGAGTTGGTTGTGGAGTCAGATTCAGCTACAGTGGTTTCTTGGGTTTCTTCTCAAGGTACTGGGTGCTGGGTTTATGCTTACCTACTTGCTCGGATTCGGCTTCTGTGTGCTTCTCTCTCTGCTCGCGTCTGCCACGTCCTGCGGGAGGTGAATCAGGCTGCAGACTTCATGGCTAATTGGGCTTGCTCTCAGCAGCTCAATCAGCGATTCCTTGATTCGTCATCCCTTCCTTCTGGGATTGCTGGCATCCTCGCTTTGGACGCTCGACAGACTCCTCACGTTCGTCGTTGAGTTTTTATTTTTATTTGATGTTTTATTTTTCATGCTTTGGGTGATGAGTCATCACCAAACTTTTGCTTTGACTTTCTTCCACTTCTGGAGGCTTGGCTCTACGTCCTCCTCCCTTGTACATTTTTCATTTTAATTATATATACAGGTAGGGGTCCTGCCAAACCCCCCACTCACACTGGGTGGTTTTAAAATAAAAAAAAAAAAAGTTATCATACAAGGGGAAGAAGGGGATGAATGTGTGTGTACGAGAGAGAGAGAGAGAGAGAGAGAGAGAGAGAGAGAGAGAGAGAGAGAGAGAGAGAGACCTACCAAAAGTATCAACAGGATGATTTCCGTGAGATAGGAAATACCCTTTTGGCATAAATATGTAACAAGTGCTTGAGTTAGACCAGAAATAGTGCATCATAAAGCAATATATACGAAAAGACTCACAGAACTCAATTCGCAGCTTCATAGTCTTTGTCTGCCATTTGAAAATCAGAATGCATTGTTAGTGTCTTGAAGGTTTGGTCCACATAAGTGGGGAACCTTGTATGACTTCATTCTAAACCTTAAACACAACAAATGGGAAATAGAAATGAACCTTGTCGCCTGGTCTTCTTCATATAACACCACTTTAAATAAGTTTTTTTTTTTTGGCGACAAAATTAAGAGACTTATTTATATGCAATGAGTTTATTTAAATTTAAGGTAAGCGATCCACCAAAAAATAAACTAGAGAGAGATAGTAATGTAGGATATCTAATTTTAGGGATGAAGGAGCTAATCGATAGGGCAAGGATTACCTCTCATGCCCACACTAATGGATCACTAATATTAAGACAGTGTGTTTTTGTTTGTATGCAGTATGACCCATCCCAAACCGAACTTATCCTTAGCCTTAATCCTGAAAGAGTCTATTTGGCAATATTTTCACACCTACCGGATCATTTCCCAGAAATAAATTAGGCTTAAAGAATCCTTAATTAATGTAACATCCTTATTTGAGAATCCTTAATCATTGATGCCAGCGACAAGATCAAAGAAGGGCATTAAAAAAACAGTAATGTGGCAAACTCTGCAGTGTGTATGTGGCAATTTATGCTTATCCCTTTGGTAGTATAGAATGAGATTTCCATAATGATTTGCTCAGTGATCTGAGATTCTGATTGCAAAACCATAAAAATAGTAGATCATAATCCTCGATCTCGTACATTCAAAGTTTGCTGGTCCAGGTGCTTCGTTAATAAGTCTCTAACATTTTGTAAGAAACATTATTCTTCTGGTTTCTACAGTTATACTTACATTCTCGTCAAATTTTGTCCCCTAAAGTTAACGTTAAGATAACAGACTTAACTCTTATGTAATCTCTCTCTCTCTCTCCCCTGTCTTTGTGTCGCACGACATTCTCCTTTCATCACCACCAAATCAGCCCCACCTCCTCGGACGCACCTCCTGTTCACCCCTTGAAAGTTATTTCAATTCAGATCTTGAATTAGATCGCATGGCTAGGATATGGATGCGAGGGTTTCATGTTGGTACATGGGAAGGGAGGAGGCGTTGGCAGGAGGAGTGTTCAATTTCCGCATAACCGAACTAATCCGACCCTTCCTCGATTCGATTATTTGGATTTCGCAAATTTTTGGCTGGCTTATGAAGGCCCGACCCAGAACAGGCCCAGTCCAGAATGCAGACCAGGTCCACTTCAAACATACATGCCAAACCCACCACATGATGGAGGAAGATAGGTTAAGTCAACCGCGTCATCTTGAGAGACTTAGTCCACAACTGATACGCGAGGAGATCTCCGTGGGACGCCCAGGTCGCCACCTCCATGGAATTGTCTCGCATGTACGAGAATGGTGCTACCTCCCCCGAACTACCTTACCTGTTACAACGATAACGCCTCAATCTGTTAGAAGACACCTATAAATTTTAAGTTCTACCTACACAAAAGGGGCATCTCTCACATCATAACTCACATCTGAGTACTCTACACCCCACACTCAAGCCATCATAGCCCTTCATAGTGGAGTAGGTCACCCTGACCGAACCACTTAAATTGTGTTTGCTTGTGTTGAGTCTCATTCCTAATTACTGTATTAAATATTTGATAGATAGTGGAGAAACACATTTTGTACATCATCAATTTGACGCCATCTGTGGGAACGACTTAGTTTTCACCCTACTTGATGGGCCAAGCCCAAGGGCCCAACTCCAAGAGATCCAGCGTCCAAAGTGGTCTACGCCCGGTCAAACTCATCAGGAGGAGCTACATCAGCAACTACATCAGGAGAGCATGCAAGGCAGCGAGGGTTATCCAAGCCGCCTTGGAAGAAGTCAACCCTTACCTCATCCTTTGACTGAGTCTCATGGAGAGCACCTCAACCGCCTCAACCGTTGAGAAGAAGTCGCCAGCTCCACCACAATAGTAATTTAGTTGCTATTAAGGCGCCCCAGTCTGTTAGGGGACGACTATAAAATTGTAAGTCCCACAAACACTTGGGGGGCAGATCAGATCACACTCAATAGAGCACATATCTTCTCTCATTCTCTAAACTTGTACTCTCTGCTCTCCCTACATCCCTGAGCTAATAAAGTACTCGGCGACTCTAGCCATTCAGAAGTGGACGTAGGTCACATTGACCGAACCACTATAAATCTCTGTGTCATTCTCGTCTTGTCTCTCTACTTTAATTACCGCATTTATTACTGTTACTTGACAGGTGGTGTGCAAACAAGAGCTTGACCTGTCTCTACACTACTCTTAAGCAGACAGCCTATCTCCAGTTTAGCGGCTATCTTGCGGGTCGTCAAAAAAGCTTGACATATCTCTGCTCTGCTCTTAAGCAGACAGCTTATCTCTGCACTGCACTTAAGCAAACAGTCTATCTCCAGCTTAGCGGCTCTCTCGTGGGTTGCCAAAAAAGCTTGACATATCTCTGCTCTACTATTAAGCAGATAGCCTACCTCTGCACTGCTCTCAAGCTGGCAGCCCATATCTCCAGCTTAGTGGCTCTCTCGCGGGTCGCCAAAAGCTTGGTCTTTGCTCTGCTCTGCTCTCAAGCAGACAACCTAAACCTCCAACTTAGGGGCTCTCTCATGGGTCCCTAAAAGCTCGGTCTCAAAAGGTGTAGCTCTCTCAAGAGCAATTCTCAAACTCTGTCTTTGCTCTCACGCAAGCAGCCTGCCTCTTTCTCTAGGTAATCATGTTAAATATTTTAATGTTTGAAATAACATTATTTTTGCCATCTCTAGGCAGGATCTTGAAACTTAGGTTGTCTGCAACCCGATGGACTACATTAGATCAGCGTACCCAGCTGTCTGGCCGCTCAGATTAGCGTACCCAGCTGTCTGGCTGCTCAGATCAACGTACCAAGCTGTCTGGCCGTCTTAGTCAGTCGCCCTGGTCGCCAAGATCAACCTCTGCACGCCCCTCTACGTAGGCCTCCTCACCAAAATGCCACCTACCTCAATAGAGCTCGCTTGCAAGGGGCCTCCATCTGTACAAGCGCCCACCATGCCACCTACTTCAGTGGAGCTCGCCCAAGGGAGCTCGCCAGGTCCCAGGCTCGCCCAAGCTCCCCAAAAGGCCTCATGCTCGCCCAAAACTCCCAAGGTAGCCCCAGGCTCGCCCAAGGCAGCCCAGGCTCGCCCAAGGTAGCCCCAGGCTCGCCCAAGGCAGCTCCAGGCTTGCCCAAGGCAGCCCCAAGCTCGCCCAACGCACCGGAGGAAGCCCCAGGCTCGCCCAAAGCACCCAAGGAAGCCCCAGGCTCGCCCAAGGCACTAGCCTGCTCTCCAAAACAGCCCATATCAGCACCCCCAGCTGCCTGGCCGCCCAAATCAGCTGTCTGCTCGCTATTTTGACCGTAACTTTTGCTCTGTTACTCCAAATGGGGCTCATAATATATCAAATCGAAACTCTCGACGAGTCCTACAAAACTCACTGCCTATAGCAGTGCCTGATGCTGATAAAAGTCTAAAAAGGCCCAGAAACAGCTGTTTTGGCCTCCCGAAGTTTAAAAAAAAAAAAAAAAAATTCTGCTCGCCAAGAACAGTGCCCTGCTCGCCCAAACTGCTTGCCCAATTCTTTGCTCGAAATTTTGACCGTAACTTTTGCTCTCTTACTTGAAATGAGACTTATAATATATCAAATCGAAGCTCTCGGCAAACTCTACTAGACTCACAGCCTTTGGTTGTGATTGATGCTATTAAAAATCCAAAAAGGCTTAGAAATAGATGTTTTGGCCTCCCAAAGTTTTTCCAGTTGTGCGTTCAGCCGAAATTCAAACTTAACTGAATGCCCTCCTCTCCAAAGTTCCATTGGACACAGGGCATTGGGAGGCAAATGATGGGTCAGGTCCAAGGGCCCAACTCATGTTACAAGCCCAATGGCCAACTCCAAGAGATCCAGCGTCCAAAGTGGTCCACGCCCGGTCAAACTCATCAGGAGGAGCTACATTAGCAACTACATCAGGAAAGCATGCAAGGCAGCGAGGGTCATCCAAGAGTCTCATCCAAGCCGCCTTAGAAGAAGTCAACATTCACCTCATCCTTTGACCGAGTCTCATGGAGAGCACCTCAACCGCCTCACCCGTTGAGAAGAAGTTGCCAACTCCATCACAATAGTTATTTAGTTTCTATTAAGGCGCCCCAATCTGTTAGGGGACGACTATAAAATTGTAACCCCACCAACACTTGGGTGGCAGATCAGATCACACTCAACAGAGCACATATCTTATCTCCTTCTCTAAACTTGTACTCTCTGATCTCCCTACATCCCTAAGCTAATAAAGTACCCGGCGACTCTAGCGATTCAGACGTGGACGTAGGTCACATTGACCGAACCACAATAAATCTCTATGTCGTTCTCGTATTCTCTCTCTACTTTAATTACCACATTTATTACTGTTACTTGACAGGTGATGTGCAAACCTATTTTGTGCATCATCACTACTATCTTTATATTTTTTGCTACTTTCTTTCCATTTTATGGTCATTACAACTAGATCAATGAATTAACAAGGGGAAGACAATGGTCCACCACGTTGCGACGAGGTCCCGCCCCTGCCAACAAACCCCGTTGCTGCGGCAAACCATGTAGCGGGACAACAACTACTAGACACAATACAGATGTTGGTGAACCAAAACTAGAAGATCCTCTAGTTGATGCTCGCCGGACACCGTTAAGGAGTTTTGCCTCAGCCCCCAAGAGGGGAAACACCCCAGGCATTCCGCCCAAGGCGCCCCGGTTCCCCTTCTTCACGTACCGGTTCTGTCCTTCCACGTTGATGACCCTCCTACCCAAGAAGACGAGGGGAAAAACCAGTATGTGTACCGTGAAAGCCACTCTAACAACCCTTCAAAGGGCGTCCCTAACCAATGGGACGAAAAAAATCAAGGAGGTTCAGAACTAACTCGGCGACGTCTTCAATGCCATGAAGGCGCAAGGGCCTGAAACAACTAGTACCTTGTAAGGCGTACTGACACACCCTTTGTAGCTGATATGACTAACTACCATTTCCCCCCAAAGCTCAAGATGCCAATCGTGGAAGCTTTTGATGGCTCCGAAGATCCACTAGACCACCTTGACACCTACAAATCCCTGATGCAGCTGTACATTATACCAGACGAGCTCATGTGTAGGGTTTTTCCTACCACTCTCAAGGGATCTGCTCATTAGTGGTTCGCCAAGCTTACCTCGACTTCCATTAACTCTTTTGCTAAACTAAGCAAGTATTTTGTCTTATACTTCATTCGGGAACGCCGACACTAGAAGCCTGCCACCCACTTGCTCAGCATCAAGCAAGATCATGATGAAAGTTTAAGGAATTACCTCATTCGTTTTAATGAGGAGGTCCTCCAGATTTAAGAGCTCGTCATGGCAACCTTCATAGAAGGCTTGCATTCATCCAGTCTTATATTTTCAGTTTTGAAGTGTCTGCCAAAGAACATGTTAGAATTACTATCAAAAGCTCAGAAATACATGAATGCTGAGGATGTCGCCAAAGCCAGGTGTGCTCACTCCTCACGTAGAGGGGAATAACAATCATAGCAATTTTAAAATCTAATGGTACTGGAAATAGTATTCACCCTGAGAACTATGATTTCATCCATTCAGAATGAAGGTTATCATTTCCCACGAATGAAACATGACACATGAAAATTCTAATTCGTTAATTTGTGGTTGAAATTCAAATTCAGTGGAAAGTAAAGGTTTTTTAGGGAAATTTGGTGCCAAAACCACTGGAGGCAGTTTGATTCTGGTAGATCTTGAAAACATGCCCATATTCAAAAAAACAAATTCGCCTCAAACAGACAACCGAGCGCAAATTTATGATCGTTCAAAGTTTTGCCACTTCTCCCTCCTAATTACTACATTAAATACTTGACAGGCGGTGCATAAACACATTTTTACATCATCATAAACAAATTGCAGTATTCCACAAATTATCAAGTAGGAATGCGGAATAATCATAAAAATTTTGCATTCCTACCCTACCCGACCCGTATGTATATTTATATTTTGAAAAAAATTTATATTTGTTATAAAGCGATGTCATTTTGCGATGTATGGTGTTTTAGACTTTTAGAGAATATATTATTGGATTTATTGTGTTTTTTTTAGTATTATTGATTTACTGTGTTGGTTTATATATTATTATATTATATTTTAATAGCCTAATTGTAAAATAGCCCAAAATTTAATTAATTGAGTTGTTAAAATAATCCAAAAATTAATAACTACAAAATTATAAAATGTGATATATTCCGCAACACTACCCGAATTTCGATCCAATTTTTTTCAACGAAATTCAACTGGAACATTACCCTCGATCGTATAGGGTCGGCCAAAAAAAAAACAGTCCTTCTACAATGTATCAACTCAGAAGATGGAATATAATATTTCATACTGATCGACTTGGGTGAACAGCCCTAGTTGGGAGGGACAAGTTGGATCAGGTAGTAAAACTGTGGTTGTTATTTGAAGTTTTTTCTTGATTCTGTTTTTTATATGTTATTTTAAAATTATTTTCTATTCTTCACTTGCTTTTAATTTTTTTAACTTCAATTTTATAAGGTCCGGTGTCTATCCATCCTAGCGATACATCACGTGTTTAAGCACGAGAGTCAGACTGTCAGAAATGGAGGTAATGCAGACCAACCACTTAGATTTTCAATGCGAGAGCCTCAGGCAACGAATACGAGCCTTTGTAAAAAGAGAAAATGATAATCAGAATTATTGAATAGGTAGTAGATCTCAATAAATGTTGAGATTCACAGTGAAATTAATGATTGTAATTATCAAATTTATTTTTTAAGTTTAATTTTTAAATCCATATAACATTATTCTTATAGAAGATATGTATAAACGCTGTAAACGTAGTCAACTGACTAATGAAGGCACTGTCTATAATACAAACTCAAATCAAATAGGAATGCAGTGTGATTCCAAAAATTAGGAGGGTACTCCATGTAATTGTCAAGAGTTATAATCGTGTCCGTACTATTGGCCTTCTTAGATATGCATCAGCGCATACATAATATGTTCATGAAGGTAAGTTGCAATGAAGCAGAGGGCTTTGTAGCTTGAAGAAGATGCCCAAAGGTCCCAAACCCAAGCTTCCACAAAGTAGACCCCATACCAACTGTTGTCATCTATTCATGGGTATCGTTTGGATAGATTGATCAAGCCAACGTTGGCTCCTAGTGGCTAGTTGCTCTGCTTCAATAAGCGCCCCCCCCCCCCCGGGACCACCACCACACACACTCATGGCTGCAATACTCCTGAAAAAACAAGTACCCAATCCATCCAACCAGGGCTTTCCTTTGATCTGGGTTAAAAGGGCAGTCCCTTAGCCCATGTTAGAGAGATTCCAAAAATAATCTAGAACCCCAACCCCATCCAAATCCAACAAAAAACAAAGAATCTGACTTGAAGCACTTCAAAAACATGGCGATTCCAGATGGTACTGTTTGAGTGGTTAAGGAGATGTGGAAGGGATTTTAGAATGAGTGGAGGAAGTTGGAAAGCAAGTGGAAGAGGGCAAAATGCACCGTGAGATATATGTGGAGCTTTCTCTCTCTAGATTTTAGAGAGAGAAGCTCCCCCACCCCTTTCCTTTTTATAAATTAGTTCAACCAACAAAAATACAAACAAATTATTCATAATTTCAACTACCAAAGTCCTTAGTAAAGTGAATAAAAATTGAACGTGAATGTTGTCATTTGAGACGGCCTTTAAAAAACAGTTTCTTGTTCTGAGTTACCAAAAATAACAGTTCACTCCAGAGATCTATTGAGTTATTCACTATTCAAAAAGGGTTTCCAATAATCAGGCTTTTTGAGCAACATCTGATTGATTTCTGTTTGGAAATCAATCATACTATAATACCAAGAATCCAAAACTAAGGCCTTCTACTTCAAGGTTGACGAGGACCGTCTTAAGACGTTAAGGATATGTTTGTTTTTGGTTTTAGAGTGTTATAAACTCATGGGATAAGCAAAAATAGTTCATATTTTTTTTTTTTATAGTGTGTTTCTGATGTCCTTATCGGTCTGGACATAGCATTTGAAATTAATACCAGTCCGGATGCTAAACAAACATGCCCTAAAAGGGTAGCATTATAAAGCAACAGAAAAAAAAAACAAATGAAAATCAGAAAATATTTATTTACCCAAAAAAATAAACATTACAAACTGAGTCTCTGGGAGGTTAACGAAAGAAAAATGAAAATAACTATGAAATAGTCAGAAGGATTAGTCATGCATACTAGAGCTCAACTCGAAGATGATGGGTTGGTATGGTATCACACACACACACAACGGGAAGATGACTATTAGTAAACCATGTGCCTGTAAAGTGATATGATTCATACAATGAAATAGTCTTCTGTCAAACCCTTTCTGAAAAAAGATCATACTATGAATGGAGGACTATGTGATTCCTCATTTGTCCACGGCAATGAGTAAAGATTAACTGTCTCTTAAACTGAAATCAGTGCTACATAGTTCTTGGCTCCTCTCGTACAACAATACTTTTGTCAAAAAGAACCAAACTCTCAAGAACATAGGAGGCCATGACTGAACATATACTGTGAAAAACCCCTTTCAGTTTATATAGTTATAATGTGTATGGCTTCTCCTTTAAACCTAGTCTTCTAGGGGCTCTATAACCTTTTCAACCTTTTTCAATAATCGAGACTCAAACTCTATAACCTTTTCAACAGAAAAATAGACTATGGTACTATACAATGTAGAGATTGACTAATTCTTCGGAGTTAAATCTTTTTTTTTTTTGATCAGGAGTTAAATCTTTTGAAGTAAGAAGGAATATAAAGCTAAAAAGAGGCAAATAACTCGACATGACTACCACCATGGTGCTTGCACTTAATCTTTCAACTCCCATACAAACTTCAAAAGTGCAATAGGACCATGCCTGCGGTTGTGTATGAAACAGTTTGTTTGCTCATTTCTTGTCTTTTTTTTTTTTTCCTGAATTAGCACAATGAGTTTTCTGCTAGAAACTTGTCACTTGAGTAGATCATTGTCTAGCGCAGAAAACACACATATATACCCAAAGTATAAGTAGACAATTTTGAAGGATCACATCTTTAATATTCACCATTTCAAAGGCTACTGGTTTATGCATATAACCTGTCAATACAGTATTGCCCATACCAAGAACATGCAATAGAAAGTACTAAAATTTGGAAACCAAATGATGATTTAAGTAATTATGTAGAAATGTTGTGAGACTGCCATGTACCATTCTAGATGGTTGATCAATGTGGCTCTCCACCAAATGCAACATACGTCCACCCCAATGGCCTTGCTCTATATTTTTGGCAAAATACATTTAAAACAAGTAAAAGAATAACAATGCCTAAGCAGCAGTATACGTTTTGGAGTTAATCTACTATTGAATATTTTGGTGCCAAATACGAAGAAAAGTAGTGCGTACATAGAGAAAATATAGCAGATTCAAAACTAGAAACATCATATCACTTGTGTTTTCTTTAATTTTGTTCTCTACAGAAAAGCCATAGTATACTATGCAATGCAAAGCGGGATATTGTTCACCTAAGGTGGAGGCGCCGAGCATGGGAGTTGATGCCACAAAAACAAACTGAAAAAGGCAATAAGAGTCACCATGGATTGAAAGGTTTAGGAGGGAGGCAGACAAATCCATAATTAGGCTATGCTATTATGTATACAGGAAGATGAATCACTCATGGTAGTGTGGCCTTTCTTACAGGCAGCTTCGTTGAACATCTCCACGGAGACAAACACATAACCAAGCCAGAAAAATATATTGTTGTTTTCTTTATGTGTTGATTGGTGTAGTTACTCTGTCTTTAATACTTAATATTGATATTTTTCCTTTGCAGCAATTCTTCTTCCTCTTCCTCTTTTTTGTGTTTGGATTTTTGGGTAGAAGTTTTGCAACAAATTGAGAGAATCTATCCAGAATTACAACACAGATCAACAGAAACCACTATACATACTTGGAAAAAGTTGGTCAATTTGCATTATAGTTATGCAGATTACAATCAAAAAGGACTTGATGATATTACAGGAAACCTAGCCGACTAGGAACCTTATTAGTGTTATTGATGTTACTTGGGATTAAGTCGAACTAAGTTTTTACTAGGCATAAACAGTGATCATCAACTCAACCTACTAATGAATGGATTGTCAAATGAGTCGGACCATTCGAGTCACAAATAGTGTCAGTCTGCATCTGACAATCAACAAGAACAATTATAACCATAACCACTTCAAACAGTTTCACTCTCATTTAAGTACCTAAAAATTGAAACCTGCAACAGGTAAAACTTCACATGTTTGGAGTTGACCGACAGTTCAATTTATGAGTAAATGAAGGGTCAGATCATGTCGATGTTTAGATTAGTCTCAGAAATGTAGATTCGTTTTTACTTGAAACTTCACTCATTGATTGATCATGGCAGTCACTTTTTGTCTGAGCGCAGAAAGATCAACACGGGCCAGATCACTAACCTGCAAGAATAGTTAAGAATAAGATGTAAATGTGTCTGTGATCATGCAAAATTTTAAGAACTTCGCAGAAACCCTAAATATGGGTGGGAATTTCTAATTCGTTTACAGTACCTCGGACTGAATTGTGTGAAAAATCTTTTCATCTCTTTTGGTGGAAATACAACTGACAACGTTGAAGCCTTCTTCAACCAGTACTTCCAACACTCTTGAGAGGGGGAAACCTTGCCCTTTGGAACCACTGCTGATTAAAATCTCCAATCCATCACTGCATAAATTCACCGTGACACTTACAGGCAAAGAACCATTTGAGCTTCTGTTTTCAGGACCAAGAGCACTTGTATTGAACAAATTCTTTAGCTTCTCTCTCTTCATACCCAGTTCCTTCATGTTCCTTTGCAGGTGTTCTATATAATTTACTGTTTCCTGAATGTGATCTGATGTAGACCGCTTTCCCTGAAACACCATCGACATAACCCATAAGCCTAATTATTAATACCCAAATTCAATTTAGAGAGAGAGAGAGAGAACTGAGAACCAGTAAAGTTCATGATCTCTTGCCATAATTATACATAAGCAGTAAATTTTTATAAATCAAAACATGGGGAAAGAGAAAAAGTTTAACCTTGATGTATTCCAGAGGCAGTAATGAACGAAGAGAAGCATAACGATTAGTCATTTCCTGCCTTCTTTGCCGTTCAATGTCTCTATGCATAGTCCTTTTTCGCTTGCCGTCCTTAGTACTCTCATCGGGGTTGTCCAGAAAAACCGGTAGTTTTTGACACCTTTCTTCCACGTTGTAGGTGATTAGGGTACTTCTCTCCAGTGAAGCATGACTCATCCTAAGATCTTGTTGGATTTGGGGTTGTTGGCCAGGATTAGGAGTGATCTGAAAAACCAGCTCATCGCTTTGTTGTAAAGGAAACATTGAAGATAGATTATCCAAGTCTAACTCAATTATGAACAGAAGTAATAAAGAAGAAGATACGTTTGTTAGAGTATGAAATCTTCAATGGCCCCTCAGATGCCAAGATTCCCTGCAATTTCTTCATAAACAAGAGCATTTCAGAACTGTCTTCACCGGCCACATTTTTTAGGGTAGATTACCAAAAGCATCCTTCAACTATGGGGCTATACTATTCCCCCCCTCTCTACTAAAACAAATATCAGATAGCCCCCATGAAAATAATTGTTGTGAAAATAGTGCTTGCTTTACTACGTTAATTTTTCCATATAAATTTCCATCAACTTTATGCATAATTCCAATTTTTTGTGCATTTCCGCATGTGTGCCTTTATGTTTGTTTCTTAATCCTCTCATCTTTTTCTCTATCTCTGGTCGATGACCTAACCCATCAAAGGAAAATTGCTCCCCCTTATTCGGAGAGAAGTAGAGATTGATTTCAATTTCGATCTCAATTTCAAAATCCAAATATATTTTCTGATTTTGATTCTGACTCTATCGATTTTGGTTTTCATTTAGTTCAGATTTTTAAATCTGAATTTCGAAGTTGAGGTTGTGTGGGCATAAAGTAATGGTTGTGATATGTGTTTGCATTTGTATTGGAACCCGTAGAGGTGTGAATTTAAGTGAGTTGAATTTTTGTTTTACGAAATTAATGCACAAATGTTGAAAGAATTGGTGGATTTGGTTGCTCGGTGGTTCGCTAGGGGTGGTTTTTTTTTTTTTTCTTTGCAAATTTTTGGCCTAGTGTTGCCCTACCTATAGATGACACAGTCAAAGAAGGGTTATTTATCTATTGGACTAATGGAAATTATCAATTCTAGCATACTTATATAGACAATAAGTTAATGGATGAAAGTAAAACAATATGTATCAATAGTTGGAGAGGGTTGATCCATTAGGTTTAATAAACCAAAGTGGTCAATTAACACATGGCTATAGTTGGAGGGAGTTTTTGGTAATTATTTGCTCTATATTTTTGACCTAGCTTACGGTCAATACTGTAGTTATGTACAAACGCAACCCCACCTATCTTTGTTCACACTGCGTGGTAGACCAACATTCTACCAATATAATCTTCAAAGCTAACAATCAATCCCGACCGTCTGATCAACTATCGTTTAGTTGGCTATCGGGCTGGTTGAGTACATTAGTTTCGTATTTTACTATTATATTTGAAGTTGGTTTTGACCTAATAATTGGAGTTATGTGGGGCCTATTCGCATGAGTGACAGCTTGACAGCATCACCATACGAGTACATGCCTATTTTTGTTTTTTGTTTTTTTTTGGACAAGTCTTACAAATTTCCGTGAAAATGGGAGATTCTATAAGGGTGAATTGCATGTTGTCCCCCTTAAACTATAGACCGCGCATTTCAATTCTCTTTGTATTGTTTGAATTCTGACAAATTACCCTTCAACTTTAGACAATATTATTTTAAGAAATTCTTACCATCCACTTATGTTTGTCAAAAGTGTAAAAATTTGATCATGAAAATCTCACGTTGTTAAGAATCATATAAAAAATAAAATATTTCAGTTTTTGGGTCCATCACCGCTTTCCTTGACCAGCCTTTCTACATACACCTAATGAACTCCTTCTCCTTTCCCCACCTTTTTCTCCCTTTGGTGAAAATGAGTTTAGTTTATGTTCTTCCATACTTTTGTGCCCATTTCATTGCGCTTCTCGCATGTCATGATCACATGAGTCGGAACGTTTACACTAGTAATATTTATAAAAGTTTGAATTGCTTTGAAGGATCCTAGGACTAAACCACATCCCCTCTTCTCCCCGAGGATTCCCCTCACCAACCAACAACCGTAAACCCTTTGCTTGGCGACACCACTGCCATGGTGTCGAGACCCACTCACACCAACACACATATATGCATATATACATGTTAAGAAATATAGGATTATTTTATGTATTAAGGGTAGAATAGTCTTTTATTTGTTTAGGCTATATATAGTCTCTATGTATTTAGGTTAAACTACTTTCTTGTATTCAAGAGAATTATGCAGTATCAATGAAACCCTAGCCTCTTCTTCCTCCTCTTCTTTCTTGTATTTTTTCTTGATTGTTTAACATGGTATCAGAGCTAAGTTCCATGGGACGAGGCTTAATCTCAAACACAGCTTCCGCGGAGCCTTGAAATTTTTTTTTCAGACGGCCGTTTGGAGGTCCTTCGTTTCAGACGACCTGTTTTTTTTAAGAAGGTACTTCGTTTCGTTTTTGCAATCTGGTATTTTGTGATTGTACACTGGTATTTCGATCTGGTTTTGCGATCTGTTTTTATTTGTTGTTTAATTATGGCTACTGAAAGAGATGATTCACTTCAGTCTGTGAGTGTGAGGTTGGATGGAAAGAACTATTCGTATTGGAGTTATGTGATGAGAAATTTTCTGAAGGGTAAAAAGATATGGGGATATGTTAGTGGAACCTCTGTGAAACCTAAGAACACTGATGATGGTTATGCTGATTTGATAGATACCTGGGAAGCAAACAATGCGAAAATTATTACTTGGATTAACAATTCTGTTGAGCATTCTATTGGTACACAGTTGGCGAAGTATGAGACAGCAAAGGAGGTTTGGGATCATCTGCAAAGGTTATTCACTCAATCAAATTTTGCAAAGCAGTATCAATTGGAGAATGACATACGAGCTCTTCAGCAGCAGAATATGAGTATTCAGGAGTTTTATTCTGCTATGAAAGATCTTTGGGATCAATTGGCTCTTACAGAATCGGCAGAATTAAAGGCATGTGGTGCCTATATTGATCGTAGAGAGCAGCAACGATTGGTACAGTTTTTAACGGCTCTTCGCAGTGATTTTGAAGGACTTAGAGGTTCAATTTTGCATCGTTCTCCACTTCCTTCTGTTGACTCAGTTGTCAGTGAGTTATTGGCTGAAGAAATACGTCTTAAGTCTTATTCTGAAAAGGGAATTATTTCTACTTCTAATCCTTCTGTGTTAGCAGTACCTTCTAAGCCATTCTCTAATAATCAGAATAAGCCTTACACAAGGGTTGCCTTCGACGAGTGCAGTTTCTGTAAGCAAAAAGGTCATTGGAAGGCTCAATGTCCTAAGAAGTTGAGACAGCAGAATCAATCACAGCAGCAATCTCAAGCTTGGAAGCCTGGCAACCAGTCACAATCTAATGCTCATAGACCACCTCAGGGTTACAGACCACCACAGTCTAATACTGCAGCAGTAGTTTCATCAGATCCTTTCATCGATCCTAGTACTTTGGCTGAGCAATTTCAGAAGTTTCTCTCCTTACAACCACAAGCTATGTCTGCTTCCTCTTCCGTAGGTCAGTTGCCTCATAGTTCTTCAGGTATGTCACATTCTATATGGGTCTTGGATTCTGGTGCTTCACATCATATGTCTCCAGATTATTCATCTTTTGCTTCTGTTATGCCTTCCTCTTCTATTCCTGTTATGACTGCTGATGGAACTCCTATGCCTTTAGCAGGTGTTGGTTCTATTGTCACACCGCACTTGTCTCTCCCTAATGTTTATCATATTCCGAAACTCACATTAAATCTTGCTTCTGTTGGTCAGTTGTGTGATTCTGGTAATTTAGTCACCTTTTCCTCTTCTTCTTGTTATGTGCAGGATCTGCAGTCTCAGAAGCTGATTGGGACAGGCCGTAGGAAGGGGGGACTATATATTTTGGATGAGTTAAAAGTGTCAGTTGCTGCTGCTGCTGCTGCTCCTAGTGTTGATTTATCTTCTTTTCGTTTGAGTTCTTCTTCTTCTAGTTTTTATTTATGGCATTCTCGTCTAGGTCATGTTTCGTCTTCTCGTTTGAGATTTTTGGCATCCACAGGGGCCTTAGGAAATTTGCAAGCTTGTGATATTTCTGATTGTAGTGGATGTAAACTGGCAAAATTTTCTGCTTTACCTTTTAATCGAAGTATTTCCGTTTCTTCTTCTCCATTTGATTTGATTCATTCTGATGTATGGGGACCTTCTCCTGTTGCCACAAAAGGAGGGTCTCGATATTATGTTTCTTTTATTGATGATCATACTCGTTATTGTTGGATTTATTTAATGAAACATCGTTCTGAATTCTTTGGGATATATACAGCCTTTCGAGCTCTTGTCAAAACTCAACATTCTGCAGTTATCAAATGTTTTAGGTGTGATTTGGGTGGGGAATACACTTCTAATGAATTTTGTGAGTTGCTTGCCTTAGATGGAACTGTTTACCAAACTTCGTGTACAGATACACCTGAGCAAAATGGTGTTGCTGAAAGAAAACATAGGCACATTGTTGAAACTGCTCGTTCTCTCTTGTTGTCTGCTGCCGTTCCTAGTGTGTTTTGGGGTGAAGCTGTTCTTACTGCTGTAGCTTTGATTAATACAATTCCATCTTCTCATATTTCAGGTGTTTCTCCTTTTGAAAAGTTGTATGGGTATGCCCCTGATTATTCTTCTTTTAGAGTTTTTGGTTGTACTTGTTTCGTTCTTCGTCCTCATGTAGAACGCAACAAGCTGTCCTCTCGATCTGCTATTTGTGTTTTTCTTGGTTATGGTGAAGGTAAAAAGGGGTATCGTTGTTTTGATCCAATAACTCAGAAACTTTATGTGTCTCGCCATGTTGTTTTTCTTGAGCATATACCGTTCTTTTCTATTCCATCCACTACTCATAACTTCACTAGATCTGATCTTATTCGTATAGATCCTTTTTCTGATCATTCTGCAGGTACTGACACTCTACTCTCTAGCACACCTGAAGCTCCCTCTTCTTCTATGGTCCCTCAAGCTCCGTCTGAGATTGTGGATCCACCTTTACGTCAATCTACACGCATTCGTAAGTCCACAAAGTTACCAGATTTTACTTATTCTTGTTATTCTTCATCTTTTACTTCATTTTTAGCTTCTATTCATTGTCTCTCTGAGCCCTCTTCCTATAAAGAGGCAATTCTTGATCCTCTTTGGCAGCAAGCTATGGATGAGGAACTTTCTGCTTTGCATAAGACAGGTACTTGGGATTTGGTTCCTCTACCTCCTGGTAAGAG
The DNA here is from genome assembly GCA_951799425.1 of Ilex aquifolium. Taxonomy (NCBI): domain Eukaryota; kingdom Viridiplantae; phylum Streptophyta; class Magnoliopsida; order Aquifoliales; family Aquifoliaceae; genus Ilex; species Ilex aquifolium. The sequence goes on along the minus strand of OX637391.1, from coordinate 58,648,297 downwards.
TGTTGTTGGCTGTCGTTGGGTGTATAAGATCAAGACTAATTCTGATGGATCTGTTGAGCGATACAAAGCTAGGTTGGTTGCAAAAGGGTACTCTCAACAGTATGGTATGGATTATGAGGAGACATTTGCTCCTGTTGCAAAAATGACTACTATTCGTACTCTTATTGCAGTTGCTTCGGTTCGTCAGTGGCATATCTCTCAACTTGATGTTAAAAATGCCTTCTTGAATGGAGATCTTCAAGAAGAAGTTTATATGGCTCCCCCTCCTGGTGTTTCACATGATTATGGGTATGTTTGCAAGCTCAAGAAAGCATTATATGGTCTCAAACAAGCACCTCGTGCTTGGTTTGAGAAATTTTCTGTTGTGATCTCTTCTCTTGGATTTGCTTCTAGTAGTCATGATTCTGCTCTTTTTGTTAAGTGCACTGATGCAGGTCGTATCATTCTGTCTTTATATGTTGATGACATGATTATTACTGGTGATGATATTGATGGGATTTCAGTTTTGAAGACAGAGTTAGCTAGACAGTTTGAAATGAAGGATTTGGGTTCTCTACGATATTTCTTGGGTATTGAGGTAGCCCACTCACCCAGAGGTTATCTTCTTTCTCAGTCGAAATATGTTGCAGATATTCTTGAGCGGGCTAGACTTACTGATAATAAGACTGCAGATACTCCCATTGAGGTTAACGCAAAGTATTCTTCTTCTGATGGTTTACTTTTGCCAGATCCTACTTTATACCGTACTATTGTTGGGAGTTTGGTATATCTCACTATTACTCGTCCAGATATTGCATATGTTGTTCATGTTGTTAGTCAGTTTGTTGCTTCTCCTACTACAGTTCATTGGGCAGCTGTTCTTCGTATTTTGCGGTATCTTCGGGGTACAGTCTTTCAGAGTCTTTTACTTCCATCCACCTCTTCCTTGGAGCTGCGTGCATACTCTGATGCTGATCATGGCAGTGATCTCACAGATCGCAAGTCTGTTACTGGTTTCTGTATCTTTTTGGGTGATTCTCTTATTTCTTGGAAGAGCAAAAAACAATCTATTGTTTCTCAATCTTCAACCGAAGCAAAATATCGTGCTATGGCATCTATTACCAAAGAGATTGTTTAGTTACGTTGGTTACTTGCAGATATGGGAGTTTCCATTTCTCATCCCACTCCAATGTATTGTGACAACCAGAGTTCTATTCAGATTGCTCACAACTCGGTTTTTCATGAACGAACTAAGCACATTGAGATCGATTGTCACCTTACTCGTCATCATCTCAAGCATGACACCATTACTTTGCCATTTGTTTCTTCTTCTTTGCAGATTGCAGATTTCTTTACCAAGTCGCATTCTATTTCCCGTTTTCGTTTTCTAGTTGGCAAACTCTCGATGCTTGTAGCTGCCGCATCGTGAGTTTGAGGGGAGATGTTAAGAAATATAGGATTATTTTATGTATTAAGGGTAGAATAGTCTTTTATTTGTTTAGGCTATATATAGTCTCTATGTATTTAGGTTAAACTACTTTCTTGTATTCAAGAGAATTATGCAGTATCAATGAAACCCTAGCCTCTTCTTCCTCCTCTTCTTTCTTGTATTTTTTCTTGATTGTTTAACAATACAAACCACTTCTCTCTCTCTCTCTCTCTCTCTCTCTCTCTCTCCAATAACAGAATCTATTATCACACCACCATTATCATTAACGCTGAGGCAAAATGATTTACAAATGGTGGATATAATTGTACATTCAAAATTCAACCTATCATGTGGCCAATTTAATCTTACTGAAACTTCTTTTTTTTGGTATTTGTCGCAATTGAAAAAACATGGGGTATTGGATTATCAACCTATAGTTCAAGGGACTATGTGTAATTCCTCCCCCCCCCCCCCCCCCCCCCAAAAAAAAAAGAAAAGAAAAGATAATATCTAGTTCAAAAGGCACTGCTGCTTTTGTTTTAGGGTAAACTATGCTAACGCCCTCTATGTTATATATGAATAACTGTGTGGGATATCTTCGTAGTATTTGAAATCATACTTGATGATGCAAAAATTGGTTTGCACACCACAATCAAGTGATCAGTATAAAATGCAGTAAGTAAGGAGAGGGAGAAGGAAGACAATGTTTATAGTGGTTCGGTCAACAAGACCTACGTCCACTTTCAATGGCTAAGTTCGCTGGGAATTTTATTAACTCCGGTGTGTTGGGAGAGTAGAGAATTACAAGAGGGAAGAGAGATGAGCTTGATTTTTGTGAGATGCCCCCCAAGTGATGGGGAAACTTACAATTTATAGTCGTCTGTGTAGTAATTGAATGGGTAGTTTGATGGTCATAACGGAATGTAGCAACTTAATAGCTTTAAACAGCTTGGCGACCCCTCATCTCCTTGGCGACCTCTTCTCACCTCAACCGGCAGGGAGTGCTCTCCAACGGTCTTGGCCAAATGATGAGGGAATGTTGACTTCCCCCAAGCGGCCCGGATGCTCCCTTAGTGGAGTAGCTCCCTAATGAGCTTGACCGGTCTGGACCACTTTGGGCCTGCTTGGTCTTCTAGAGCTTGGGCTCTTAAATAGTTTTGAGCTTTCCACCCGAATTGGATTATTTGGGCCTGACCCATCAATACTGACCCAGATGATCATTTATATTCTTTCCTCCAGATAAAATATATTCTTCTCACCAAAGTAATATTATTTAGTGATCCCAGCGATTTCGATGTATCTTCCAATTTAAAGTTTAGCTCTAATCATGCAGTAAAAGATTTCAATTTTATTCTTTGTTCATATAAGCTCCAAGAATTGTGCTTGCTGTGCATGCACCCGTACAATATATGGTCGGCAAAAGTAGAAAGAAAAGCAGGACAATCGATTAACAGTATCAGTGGGAAACTCTTAAGAAGATAAGCCCTTATTGGCCTCCATTAAATTAGCAGCACATGAGTTGGATATGGAGTTCTTTAATGACACTTCAGAGCAATATTATAAAAGCATTCAGGGAATAGTTTTGCAAGTTGGGTATCTTCTGCCTGCCAAACAAAATCAATAACACAATAGTATATATGTTACATGTAGTGGTTATGGTACTAACTGGTTATATATATGGGGGTATATGTCACATTTGTGCATCATGCAGCTGTGTGTGGTCCTAATGCCTTTTTGTATGTGTGTTTGGTTGGAAGAGGAACCTTCCATATCTTCACCTTTTAGAGTTTACAACTATTGTTAAGTTTGATTTTGGAAATTATTTCAATCACATGCTCGCTAGATTTATTGTTAGCTCTAATAATGTACGTAATCATCAACGTATATTGTATTGGTAAAATTCAAGTTTTACTTGGTTAGAAAGACTTGAACTCAATCCATTCGGATTTAAAACTCATCCCTCTAATTGGTCCCTAGTTAAATCATTGAATCGAGCAAAGTTGAGCATATGCAAAGTTGGGAAAAACTGTGGTATCCAAAAATAATTTTTGGTATTATGCCTATAAAGATTTCTAGTAATTAATGACCATTGATTAAAAAAATAATAGATTAAAATAAAATACTAAAATAATTAATCTTTATATTAAAAAATAAGTTAGTTATGGGTTGAGCAAACTTTAGGATAAAGTACCCTTAAATGGTACTCAAACCCATGAAGGTGGGCTAAGCCTTGGGATCCCCTTACTTCCTTTATGGAGACCCAATTATGATTTTGGTATTATATACTTGAGAACCTGCCCCAAAGCAGCAGACAGGTGGCCTTGTGCGTCTCGCCTTACAGATAATTTATCCGCATTATGGAATTAATGGCTTTGTAAATTATCGGGCTCCATCTCTTTGATTTGAGGGATTATAAAAACTGGCATAATTGAGGGCACGTGATCAATTCAACCACACAATATATATATATATATTATTCAGTTGATGGCTCAAACAAATTTAATTTCTAATGAAAAGGCTGCTATTTGGAATTCCTTAAATAATTGGTCATATCTTTCCAAATCTTGATCAAAGTTGATAATTATCAAATAAAAATAGGGTAAATTGTACCAATGGTCCCTGAGGTTTACCATTAGTTGAATTTTAGTCCCTAAAATTTTAATTTCGTCAATTTAGTCCTTAAAATTACACATTACGTCAATTTGGTCATTGACACTTACTGTCGTTAAAATAATATAAACGGAAAATGTCATGTGCTTAGCACATGAGAGTATTAAGAGGCATTTTTGTCATTGTGCTTTCAAACACAATGGGTACAAATAAAAAAACAAATCTTCAGACAAAAACCAAGGTTGGGAAAGGGGGCAAGGGTTGTCGGTTTAATCTTTGGTTTTTGTTTGAAGAGTTGTTTTTCTATTTGTCAAATCCTTGACATTTTTGCCAGGTATGGATTGAATTTGTCAAATCCATCGGATAATCTGATCAGATTGGTTTATTAAAATCGTAGTCAGATTCAGATTTTAATATAAGACAATCTGGTCCATACCTAATTCGTTGACATGCCTACACAAGTCGAAGGTAGGGTTATAGTTGAGATTGGGGGAGGGAAAATGACTCATTCTAAAGGGTATTAATTTCGTTCTAAAGTAATGACAAATGAAACACTATTGTTTTGTTTCAACAAGAATCAAAAAGGACTTTAGCAGCATGTCAGGTATCATTTTCATTGACATAATTTTTTCGGTGATTGCAGAACGTAGGTGTACATCTATTATTTTTCAAAATTAAAGGATCATCGTGTTATTTTCTTCAAAATGACGTAACAAAGGTATTTTTTTTTTTTTTTTAATTAACACGATGTTAAAGACTTTATTTTGGAATAAAAGAAAGTGAGTAAACAACGAACGTTCCAATAAAAAACCCTAGAAGAAAATAATGACCCTACCTCATTAGTTATTTCAATAAGAAACATTTCCCAACTACTTCATTGCATTTTATTTAAGACTTTCACATCATGGACAGGTTTTAGGTTTAGTTTTAATCAAACTCTTCTATAGTAAAATTCATTTTCTTCAATTTGTCTCTTTCTGGCTTTCACTCACTTTGAGTCCTTTTCGGATCGGAGAAGTGGTTTTCTCCTATAATATTTTTCGAAATCAAACGTGTTAAATAGATAATATTATAACTTTTTAATCGTCACTAACATACACAAAAACAGAAGTAAATAGTTTTTAATCCATTCAATTGATGGTCCCCGACGTGTGAACGCTAAACAAGTTATATAAAATGTAAATTATTTATCTTTATGTCCCTCCATACATACATATATTCTATTGATTTTTCCATATCATGGATATGTTCATTTCCTACGTGGATGAAATAAAACTAATGGTCCGTTTAGTAGGGTGGATGAAAAAAAAATATAAGAATAAAAAGTGGGAGTGATACATTTTTCATCCTTCAAGAGAGGAATCATTCATTCCCTCTTTATGTAAGAAGGATGATAAGTAGAAATGATTGACTTTGGTGTGTTTGATAAGATGGAAAAAATATATTTTTTTATTTTTTATTTTTTAAATTCTTATTAAAAATATAAATACATATTTTACCATTATATTTATATATGAATTAATATATACATAACATGTAATTGATAAATATGACATATGTATATATCATTTGATATACATAGACAAATAACATACATTAACACACATAATGAATTTTTCATCCACTTTTCTCTTAATTTTGGAGGGATTGATTTTGGTGAGTTAGAAGAAAAGTTAATTCATCCACTTTTTTTATCTTTTTTATTTTCTTTTGTTACCAAACATGATGTTTTATTATCCTCCAACTTTCCATCTTTCTATTTTTCTATCATACCAAACAAAACATAAGTATTAGTAATTTCTATCACCTCTTACCAAATATAAAGGAGGGAGGGAAAGTTTTTTTTTCATCTGATAATAAAAAAACCGTATTCATTACTATTTTTTTTTTCTTTTATTTGTTTCATTCATCAACTGACCATTGAAAAGGACAAAGTGGGAAAAGGTACAGGAAAACAACTCTTATTGGGGACCGGAACCTTTGTGATCGAACTGTTTTCCTGTGGGAATTAGTACTCCAATCACTCTATACCATTTTGTTGAATGAGTTCTAAAATGATGAAGATCGAAGAAGGAAAGTTCTCATCTTGTATTTCTCTTCTCACTTCATTCCCTACAAATAAAATCATAGGTCTCTTTACATAGGTTTTCGGCTTTCCACTGATGCATATCTACAATACATTCGAAGTACCAATCCGTGTATATACTTATTCTAGACTAATACTTCTCGAAAGGTAAAGTTTGTATTAAAAAGAAGCTATACATGAGCAAACAAATGTACAACTAATGTTGTCCATCAAAATAGAGAAGAAAGACTAGAATTCAGAGGGAAGTATAGAGGATACTCAGCACTTCCCCAAGAATTCAAGTCCTAAGATTATACAAAAATAGTCCTCAAAAGGAATTATGCTAAGCAACTGAGAGGAAGATCCCATAGATGCAGCAACCTAAGATTCTGGGTGGAGTACTTGAATTTAGTAGACATGAGTTTGTCCTTGATTGTTTGTTTGATGACTTGAATCAGAGAGTTGTGGTCCCTGATTTGGTTAGAGAACACTCTGGAGTTCCTCTCCATCCATATATGATAAACCATAGAAGCAAGGCTAAGCTTAAGGATGACAGAGAGCGTAGATTTTCCTTTCCAATGGGTAGCAGCCCAATTAATGAAGGAGAGCCAAGGAGAAGGAGACCACTGAGTTTGGCTGCAGGTGAGAATGGATTTCCAAACACCATGGGAAAAGGTGCATTCAAAAAAGAGATGAGAATGAGACTCAGGGAATTGTCTGCAAAGGATGCATCCCAAATCCACCTGATTGGCAAGAGAGTGAGCTCTGTCTTTGGTATATAATCTTTGCCTAATGGCTAGCCATAAAATAAAGCTCATCCTAGGAATGAGATGTGTGTGCCAAACAAGTTTTGACCAAGGAATTTTCTGCCCAATTTTTCTGATGTAGTGTCAAGCAGAAGTGGTAGAAAATCGACAATTTGCAGTGAGAGACCAAAGGACTTTGTCATCAACAAGATGGTTGGGGGAATAAGCAGGCATAGATTCAACAATCCTGGCCAAAGCAAGAGAAGAGGCGTTGGGCCAACACCATTGAGTCCCAAAGATGATGCAGCTAACTTTGGAACTCATGGTGAAAGCAGAGACAAGAATGGGGATATGACCCCATCTTCGAAATAGATGAGTCAAAAGAGGTCTAATAACCTCCCTAGACTAATACTTCGAAGTTACACAAATACATGAAAACTCTAGTGCGTGAATATATTATACAAATGACCCTTAACACCAAATGTGTTCAATAAATTTTTTTTGGAAGGTAAATAATTTATTGAACAAAAAACATAGATATTACAATGAAACTCAAAACATCCAACGGAACATACATAATATATGTCCAATACATTAATGTGCAGTAACAACGTACTCTAGAAAAATCCAGATGATTCATGAACTTCAACAGAGGTAGGGAGAGAGGGAGGGACCGGAAAAGGGGGGGGGGGGGGGGGGGGGGGGGTGGTGTAAAAATGCAGAGATATATACCTAGCAACATATGGGGAAAAATTATTGCAATAATTGTTGCTTGAGTTTGACCACCTGTAGTGCATCATGAAGTAGTATATATATAATATATAAGAGGAATGCTATATAATCTAAATTTGTATCTCAAATGAAAGAAGACTATTGGATCAGTGGATTCCATTTAAAAAAGTTGATGAGACTCACTCATCCAATGGTCCTCTTCATTTGGAATGCAATTTTGAATTATAAATTTGAATTACATAATATTTCCCAATATATAAAAACAATCTCAAGGAATGGCTTCGCAGCTTCCTATTAGATTTCATACATATTAAAATATGACCAACAAGAAAACCTCGGTGTTTGTGTTGGTATATGTTATGATTATGAGTAATGTTATTGGAACCTAATTTATTTATTAAATTTGTTGACCTAATTTACTATGACCTTTAGATTGATTGTGGGGTCCATCAAATATTAGAATTTAGTATTGATCTAATGGTTCTACTGAAACCACATCATTATATCAATAAATTAAATCAAATTTTCAAGTTCAAATAACATTACTCTATGGTCGGACCTAAACTTAACTGGTGTCAGATTCTATTAAATGGTTTCCCTTGCATTATGCATGTGAAAAAAAGAAATGGCATAATTGAAGCCGCTTTAGTCACCAACCAAAACATCTTCAATGGGATAATGTTAAGATTGATAAAAATGAGGGCCAACATGCCGGTTGTACTCATCATGTGATGTGAACATCACATCACTTGTTTACTGTTTTTCTTTATCGTTTTTTTGGTTCATATAGGGTATGACTCTCTTCTAATTCTAAAATAATTTATGGATCCTTGAATCCTTCCATGTCAATATATTTAATTTACTTTGAATTTCAAAGTTTTAATGATTCGTTTGATACAGTGGATGAAAAAAATAGAAAAATAAAAAGTGCGAGTGATACATTTTTTATCCTTCAAGGGAAGAATCCATTCTTCTATCTTTTGAGTTTAGTAAGAGGGATGTAAAGTATGAACGATTGATTTTTTTTGTTGCTAGGTATATAACATATATTTCAACACACATAATTAATTTTCATTCACTTTTCTTCTCAAATTTGGAGAAATTGATTTTGTTAAGTTCGAAGGAAAGCTCATCATTCCACTTTTACACCTTTCTTATTTTTCTTTCTTACCAAATATGATGTTTTACTTATCCATCAAATTTTTCATCCTTCTATTTTTCTATCATACCAAATGAAACATAAGTTATTTGTGAATAAGATAAGATTTGATGACGTTGAGGGATCCTAACCCTTCAAAATGAATCGGAGCATCTCCAATTATACCAGAATTTGAAGGAAGGGAAACCCAAGTGTAGCACCCTTTTACTCATGCTCATGTGGTATTCGCAACAAATGTACAATATTTGTAAACCGAACAAGGGAGTCGAAGAGGGTAGAATTGAATATGAGATGATAGACACCAAGTAGTACTGCAAGATATAGGTAAATGAGCCAAGATCTCAGTACCACGTTAGACAACCAATTGCCCCCAAAAAATATAAGTATTTTGGGACAAACAAAGACAAACACACTTTATAAATTAGGGGTGTAACTTGGGCGGGCTAATCCGATATTAACCTGATCCCAACTCGAAAAAATTAGGGTTTGAGTTAGGGTTTTAATACTTGGGTTGGACTTGGGTCAAAAAAATTTAACCCAAATTCAATTTGGGCGGGCCTCAGGTTGAGGCATTGAGTTAGGGTTTTCATTTTTGCTCCCTCGTCTCTTTGTCTCTCTCGTTCTCTCTGCCTCTCGCGTTCTCAACCCCTCTCCATCTCCATCTTTCAGTCTCTCTCCATCTCTCAAGCTCTCTCTTACTCTCTCTCGGTCTCCCTCTCACTCCCTCTATGTGCCAAAAACCACAACGATTCTCAAATCTAGTGATCTGGTTGTCAGATCTGGTGGCTTTGCATCTCAGATCTGGTGGAGATCTGGTGGCTATGGCACTGAAGACCACAACGATGGTCAGATTTGGTGGCTGTGTGGGAAACGTCTGTGGTGTGGTGGCTATGTGGGCAACGACATGGTGGCTGTGGTGGCGATGGGCAGTGATTGTGGTGGTAGTGGCGGTGGCTATAGGCAGTGATTGTGGTGACCGTGGCAGTGGCTATGGGTAGTGGTTCAGTGGTTGTGGTGGTAATGGGGTTGGTATGGTATTTTGGACTTTTTGGTTTAATTTCTTTGTGTTTATTTGATTTGTAACCCGAATTCAACCCGAACCCGCCTGAATTCAACTTGGGCAATACTCGGGTTGAATTCGGGTTTGGGCTCGGGCTCGGGTTAAAGATTCTATATGTAGGGTTGGACTAGGGTTGACCCTTCAGCCCGCCCAACCCGCCCGAGTTACACCCCTATTATAAATAAAAGCAAGTCATATGGGAAATTTAAGTCAGCAACTAAATCTCTATAGTCCATATTTGTGGATATATATAGCACCTCCAATAGACTCTTTGTTCATACTCAATTCTCTATCATACAAAGTCAATGCTTGAAAATCAATCCTGAGTAGACTCTGTTTGTGCAAACGTATAACAGAGAGTTTAATTTGATTCTCCACATTAAAACTCAATCTCGCTTTATCTTTATAGAATATAGCATAATACCAATACCTTCTTTAGTAAGTGCTATGCAATCTGAAATCTATTTCTAATTTTTTTATTGAAAATTCAAAACCAATTCTATTAACCAAAATGCAACAAAAGATTTGGAGTGCAGCCCATATAGATAGTTGAGTATCACCCCTGTAAGATAGAGAGCCTTGTTGAAGTTGCATACAAAATTTTACTTCATATTTTAAAATTTTATCAAATGCACTCTATATATTCCAAAATAAGATCTCCAAAATAGAAAGAATTATTGAAGATGCTCCTATAGGTAGTGTTAAGCAACTTACCTAACGAATCATCAATGAGCAGTTCCATTTGATCTGCAAATACATGTCTGCATTTGACCTAACAGCTAAAATGAAGGCAGAAAATAAGAACATTAGAATCATTACCCTTCTAGAGTAATATTATTTAGATCTAAAAACCTGACATATTAATGTTGCAGTTCACATATTCAATAGCATTATTGCAACTGCAACTATTAGATTTTTTTTCATTTGGGCAGATTGCTTGACCATGTCAAGTCGACAAATTAGGCTAGGTTTTTAAGTTTGCACATCAGTACTGATCAATCTAACATAAAGCAACATTGTTACACATGCTAAAACGCAGAAGCTGCTTTGTGAAACTGTTAGAAACACATGATTTTGCACTGGAAACTAACTTCAATCTTTAAAGAGTTGGTAAAGGTTTTGCATACATGACTGGCACAGTAGAGACTAAATCTGCTGGAGTACTTAATCAGGTACTAGTGTTAACAGATTATATATGTAAAGTCTTTTGTTTAACCTTTGTATTCCCACGTATATAAAGGGAGAAAAGAAAGTCTCCAATGCTGTAACTGGTTTGATGTATATCTGAAATACCATTTATTGCTTGAGAAATACAAATTAACCTACCCAGAAAAAAAAAAAAAAAAATTTGTACACTAGTTAAATACACGGAGATATCAGCCATAAAATTCTTAAACACATTAAGTTTTCAATTTCAACAAGACTTTTTGAAATCAAAGCACTATTGTTCATACAAATTACGTTTACTTTATGTTGATCACATGGAGCAGTTTTTGTAGCAGTATGGATTGATCAAAGCATGTCAGATCGCTGGCCTGCATATACGAGTAAGGAAATTACGTTAAAGTTTTCCTGCCCTTAACAAAAAACTTAGGTCTAGAAGATCAATCATCCCTTTGTATACACTTTTGTATTTGTTTTCCCTTTCAGTTTTATTGAAATTCATCTTACTTATCCAAAAAAAAAAAAAAAACTAAGATGAACCCTACTCGTGAATTGTTTCAGTGACTCTACCTCAGATCGAATAGAGTGAATTGGCTTTCCATTTACTTTGGTGGTAACACAGCTGACTACACTGAGGCTTTCTTCAAGCAAAACTTCCAGCACCTTTGAGAGGGGGAACACTTCATCTACGGAGTTAAAATGGATCAAGATCTCAACACCATCCTGGCATAAGCTGACCTTGACAGCATTAGGCATAGAATTACTTGCGCTCTCATGATCATTTCCCTGGCCAGTAGTGCTTGAATCGAAGAACTTCTTGAGCTTGTCCCTCTTGATACCCAATTCTTTTAGATTCTCGTGCAGGTGTTGTATATATTTCATAGCCTCATGCGTGTGATCGATTGTTGAACGCTTTCCCTGAAACATCAAAACAACCGCCAGACTCATATTCTACATAATCAAACCTTTACTCCCCATCTTTCACACAGAAACAAAGGAATTAGTAATTTTTCTTTTGGCGAGAGAGAGAGAGAGAGAGAGAGGGAGCAGACCACAATTAAGCTGTTGAAAATTTCATAGGTATGGTACAATAATTCAAACCAAGAGTTAGGAACAAAAACATAAAAAAACTTTGAAATCTCTTCACCTTGATATATTCAAGAGGGAGTAGTGACCGAAGAGAAGCATAAAGATCTGCCATTTGTTGCCTTCTTTTTCGTTCACTCTCTCTGTGCATGAGTTTTTTCTGTGGATGATCATCAGCACTTCTGTCATTCTTTTGAGTGGCTGATAATTTCTGTGGGTTAGATCCCATGTTGTTGGTGACTAGATTGCTGCTCTCAAGTGAAGCATGATCTATGAAAAGACCTTGTTGGATTGTGTTTTGTTGGCAGAGAATATAGGGGTTCTGATCCATCTGAAATTGAATCATTAGCTCCTCACTTTGTTCAAAAGGAGAAAGTGAATAAAGATCATCCATTCAATCAAGCTTTCCAAAAAAAAAACCTCAAGGGTCCAAAGTCAATATCGAAGGATCGAAGAACTCAAAAATGGAGCAAGAAAATAAAGGAAAGGCAGATATGAAAAACCAGGCCAATCGATCGTGATTCCTTGCAATCTGATCATAGACAGGGTTATTTAGAGCTAACTTCACCAGCCATATTTTAAAGCTTGCTTTTGGGTACTGTACTCGTGTACAGATGTAATCTCACCCATTTCTATATTCACACGAGGCAAAGCAACGTCCTACCTAAAAGATCTTTAAAACTAACAATATCTTTCAACCGATTGATTATAGTTCCGTGTGATGTTTGTTTATGATCATATGGCTCCTTAGATTAGGGTTTCCGTTCAAATAGCAGTTGATTTTGACCCAATGATTGGATGTTGCACTGGAAAACATTTTTTTAAAATAAATCTCAGAAGCCTTGAAAATGAAAACATCAGAATGGAAATCTGTAGTAGATTTCTTCACAAATGTATGTAACGGTGGGGGCTGGTGGAACCCATTTGGAGCAAGTGGTATTCTCCAATGATTGTAATGTTGGGTTTGTCTCTTGCTAATTAACCCAAAGTCATTGATGTTGAACGGGAGGTTTTCAGGGAGGACCAATGTTTTATTTGGAAAATAAATAAATTCCATTAATTTAAGAAACCAAAAAGAATGGTGCATGACCAAGCAGGAGCACCATGCTATACAAAATAAGAAACCTAAGTAGGTAGAATTCTGAAGGAAGTATAGGCCTTGAAGCTCTACCTCCAACGGAATCCTTAGCTATCATAGTTAGATTCCCGTGGGGAACCAAGCCAAAAGCACCTTACTATCAAGGGTATTACAAGCTCCAAACAGCAGCAGGTAGAGCAAGAGCAAAGTAAAAAAGAAGACCAATATTATTGAAACTTAATTCGAGAATCTGATTTGAAGGTTTAATACATGATGATTTTTAGATAAGTAGTGAATTCTAGCACTAAATAAAATTTATTATCAATCTAACGCCCACAACATCTTTAAAACTAATGTTAAGAACCTTTGTTATTTTGTCAGTCTAACAATGAGCTGTGAGAGCTTTTAGACTAGGTAGTTTGCGTTTTGTGTTTTGCCTCGCGAACATACTTTGTTTCTTTTGAATAGGCTAGTTAATGGATCAGATCAATTTAGATTGGATTTGTGTTATTCTGAATTTGAACTCGATTTGAAAATTTTGATGCGCTTAATGGACAGATTTATTTCAAATGTCCCTAACTGAATCCTTTATATTTTCACAAGAAAAAAAAACAATAGGATACATATATTTAGATCTAAATTGGCAAATTTTATGTTTCCTCTTGGAAGTCACTTGAAAAAACTTGAGAGATCACATGTACTTGTATTGTGGCATGAAAATGAAAGGGCGTAGGAAACCAATGAACTTTTGGTACATCTATAAGCATAAACTCTAAATGCATATGTCAAGATTTTCCTTTTCGAGCAATGTTACATGGACTTAATTCAATAAAACAATTGGATTAATTATAAATTTCAATGTTAGATGGAGTTTCATCCTATGCAAATATGAGGAAGCTGCCACAGTTGCATCAAATTCAGTTTTTGAATAGAGTTCTAAAACAATAGGGAAACTAATATACCCCTTACAGTATGTTTGATGATTTGAAACACTGTATTAGTATCCTAGCAAGCACCAAGAAGTTCCTTTCTTTCTAAATTTAATAGATGGAAGTTGACATTTGACAAGCTTAACTTCAACACCACTGAAAATAGATTCCTTTACAATTTTTGCCTGTCTATGAACTCACTCAATGCCCTTTGTGGCAATTGAAGAGATTGACTCTGAGAGTACAAAACTCCAAAGAATGAAAGTATATGTGCATTCAAAGAACAAATGGAACAAGGTAAACTTTGTCTAAATTCCATGTGTTGCAGCAGACGAAGTAGCTCGCCATAGCCATTGGTTTCATGAGATTATGCCACTGATTACTCTTAGTTTTCTTGTTTGAATTTGCCACCGGATCAGCTATGTGACCCGACCTTGTGAGGAGAGGCCCATGTGGATGCCAATGTCAAGCCAAAGAAACATTTGTGTGTGTGTGTGAGAGAGAGAGAGAGAGGGGGGGGGAGGGGAAAGAAAAAAGCAAAGTTAGCCAACAAAAGTATCAAGGGGAAGATTTCCGCGAGCTAAGATATTATATTCAGCAAGTGCTTGAGTTTGACCACCTGTAGTGCATCATAAATTAGTATATTATGGGCTCGTTTGGTTGCCGTATTAAACATGGATGGATTAGATAAAATAATTCGATCTAATACAATACAGAATGACAAAAGACAAGACTAAATAGGGTATTAGAATAATACGTAATTTTGTCTAGTGTTTGGTAATACACAACATAAACGCTGGATAGTAATTATTTAATCCAATCGGTTGTTTGGTTAAGGAATTATTTTATCGTATTAATATTCAATTAACAAAAATACCCTCAATCAGTGTTTGTTATATTGATGACAGTTTGATTTTATCAGTTAGAGGGTTATAATGGTAAATGTGTAAAATAATACGTTAGAGTTGGATTATAATACCACCTCTTTTGGTGGTATTAAAATACCTTCATAATACAGGTCTAACGTATAAAAAATATACAATAAGTATACATTTTTGAAATTAATACAGTATCAAATTTGTTTATCAAACAAAGTATTAGACCCGATTAAATAAAAAATAGTACAATCCAATATTTAATCCCCTTATAATACGTCTACCAAACGAGCCCTACATGTATAACAAAGACTCAGAGAAGAACTTCGCAGCTTCCTATTCTTTGCCTTACACATGAAGGTATCAATATTAAGAAAACATCTGTGTTTGTGTTGGTATATATTGTGACTGATGACCTAACCTCATCGTAGTCTTACGTCTCAGATTCCATTAATGTACTTGCATCATCATCATGCAAGGGAAATAAATCAAATAATAATCATTTCCCTTTGCATTATGCACTTGAATAGAGATATCCCATAACGTGAGTCATCCTACCAAAACATTTTTAAAGAGAGAATGTTTGTTTAACCAAGAAACGAGACCAAAATGATGTTGTAGTGAAATGATAATGTTTTTAGTCTCATATATATATATATATATATATATATATATATATATATATATATATATATATATATATATTTTATTTTATTTTATTTTATTTTTTTTTTTGAAAGGTAAATAATTTTATCAGTCCTCAAAATAAGATATATAATGAAGTTCAAAAGACAAGGCCTGTGTTTTTCGTCCCACTTTTTTTTTTCTTTTGGTCTTCTTTGTCCTACATTTTTTCTTGAGTAATGTTATTGGAACCTAATTTAGTGACATAATTTGTTGATTTAATTCACTGTGACCTTTGAATTGACTGTAGGTCCCATTAAACATTAGAACCTAGTGTTGATCCAATGATTAATACGAAGCTACATCATTATGTCAGCAAATTAAATCAAATTTTTAAGTCCAAAAAACATTACTCTTTTTTCATTTAGGACTTCAAAATTTATTCACCATGCCACCGTCACTTTATGCCACAGTCACCAGTTGAATAACATATACTGCCCAGTTGGTCTTATGCATAAATGGGAAGGCAAATGTACCGAATTGGGGGGGGGGGGGGGGGTGTTTCCAAGAGGCAAGAATGGAATATGTTAGACAACTACTGGTTGAGAAAACGCAGTTTTGGGTTTAATGAGTTAAAAATATACTCATCAAAGATTCACACTCACCTTTAATTCCTCTTGGACATAACTTGAAAGACAGACCGAGCGACAAGGGAAAAGATTGGAAACAAACAAGCCACATTGGTGCCAGAAATGCAAACAAAAGATCTTGAACCCCAAACCTCCCAAAATCAAAGATTCGGTACCATGTTTGACAACCAATTGCCCCAAAAACCGAAAGACTTTTTGGGATTAAGCCAAAACCATTTATGTCAATATCTCTAATGAACTGTTTGTAAAAACATGTCTTCTTTGTCAGCAGGACAGGGTTGAACAGCAGAAGACTGCCGGCTTGTTGAAACCGTTAGCTATTCCAGATAAGTCATAGGTCAATTTCTCTATAGACTTCATCACTGGATATCCAAAGGGGAAAGATTTTAGGTTGATTATGGTGGTGGTCGACCGCTTTTGAATCATGTTTGGCAAAATGCTTCAAGACATACTAAAACTCACAAGTTGCTTTGTAAAAAGGAAAATGTTAATTGTACCTAATATGGAGACTTAAGTTATTATAGCTGTTGGATGAAAAGTAGTTGGACCCAAGTATTGGAGGCATTCTTCTTGTGGAAAATTTGCATACTAAACGTCCAGAGATACCAGCCAGAAAGTTCATAGAGATATTAAGATATTCAATTTGAACGAGACTTCTTGAAAATCAATGCCAAAGTGCATTCTTCTTGTGGAAAATTTGTATACTAAACATCCAGAGATATCAGGTAAAAAGTTCATAGAGATATTAAGATTTTCAATTTGAATGAGACTTCTTGAAAATCAATGCCAAAGTGCTATGGTTCATACAGACATATTCACTTTTAGTTCTGAAAAGGCCATAGATTTGTTACTTGAAACGTGACTCTTTGTTGATCACATCGAGCAGTTTTTGTTGCAGTACGGATTGATCAACATAAGTCAGATCATTGGCCTGCGAATATGATTAATAAACTTTGATTAAAATGTTGCTGCCCTTAACTAAAATCTTGGATGAACCCTCAAAGTACTGTATATGGGATTAGTCAGCGGCTCTACCTCTGATCGAATAGAGTGAATTGACTTCCCATTTAACTTGGTGGAAACACAGCTTACAACACTAAGTCTTTCTTCAAGCAGAACTTGCAGCACTCTTGAAAGGGGGAACACTTTATCTATGAGGCAAGTAGATGTTTAGCCGCAAATTGGGAGAATCTATGTAGAATTACAAAAAAGACCAAGTGCAACAACTTTGTACATTCACTAAAAAAAAAAATTCAACAACATGCACTATAGTTATGCATATTATAATCAAAGAGTTAGGACTCAATTATATTACGAGGCACATCCAAGTATCTTTCCTTTGCAGCAGTTTTTCTTCTTCTTCTTCTTTACTTTTCCCTTTTGAGTAGAACTTTGGCAGTAAATTAACAGAATTATAATTGAAAGGACAATTATATTTCAAGGCACATTAACATACTGGGAACCTCCTTTTTTTTTTTTTTTTTGACTCGTTTGATGAAATTGATTTATGCTATATATAAGGAGTGATTGTCAACTCAACCTAGATGGAAGATCAAATGAGTCAGGCCATCTGACTCACAAGTAATGTCATTCTGCTTCTGGTCTATCAAACCACCAGAATTCAATAAACTGGACGGAAAGAAAGTGAAAATCTTAATAAACCAAATGTCCACAATCATGACAAAGGCTAAGCACAAGAGATAGAACCCTTGCCTATGCTGCCCAACTTGAGACTGAATGCAGCCTATGCAACCATTCCCAAGAATCTCACCATCATCTCTTCTTTGCTTGCCCTTACTCAAGTTTCATTTGGTGTCATCTGATGCTTTTATGTGGTGAACAATGGCAAACTACTTCATGGCAACCCCTGCTTGATCAAGTTGCTCAAACATGGAAGGGTAAATCCATGCTTAGAACCCTTCAAAAGCTATGCCTCTCTGTAGCTGTTTACTCCATTTGGAGAGAAAGGAACTCAAGGCTACACAACCACCAACCCAGGAACTCCAAAGTCATCTTGCAAGTTATTGTCCAAACCATTAGGGACAGAATGCTTTCTCTTAAATTCAAGATCACTCCAAGGAACGAAAGATTACTTCTAACTTGGCAGCTTCCCAGCTCATGCCTGCTTTGATTTCCAAGTTTGTATGCTTTGTATTGTGTATGACTAGGGCTAATTCCCTTGGGGTACTCAGCTAAAGCTTGGTACCTCTTTGGAATTCCTCATACTTTGCTCACCAATGGGGTACCACTGTGTGTTTGGTTTTGTTATGATGTACATCACTGTTTTTCACATGAATGAAATTTTTACTTTCCGAAAAAAAAAAAAATGTCCACAATCAAATGTGACAATTGCGCAAGGTGCCATGTGCCCGAAAACAAAAGCATTAGGTTGGAACCATAAAGATCTCAAACAGTTTCTGTTTTTTTTTTTTTTTCAGATTTCAAACAGTTTCAGTCTTCAAGTTCCTGAAAATGAAACCCTGCAACAGGTAGAAGTAAACATATTTGGTGTTGACCAACAATTCAATTGATATATTCTAATGAAGGGTCAGATCATGCCGATGCTTAGATTAGTCTCAAAAATATAGGCAAGTTGTTACTTGAAACTTCACTCATTATGAATCACGGCGATCAATTTTTGTTTTAGGGCAGAAAGATCAATACCAGCCGGATCACTGACCTGCAAGAATGATTCATAAAATGCGGTAAATGTGTCTGTAATCATGCAAAAATTAAGAACTTCATAGAAACCATAAATTTTGGAAGATGAATTGATGAACTGTGCTAATTCTTTGACAGTACCTCGGACTGAATTGTGTAAAAAAACTTTTCATCTGCTTTGTTGGAAATACAACTGACAACGTTATACCCTTCTTCAACCAGTACTCCCAACACTCTTGAGAGGGGGAAACCTTCCTCTTTGAAACCGCAGCTGATTAAAATCTCCACCCCAAACCTGCATAGGCTTACCGTGAGCAATACAGGCAAAGAACAATTTGAGCTTCTGTTTTTAGGACCAAGATCACTTGTATTGGATATCTTCTTTAGCTTGTCTCTTTTGATACACAGTTCCTTGTTTTTCCTCTGCAGGTGTTCGATATAATTCACAGTTTCCTGTACGTGATCTGCGGTAGAACGCTTTCCCTAAAACACCATTGAGATAACCGGCCCCATAGGCCTAATTAGTCAGACCCAAATACAAATTTCATTTTTTTTTTTTTGGAAGGTGAAAGAAAGTTTCTATTGATTGTAAGCAGGTTTTAGAAGTTACAAAATCAGACATTGCAAGCCAACAAGACCTGTAAACAACAAAAAAAATAATCAACCAACACAATACTTATGCGGATTCTATGGGAAGTATTGACATCGAGCCAGAGCCAGTACTTCCCCCAAAATCCTACGTCCTTGTATGAGGAACATTATATGTAATTGCCCAAATACAATTTTACCTCCTATGAGAGAGAGAGAGAGAGAGAGAGAGAGAGAGTTCTTTATTTCTTTTAAGATATAGTATGAAGAAAGATTTTAGAAAACCTTGTCATACCCTTCATTAAGCATCTTATAGGCAATAGTATGAACACTAATCTTTGGCATGATTCCCGACACCCCTATGGCCTTCTGTCACTTTTCTGCAACACCACCACCATGAATGAATCTAGTTTGTCAACAAACTCAAAGGCTAGCTTCATTGTCAATGGCAATCAATGGTCTTGGCCAACAACTGTTCCTTCTGAATTGATGGATATCATTCAAAACATGCCTACCTATCTCCCAAATCATTTAAGAGAAGACACTGTGAAATGGACACTAGCCCCAAATGGCCTCTTCTCTTCATCATCCGCTTGGAAGTAGATTAGGGAGCAACATCCTAGAGTACCTTGGTACCATCTAGTATGGTTTTCTCAAGGCATCCCTAGAATGAACTTTATTCTATAGTTGGCTATCAGACAAAGGCTAAGCACAAGAGATAGAACCCTAGCCTATGCTGCCCAACTTGGGATTGAATGCAGCCTATGCAACCATTCTCAAGAATCTCACCAACATCTCTTCTTTGTTTGCCCCTACTCAAGGTCCATCTGGTGTCATCTGATGCTTCTATGTGGTGAACAATGGCAAACTACTTCATGGCAACTTCTGCTTCATCAAGTAGTTCAAACATGGAAGGGTAAATTCATGCTCAGAACCCTTCAAAAGCTACGCCTCTCAGTAGCTGTTTACTCCATTTGGAGAGAAAGGAACTCAAGGCTCTATAGCCAACAATCCAAGAACTCCAAAATCATCTTGCAAGCTATTGTCCAAACCATTAGGGACATAATGTTTTCTCTTAAATTCAAGAACACTCCAAAGAACGAAAGGTTACTTCTAACCTGGCTGCTTCCCAGCTCATGCCTGCTATGATGTCCGGAATTGTAGAGGACTAGGGCTTCTTCCCATAGGGTAATCAGCTTAGACGTGGTACCTCTTAGGAATTCCCCATACTTTTGCTCACCAATGGGGATTCACTCCCAATATTGGTTATTTTGTTTTGATGTACATCACAGAATTTCCACATAAATAAAAACTTTATTTACTTTCCGAAAAAAAAAAAAAAAAAAGATTTTAGATATAGTTCTACCTCCTGAGTGAGTGAGAGAGAGAGAGAGAGAGCTAGCAGTATTGAGATAGTTCTTTAAAGATATATGCAGGAAGAAGAAAGATTTTAGGGAACCATCACTGTTTCACGCACTCTCAGCATAGTTATACACAAACAGTAAAAAAATTTACAAAACAACAAACATGGGAAAGAAAAAGAAATTAACAGTTTTCACCTTGATGTACTCGAGAGGGAGTAGTGAACGAAGAGAAGCATAAAGGCCAGTCATTCCCTGTCTTCTCTGTCGTTCGATCTCTCTATGCATAATTAATCTTTTCCTCTGGCCATCATTCGTACTCTCATCACCGTTGTTTTTCTTCCTTCCTTCCACATTGTACGTGTTAAGGTTGGTGCTCTCCACCTCCAGTGAAGCATGATGACTCAGGATAAGATCTTGTCGGATTTTGGGTTGTTGGCCATGATCAGTAGAAGGGATCTGAAAAAACAGCTCATCGCTTTGTTGTAAAGGAAACATATTGCTCAGAGATCATCCAAGACTAACCCAATTATGAACAGAAGCAATAAAGAAGAAGATACGTTTGTTAGGGTTTGAGATCTTTAATGGGCCTGAGATGCCAAGATTTTCTTCATAAACTAGGGGATTTCGTTTCAGAACTGTCCTCACCGGCCATATTTTTCGTTTCAGACGATTCCCCTCACAATATAGTACTTCATTTAATTTTCATTACTCATTCCGTCCGTCAATTTTAATGGAATGAGTTTTGCCGGAATAAGCAACAAAATACAATAGAAATACCACACTGCAATATTTTTAATACATCGAAACTGTACTATATTGAACAATGTTCTTCTTATCTTATTTAGGGACCTAATGATGTGGCATCAATGCAATCATTAGATTAGTTGTAAATTATGAAACTCACAACCAATCAAATGATTATACATCATTAAGTTCTTAAATAAGGTTTAAATAGCATTTTTGTTTTTTTTTGCACAATATTTCTCGTACTAAAATCTATTGGAGAGATTATTTACAACTATTAATAGATAGTAAGTCTCAATAAATATTAAACTCTACAATACAATCAATGATTGTGATTATCAAATATACATTTTAAGTTTACTTTTTAGGTTCATATTGCTCTTAAATTAATTCACCACCGTACCTTTACTTAAATCTCCAAGTTAAGTCAGTAAATGAGTTAGTTTTATTCCAAAAATAAGAATATTACAACGTTGTTAAAAACACAATAAACGTGGGCACAGCACCCCCAACAAAAAGGTCAGCTTTCTCATACCAAGTACCAACACCTCGGAAAAAGCTTCACCTTTTGACCAAACGAGTTAAATTTCAGTACTGGAAAATATTTTTTTAATACTGCATTTTGTTTTTAGCCTATATTAAAATCATAAATGTATACAATAATATTTTACTTATTATAATAGATACAAATAAATTATAAATAAAATTTACGATTAAAAACCATTTTTACTATAGTACTAAAAAATTAAATTTTGGTGTCAGACAAATTGTCATTGGCACTAATGTTCTGTTTAGAAAGAATGATGGGAAGTATGAGGGATACACTTTCTATTTTTCAAGGATGGAAAATAGGAATGATACAATTTTTCTTCCTTTGTGTTTGGTTAGATGAATGGAAAATAAAAATGACTAATATTTTTTTTTTTTTTTTTGTGCTGGATAAGATTAGGGGTGCCAATCGAATCGTATCATGTCAGATTCGTGTTGAGTCATAAAATTATGAGTCTTTTATATTTCTTATTCGCATGTCAGGTCATTTTCAAATTCTTGTCGAGCTATAATCAAGTTCGTGTCATAAAATTCGTGTCGAGTTCCAGTCGTGTCATTGTGTTGAGTCGAAAATTTTCACCCTTAGTTAAGATAGAAAAAATATTTTTTTAATTTAAATTTTTTATTTTTATTTTTTATTTTTATTTTTTTAAAATTTTTTTAAAATATATATATATATATATAAATACATATTTTATCATTATATTTTTATATGAAATTAATGTATACATAATATATATATACTAGTTATTCCCCGTACCTGAAGGCAATGAGTAATAAAAAAAATGGTCAATATATTTGGTCAATAAAATATATCTCAACACAAATAATTAACTTTTCAGCTACTTTCCTTCCGATTTTGGAGGGATTGATTTTGGTGAGTTGGAAGGAAAGTTAATTCATCCACTTTTTCATCCTTCCTATTTTCCTTCCTTACCAAACATGATGTTTTATTTATTCCTCCAACTTTTCATCCTTCCATTTTTTCATCATACCAAACGGAACATAAGTAAGAATAGCTAACCTAAAACCATACAAGTGATAATAGAAACGAGCTATAAATCCAAATCTTAAATTTAAATTTTGACAATTCTTTGAGATCAGGCCATGAAGATTGAAGCATTCTATGACAGCATCAAGAATTCATTTTGTTTTCACAAATATGACCGAAACATTTCGGTTTTGGTGGACAAAGAATAATATTGTTTAGACCTAAATATCTGATTTAATTTATTGACCTGATTTAATGATATAATTTTATTAGATCAACACCAAGTACTGATACGAGCACCGAGAATGTTGCTTTCTTGCGCTTGCAAAGAAAATGGTCATGTTCCACTAGGATACTTTGGAGCATTGTTCAAGTTCTTCCATCATCTTCTAAAGAAGGAAAATGCAAACACATAGGGGTGTCCATGGACTGGATTGTCCACGGGTTTTGTTATCTGACCCTAAAAATAGACTCAAAATTCAATAGACCCGATAGTTGACCTGCCCGAGCCCGAACCTAATATCCTTAAAAAGATAGCTTGAATTTATCCCTAAATCCATTACTCGGCTCGAAGCCCACCTAAAAAAACCTATTAAAACCCACCCGCTCCACAACCTTCCTTTGAAAAAAAATTATACTTTTATACTATTAAATTTGAAATTTTGAAATAAGTCTCACAATGTCGAAATTTGAAATTTTAAAAATTTAGATAGTATAAATAATGTATTTTTTTTTTCATGTATTAACCATACAAATTTTAAAGAACAGAATAATACAAATGATAGATAAATAAGTAAGTGTCAACTTAGTTAAAATATATTCATTCTATTGGATGCAATTCATCTCCTAATTAAAAATAAAATTATTTATTATTTTATTTTTATCCATTTGGTTTCTACTTTTGATTCAAAAATATAATTTACACAAATATTAAGTTACAAAAATATTCATTATTTTTAAATGAAGTTGTATATAAAAAAAACCCGCGAACAGGCCCGCCCAGTAAGCCCGCTCAATAGCTCGTGGGTTGGGTTGTGGGTAGCCTACCCGAAGCCCGCCCCGCCCCGCCGCGCCGCGCCGGATAACTCACTTAGATAAGGACTTTAACTTACACTACCCAGTCCAACCCGAAAAAAAAATCACAGGCCTAACCCGGCCAGGCCCATGAACACCCCTGCAAACACAGCACAACTTCAGTAGTTGGTAAAACATTAGTAACATGAAAGAGACTTTGAATGATGGCACTCATATCTCCCTTGGCCCCCAGTGCAAAACTACACAATACGTGTGATCATTCTTATGAGACTACAAAATACAGAGAGCATGTATGATCACTAGTAATAACTCGTGCCTGAAGGCACTAAGTAATTCAAAAAATCTCGAGCACCGGTCCTGCAATATAAATATTTTCAAACAGTACATTATTTTTTATTATTTTTTTTAGTTACACAATTCAAAATCAATTTAAAAATACTATTTGCTAAAAAATTTTGACAAAACTTCTCTAAAAACACGATTCCTAAAAAATATCAACAGGTACACAATTTATATATTTAATCATTATACTAAAAAAATATCTTCTTCTTTTAGGTAGGAGTCGATATTGGCGTGTGTGTTGGCGGGTGTATAGAGAGAGAGTTATATGACAGATGAGATAAACTTATGAGAGATGAGAGTATCATATATATATACTAGGGATAACCCGTGCCTGAAGGCACGGTGCAACTAAAAAAAATTGAACATTGAATTTGAACGCAAAATAATCAAGCACTGAACTCGGACACGTACTAAACTGAAAGCTTAAACTCGCCTTATATCATGTGTCTTAAGACACTATACATAGTTCTTAAACACAAAATAATCAAACAATGAATATAAATATACATTAAACTGAAATTGTTTGGTCATTTTTAATGTCAAGACTTTAGTGAAATAAAAAAGGTCAAAATGTGGGTACTCTATAAGAAACTTTCAATTTTTCGGCAAAGTATCATCTGAAAGTTAGATAAATACACTCTAAGCGACAAACAAAAATAATTTGATAAGTCAGGGGCGACTTGCAGTTTCTCTATTTCTCGCTATTCAACTGCATACCTTTATTTGTAAAAATAACCAAATGTAGGTCTTAAAAGAAATGAATACAATAAGCATTAAATTGAAGGGCATACTAATACCTTTGGGGCATGAAGATTCAGGTTTCAATGCAATCACAACCTATTTCTTAAAAAAATACATAACCTGAATTTAAAATCCAACTCACACGTTAAAATATAGAAAAAGAGACTTCGATAGAAGAGTGGACTAAAATAACAGCAACATATCAAAGTTTGGACAAAATACATAGGAGGTCACCGTGGTCACTTGAGTTGTGTCGTCGCTGAAGCTGCACTGGCGATGGTCGCTGCCCGTTGTGAAGTTTGATTAAAAAATACATAAATTGGACAATAAGCCTAGATACCGCATAATAATTTAAACTAATTAAAGCTCAAACCAACAATTAAAGCTAATTGAACAATAAGCCTAGGTCTAACATAAGTTGTACTCTTCTCTGAACGACCGCAACCCTTTTTCTGCAACCTACATTACTATGTGATCAAATTACAATATTATACAAAATTGAATTAGCAATTCAAATTTAGACCAATATGATCAAACAATTGCAACACCGTAAGAAAGAGAAAGCCAAAAGAAAGTTAACTAAACCCAAATCAGTACTCTAACCATTTCTGTCCAAGCAAAAGCGACTGTGTGTATAGAAGAGCAAAGTCTCATCAATAAGCCCCTAAACTTTCTCGTGCATTTAGTTTTCTTGGGCAACACTTAATTGAAATCACAAAATTCAAATAGAACCACAAAAAGAAAAGATTAGGTTCACTCTTTTGCAAACATCTGAAAACCCACAAAATATAAATAAAAAAATAAAACCCAAAACATC
Organism: Ilex aquifolium; assembly: GCA_951799425.1. Taxonomy (NCBI): domain Eukaryota; kingdom Viridiplantae; phylum Streptophyta; class Magnoliopsida; order Aquifoliales; family Aquifoliaceae; genus Ilex; species Ilex aquifolium. Next base: position 58,622,279 of record OX637391.1, on the reverse strand, counting down.
AAGAAAGTGAATACCCTAATATTGGCAATCTTGGATGTTCCATAGCTCTATGGGATGGGTAGAGTGCGTATTTGCGCAAATATATATGTGTGTGTACTGTGTGGGTGCCAGTACCAAAGGGGGAGGGAATGGGAACTTTGGCACAAAATCGATTACCTTAGTGAATTTGAAGTTCTGAGAACCCTTCTATTTTCGTCTCTCGAACATCTAACATGGATCAAGAAAGAGAGAGTGTTGGAGATATGAAGAAAAATCCAAATACAATAAACAATGAAACAAAACCATAAGTAAAACATATCCACTAACCAAACAACTAATACAAATTATACACAATAGATATCCTTGAAACATAGAATTAGACCAAAAAAAAAACATAGAATTAGAAAACAATTAGAATAAAATCTTGCAAATATTCAAATGGAACAAATGCTCCAACATTGGAATGTGTTTGGTTAGTGGATATAAAAAATTATGAGTCCATAAATGGTGATTATAGTCCAAGCCAAGTTACACCAAGAACTCAAGTAATTGAGACATGGTACTTGGTTGGAACAAATTTAAAAGGCATTTTCGGTCATGTTTTTGCTTCAGCAGGTCATAGGAAGCTGCAAGCATACTCAATCTAAGGGTATACGAAGCTGCTAGCATTGCAATACCACGCAAAGATTTTGGAAAAACACACAAATCATATAAGAAATTGCAATTAAGGAAAATTAAGAAGTTTTATGGTTCTGCATACTGCATTACTACATATGTTAAAGCATCATCCTCATCGCATTTTATCAAGCACTTGGAGCCCAAACCCAAATTGGGCTGGGCTAATGCTCAACCATGAAAATCAACACAACTACTCAACCATGAAAATTACCCATAAACCATCTATAAAAAGGGTGGAATTTGGAGTTGAGAAAATAAAAATGAAACCAAAAAAAGAAGGAAAATAAATAGATTCCAAACCAAATTCTTCTTTCTGCTCCAAATCACGGATTCTTTCTGCTCCAAAAAGAAGGAAAGTAAATAGATTCCAGGCACGAATTCTTATTTCTGCTCCAAATCAAACCACCATCAATATATCAGGTGATAAACCCACAAAAAGCAATTGAATTGGGAGGGGGGGTGTGATTTTGTGTGTGTCGATTGACTTACAGGGGTAAGGTGAGAGAGACGTAGAAGAGAGAGAATGGAGGGATACATACTAACTTGGTGCTGTTTGAATCTGTGTGTGGCACTGGTGCTATGCGTGGATGGTGTTTACGTAGAAAGAGGGGAGGGGAGGGGATGGTGTTTGCGCAGAAGAGGGATTGGGGGGGGGGGGGGGGGGGGGGGGGGGAGGGTGTTTGCGCAGAAGAGGGACTCGCCGGGGATTTGTGGAAGTGACTCGCCTGTCCGGGGATTTGGGGAAGTGACTCGCCGCCTGTCCGGGGATTCTGGGAAGGGACTCGCAGCCTGACATAGAGTGTGTGAGAAGAGACTGAGATGAGAGACTGAGGGAGGAGGTGAGAGAGAGAGGACATCAGGTTGATGTGTGTGTTGCAGGGAGCCATTGCTCTGGGCAGGGTTGGGTTGGGTTGGATGTGATGGTTGGGTTGGGATGGGTTAGTTTTGGGGGAAAAAGTATAATGGGATAAAATTCAACTTCTATCCTGTTTTATTATATAGATATATTAGCAATTGTCCGTGCCTGAAGGCACGGTGTTACTCGTAAATTAGTTACAAATATTTGTCCATACATAAATGTAAAGTAAAATACAACATTGTAGTAAACGACGAAAAAATGTGTCCGCTAATATTTTTTATAACATCAACCTACATGCATAACATATATTTTCACATTAAATTGTTACGCCACGAAAATTTTGTATAACTACTGAAACATAATAATTCAAACATCTGAAAAAATATATCAGCTGACAATATTCAATGTTCTGTTTTTGATTCAAAATCCACGATTTCTGCATTCATAATCAACTTTATCTAAATAATAACAGAATTCATAACTAATACAATGAAAATTAAAACAATACTCCCACAAATAAACTAAGTCTGCAGATGTTGTCAAATGACCAAATATAATTATCAAAAATTCAACCGACTTCTAAAAGATATGACCTGAAAAAAAAGGATTACAGTTAGATGTTTATTTATTCTCTAAAAACATATATTTTTTCTTTTATCCGCATTCAAATAATAAAAAACATAGAGAAATAATGTTTACCTAAAAAATATTGTTTCATCTGTGTAGGTCTTGTTCATAGTAGGTTCAGTTGAGCCTCCACGTCTTCTAACGCTCGTGAACAGAGTATGTCATCTTCGATATCTGCCAATGTTTCTTCCAATTCTATCATATCTATGAAACCATTCTCAAACTTCTTATTGATTATGTCAATTGGCCATGTAGATGGAAGCATGATAATAACAGCATATAACATAATTGGATTATTCGGCATAAAACCTTCTTGTTGCAGTTTATAAAATAATTCTTCTTTCTTTTTTATATGATCTAGAACATTTGTCCCTGGACCCATTTTTCCCTGCTCAAATTGTATCCGTAATTGATGGATATCGCGTTCCGCTTCCATCAATAATTGTACAAATCGTACTGCATTGGTTGGTTTGTCGTCTAGAAAAAAAATTTCCGTCACAGAATTCCAAGTTGTGGAAAGGGTCTCTGTTATTTTATGTTAATATAATTATCACTTATATTTTTTTCCCGCCATTTGTAACATACAACCTAATTCAACATTTTCTATCCCAAACTTCGAGATTGGGGTTCCATCTTCAAACGATTCATTTTCAAATTTTTCTTGTATGTTTGATAGAGTCACATGCTTACTACGACGTACAAAGATTGGAGGTCGTTCCATTATATTTGTACATAATATAAAAGATACAAATTAAAATTGTAATAATCAAATTAGCAACGGAGTAATAAACATTACAACAAACAAAATAATATTTTTTCACCCATTTGATTTAATAAAAATAATAACACACCAACAGAAAAAATTGGAATAATGATTAGGAATGCGAAATTACAATAAAATCAAGACACCAACAAAATATACCAAATCATATATGAAATTCATAGAATAATTATTCAAATCACCATATATCATAATACTGTCACAACAGACATAATTATTAGTAATTGCAACCATGCAAGTAATTAAGTATCAGGTTTATATTAAAAATTCTAGAATCAAACATATGATCTATCTTCACGGAGATATAGTTAATAGATCATTCTTCCGGTAGGCCTTTAGAAAGAATGATCTCCTCATTCAGAAAGAATGTTTTTAAATTGTTGTCTACGCACATAGTGTTAATAGTTGATTTGTAGATTCTTGCTTTGATCTATCTTGTTTTTTTTTTTGGATGATTTACGACTTCAATGAATTACGCAATTCTTATGTGATCTGAGTTGATTTATGAAATTATTTATGTATTTATTTGTTGAATATATGGACGACTAAGGGATTATTTTGTATCTGCATAAGTTGTAGCTGCTATCATTCTTTACTGTGTGATGATGATCTATGCCTTTGTGCGCTTTGGATGTTTAAATTGGTTAAGTTGCTCTGAAGTTCTTTTCCCTTTTTTTAGATATACGTAATACGTGTGATTATTTTCATGCCTAGATATTGTACGTTTCTGAATATGGTATTGCTAAGTTAGTTTTTGATATTGTATCTTTTTTGGTTGTTCTATTGTTTCTTTTTTCTATTTTGAGATGATGTCTTTTTTAGGCAATGAATTTTGGATCTTGAGCTATTAGGCAACGAAAAAACTGATAAATAAATTAAGCAATGAATTTTGGAGAGAGAAAGAGAGAGGGAGAGACCGAAGATATTAGAAAAATTAGGCTGGGTAGTTAATGAAACTTAAAATTTTAGACAATCAATTTTGGAAAGTAAATTTTTTAATTGATTACGGTAAATGTGGTACCTCGGATCGAAACGATCTGAGACGTCAATAGCTTGAGACAGTTTAGGATAACGTCATCCACTGGATGATGCCTTTTTTGATTACGAAATGATCTGGGCCACTCTTTGTCTCCAAAATTCAAATTCGTTCTACTTTATTATATAGATATACTAGCAATTGTCCGTGCCTGAAGGCACGGTGTTACTCGTAAATTAGTTACAAATATTTGCTCATACATAAATGTAAAGTAAAATACAACATTGTAGTAAACGACGAAAAAAATGTGTCCGTGTCCGCTAATACTTTTTATAACATCAACCTACATGCATGACATATATTTTCACATTAAATTGTTACGCTACGAAAATTATGTTATAACTACTGAAACATAATAATTCAAACATCTGAAAAAATATATCAGTTGACAATATTCAATGTTCTGTTTTTGATTCAAAATCCACGATTTTTACATTCATAATCAACTTTATCTAAATAATAACAGAATTCATAACTAATACAATGAAAATTAAAACAATACTCCCACAAATAAACTAAGTCTGCAGATGTTGTCAAATGACCAATTATAACTATCAGAAATTCAACCGACTTCCAAAAGATACGTCCTGAAAAAAAAGAGGATTACAGTTAGGTGTTTATTCATTCTCTAAAAACATATATTTTTTATTTTATCCACATTCAAATAATAAAAAACATAAAGAAATAATGTTTACCTAAAAAATATTGTTTCATCTGTGTAGGTCTTGTTCATAATAGGTTCAGTTGAGCCTCTACGTCTTTTAACGCACGTGAACAGAGTATGTCATCTTCGATATCTGTCAATATCTCCTCCAATTCTATCATTCTCAAACTTCTTATTGATTATGTCAATTGGCCATGTAGATGGAAGCGTGTTAACAACAACATATAACATAATTCGATTATTCAGCATAAAACCTTCTTGTTGCAGGTTATAAAATAATTCTTCTTTCTTTTTTATATGATCTAGAACATTCATCCCTGGACCCATTTTTTCTTGTTCAAATTGTATCCATAATGGATGGATATCGCGTTTCGTTTCCATCAATAATTGTACAAACCGTACTGTATTGGTTGGTTTGTTGTCTAGAAAAAAAATTTCGGTTGCAGAATTCCAAGTTGTGGAAAGGGTCTCAGTTATTATATGTATAATATAATTATCACTTATATTTTCCCCGACATTTGTAACATACGACCTAATTCAACATTTTCTATCCCAAACTTCTAGATTGGGGTTCCATCTTCAAACGATTCATTTTCAAATTTTTCTTATATGTTTGATAGAGCCACATGCTTACTACGATGTACAAATATTGGAGGTCGTTTCATTATATCTGTACATAATATAAAAGATACAAATTAAAATTATAATAATCAAATTAGCAAAAGAGTAATAAACATTACAACAAACAAAATAATATTTTTTCACCCATGTGATTTAATAAAAATAATAACACACCAACAGAAAAAATTGGATTAATGATTAGGAATGCGAAATTACAATAAAATCAAGACACCAACAAAATATACCAAATCATATATGATTCGTGTTTGTGTATAAATTTAATCTCGTATATTTTAAATGTTAAGCATATTTTCTTTAATATATCTCTTGATATCTGAGTTGCCCAATAACTTGAATTTAATCATGTATATTTTACATGTTAAGCATATTTTCTTTATTAAATTAGATTTTTTGCAAGTTATGTTTTTTTTTATATTGATTATGGAAAAAACAAAATTAACTATTGAATTTGTATGATTCGAGTTTATAGTAGTGCTTTTAATTTTATATCATTCTTTTCGGTTATTTATATTCTTAATATATTTTCTTAAACTAAACGTTATTTAGTATTTGATTATTTAATAAACAATGTTGCTTCGTGTTGTTCACTAAATATTGAATTTGTATGATTTGTGTTCATAGTATTGTTTATAATTTTGTATCGTTTCTCTCGCTTATAATTTTGTATCATTTTTCTCAGGTATTTAGATTTGGATTATTTAGTAAATATCGTTGCTTTGTGTTGTTCACTAAATATTGAATTTGTATGATTCATGTTTGTATATGAATTTAATCTTGTATATTTTAAATGTTAAGCATATTTTTTTTAATATATCTCTTGATATCTGAGTTATCCAATAACTTGAATTTAATCTTGTATATTTTACATGTTAAAGATATTTTCTTTGTTAAATTAGATTTTTTGCAAGTTATGCTTTTTTTTTTATTGATTATGGAAAAAACAAAATTGACTATTGAATTTGTATGATTCGAGTTTATAGTAGTGCTTTTAATTTTATATAATTCTTCTCGGTTATTTATATTTTTAGTATATTTTCTTAAACTAAACGTTATTTATTATTGAATTATTTAGTAAAGATTGTTGCTTCGTGTTGTTCACTAAATATTGAATTTGTATAATTCGTGTTCATAGTATTGCTTATAATTTTGTATCGTTTCTCCCATTTGTAATTTTGTATCATTTTTCTCGGGTATTTAGATTTGGATTATTTAGTAAATACTGATATCTGAGTTGTCCAATAACTTGAATTTAATCTTGCATATTTTACATGTTAAGCATATTTTCTTTATTAAATTAGATTTTTTGCAAGTTATGCTTTTTTTTTTTTATTGATTGTGGAAAAAACTAAATTGACTATTGAATTTGTATGATTCGTGTTTGTAGTATTGCTTGAATGAAAGAGAGAGATACAGAATAATATTTTCGTGATATATACTATCTATCTAATATTTATTACATAATTTTCCTTCAGAGAGAGATACAGAGGAACATTTTCGTAATATACTATCTCTCTCTGTGATATATACTATCTATCTACATAGAGATGTAGTATTTGCTTAAATCAGACACTATCTAATATTTTCGTAAGATACAGAGAGAGATACAAAGGAAAATAATGTGAAAAATTAATACTTTTTGCATGAATTGAGCGTGAGAGAGAGAGATACAGAGGAATGAGAGAGAGAGATTTGCTTGATTTAAGGAAAAGATTTGGGGGAATTAAATTTTGGAATATCAATTTTGGAAACTATAGATTTTCAGCAACAAAAATATTTCAAAAGAGTTAATGTGGTACGTCGGATCAAAACGATCTGAGACGTCAATAGCTGGAGACAGTTTGGGATAACGTCGTCCGTTAGATGATGCATTTTTTTGTCACGAAACGATCTAAACCACTCTTTGTCTCCAAAATTCAAATTCGTTCTACTTTATTATGTAGATATTTAGAGAGAGAGATTAAAGTTTTAATGGGTATTAGATGTATTTTTTTATTATTAGATATATATAGTTGTCCAAGCTAAACTCTCTAACTTTTATTACTTTATTATTATATACATTTAGGATATAGAGAGAGAGATAGTGTGTGTGTGTCTGAGTATGAGGTAGATAGAGAGATAGTTATATGATAAATGAGAGAGTTTATGTTTAAAATGTGTGAGATATAGAAGAAAGAAAGATGTAAAAGAAATAAAAATTTAATTAGGATCATATAGATATAAATATAGATAAATAAATATATATAGGATGACATACATGGGCAGAGCTAACAGGGTCGAGGGTGGGCACAGGCCCCCCTCAAATTTTTTTATATGATATGTATATTTATATTTATATATTCTAAAAATTATACACATATTTTTACTTGTACTCATCCTATAATTTTTTTATTTCAATTATTTAGACTTTTTTATTATAATAAGACTTTCTTCAGATTACTTTCATTTTATTATGAATTTTTGCAAGTAAAAGTTCTTTCAATTGATCTTCATGTAACTTTATTTTTTCTACAAAAAATTGTCTTTTATTTTTATTCGAATATTGATTATAATCTTTATTATCTAAGAGATAGGAGAGAGAGTATGAGATAGAGGAATAAAGAGTTGTATCAGTTAGTATGAGATAGAGAGAGAGTTAGATGAGAGATAGGAGTCTTGAAAATTTTTTGCATGAGGACCGTCAGATTAAAAATTCGTCAAACGATCTGAGCCGCGAAAAGATCAAGACAAACTTTTCTAGGTATAGATTCTTACAAGACAAATACTTGAAAAGTATAACCGCATTGCTTTTCATGGATGGGACATGCATACACCTAAGTGTTTCTCTAGCAGCCTCTAGAACTTTATTGGGGAATTGGTACATTCTAATTGCCTCCAACTTCATTTCCACCCACGCACGCAGAAAGAAGACGTGGTTTCCCACTAATTTGATATAGTTTCATGATCACACTATTGATTCAATAGAGATGACTCAGGAAAGATGGGCAAACAGACAAGATGAGACACTAATAACAGAAGATCCATAACATCAATGACTGATAGTTTCTAAAGGAGAAAACGTTATAATTAGTAGCAGTACAATCTATTTGAGTTATTTCCTTTAACTCTGCTGTGAATGTTTAGAAGTACATGCAGGCAGAGTTATTAACATACCTGGTCAAAACATTAATCAAGGGAAGTTATATTACCTTCATTACCTGCTTACACGGCCCCAATTACATTACGATTTTGAGTTTCATATATCAAGAGAGTATCACTTTCGCCTGCGGCATTACCTTCATGATTTTGTTAAAATCCATAATTTTTAGAAAATCATGATGTGGCAACATCACAGGAGACTCTGCTTTTATCTTCAAAACGCACCAAACCTGCTTCAAATGCAAGGAATAATACATTCAGGTCAGACAATGTTTATTGTGAGAAATCAAACACTACTGCCTCATTGTTGGTAATTAACTTGATATGCATTTTCACTAAATAATTCTAACAATACAAAATTAGAGAAGTTTAACATCGGATTATATACGTACCAAATTAGTTGCAACCGGAAAGAATCACCACCACTGTAGTAAATATGAACATTCTGATTAAGAAGTTGTCGACTGGAAAGGCTTGGTGAATACATGATGCAGGCTGATGCTTCTCAGACCATTTACTTCCTAATTTTCCTTCTGTACTGTTCCTGGCGTTCCACCCAAGGCACTAATGTGGCTAAAAATTCTTTTGTTCCAGTCCAATCCTACCTATTTTTGCTAGAATGGATGAGCACAACACAATGAATTTGGTTATTCCAAATATCAAAGCAGTAAGCAATGCAAGTCATGAAGAGAACTTACAGCTTATCCAAAAGTATGAGAACAAAGTGGAGTAGAAAAGTGCCATTACACACCATTATATTATCCTTTAAGTGATGATCTCATGGTCTGTGCTCCTTGACTCAACCAGCGAATCCCACTGCTCAAAGCACCCTATCCTATCCAGTTATCCTCCAAACCAGTCTTTATGAAAGAAACTCCTTGGAGTTAATCCCCAGTCTACAATTATGAGAATCTAGAATACATACCATGAGCACTATCCTACCCTGTTTCTCTTCCATATCCAGGTTTTAGCTCCCTGATAAGGAACCCCCCAGCAGTCAAAACCTAGCAACCATCATCAAGGTCCAAAGTGGTAGGGGCCCAATGCCCGCACTTCTACCAACAGAACCACCATCACTGACTAAACTCAAAAAGGCAATTCAACTCCCAAGGAGAGCCGGCACGTGGAGATTAGGTTACTTCGTCTGCTACTTCTTATCTGTCCGCAGTCGTGCAACATTCATATAGACAAGAAGCGATACATATATGTATGATCATAGAAGAAATGAGAATATCATTCGAATATTAGAAAATGATTCTATCTATTGCCCAGGAACCCATACTTAGGCTATCACATACTGGTGATGTTTGAAATAATGCAACACAAGCCCAACGCCACTGATTTAAGCAGGCAGTATATTGCTTTTCAATGTGCTTTACTGCAGGTATTGCTATCATCTATACGGGTTGCATCACTAATTGGCATTTCCATGGCTAACAATAATAATAAAAATCATGACTAGTATGAAAATTTTTCATTTATGTATAAGACTGCACCAATGCAAAGTTTAGTCAGCTTTCAAAAGTACCAAAAAATAGAGAGGATTACTACTGACCCAAGAACCCAATATTGACAAAAAGCAAGCCGTTTATTCAATATTAAGTAGGGGTGCAACTCGGGCGGGTTGGGCGGGTTAGACAGTCAACCCTAGCCCAACCCTAGGTATATAATTTTCAACCCTAACCCTAACCCTAACCCTACCTCGGGTTGAGAAACTCAACCCGAGCCCAGCCCGAGTTTAATTCGGGCGGGCTCGGGCTGAATTCGGGTTCACTGCAAGAGAGACAGAGAGAGGGGGAGAATAATTACAAATTCATAAAACAATCCATATATTTCATTCATAACAGTGCATGATTATTGATCATCTGTTTTCACACCAAAAAATTAGTAATCTCAAAGTACAATCCCAGAAAACATAGAAATTAGACTCATAAAAATATTAAACTTAAAACATTACACTATCACACTAATTGAATTCGGGTTCGGGTTGCCGATGCCTCAACCCGAGCCCGGCCCAAATTAAATTCGGGTTGAAGTTTTTTGACCCAAGCCCAACTCAAGTATTAAAAACCCTAGCCCAAGCCCTAATTTTTTCGGGTTGGGCTCGGATTGAAATCGGGTTGCCCAACCCAAGTTGCACCCCTAATATTAAGGACACTGACCAATTTACACATTAAGTTGGCCTCACCACTTAAAGTATTTGCCACTTTAAAGGCATCCAATTAGTCCAGGCGTTCCTGAAACTCAGTGTAAAAGAAATAAAAGTGGGTCAGGTCTTAAATTTTCCATTCAATCATGGCAACCAAAAAGAGCATCTTGATCTAAGCAACCTTAGTACCAACAAAAGAGTTAGTGTAAGAAAGTCTCAAGTTCATTGAAATTTTGTGATCCTGTTTTTTACATCAGTCATCCACAAAGTTGATGCAGAAAATGATCTACAACAGTATAATACTCTTCATGGCAATTGACATCGAACATTAGGGACTGACCGGACCTTCTTATATGGTTTAAGAGGGTGGCGGGAGGGAGGTGAAGGAGAAAATTCAACAGGTAGCTGCGGTGGCTCTAAATCTCCAGTAAGCATCCCCACCACTTCTTTCATGGAAGGCCGGCGGGCAGGTGACTTCTGTAGACAGAGAAGAGCCACTGTAATACATACTAGAGCTTGTTCTCTATCCAAAGATTCAATGGACTGATCAACCAGATCAAGGAGCTTCCCTGCACGGGCAAGGCGGCGTGCCCAAGATAAAAGATTGGCACGATGGAACTCTGGCATGGGCGATCCTGTCACTTGAAGTGGCCTACGCCCCGCAATAAGAACAAGTAACAGAACCCCAAAGCTATAAACATCACATTTTTCAGAAACATCATCACCACCACCATACTCAGGTGCAGTGTAACATACAGTTCCCCTCATACTTGGCGTGCTACTAATGCCACTACTTTTCCCCATCTCCCCACTTAGAGACACAGAGTCAAAATTCTTCCCCTGAGCTCTCCACAGCTCACGACTAAACAGTGCATGATTATTCATTCATAACAGTGCATGATTATTGATCATCTGTTTTCACACCAAAAAATTAGTAATCTCAAAGTACAATCCCAGAAAACATAGAAATTAGACTCATAAAAATATTAAACTTAAAACATTACACTATCACACTAATTGAATTCGGGTTCGGGTTGAAATCGGGTTGCCGATGCCTCAACCCGAGCCCGGCCCAAATTGAATTCGGGTTGAAGTTTTTTGACCCAAGCCCAACCCAAGTATTAAAAACCCTAGCCCAAGCCCTAATTTTTTCGGGTTGGGCTCGGATTGAAATCGGGTTGCCCAACCCAAGTTGCACCCCTAATATTAAGGACACTGACCAATTTACACATTAAGTTGGCCTCACCACTTAAAGTATTTGCCACTTTAAAGGCATCCAATTAGTCCAGGCGTTCCTGAAACTCAGTGTAAAAGAAATAAAAGTGGGTCAGGTCTTAAATTTTCCATTCAATCATGGCAACCAAAAAGAGCATCTTGATCTAAGCAACCTTAGTACCAACAAAAGAGTTAGTGTAAGAAAGTCTCAAGTTCATTGAAATTTTGTGATCCTGTTTTTTACATCAGTCATCCACAAAGTTGATGCAGAAAATGATCTACAACAGTATAATACTCTTCATGGCAATTGACATCGAACATTAGGGACTGACCGGACCTTCTTATATGGTTTAAGAGGGTGGCGGGAGGGAGGTGAAGGAGAAAATTCAACAGGTAGCTGCGGTGGCTCTAAATCTCCAGTAAGCATCCCCACCACTTCTTTCATGGAAGGCCGGCGGGCAGGTGACTTCTGTAGACAGAGAAGAGCCACTGTAATACATACTAGAGCTTGTTCTCTATCCAAAGATTCAATGGACTGATCAACCAGATCAAGGAGCTTCCCTGCACGGGCAAGGCGGCGTGCCCAAGATAAAAGATTGGCACGATGGAACTCTGGCATGGGCGATCCTGTCACTTGAAGTGGCCTACGCCCCGCAATAAGAACAAGTAACAGAACCCCAAAGCTATAAACATCACATTTTTCAGAAACATCATCACCACCACCATACTCAGGTGCAGTGTAACATACAGTTCCCCTCATACTTGGCGTGCTACTAATGCCACTACTTTTCCCCATCTCCCCACTTAGAGACACAGAGTCAAAATTCTTCCCCTGAGCTCTCCACAGCTCACGACTAATTCCTTCCAACCACCAATCCATACTGCTCCAACTACTCCTGCCCCTACCCCTTCTCTTCTTTTTATCGACGTACAATTCGTCATCCCTCGGCCACTGATTCTCACCATCAGTGCCATCACTAACTGACCCTCCTTGCCTTTTCTTCTTCTTTTTCTTCCTGACAAGCTCTTCACAGTACTCCTCCTTCCACCACTCCCTTGGCGGCCTCCTCTTCTCTCTCTTCGCATTCTTTTCATCATCCAATGACACCCACCAATCCAATTGTTTTCTATTCTTCTTTTTCTTCTTCTCCATATTCCCAATTGTCCCTGAACTCGACGAAGCCCCAATCCATTCACTATTTGGCCTATCTTTCTTAATCTCAGTATTTATCCATTCCATCACATAATCCTTCACACTCCCCGATTCCCCACCTCCATTATCTTGCTTCCACCACCAGTCCTTCCCCAAAATACTCTTTTTCCTCTTCCCACTATCCATGCTAACCTTATCCAAATATCGATTCTCATCCAATACACTGGTACTCTTTTCAAAACCCTCCAATGGCGAGGCCATTTCTGCCACTGTCCTCGGTGACACCACCGCCACCTCTGGTGAAGCCTCTACTACCACAACAGTCTCTGGTAACGCTTCCACCCCTAAAGCCCTAACAGAACTTTCTGGGGACTGATCGACACCCCCATTAGACTCATCAAAACAAGTAGTTGTGATCACACTCTCTGTATCTTCAACTACAGATCCATTCTCCTCCACTCTTTCAGCAATGTTACCCTCCTTTTTCATCTCAATGTCACATTGATTCTCAGATTTAAGCCTCGCCAAACCGAAATCCCCAATCTTGGCGCTAAAATTTCCATCCAACAGCATATTACTTGGCTTTATATCACCGTGAATAATAGGCGGATCGCAGCAATGATGCAAATACTCTAGTCCTTTGGCGATATCAACTGCAATTGAAAACCGTTTCTTCCAATTTTTCAATTCAACACACTTGCGATGAAGTAAACAATCTTGCAAGCTGCCATTAGACATGAGCTCGTAGACGAGTAACATACGGCGTCGTTTGGGGTTAGAGGAGAACCCTAAGACGGAGACGATGAAATTAGAGTTGATTTTTCCGGCTAAGAGGAGTTCGTTTTGAAATTCACGCTCGCCTTGAAGAGAACCAGATTCCAAAACCTTGACAGCGACTACTTTGTGGTTTTTAAGGGTTGCGGAATAGACAGAGCCGAAGCCGCCACGGCCGAGGAGGTGGGAGGCAGAGAAGGATGAGGTGGCGCGGCAGAGAGAGGAGTAGGAGAAGTTTTGAGGGGGTTTGGAGGAGATGGGAGAGGAAGGGGAGGGGACGGTACGTTTGCGGCTTTTGCGGAAGCAGAGGGTGAGGAGGAGGAGGAAAGAGAAGGCGGCGAGAGGGGGGGTGAGAGTCTGGTTTTGGTGGTGGCGGGTGAGAAGGGAAGGTGGCTGTGGTGACAACTGACGAGAGGGCATGATGAGAGAGAAAAAGGAAGTGTGATTAGCATGAAGATTGAGGAGGAAAAGGCATACCTGACTGTCGTAAACCTCCGCCGAGTTTCGCCGAAGAAAGAAGAGTCCTGTTTCCTGGTAAATGCTCAATTTCCTTCTTCTCTGTGAAAGCTTTGAGCTGTTCATACTTGCAGTTACGATTAATTACATTTAAGGCCCCTAAGGTTTCTAGTAATAGCAGTCCCGCCACATCTCTTTTGGTTTTTTGGAATTCTGTCAGATGTCTTGAGTTTCTATATAATTTGAGCTTTCTTTTTTTGGTGTGATTTCCCAAGTCAAAACCTTTCTCTTGTAACTCAAATGAGTAACTCAAGTGGTAGCAAAGATAACTATAAATTCAGACGTTGTAAAAATCTTGACAACTCTTTAAGATTAAGTAATGAGGAATTTATCCTCACGAATATCATAATTTCAACGTGAATGACCTGTCTTTTACTGGACTGGGGTAGAAATTATTTAAGGTACGTGCAAGTTGATCTGGACACCCCTGACAGTTGAACTTAAAAAAAAAATTTCTCTTTTGTTTTTTGTTTTTTAGGGGGAAATTATAATGACACTGACACCTCTTGTTATTTTTGATATTTTTACTACAACCCCTCTTGTATTAAAAATTACATTGAAGCCTTTAAGATAACTTGTAACACATTCCTTCTTCTGCCAAAATTAAATTGAATTTATATACTAAGAACAACGTTGTCGTGTATAATTGGATGCTTCCACACTTTGGCAAAATGTTGAAAACATTATCTAAATGGGGACAATTGAAGACTCATTCATAGCTCTTCTCCAATATAGATTCAACGAATCACTCTTATTCACATGAATAATAAATGAGGTTAAATTAAGATTAGATACGAATAATAAACTTAACAAATATTATAGACATAAAATAAGTATTTAACGAATAATATAAATAAAAAAATAAGTATTTTTTAAATTTAATTTTTTTTAAATAATAATATTATTATAAAATTAATATTTTTTTGACACATATCAAAAATAATAGGATGCAAAAATAACAAAACACGATTGACATGTTCCTCTATATGTGAGCAGGTTATTTTTCTTTGTTTGCTAGCTCATTCTTTCCAAACTTTTGTGCTTGTTTACACGGCGCCCCACCAAAAAGCCAAAAGCTCTGAGTTTCTTTTGTTTGGTTTGACAATCTAATTGTCAGTTTTGCCAACTGATAAAGACACTATCACCACCTGGACTTGACCAATTTTAGTGAACAAAAATATTCAGTGGGTCGGTGGGTGGGTCGGCGACTTGTATCTAGCGCCTGTCTGTTTGACCTCACGAGTTGAATTAGTATGGTAAATTTATTTATTTTTTAAAATTTAGTAGTCAGAAATGTTCAAACAAGTCAAAAACAGATTATCCATGTCGAGACTCGAAGAATTTATTCATGAGTGATAAATCTTTTATGACCTGACGCTAAGATTTGTCAAGATTTAAACTCAAAACGTCTGATTTATGACTCGTTCTTATTACTATTTGAATTTTTCTTAGGGTTAGTATGACAAATTAAATGGCACTGCTTTTAAATAGTTTTGGATCGACTAGAATAAAAATTCAATATGAGTTTATTATTTTTCAAATGAATTAGAACAATTCTAATTTTGACATTTGTTTAAACCAAAAATCCACCCTAAACAATAATCCGTGCTCATTTTTTAACAAAAAAAATTAATTGGTTGAACTTGAATACGGTATTTGAAATTTGTCAACATTCCAAGTCATTCTCGATTACGATTTTAAAAAAACAAGCTGAACCCAAATAGTATTGTGCTCGATTCAATATGATTTATTTACACCCTAAATTAAAAAAGCAAAAAAAAAAAAAAAAAAACCAACAAGAAAAGAAATAAAAGGGAAAGGTGGCTTGACAGGAATTAGATGCCTTGGCTTTAATCCCTTCAAACTTTTCAACGTTTCAAGCTTTTCTCATGGAAACAAACACTCTGTTCAATGTTTGACCAAAAAAAAACAAGGTGGTCCTTATATCAAAATTACAAATTATTATATGGAAATTGTAGTTCTAAAAGTCTTAGAAGAATGTTCGAGATGTAGCATTTTTTTGACAAGGATAAATTTTTGATGGACTCTAACTCAAGGTCAAGGGTTCGATAATTTTGTCAAAAACTGCTATACTTATGAGTGGATTGTTAAATCCATAATCTATATGAATTGATAAATTAATGGGTCTGATTAAAGATGTTACTCGAGTCAAGCCGACCGAGCTTAGGTATGCTTAGGCTCAGCTCAACTGTGAAGGGATTTGGTCGAATTGATTTAATCCAGCATATATATAAATCCTTCCTAAAGTCAGGAACGTAACGCTTCTAGACGTCGGAAGGGCTCTATGAGTCTTTTTCAGGTTTGATGAAGTCAAGATTATTATTATTGTATGCCTTTATTTCCTTAATGATTAAATAAAATGAATGGTACAAGATTCAAATACTGATAAAATACTTTTGATCTAAAGGACCAAAATGAAGGGCTTTTATCTTGTATCAGTGGGCTTTTATCTTTGCTAAAATTGTGCCAAATGTAAAAACATGATTTTGTTAGCAATAATACTACTTTTTTTTTTAATATCATGGTAAAGAGTATCCGAACCAACTTACGTGTACCTTCATTAATCCTCACTCTGGTCAAATGTAGATCATGTGCACTTTTATTTTTTAGTTTCTTCTAGAACAATGGAGAGAACCAGTATTGTTAATCCCTCAGTCCAAACTAGACGAAAGAGAAAAGAGACTATTATGTCCCCTTTTCTAGTCTTCATGCCTTTCAGCGATACACAAGGTATGTGATTTAAAATTTTAAAAAAAAAAAATTTTGATAGAAAAAAGATTAGAAAATCTTTGAATCATCGATTAAAGAGCCCCATAAGCTATCTACCCTTTGCATTCAGACTGGGAAATTTTGCAAAATACTCCCATGCTTTAAACAGAAAATTTTTTGGGCCTCAACACACGAAAGTGGCATTTACAACCTCCTCTGCTAGATGATTCTCTATGAAATTCTCGTATTCTTTATGTACATGTTTCTGTAGCTCGAATGAGTATTCTTGTTTATATCACTACAAATCACATCCAATTTAACCATCGGCTACGACACTCGCATAACAAACTCCCAAAACAGCCACACTTTACTTCAGAACATTATCTTTAGCTGCATGCCTCATTATCCCTAGTACCATGCTAAATGAAAGGGTGTGATTTTGTGCCCAAAAGACACCAATTCTACTTCTGGATTCGGCTTCTCATGGCTGCACATGATCCTAAGACAAACTAATTCTCTTATGGTCAGATTCTCTTCTAAAAAAATCCTTCTTTTTCAAGGGTAGTTGTCAGCACAATTGCAATATCTAGCATACAACAACTTGTTAACTAACAATCGGGTCAAAGTCTACAATCTTCAGATACATGAATAAATAATAAAGCAAATAGCACACCTAGATGATTACGATATAAATTTAACTAAAAACATCAGAATATAACTGTAGTTTCATTCGGGAAAGAAGTATACACAGAAGAGTACTGACTAATGTTGTGTTAAACAATCATTAGAGCGTGGCGATCAATCAGCAATATTACCAGAACCATTCGTGTCTTGAATCCACAGCTTTTACATTGGTTGATACAAGGGGCATAATCCCATACAGGGAGACAAAATCATTAAGGCATTTATTTCTCGTGTTGCTATGCCCTGTCAAACTGCTAATGCCCGATGACCCAATTTCATAAATCTTTCCTGCAAAATTCATAGAACAGTGTTTTATGAAAACCAGAAAAATGCTATGATGCTTTGTAGAATTATGTGGACAATGACCCCCTCAAAAGAACTTCAAAAAACATCTAATCAATAAAAAAAACATATGGACTTCTAGGAGCATTTTGAGATTAAAATGTTGTCTTACAAGGAAGTTGTCTCTGTACTTCTGCTTACCAGTTCGCCAAATGAAAATATTTACCCACAGCTTGTAGTTGCATTAACTTCTATACGTTCATTTGAGGGTGGAAGTGGAACAAAAAGAATATATTATTACATGGCAGAACTATAACCATGAAATTAGAAACTAACTAAAATTCAACAATGTCTTGTCTTAACTATTTGAATCGGCTAGGTAATGACTTGATAATATTATGACTGAGATTCATGCTTGAAAGTATTTGCAATATTGGTGGCACAAAACCAACGGGTCTTTGGTCCAATGTTATTCTTTACCTTATGAAGGTTTTGCCTTATGAAGGTTTTGCCTTCTTGAGGTCAAGGGTTCAAGTCCTCCCTCCCCTTCCCCAAAAAATAAAAATAAAAAAATATTGGCGGCACAAAAGTTCCATAGTCATAGATAGCCACCACCTGCAATAATCAGAGTATTGAAATTTTTTATTCAGTTGATTAAGTTCTAATCATTTTTCCCAAATCACTGCCACAGTGACTTAATAAGTCGCATATGAAGTTTTGGTATGGGAATAATATATCTGAAGCTATAGATGCATTCAAAAAACTGTGGAGCCTGCACAATGTCTCAAGTAAGAGATTCACATGGAAGAAATAGAAGGACCATTTAGTTATAGTAGATAACTCAAATCCTGTTATTTATAGCTTAAGACATTGTAATTTTTTTTCCAAATAAGGCAAAGTCCAGGATAAACTGATCAACAGATCCCCCCGAGGCATATTCCCATGTTTGGGAAATAAACTTAAAATTAGACAAAATACTAGGAGGAAAAATACCTTTGACCCAGATTGGAGGAGCACCAGTGGCATTCGCAACAAGTAGAGACATTGCAATGTCCTCACAATTTCTGCAGAAAAGCATGGGAAATTTTTTTTTAAAGGATCATCAAAAATAAATCTCAAAGGGAGAAGAAGAATAAGTAACCATTCCTTTGAGCATACCTCTCCCTAGTTACATAATCATGAATTGAAGAGGGCATCTTGTGTGAGTACAAATCTAGGTATTTCCTGTGAAAAAATGATGCTTTTGAGAGAACCATACTGTAAGTGCCCATCCACCAAACTGACCACCAGCCTCCATATTGATAATATGTGACACCATTTTTCTGCATTACATGGAAAGAAAAAGTTTAACAAAATCAAGTAAAAAATAAAGAAATTTCTGGAAAACATCATAAAGACCTATGTAACACAAATCATCACAAAAGACGCCATTCGTGATAAAAATTTGGCATAATAACATATAGATCAGACAGCTGTCTGATAAAATATGATCTAGAAATACACTCACAACCATACAATCTTTTTTTTTGAGAAGAAATGGAGAAGTTTAGGCAATATGAAGGCTTCTTAACAGGACTTCAAACAAGTAATTGTTGAGCTGCCCTACCCTAGGAGGATTTTTACTGAGAACACAAATTCTAGGAACATGATGTTACTTGTTGAGCTGCCCTACCCTAGGAGGATTTCTACTGAGAACACGAATTCTAGGTACATGATGTAAATACACTCAATTAATGTACTAGATGCAAAAGACCCCAGATGATTTTGCAAAGTTACTATCTGATACTAAACCTTCAAGCATTTCAAATACAATTTTTTCCCTTGTTAATAAGAAGTGTACGGATAAAAGGTAGTTGAGAAAGATTACAGTAATCTGATAACATATATATATATATATATATATATATGTATATATATATATATGTATGTATTTTAACAATATCAATACAGGAGTGAGAGGAGTTTCAAACAGGGACCTCCAGATTAGAAGTAGAGGCTTATCCACTAGGATATGACCTCAGACCTCAATAAGATTTCTGAAAGGTCAGGGGTACCAAAACGTATTAAAAAAAAGAGTCTAAGCTTGATAGAGGTTTGTTAAAACATAAAAATTATATGGATTCAAGAAAGCTTATTACTTGAACCTAAATAAAGGCCCTCACAATAGCAACCTTGGCTTATATAGGGGTTGAGATTGACACCAAAAAAAGAGTCTCAGGCTGAATAAAAAGATTAAAGCAGGCTGCTTGTCACATAAACACAGGCGTGAATAACACTGTCGTAGTAGTCCAACAACGACAGGAAGAACACACGTCTAAAAGCAATACAAGGTTTCATAATAAAATCACAGCACAGGCAGCAGATAGTACTGTATGTAGATCAGTTGCTTTTTGGAAAAAAAAGAAGAAGGTATGCGGATCAGATTTTTCTGTGAAGACAAACAAGTGTGTCATAATTTGGAAAGGCACAATTACTACTGCACAGTAAGAATAGGCAGTGGCAAAATTACAACTACAATGAATACAAGAAGACTTTCTCCCTAGCCGCATAATTGCCCAACAAGATTCCACCTTCCTTCAACTCAAAAGGATTATGTAGTGTACATGTAAGTACTCAATCAAGCATTTCAAATTTTAAAGACAAGTATAAACTTAGAGTAATTATCCGACAAGTAAGAGAGAAATTACCAACCTCTTCATCCAGCCAATGCATTCGAGGAACAAATCCCACCATTGTGAGCGGAGCACTTTGCCATACATTGAACGCGAAGTCCAGGGTAGAACAAGGAACAATTACATCATCATCCACTGAGAAAATTGCATCTGTTCTGAGATCCCCAATTGGTTTAAATCTATTGTTCAAATTGTCCTCCTTATTTAGGTCAAATCTGAAGTTGGGTTTATGAGCCGTCTGTGACTTTGTGAATACAATTTTGTTAAGATAAGCTTTTAGATTCTCTGATGGTGGATCACTTTCACTCCACACCACATGTATTGCATCAGTCCCACTACAAGATGCATAGTGAGCAACAGATTGTTTAAGAAGAGAATTTCTCTTCCAGGTATTGATAAGCACCGTGTAACCACCCCTGAAAATTCATATAAATTTCACACAAATATACATCTCAGGCACCGTATGCGCATAATACGTACTAGGTGTACATCTAAGGAATTGAAGTGTGATAGATCGAAGAAATAGAGGCTTACCTCGAAGGATGAGAAACAGAGGAAGGATAATGAGGGTTCCAACCCATGAAAGAGCCGAGTCTGGAAGTGAACCAAACGAACACGCCGAGAAGGAATAGAGAGAGAATCAGCTTGATCTTGGTGCCACCGTGCAACTGCCGTATGCGGCGGTAGAATAGCGGAGAACGACCGTTGTAGACGCCTCTGTTCGCTGCTTTCTCCTTCGCCGGCGAGTACAAGGCGTCGGTGTCTCCACCGTTCAAAGCCACGTCTCTGATCGCGATCAGGGTCGACATCGTGAAAAGTCCACCCGATGGACGGTCCAGATACTACCAGGGTTCTCTCAGTTTGTTTCCTCCGTATTTTTCGAACGCAGAAAATGGTTTGTTTGTTTCGAATTCTTTAATTATTGTTATCAACTGTTTTTCCTCAAAAAAAAAAAAATGTTTTTCCTTTTTCAAATGGGAGAATTATACTTTGCACCCAAATAGACTTAAAAATTTTGATTTTATACCTTCCAAGATTGAATATTTCATATTTTACCCATAATACATTAAAAGTGTTATAATATGATAATTTTGTTAGCTTTAGTTCACTCCATCAATGTCAATGGAGTTATTTTTGATAGAATGAGCAAAACAAGTTAATAAAATGGTCACATTGTAATATTTTCAGCACTAAATGTAAAATGTGAAATATTTAATCTTTAATTATTAAATATTTTAGGGTACAAAATGTGATTCCCCTTTTTCAAATTCAATCATTGATTGCAATGGGCCATTTTTGACCAAACAGGACCTCCCAAAATTTTCCTTAAGTTGAAATGGACTCAAACCAACCCAATCCAATAATGACCTGAATTGGGCTGGTCCATTAAGTAACGCTCTTTTTTAATTTGGCCTGATATTAGATGCAGAGTTGAGATAGCTGACGTGGCCAGGCCTATAATTTTGTCTGTGCCAGTCCAATCATACTCAATTCACGAAAACACTAGCTTACCAGGTTGGTCTGTGCCAGGCCTATAATTTTGTGGTCCAGAGCTGGCCCAATTTCAAACTGTGCCCATGCTTGGACCAGATCAATGGGTATATGTATTCTTAGACAAATTTGATCAGTGGAATAGGAAATATTCTAGATGCTTGAACTGAAAAATCATAGGCATTTTTCTGTTTGTCTGAGTAAGCTGACTGTGAACAGTGAACACTAGTAACAGATCTCTTATGTTATTAAATTAGCTTAAGCAATATAGTTGCAAAAAACAAGGCAAGACAAGCATTCGATGTAATGAAAATGAGTAACCTCTAGGACTCTTTACCAAGAACATCTGTTTATTGAACCACCCAGATTCATGTTGAATATCCAGCAACATGATTTATATTGGTGTCAGCCATGTAATTACTATTGGGCTTCTTACCTTGTGTATCCCATCTTTCCATATCAAACCTCCAGACTCAGGTAGTGTTTGCCGAGATTTCGTCGTGAATGTAACCTTGTATGATAGTTTCTGGTGTCTGCTGGTGAAATTCAGGGTTGCTGGCTCAATCTTAACGACAACACCTTTAAACGGTGTAACTGCTACATGGTATCTTGAAACTGGAGGGCCAACATTGGTGACTGTTCTATGAAGAGTCACCACAGTTATCTTTGTGTTCTCTGGGAACACAGCCGAAATAGCTGGATAGTTCAAATCACCTGCATTGGCAAGGGAGTGTTGGCATGACCTGCCGGAGAACTTAGCAAAAACAGTCATCTGTGAGGAGGTTAGACCTTGGGTGCACAAAAATTCAAAGTAATCCTGTGCCCCGATGTCATAAATCAAACCAGGGTCAAGAGCTTTCAATGGATTTATGTGTCCTGCACCATGGTCATACGGAGAAGACGGTGCCCCTGTTGAGGCATCTATCAGAGGGTTATGGGTATTATCATGAACATAGGCTGTTGTCATCAATGCAGATTTTATTGCTGCGGGACTCCATTCTGGGTGCCTGGCCTTAAGCAATGCAGCAATGCCACTAACATGTGGGCACGACATGGAAGTTCCAGACAATATATTGAACATTGTTCTCCGATGATCGTTCGACAAACTGGAAGGACCCAAATCACCGGTCCAAGCCGCAAGAATGTTGACTCCTGGTGCTACCACATCAGGCTTTAGAATCTCAAATGATAAGAAATTAGGCCCTCTGGACGAAAACGCTGCCACCACAGGAGAAGGCCTTATCCCCAATTTTGTCCCAAGAAATGCTAGAGTTGCGGTTGCATTTCGATTCATTAAGGCATACTGCTTTATTGCTTTCCCTTCCTTTTCACCGACTGTGACTGCTGGAAGAAGATGACTGTCCGCAACCAGCTCCTCTCCATTGGCATCAGTGTTCGATAAGATCATGCCTAACCCACCCGCATCTTTCACCACCTGTCCCTTCTGAACCCGAGGACTAATGCCACGGTCACATATCACAATCTTTCCGGCAACAGCTCGGCGATTTAATGTCCCCTCTAAACACAATGAGCTTGGATCAGGACTACTTGAATTACTCCCTGTATAAATTAGTGGGTACTGCTTTCCTGTCAACAAGTTTCTCCGGCCTTTATAGAGTGAAACTCCCTTCACTGTTTCACCAGTTCCGAGCTTAACAGTAGCTGGAAAATCTCTATCCATTGTGCTAGCTCCAACTGTGGCGATCCATGGTGATACATTAGTGAGGCTAACTGGGTCCGGACCGCCATTTCCTGCCGAGCAAGAAATAAATATTCCCTTCTCCATCGCTCCAAAAGCCGCTATTGATACACTGTCACGATGGTAAGGTGAAACTCCACCGCCTAAAGAGATGGATAAAACATTCACTCCATCGGCCACAGCTCGATCAACAGCAGAAAGGATATCTGAACTGAAGCAGCCACCAACCCAGCAGACTTTATAAGCTGCAATTCTTGCGCTAGGGGCCATACCTCTGGCTGTACCATAAGCATAACCCAAAAGATTTGCACCACGAACCGGAGAGCCAGCAACGGTTGCTGCAGTGTGAGTACCATGGCCGTCCTGATCTCGTGGCGATTTATACTCCTCGTGCTCGTTTATCTTACCCGAACCAGCCTCATAACCACGATAGAAGACTCTAGCACCCACAATTTTTTTGTTACAATGATGCTTAGCAAAAG
Source organism: Ilex aquifolium (assembly GCA_951799425.1). Classification (NCBI taxonomy): domain Eukaryota; kingdom Viridiplantae; phylum Streptophyta; class Magnoliopsida; order Aquifoliales; family Aquifoliaceae; genus Ilex; species Ilex aquifolium. The sequence goes on along the minus strand of OX637391.1, from coordinate 58,598,031 downwards.
CACGTCCTGTCTCACATGTGCCTTTCCAGTGAGCTGGAATTGGTGTCATGCCGGTGTCATTGAAGCTCTGGCTTTCTGGCCATATTCCGGTGTCAAGCACACCCACTATGACATTGTGGTCAGATTGTCTATCAGACCATGAACTTGTGCTGTCTTCATTTTCAAGCCCCAGGAACATGGGACTCCTTGTGGTGTGTAGTTGGTATATGGTCTCAGGTAATACGGCCACCACACCATCCTGTTCCTCTATTCTTTCCACTTCTTCTTCACTAAGCCGAACAGCCATGCCATGAAAAGCTGTCTGGTAGCTATAAATTAGCCTCTCCTCATCTTTAGTATCATCGTCTTTTTCGGGTTTGGAGGCCACTGATTTTATCATTGATGAGCACCATTCGACATGGTTGGTGAAGGCCTCTGGCATTGCTGATTTATCCATTTGGACTATGTAAGTCTTCTTTGCTGATGGGCTGCTGTTTGTAGAGATGACAAGGGTGAGGGTAAGATAGCTTGATAGAAAGAAAAATAGCCATTTCACTGGAATTCCAGCCATTTTCTGGGTAAGAAAGAGAGAGTTGAAGAATGAAGATGAGGGAAGTGAAGAAGATGAGGAGGATGCAAATGAGAAGTGCCCTTGGAATGGGGTTTAAGACTTGAAAAAAATCAGACAGGAGGCGGGACCTCTAATCTGTCTTCTTGTGCAGGTAATAAAGGTGGTGGTTGTTTCATGAATGTTTCTTATTGAGTTGGGAGAACTGGCTGGTGGTCGAAGTTATTGGTCATGGTCCTAGTGTACACTGACTCGGATGGGACCTACTTTGAAATCTAGTTTTGGAATCTAATACATAAAATATTATTGAATAAACAGTAGGTCTTAGCATTGAAAGAGTCAATTATCAATCCAATGATACCATTACATTCTATCATCAAATTAGTGTTTCGGTTGTACTAGTGCATCACCACCAAATTGGGTTCTAACCAATGCTGATAAGATTCCATTTAGCAAAAATAGAGCTAGTTGTAACTTAAACAGAATCACTCTAGACTTCTGATCCAGTGCGGATGAAATAATGAGGTGTTTGTTTGCTATCTGAGATCTGTTCATGTGGTCCTGAAATCTTCACAAGATGCTTGTTGTCGATGCTGAGCACCGTTCTATTAGAGATGGCTAAAGAGTAATTCGATTAAAATTCCCTTGAATTTCTATGTACAGAGACAAAGTTATTTGTTTTTTGCTGTTTCTTTTTTGGGAAGTCTCTATGTGCTTCACGAAAACCTCATATTGGGTTAAGTAAGTGTTAGTTTGATGAGTATCTCCCACTGTCTGATTGTGACCCTGGCATTAATGAAATGTTTGGAGAGACAAAGATGATGAGAGGAGCCAAGGATGCCACCATTTTTAGCCTATTTTCTGAGATCAGTCATTTCATGCATTTAGAGTAACCGAGTGGTTGCAGTCTTGTCAGCGTTGCCCTTAAATTCATTGAATAATGTTGATATTTTTTAGTCAGTTGCACCTGTTTTTTCCTCTACCAACATCAGATTTTCATTACAAAAAGCATGTAAATATGTAGGGGAAATTTCACTTGACTTCCCTATAGTTAAGTCACTATTCAGAAGTAAGATTGCTTGTTATTTGCTTTTCGTTGATCCCGCTATGGTTATGGACAAAAGTCTTGCGTATTAGACACGATCCTGACTTTAAAAGAGTCATGTGTATTATTTTTAGGAAAATGCTATTTGAACCTAATTTGAGGACCTAATCTATGGACCTAATGATGTACAATCATTGGATTGGTTGTAGGCTCCATCTAACATTAGAACTTACAACTAATCCAATGGTTGTATTGAAGTCACATCATTAAATCCCCATATTAAGTCCCCAAATAAGATCCCTATAGTATTGCTCTATTTTTATTACCGTTAAAGCCTATTCATTAATGAGGAGGCACTCGATGACAAAAGAAGTAGTACTGTTTTCTCTTTAATGAATCATAAGTTCAGGAACCTGGCAGGGATGAGAGAAAGTGTTGTACAATCAAAGATAAAAGAGCAATGCTATATATTCTAAATTTATATCTTAAATGTGCATTCTAAATTAATAAGGATAGTTGAATCAGTGGGTCTCAATTAAAAAAATTGGTGGAACCCACTCATCTAATGATTCTCGTTTATTTGTGATGCACATTTAGAATATAAATTTGAGATATAAAATATTGCTCAATATAAAAATCAAATCACCGCCATCACTGTCATTCTATCCTTTTGTGTGTTAGAGCAATGGGCCCTAATTAATTGTTGGACAAACCGCTGCAGTAATTAGCAATAACTCTCTCTCTCACTGTTCATTGAAGTTGTTCAACGCCTACAGCATACCCTTATTAATATCAGCATTCAAAGTTCCATGGCGGATCCGGCTCCTCTGCTTTTCTCTAAGAACAGCAGGGCCTGCTGTTCGCCCAAAACGTTGCCGTTTTTCACTTTTGGCTTTTTTGCTCATTTAATGGTACTGTTCCAATAACTTGTAAACATTCAGCTGCTCCCTAAATCAACAGCCCTCTTTGTCGAGCAGAAATCCATTAGACTCCAAACAATATTTCTATATAAAATTATATTAAAATTCGAGCCGATTAAAATTTATTTTTTTTACATATTAAAATTTGAGCGGACTAAAATTCTTTTTTTGTACATATTAAAATTTGAGTTGTTTAAAATTTGATTCGAACTGATTAAATTTATTTTTTTTACGTATTAAAATTTGAGCTTATTAAAAGTTTTTAACGTATTAAAATTCGAGTCGATTTGAGCTCTACTTAAGCTGTTAATCATAATTAAAATTTGTTTCGAATCGATTAAAATTTATATTTTTTTATTTATTAAAATTCGATTCAAATTTATTTTTTACGTCTTAAAATTTGTTGTTCGGGAGGAACAGCAGCCCCTGCTGTTCTTAATACGACACCGTTTGGTGCCTTTTTTTAAAAAGCAATCACACCCTAAAATAAGGGTTAGACCACATAGATAGATCAGTGACTCATGTAGTATAATTTTTTTTTAAAATTTTTGTACGTATTAAAATTCGAGCTGATTAAATTTGATTCGAACTAATTAAAATTTATTTTTTATATATTAAAATTTAAGTCAATTAAAAATTATATTTTTTACGTATTAAAATTTGAGCCAATTAAAATTCTATTCGAGGCTCAAATCAAATTTTAATCGATCCAATTTTTTATACATTAAAAAATATAAATTTTAATTGACTCAAATTTTAATACGTAAAAAATAAATTTGAATCAATTTGAATCGAATTTTAATAAATAAAAAAATATAAATTTTAATCGATTCGAAACAAATTTTAATTAGGATTAACAGCTTAAGTAGAGCTCAAATCGACTCGAATTTTAATACGTTAAAGATTTTTAATAAGCTCAAATTTTAATACGTAAAAAAAATAAATTTAATCAGTTCGAATCAAATTTTAAACAACTCAAATTTTAATATGTACAAAAAAAGAATTTTAGTCCGCTCAAATTTTAATATATAAAAAAAATAAATTTTAATCGGCTCGAATTTTAATATAATTTTATATAGAAATATTGTTTGGAGTCTAATGGATTTCTGCTCGACAAAGAGGGCTGTTGATTTAGGGAGCAGCTGAATGTTTACAAGTTATTGGAACAGTACCATTAAATGAGCAAAAAAACCAAAAGTAAAAAACGGCAACGTTTTGGGCGAACAGCAGGCCCCTGCTGTTCTTAGAGAAAAGCAGAGGAGCCGGATCCGTTCCATGGCTATGGGCTGTGTAGTCTTAAAGACAGCAGAATGGCCTTTAAATTTGACTCATCTTCTCTGGTTTGGAGTTTTTTTTTGTTTTTTTACTAGAATGTTCAAGTTTTTGCCAATTACTCTTGAGCTCTGAAATCGATTACCGTAGTTCAAGCTAGTTTAAAGACAAGGGCGAAGCCAGACATCTTCTCCAGGAGTAATACTAGACAAACTTAAAATACAGACTTGATGATGTGGTTGTTGATGTGTATCAGTCATGTCATCAGTTTCAAAAAAAAAACAGATTTAAAGAAAAGATTAGATTATATTCTCTCCATCGATAGACCCAACCTTTCCCTCTTCCCTCTTCCCTCTTCCCCCCTGTCGCCTTCTCCATTCCCTTTCACTAAACCAAACACCGCCGGCCACAATCAATAGTCATAGGATTTCTTTATCAGCTCCTCCCTACCCCCTTTGCTGTTTAAGAAAAAATTGAACCCAAAAAATCGGGTTTTCTCCATAGCCACATCTAAAGCCAAAGCCCTAGCGTAACCCTCCCTTTCCCTACGCCAAAACTCACCCACAGAACACGCTTAGAATGCCGCCAGAATTTCACAATTCCGGCAATCGACGCTGGCCACGAACACAGTCGTCTTTCAACGAATTAACGCCGGGACAGGGACACAGTCGGATTTTTCTCTCCTCTCCCCTAATCCCTAGCAATTCTACTCCCCAATTCATCTATTCATCGAAATCATAGTCGCTGGAGAGACACTGGCAGTCGCCGGAGTCACAGGGACAATTGCGGGAGCCCATACATTTTTACTTATCTCCATATATTTTTTTTCTTTGTTGCTTTAGTGTTACAACATACTCATATTTCTCAATCCCAGATTTTTTACTAATGATTAATTAATTATTTTTATTGTGTTAGGATGTCTTAAATGTGAATTCATTGACGTGAAAGTGAGTCTACACTTGAGTAAGGAGGGGAAAGCTATATTGGATTGCGTTTACAAGTTGTTCGACGAATTGTCTAGTAGAAGTCGCTTGGTTTTGGACATTTATGTTTCGTCAACGGGACACGACGGTGAAGCTGATTTGTTATGCACAATTCAGTCACTGCTTTAGAAGAAATGATTTGTGAATTGTACACATTTTGTGTACTCATTCAACTTTGTAAACTCATTCAGCTTGGGAGACAATTACACAGCTTTTGCCTTTTGTGAACTTATTTCAGATTATATTTTGTCTGCAAACTTATTCAGTTTGGTAGTGGAATAGTAATCAAAAAAATTACTATGTATTCTTATTTAGTTTGTGCTTTTGAACTTGCAAGTGGGGGGCCATGTAATTGAACGTTTTTTTGTATGGTCAACTAAAGTAGCCTTTGAATGTTAAGTTAATTGTAGAGACTAGGTATAAACAATAGAATGAAAGATAAGAGATCAATTAAAAGGAAATGAACATAATTTGAAACATAATCCATTATCAATAATCAACCCACAACATGTCTAAAATATAAAGAAACATCATTTGAAAAAATTGAAATACAAAGGATGGCTTTAATCCTTCAAAAGGACTTAAGCCATTTTTAACTACTTTATGTAGCTCTCTCTCTCTGCCCAGCTTGTGATTATTCTGCAATTAGACCATCCAAACAAAACCCCTTCATTGATATTGGTGAGCCAGACCTCACTTCCAGAAATCCCATCCAAAAAGCCTTCATCAAAGCCAGCAGCAATATTCTGTAGTCAACAGCAAACAGATCCTACAACCTCATCCAATCCTCCCTGTTACACCAGATACACACACCCTCCAGAGTTAGTTATTCAACCATGATCATAAAAAATCTGAGTACTCTTAGTACGCAAAACATGTAAGCCTCTTTGATCCTGAATCAATCGTTGACTCACAGCAACAAACAGCTAATCAGAGCCAGTGAACTCAGAAGAAAAACCATCTTGAACTACTCTATTTGTCAAAGATCACATGTTTGAAACAAAAAAAATTCCAACAAATAATTCATTGAACAATTGTTTAAAATAAAATTGTCGCTGCAAAATCCAACCCTTAAGTCCTATTATAAAATCACGAGTATCCAAAAATAATAGAACAACTCAATTTTGGGTAACACAAGGACACAAAATACTAAAATCTTTGTCTTGCACATCTTGACAAATGGTTCCTCCTTTACATACCTGGCATAGGAAAAAAAATAAAAACTCAACTCTTGAATAAATGACAAATACTTTTTATAGAATTCTTTCCAACTTACCAAATCTACTTGTCATTTGACGGTGATGTTGAAGACGGAACTGGCAATTCTGGATTGTCTACTACTTCTTCTAAAACTAATGTCAGATTGCTAACCATGAAATAGTTTTTCATCTCATATGATTGGTTTTCATGACCTCTTTGAGTGACTCCCCATAATAAGGTCAAATTGTTCTGTCATAATAAAATTACAATAGATTACTACAAAATTATAACAGATTAATTACAAATAAACTTTCACAACTTACGTTATAAAGAGAAAAATTGGAGTATTGACCATCACTTTCGACAACATTACCACTTTGGATAGTTTTCGAATCCTACATTACAGTTAATTCCAAGTATAAAATTAATCAATACATTAAAAAAAATTTATTACAATTCCAAAAATGATGGTTATGTCATACCATCACAACAATGTTATCTTGTGTTCCAAGTACGTCAACCACTTTACTAGTGGGTTGACCATCAATATGATCAATGACATCACTTTTAGTTGCATGTACTTCTCAATCATTCCATTCTAACTTTCCTCAAATTCAGTACAACTTAATGAATCATAAATGACTCTTTGCAAGAAAAAATTGATGGATTCATATTGCTTATAATCTCTCAACTTTTCAGGTAATTTCTTCATGATGTGCCATAGGCACCACCGATGCCTAGCATTAGAGAAAACATTCTCAACTGCTTTCTTCATGGCCTTGTCCTGGTCAGTTATTATGAAACGTGGAGTTTTTCTAGACATGCATGCAAGCCATGATTGAAATAACCAACTAAAAGTTTTCGTATCTTCACTGGAGATCAAATCAACATCCAAACAAAGTTGACTGCTCATGATAATTAACACTTACGAATGGAGCAAAGGTCATGTCATACTTATTTGTCAAATATGTTGTATCAAACGTAATAACATCACCAAATTTCTCATATGCAGCCCTATTCCTTGCATTAGTTCAAAACACATTCCTTAAGTGACCCTCATCATCCAAATCCATTGTATAAAAGAAGTTTGCATTTTCACCTTGCATCTTTAAGAAGTAATTCTGTATCGCAGAAGCGTCTTCTTCCCCAAGCCGTAAACGCCTTATTTTGTCAATGTAATTTCTACAATCCTTCTCTAAAAAAGAGATATTCTCATGCCCCATGCTTCAACCACAAATGAATTAAAATTTTTATTTATTCTAATACCTGCCTTATCGTTCAATTCAAGCTTCCTTTTTACATTTGGTCCCATCACTCGATTGCAACAAAAGAATAGAGCTTTACTTGGACTCACCTCATGGACCATGGTTATGATCAAACATGATAGTGTTCAGTCGCCACTTTCTATCAGCACATAAAATTGCTAGGACCTTAGCCTTACAACCTATTCTGATGCTTGGACGCGGTTTGAAAGGATTTTTGGAATTGCACTCTGACTTTCCTAACCGAGAACAACAAATCGTCAAATATTTCAACTCACAATCATCTTCTTTCTTTTGCTGATGATCTTATCTTAACTGGGAACCCCAATCGCTTGCCATAATTTGTGTAGTAGTCCAACAACTCTTTTTCACTTTCAAACATCATCCCAACTTTAGGCTTATCTACGTCGACCACATTCTGTATTTTAGTCTCAACATTTTTATCAATCATTTGCAAACTACTTGAACATTCTCCTTCCATTCTAATAAAAATTAACCCCACCAAGTGCCTCTTTGATTAATCAGAGATTTCTTAAACACAATATATGCCTGAACATCACAAGAAAAATAATATGTTTATGCTCCAAAATCACCAACAAAAATAAATGGATAGAATATTAAAAAGTAAAATGATGCAATAAACTTATAAGAAAATCAGTTCTTCAATGATTCACATCTAAGACATCCTAAAACAATAGACATAATTAATCACTAGTAAAAAATCTAGGCTTGAGAAATTCATAACAAAAAAGCAATATGTTGTAACAGTAAAGCAACAAAGAAAAAAAAAAAAAGATGGGGACACTTACAAAAATCTTGATCGAAGCAATTGTTTACTCCAAAGGCTTTGAACGATTGTCTACTCTAGCGAAGAGGCAAAGAGGGAAGGAGAAGCGTGATCGAAGCAATTGTTTACTCCAAATCTTGATCGAAGCTCTCAAAAGACGATTGTGTTCGTCGCCAGCGTCGATTGCCGGAGTTGTGAAATTCCGGCAGCATTTTGGGTGTGTTTCTGTGGGCGAGTTTTGGCGTAGGGAAGGGGAGGGTTACGTTAGGGCTTCGGCTTTGGATGTGGCTATGGAGAAAAATCGATTTTTTGGGTTCAAATTTTTTTAAACAAAAATGGGGTAGGGAGGAGCTGATAAAGAAATCCTATGGCTGTTGATTGTGGTCGATGGTGTTTGGTTTAGTGAAAGGGAAGGGAGAAGGCAACAGGGAGGGAAGAGGGAAAAGGGAAGGGTTGGGTCTATCGATGGAGAGAATAAAATATGATATCTTCTTTAAAATCTGTTTTTTTTTTTTTTTTGGGAAAGAAACTGATGGCATGACTGGTACACATCAGCAGCCACATCATCAAGTCTGTATTTTAAGTTTAAATTTTAAGTCTGTCTAGCATTACTCCTTCTCTAGTAGGGGCAACAACAATTAAAATTTCAAATGTTCACAAAAATATATTTTTATTAATAGAACATCAATTAAAGGTGTAATTCATACACATGAGTGATATACAAAAAGAGTCAACAAAAAAAACTCAATATAAATTTATCTATAAGACCTAACAAAAAAACATTGAACCAAAAAATTGGGCTCAATCATATATTGAGTCTATAATGAGAAAATCCAAATTGTCGAGCATCTTATAAATATTCATAGTTGCTCCCAACGAGTTTTCATATTTTGAAAGTGTTGTATTATAATTTCATTATCAATGGTACTTAAAATTTCTCTCTCAACATATATAACCAAACAATTGTTCATCCATTGATCTATCATTCGATTGCGCAATTAATTTTTTAAAAATTAATTTGTTCAGTCACAAACTTAGTATTCATCAGTGAATGTTAACAAACAATAAAAACTAACTTAAATTATGACTATTCTATTAAACTAAACCTAGGTATAGGAATTACTTAACCTATCACAATAAAACTATTCAAACCACCAAATCAAAACAATTTAAAGGGAAAATTGTGAAAAGGTACACCATTTCATATTTATTTGTGTAAAAATACCTTAATATAAAACACTAGTCATAACCCGTGCCTGAAGGCACGATAGAAGAAAAAATTCGAGTCCTAAAAAATCGATATTACTATATTAAATAATAATTTTTTTCCTTCATTTATTTGATAAAAATCATTCAAAATTTATTTTTACCCATTATTTTCTTAAAGATATTGATAAAATTTTCTCAAAATATGTAATTCGATAATGTTTTTTAACAGATCTATACTATCTTGTATGGATAATATCTGAAATAAAAATTATGTTAAATTAAAAATTAATCAAATATTAAATGGTTGAACATGTCATAGAAATGAATGATGTGATGGTTTTGGGGGAAGAAATGTATCTGAGATAAAATTCAACTTTTTATGTGTTTTATTATATAGATTTGTATAGATATAAGGAAAAATTTCATCTAAATCCCCTGTAGTTAGGTCTAAATTCAATGACATCTCCCTTCGATTTTAAAATTTCACTTGTCACTCCCTGTTAGTGATTGTCAGCTTACACCGTTAATGACGATGGTTGATTTATAAAAATATCCCCGAGTATTTTATAGGGTAAATTTTATCCACACCCCTTATAAATAAACCTAATTTTAACAACACCCCCTGTAAATAGACCTAACTTTAACAACACCCTCTCTTGATTCTGAAATTTCAATGCACTTCCTTTTAGTTCTATTATATTAGATTTTATTTTGATCAATTTAATATTCAATTTTATCAAATTAATTTTATTTATTTAATTTAAACTAAATTAATATTTCATCTCATCAAATCAACACAAAATTGATATTTAATTTTATCAAATTAGCATTTAGTTATATTAATTTAATATTTCATTTCATCAAATTAATATTATTTCTTTAAATCAAATCAACATCAAATTGATATTCAATTTTATTAAATTAAACTATTTAATTTGTTAAATAGAATATTAAATTCCATTAATTTAAAATTTAACCTTATCAAATTAATGTCATTTCTTTAATTTAACACCAAATGAACATTCAATTTTATTAAAACAACATTCAAATTTATTCAATTAACATTAAATTCAATCAAATTAATACTAAATTAATATTTAATTTTATCAAATTAAAACTAAATTAATATTTAAATTTACCAAAATTAAGATCAAATTTATTCAATTAATATTAAATTTTATCAAATAATTTTAAATTTTATATATGAAGTATGATGTGTGAGAAGCGGTCGGGCGACGTTGTGGAGGACATATGATGGCAGAGGAATTAGAAATGGATGAGATTTTGACATTGACTTTATCAATTGTAATTTTTATTATAAAAAAATTATTTTTAACTATAAAAATTATTATGATAAAAAAATATAAAAATTATAAAAACTTGATTATGTAACCAAATGAGTGATAATATGATGACTAATATTATAACAAAGTTATAATACAATGTTTTAAAATAAAAAATTTATTGGAATAATATAATGATTGAAATTACGTTTGTTGGTTGGCTAGTGCATATATAATAGGGAAAAATTGATGACATTTTAGTCTATTTACATAATAAAGGTTAATTTTAGTATTTTCACAAAATATTTAGTTAAATCATTATTTTATCTACTGATAGAGACAAAAGTTATTGTTATAGGGGTTGTCATTGAATTTAGACTCAACTACATGGTATTTATATGAAACTTTCCCTAGATATAACATGTAGATATAGTATGTCTTCGATCTTTATACTATATATATGTACAGTAAAAATGTGTGTGTGATATGAATAATAAAGATGGAAAGCAGCTACATTAGGATAGAATTTTGGGGAGACATGTGTCTCAGTTTGGAAAGAGAATCATGAAATATAAGAGTGTGAGAAACAGTCAATGTCTCAGTATAGAAAGTAATCCCTTAACATAGGAAATAAAATCAGAGAAATAATAATAGGAGTTGTAATCTGTATTTTAGGGAGAGAGAGACAAAGTTGAGGAATGAGAGATCGCTTAATTGCCGGATTTGATTGGGTTGGAGAATTAAATTTAGAGATGTTAGTTTTGGAAACTAAAAGTTTTGGCGGCAAAAAATTTTCAAGAGCTAATATGATACGTCGGATCGAAACAATCTGAGACGTCAATAGCTTGAGACAGTTTGAAATATCGTCGGCCGGTCGATGATGCATTTTTTGATCTCAAAACGATTTGAGTCGCTCTTTGTCTCTTGAATTCAAAATCGTTCTACTTTATTATATAGATATGTGTATAAGTACCTTTATGTGTAAATGTTTGGTGAAGAGGTACACTTTTGTTGAATTGTAATTTTTTCTCTTACTAAATTACCATTTTCCTTTATTAATTGGAGACAAATATGGTAGTTATATTAGGGATTCAATTTCCTAATTTTATGCTATATCTTTTTTGAATTTTAAATTTTAAATTACATATTCATGTGTGATTGACCAACCATTTATTCAAACATTTCATACCTATTCATCTATCATTTAAACTTCTTCCTCTGTCATTCACTCCATTCTGTAATCGGGTTTTCAAACATATTCCAGTTAGTTGTACTGGAAGAAGTGCATCAGGTATGTCGTCCATATGTTTTTTTTTTTTTAAAAATCGTTACGGTTTCTTAACGTCAATCATGTTCATGTGAGGATAAATGTCAATGATGATGACTCAAATGGGGATGATCGTAATAATCAAGATAATGATTCTGATTCGGAGGATAATTTGTTGTCTCGCACAATAATGTCACAATGCTACAAAATAATGTCACACTGATACTAGAAAATGTCACACTGCTACAAACCAAATTCACACTGTTATAAACTAATGTCACACTACTGCAAGTCAATGTCACACTGCATACATTGACATGACGCATGTCACAATGTATATGACCTCTTTGGTTTTTTTTTTTTTTTTGACAAATGGTCAAACACTTGGTGTGCATATAGTACCAAACACCAAAAGTAGAAAGGTAATTGAGGAAAAAAAAAGTAGATAAAATAAAAATGTTGGGAGAAACAACATTTTTCTAGAGTTACCAACTTTTTTTCTAAAAACTTCAACGATCTTCTTCTTCAACGATGAATTTCGATATGGTCGTCATCGTCTGATACCGATTTTTTCCCTTATTCACAGTGAACCCATAAAAAAACCTATCACTTTTTTGAAGGGATTTTCACATCCTATTCAGCGATCAACATGAAGTTTTGAAAAGAAATGAGGTTTTAGGGAAGGTTTCTCACCAAATATTGGAAGAATGTATGTTTTCAGACGAGATTTTCACTTATTCACGGTGAAACAATCAAAAACCCCATTACTTGTGAACAGTGATTTTCACTTCTTCTGCAACGATCAATAGGAAGTTTTGAAAAACTAAAAGGAGGTTTTATGGAAGTTTTTGGAAGAATATGGTTTCTGACTATATTGATGGGATTTATGTGTAACAGTTGAAATCCCTTAAGTTTCGGTTGTGGAGGCAAAAATATAGGATTCGGTTCTAAAAAAGGTACCGACCTCTTAAAACTCCAATTTAAATATGTAGGGTAAAACTATTCATCAGATTTTCATTACAAAAGCATGTAAGTATGTAGGGTAAATGTCACTTTACCTCTCTATGATTAAGTCACTTTTCAAAAGTAAGATTGTTTGTTACTTGCTTCTCGTTGATCCCGCTATGGTTATGGACAAAAGTGTTGTGTATTAGACACGATCCTCACATTAAAAGAGTCATGTGTATTATGTTTTATTACTGTCAAAGCTTATTCCTTAATGAGGAGGGACTCAATGACAAAAGAAGTAGAACTGTTTTCTCTTTAATGAAACATAGGTTAAGGGAACATGGCATGGATGTACAATCAAAAATAAACATCAAGCACCGCCATCACTGTCATTCTATCCTTTTGTTGTGTGCTAGAGCAATGGGCCCTAATTAATTGTTGGACAAACCGCTGCAGTAATTAGCAACAACTCTCTCTCTCTCTCTCTCTCTCTCTCTCTCTCTCTCTCTCTCTCTCTCTCTCTCTCCTATTCACTGTTCATTGAAGTTGTTCAACGCCTATAGCAAACCCTTATTAATATCAGCATTCAAAGTTCCATGGCTATGTGCTATGGGCTATGTGTAGTCTTAGAGACAGCAGAAAAGGGCCTTTAAATTTGACTCATCTTTTCAGTTTTGGAGTGTTTTTTTCTTTTTTTCAATATGTTTAAATTTGCGTCAATTACAAGTCGAGTTAATTTAAAAATATATTTTTTATGGAATAAGAGTGACTGACCCTCAAAGAATATGAAAAATTCATAATTAATTTTTTTCAATAACAAACAACTATTACTACACTTGATTTAGATCCAATACACTCACATATATGCATTTTATTATCCATAGTTTTCACATATATAAAGAAATAATATTTTTACAATGCACAAAGAACTTTTATCATACCATAAGTTACGATTCAACCAAGTGGAGTTACGCCTCAATGTGAAAAATTCATTATTGACCCAAAAAAACTTGAGATTAATACCAATTTTTTTAGATCAATCCCAAATTTCCGGACCTCATAGATTAGTCATTCTGATCTCATTGAATTATAACTTAATCTCAACAGTTCTTAATTTTTAATGGTAGGCGTAAAAATTACATTAACTATTTGGTACCGTATCTTTTCCGATAAATAAAGACTGTTGTGCATGCATTGTTTTTTCCTCTTAGATGAAAAGCTAGGGTACGTTGATTTAGCAAACCAAAACATAAAATTTGTACAGATTGAATGGTGTAACAACATTCATTCTTCATAGGAAGAGGATTAGTCTATAATCTTCAGTCTTAGATTTAAAAAACAAAAACAAAAAAAAGTTGAAAAGTACACTGACAGAAATTATTTGGCAATTTAATGGGTAGGACAAGAACTTTGGACAGGGTTCATGTAACTTTCTGGTGTTCAAAAGGTGATAGAAAACAACTAATCTGTAGCTATAGAAGCAAACATTAAATATTGCAAGCTGTCATCTGTTCCCTATCTTTTTCACTTGTTCTCATGAAAGTGGCTAAAATAATGATAAAGGGAGCATTGTGGGGGGTGGGGTCCTCTGCTATTCACTTGGGGTTAATTATTGTACTCTTGCTTTTTAATATGATGCCAAAATTATTTAAAAATAAGGTTGAAATTATAATTTCATCATGTATACTTCAAAAGGACAAAGATAGAATTTGGATGTCTAAGGCCATGGCCTAAAGCTTCAATGTTGCTTTGCCACCATGACAAGATTTGGACCAATGGACCCAAAGTGATGCTGGGCTATTTGTCAGTATTTGAGTCCAGGAAACCAATCTGAATTGATTTGGACCACTACAATAATAGTGGCAAAGCCCAATGGACTGGCCTGCATATCATCTCTATTTCCCAACCGGCCCAACCCAAAGAATATTCCAATTTTAATTATAGTGTACACTTGGTACTAAAATTACTAGAAAGAGTTTTTTGACTGTGAGTACAATTTTTTAGACTTATTTGAAAAAGTATATGGATAAATTGTTTACTCTATTAAGTTTAATTTTAATAAAACATATTGTGTTTAGGTACAAAATTCAAATGAAATCAAAACTTTTTTACCTAAATAACCTTCTTTATATTATGCATTCTTGATTAGAAGCTATATATCTAATCAAATATGTAAAGATTTTATTAGACTCTATCACTATCTCTCCCCTATTTTCTCTCAATCTCTCTCTCTCTCTCCTCGTTACGTTTCCCATCTCTCCCTTATTTTATCTCTCTATCTATCATTGATAATTTATTTTCTTTTTAAATATGTAAAGATTTAATTTTTTTATCTATCTCCCCTATTTTCTTTCTCTCTCTCTTTTCCCCTATTTTCTCTCACTGTTTCTCTCTCCCCCTATTTTCTTTCTCTCTCTATTTATATCAACATTAGAGCATCTCCAACCTTGACTTAAATATAGACTCAAATTTAAATTTGAGTCAAAATGGCCTAAAAAACTTCTCCAACCTTGGACTCAAACCTATACCAAATCAAGACAAAACTTATTCTGGACTCAAATTGAAGCAGACTCAAATTATATATCAAATTTCTAATGACAACTTTTTAACCTATCCAAAATTAAAAGACTTCTTTGACTACTTGTTATCTGCTTCTTCTTGTCTTTCTCTACTACACTGCTTCCATCGCCGACCACCACCGAAGCTTTCACAAATATTTGAAGGCCTATAAGTAAGTTTTTTACTTTTCATCTTCCATCTTCTTAATTTCTTGTATTTTTCAAAACTCTAATCTCACTCATCTTTCATATTATATAAACCCTAAGTCTACCCATCAAATTTTTCTTTGATTTTTTCGAGTTAAATACTATTGGTAATACAATTTCAGACCACCGATTCTTCCTGAAATTTTAAGCCTTCGGTACCCACAAATTTAGAAATTTTGTCATTTTATTCCTTCAATCTTCCATTTTTGTTAAAAACGTATGTTTTTGTATTCTTCAGATCATGCCCATGTTAACTATTTTTTTTTCTTTATATGAATTTATAAAAAATGATAAGGGATTAGAATAATCTTAGAATTCTGGGGTAATTTCTTTATTTTCATATAGTGTTGAATACATATTCTTTTTTTTTTTTTGAATTATCCATTTGTGAAGAGATGAAAGTTTTATTTATTTTATCAAATATTATGATTTGAATGAAAAAAAAAATTTGAGTTTTGGGATAATAAGTGAATTTTTTAAAAAATTTGAGTAGGTATTTGAATTTGTCCATTGGAGTACTCTATACCAAATCAAGTTTTTTACTCAAATTTGAGTTTAAATTTGAGTCATGGTTAGAGATGCTCTTACACCAATCAGTTACAATTGTCTTATAATACACCAAACAGTTACTCATACATTCTAATAAACTAAACATTTATATCAAACAATTACACAAAATTATGACACAAACCCAATTTGTCATTCAGTTCTTTACATAAACTAAATAGTTGCACCATTTAGTATCGCGACATTGTTACACCAATTATATATACCAAAATTAGTATAATGGTAAAGTCTTTTGTCTAATGATAAACTCAATTTGGTGTATATAATTGGTGTAACTATATCGTGATACTAAATTGTGTAACTCTTTGATTTATGTAAATAATTGAATGACAAATTGGGTTGGTGTTTTAATTTCGTATAAATGTTTAGTGTAACTGTTTGGTTTATTATAACACATGAGTAACTGTTTGGTATATTATAGGGTAATTATAACTAATTGATATAACTAATTAGTGCAATTGTGTCGTTGTAACGTTGATATAATGAGAGAGAAAGAGAAAGGGAGAGAAATAAGGAAATAAGGGGAGAGGGAGCGAGAGAGAGAAAAAAAAATGGAGAGAGATGAAAAAATTAAATCAAATCTTTACATATTAAAAAAAAATAAATTATCAATGTAAGAGAAAGAGAGAGAGAAATAGATAGAGAGAAAATAGGGAAGAGAGAGTGAGAGAGTAATAGAGAGAGAGAATGAGAGAGAGAGTAATAGAGTAATAAATAATATTTTAGTCTTTTTTCAAAAAAATGCACTTATGCTCCATTTGGTAGGAATGATGGAAAATAGGAGGGATACACTTTCTATCATTCAAGAAAGGAAAGTAGGAATGATACACTTTCCTTCCTTTGTGTTTAGTTGGATGGATGGAAAATAAAAATTACTAATTTTTTTTTGTGCTGGCTAAGATTAAGGGTGACAATCGAGTCGTATCGTGTCAGATTCGTGTTGAGTTATTACGAGTTTGTGTCGAACATTAGTCAAACCTAACTCAACTCATTTAACTAATTGTGTCGTGTCGAGTTGCGAGTTGACCTGTTTATTTTATTTTTTATTTTTTTTTTAAAATTTATTTTTTAAAAATATATAAATACATATTTTATCATTGTATTTTTATATGAAATTAATGTATATATAATATATGTATATATTAAAAGATATATAGACAAATAAGATACATCTCAACACAAATAATTAACTTTTCATCCACTTTCCTTCCGATTTTAGAGGGATGATTTTGGTGAGTTGGAAGAAAAGTTAATCCATCAACTTTACCATCCTTCCTACTTTTCTTCCTTACTAAACATGATGTTTTATCTATCCCTCCCACTTTCCATCCTTCCAACTTTCTATCCTTTCATTTTTTCATCGTATCAAACGGAACATTAAGGCCAAATAAGTTCTTTAATGTAGTTTAACTCAAATAAATCTAAATTTTTATACCGACTTCTAAATTACCCTACTAGAAAATAAGGTTACCGTTCAACCCAATCTAAAAAGTTACTCCAAGCTGTGTTGGTTTAAACTCCCACCATTATTGTGGCTTAACTGGACCCCATTCCATAATAACTTGATCCAAATAAACTATAATTAATGTTTATTTAGTTATAACCTTCGACACCTTAATTCTTTTAGTACCATACCCATTTCCTTGACAATGAATACAGGAATAGTGGTTTATGACTGAGCATTGGTAACCTTTTTTTTTTTTTTACCCGGTAAGTAAGAATTTTCCTTTATTGGGAACTTGAAGGATATCAATGTTATGCTTACCAAATTTTGTATCTCAAATTTAAGGAAGCACAGCTTTAAGTGATAGCTTGTGCTTGATAAGCTTGTTTTTGAAAACGAGCTATAAAAGGGTTCAAATTCGGTTCGTTTTTTTAAAAAATGAACTCAAGTCGAACCCAAAACGAACTGATATTGAATAGATCGATTATTTTATATATAAATGAGTCAAACTTTGAAAACTTGAACCGAGCCTATAAGACTCATTTTCTACATGAACAAGATCGAATCGAGTTTAAAATAAATTAAATCCAAGTTGAACCTGAATATCTCGAATTGTTTACCGGCTAAATATCCCCTACTAATTTAAGGATCTCTCTTCCCATATACAGCCATTCTTGAGATGAGAATGGTCTATTCCGAAAACCTAGAAGGCCTAGCAGAGGTTGAAGGCAACATTTGACCACAAGTGGAGAAGAGATCTTTCACATTAAGTTGGTCATGTGGGAGTGCGCAGACCTCTATTTTTGTTTTTGTAATAATCAGATTTTTCGGTGGTTGGCGTTGATTTTGGGCATTAATTGGATGCAATTGAATCATTACTTTAATGAGAAAAATATTGAAGAGAATCCTTGGAGAATCCCAAAAAAATAAAAAAAAGGTCAGAGAAGGGATCGTGGAAATTGAGAAAATAAATCAATAGAAGAATTAATAAATTAAGGGTTCAATCTATATATGGATCACCAAACTTGATTTGATGTCGGTTCTATAATTAAAATGGCACTAAAGGTATTGCTACCAGAATTTGTAGTTCTTTAATATGTTTCCATGTGATTGTACATTGCCATTTAACATTTGAAATTGATGTTTTGAATTTAAATTTTGATAATTTTTTGGGGTCAAATTATGAGAAATTTATTTCTCACGAATATCATAATCCTAACGTAGATAATCTGTTTTTAACCTGAATGGAAAGAAGATTAGTCGAGGTGCACGAAAGCTGACACGGACACCCCGACAGTTGAACCAAAAAAACACATTTCAAAATCTCTCCATCTACTTTTGTGTTTTTTTTTTTTTTTGATCCACATCTACTTTTGTTCAATGGTTCATCACTTGTCATAAATTTAAGTAAAATTCATTACTTATAAATGACTCTCTCATCCATACAGGATGGGTAATCTGGATCCCTTAGAATATATATAAATTCTAGGAATTACAATCTTGAATCATGGGTATCCATAAATGACTCTCTCTCTCTCTCTCTCTCCATCCAAGTAATTCCACAAGGAAAAGCCCATTAAATCTTTCCAGCACTAAGGTTCAAGCAGACAGACAGATACAATGTAAGCCAACCCGTGAATGATTGCATCATATATAACAAGAAGAAGAATTTCATGACAATTATCAGAATCAAACAAAACTCCAGTCACAAGATATCTCTCTCACATCTTTCTCACCTTTTGGCTTGGCTCCATCCCAAGAATCTTCCTCCATATTTTTTATTTGCCCCCCTTTCCTTTTATTCAGTCCCAACCTCTTTCGTCACCACAAATTCTTAGAGAGAGAGACAGAGAGAGAAATATGGCCAAGCCCTCAAGTTTTTTGTGGGTTATCACATTGTTTATCCTATCCCTCAAACTCACTTTTTCGAAGCCAGAGTTAGTAACAACACCCCCATTGCCAATTCTTCCACTACCAACATACTCTCAGTTGAAATGGCAACAAAGGGAGATCATAATGTTCTATCACTTTGGTGTCAACACCTTCACAGACTCAGAATGGGGCACAGGAAAAGAAAATCCGGCCATCTTCAACCCCACCGGCCTCAACGCGAACCAGTGGGTCGACACTGCGGTCCAGGCCGGTGTTTCTCTTACGATACTCACCGCAAAACACCATGATGGCTTTTGCTTGTGGCCTTCCAAATACACAGACCACTCAGTGATAGGAAGTCCATGGAAAAATGGCCATGGGGACGTAGTTCAGGAGCTTGTCAATGCGGCGAAGGCTCGTGGCGTCGACGTCGGTTTGTATCTCTCGCCGTGGGATCGCCATGATCGTCGGTATGGTCGGAATAAGGAGTACAATGAATATTACTTAGCCCAATTGCAAGAGTTACTCAACAAGTAAGTATGGAATAACTAGACAATGTTGGGTTGTTAAAAGATCCGATCCGAGTAGCTTTGGCTCGACTCGTATTTTAGAAATTGTTGAGTTAAAAAATCCGATCCGAGTAGCTTGTTCAATAATAAAGTTCTGCCTCGAGCTTGAGCATACTCTCAAACTCAACAAACTTTCCACATAAAATTATTAAAAAAAATTGCTGGTTTGTCTATCTTTTCCCCATTTGATCATCATATGCCATTTTGGGATTGTTCACAGCTATGGAAGTGTAAGAGAAATATGGTTTGATGGAGCAAAGGGTTCAAATGCACCAAACATGTCCTACTACTTCAACGACTGGTTTTCAATGGTGAACGAATTACAGAGCACCATTAACATTTTCTCCGACGCCGGACCGGGTGTTAGGTGGGTCGGAAATGAAAACGGATTTGCTGGGAGCACATGCTGGTCCACAATTAATCGAACATCGTTGTCAATCGGAAATGGAAGCATAGTTGAGTAAGTATAATTAATATGATTTATCAAGCTAACGCTACCTTTGTCTTTGTTGTCACTTCTTTTTCTGGACCCCAATCCAATCTTTAGGGTGAATATTGGACTTTGTCTTAGCTTTTAGAAATTGAAAACCCAGTTTGGTAAGAAAGAGATACATTAGTATTGAGCATGAATATACACATATAACCTAACTTTGCTTACTTTCTTAGTATTTGTCGTAGTCGACTTTTCGGATTCAGTAAGTCACTTATATATTTTTCCAAGTTGTAGACACAAAAAAAAGGGTCATTGTCAAGTTTGATCCCTAATAATTAAGGATGTATGAGGGGAAATAATACATGCATGCAACCCTAATCTTTGACTTTATTTGTACAAAGTAATTACCCACGAATTCAAGACTAAAATTAATCAATAGTTGTTAGATTGACACTTTTACCACTACACCAGACAATTATCCTCATCTAGAACTGCGGAAAAAATAAGTTGTTATGAACAATTTGAACTTAGTTTGTGCTTTGGTCGAGTTAAAACTTGCCCCCTCATCTATGTTGTTGATCATAAACTCGAGTTTAATTTCGAACATAGTCTCGAACTTGTTTCATTTAATCAAATGATTGTCGAGCTAAGCTTGAGTTCAAAACAAGGGAAAAAAAAAAAGTAAGTCGAGTTTAAACAAGATTTTTCAAACTTGTTATGGTTCAAACCGAGACTTTAAATCTTTTTTGCAAATAAACGAGTTGAGCTTGAACAGTCTTAACTCTGATTCATTTTGCAACTTACTCCCACTAGTATTTATATTTGACACGGGGTTTTCCATGTTTCTCAACTGTCAAAAAGCACACAAGATTGGCTAAGGGGAATATATCCCGTGTTAGGTATAACACATAAATCAGCACATTTAAACACATAGTGACTATCTATCTAACACATTTCTATTATAAATGGTGTAGTTATCTTAATACTGGTGACCCGAGAGGGACTGATTGGCTGCCGGCAGAATGCGACGTTTCAATCCGAACAGGATGGTTTTGGCATAAATCACAATCACCCAAAAAGCTCTCTAAGCTACTTGAAATCTACTACAATTCCGTGGGAAGAAATTGTGTTTTGCTTCTTAATGTACCACCAAATACAACCGGCCTGATATCGGAAACTGACGTCCACCGATTGAAGGAATTTAAGGGTGCAATTGACACCATTTTTTCCACCAACTTGGCTGAAAAATGTTCCATCAAAGCAAGTAGCCAAAGAGGAGGTAAAAATGGTGGTTTCGGACCCGAAAATGTGATAGATAATGACCATTTATGGACATATTGGGCTCCAAATGATGAAGATAAAGAAGATCATTGGATTGAATTTAAGGCGACGAATAAAAAGTTGAGATTCAATGTGGTAAGGATTCAAGAGGCGATCGGGCTAGGTCAAAGGATCAAACGGCATGAAATTTACGTGGACGGGGCCCGGGTGGCGAGTGGGACCACGGTAGGGTACAAGAAACTTCACAGGCTTGAGAAGGGAGTTTTGCATGGGTATAGTGTGATGATCAAAATCATGGGATCAAAGGGAATACCTTTAATTTCTTCTGTTGGTCTCCATTTTGATCCCTTTTGGCACCCAAATGGGCAAGTGGCCTAACAAATAATGGTGCCCTTACTGCCAACTTTTCCAACTTTCCTCCTGTCTCTGTTGAAGGCCCATGCTTTAGTTTTTCAGATTTCTTATCTTATTTGTGCACCAAACTCATAAAGCAATAACAAAAGCTGGGTTCACTTTTATAAACTCAGGCCATTCCTATTGCTCCTTTTATTTTTAAACTTCAGGGATTTTCGGACTAGTTTATACATATCTCGATTAATCATCTTTTCGATCTGGTCAAAGACAAGTTATCCACTTCGGAACTAGGGTATTCATGAGAGATCAATTCCTCGTGCCGTGACCCCAAGGAGTTTCCAATATTCGAACTCATGACGTCTGAGTTTACACCGTATCCCTATTACTATTTGAGCTACCAACCTATTGTTGTAGCTTAATGTGCCTCTTTAAAATTGCAATCTGACAAGCCCAAT